>CM061110.1:1207500-1807500 GCA_030770545.1 Macropodus opercularis
ACTAGGCAGGCCCTACCTTGCTTGGCTTCCGAGTTCGAATGAGATCGGGCACGTTGAAGGTGGTATGGCCATAAGCGACAAACCTGTACCACATTATATCTTTTGAAGGTGACTATATGTCAGACTGTCACAACTATCTGCTCATCAATGACATGTGTGTAACCAAGATGGAGAATCACCCAATGTTGCATTGAAAGAGAAAAGAAAAGGCTTACAGCACCTGGTATTCCCAGGCGGTCTCCCGTCCAAGTACTAGTCAGGCCCTACCTTGTTTGGCTTCCGAGGTCGAATGAGATCGGGCACGTTGAAGGTGGTATGGCCGTAAGCGAGAAATTGTTACCTCATTACGTCATTTGAAGGCGACAACACGTCAGAATGTCATCACAGTCACGACTGTTACCTCATCGAGGTCATCTGCGTTACCAAAAAGGAGAATCACACAATGTTGCGTTGAAAAAAAACAGAAAAGGCTTACAGCACCTGCTATTCCCAGGCGGTCTTCCGTCCAAGTACTAGCCAGGCCCTACCTTGCTTGGCTTACGAGGTCGAATGAGATCGGGCACGTTGAAGGTGGAATGGCCGCAAGCGACAAATTGTTACCTCAATATGTCTTTTGAAGGCGACAACACGTCAGAATGTCATGACAGTCACGACTGTTACCTCATCAATGTCATCTGTGTAACCAATATGGAGAATCACCAAATCTTGCGTTGAAAAATAACAGAAAAGGCTAACAGCACCTGGTATTCCTAGGCGGTCTCCGGTCCAAGTACTAGCCAGGCCCTACCTTGCTTGGCTTCAGAGTTCGAATGAGATCGGGCACGTTGAAGGTGGTATGGCCATAAGCGACAAACCTGTACCACATTATATCTTTTGAAGGTGACTATATGTCAGACTGTCACAACTGTCTGCTCATCAATGACATATGTGTAACCAAGATGGAGAATCACCCAATGTTGCATTGAAAGAGAAAAGAAAAGGCTTACAGCACCTGGTATTCCCAGGCGGTCTCCCGTCCAAATACTAGCCAGGCCCTACCTTGCTTGGCTTTCGAGTTCGAATGAGATCGGGCACGTTGAAGGTGGTATGGCCGTAAGCGCCAAAACTGTACCACATTATATCTTTTGAAGGTGACTATATGTCAGACTGTCACAACTATCTGCTCATCAATGACATATGTGTAACCAAGATGGAGAATCACCCAATGTTGCATTGAAAGAGAAAAGAAAAGGCTTACAGCACCTGGTATTCCCAGGCGGTCTCCCATCCAAGTACTAGCCAGGCCCTACCTTGCTTGGCTTCCGAGTTCTAATGAGATCGGGCACATTGAAGGTGGTATGGCCGTAAGTGACAAACCTGTACCACATTATATCTTTTGAAGGCGACTATATGTCAGACTGTCACTACTATCTGCTCATCAAGGACATCTGTGTAACCAAGATGGAGAATCACCCAATGTTGCGTTGAAAGAGAAAAGAAAAGGCTTACAGCACCTGGTATTCCCAGGCGGTCTCCCGTCCAAATACTAGCCAGGCCCTACCTTGCTTGGCTTTCGAGTTCGAATGAGATCGGGCACGTTGAAGGTGGTATGGCCGTAAGCGCCAAAACTGTACCACATTATATCTTTTGAAGGTGACTATATGTCAGACTGTCACAACTATCTGCTCATCAATGACATATGTGTAACCAAGATGGAGAATCACCCAATGTTGCATTGAAAGAGAAAAGAAAAGGCTTACAGCACCTGGTATTCCCAGGCGGTCTCCCATCCAAGTACTAGCCAGGCCCTACCTTGCTTGGCTTCCGAGTTCGAATAAGATCGGGCACGTTGAAGGTGGTATGGCCATAAGCGACAAACCTGTACCACATTATATCTTTTGAAGGTGACTATATGTCAGACTGTCACAACTGTCTGCTCATCAATGACATATGTGTAACCAAGATGGAGAATCACCCAATGTTGCATTGAAAGAGAAAAGAAAAGGCTTACAGCACCTGGTATTCCCAGGCGGTCTCCCGTCCAAATACTAGCCAGGCCCTACCTTGCTTGGCTTTCGAGTTCGAATGAGATCGGGCACGTTGAAGGTGGTATGGCCGTAAGCGCCAAAACTGTACCACATTATATCTTTTGAAGGTGACTATATGTCAGACTGTCACAACTATCTGCTCATCAATGACATATGTGTAACCAAGATGGAGAATCACCCAATGTTGCGTTGAAAGAGAAAAGAAAAGGCTTACAGCACCTGGTATTCCCAGGCGGTCTCCCGTCCAAGTACTAGCCAGGCCCTACCTTGATTGGCTTCCGAGGTCGAATGAGATCGGGCACGTTGAAGGTGGTATGGCCGTAAGCGACAAGTTGTTACCTCAATATGTCTTTTGAAGGCGACAACACGTCAGAATGTCATCACAGTCACGACTGTTACCTCATCAAGGTCATCTGTGTATCCAATATGGAGAATCACCAAATGTTGCGTTGAAAAATAACATAAAAGGCTTACAGCACCTGCTATTCCCAGGCGGTCTCCCGTCCAAGTACTAGCCTGGCCCTACCTTGCTTGGCTTCCGAGTTCGAATGAGATCGGGCACGTTGAAGGTGGTATGGCCGTAAGCGAGTAATTGTTACCTCATTACGTCATTTGAAGGCGACAACACGTCAGAATGTCATGACAGTCACAACTGTTACCTCATCAAGGTCATCTGCGTTACTAAAAAGGAGAATCACCTAATGTTGCGTTGAAAAATAACAGAAAAGGCTTACAGCACCTGGTATTCCCAGGCAGTCTCCCGTCCAAGTACTAGCCAGGCCCTACCTTGCTTGGCTTCCGAGTTCGAATGAGATCAGGCACGTTGAAGGTGGTATGGCCGTAAGCAACAAACCTGTACCACATTATATCTTTTGAAGGTGACTATATGTCAGACTGTCACAACTATCTGATCATCAAGGACATATGTGTAACCAAGATGGAGAATCACCCAATGTTGCGTTGAAAGAGAAAAGAAAAGGCTTACAGCACCTGGTATTCCCAGGCGGTCTCCCGTCCAAGTACTAGCCAGGCCCTACCTTGCTTGGCTTCCGAGGTCGAATGAGATCGGGCACGTTGAAGGTGGTATGGCCGCAAGCGAGAAATTGTAACCTCATTACGTCATTTGAAGGCGACAACACGTCAGAATGTCATGACAGTCATGACTGTTACCTCATCAAGGTCATCTGTGTAACCAATATGGAGAATCACCAAATGTTGCGTTGAAAAATAACAGAAAAGGCTTACAGCACCTGGTATTCCCAGGCAGTCTCCCGTCCAAGTACTAGCCAGGCCCTACCTTGCTTGGCTTCCGAGGTCGAATGAGATCGGGCACGTTGAAGGTGGTATGGCCGTAAGCAACAAACCTGTACCACATTATATCTTTTGAAGGTGACTATATGTCAGACTGTCACAATTATCTGCTCATCAAGGACATATGTGTAACCAAGATGGAGAATCACCCAATTTTGCGTTGAAAGAGAAAAGAAAATGCTTACAGCACCTGGTATTCCCAGGCGGTCTCCCATCCAAATACTAGCCAGGCCCTACCTTGATTGGCTTCCGAGGTCGAATGAGATCGGGCACGTTGAAGGTGGTATGGCCGTAAGCGAGAAATTGTTACCTCATTACGTCATTTGAAGGCGACAACACGTCAGAATGTCATGACAGTCACGACTGTTACCTCATCAATGTCATCTATGTAACCAAGATGGAGAATCACCCAATGTTGCGTTGAAAGAGAAAAGAAAAGGCTTACAGCACCTGGTATTCCCAGGCGGTCTCCCGTCCAAGTACTAGGCAGGCCCTACCTTGCTTGGCTTCCGAGTTCGAATGAGATCGGGCACGTTGAAGGTGGTATGGCCATAAGCGACAAACCTGTACCACATTATATCTTTTGAAGGTGACTATATGTCAGACTGTCACAACTATCTGCTCATCAATGACATGTGTGTAACCAAGATGGAGAATCACCCAATGTTGCATTGAAAGAGAAAAGAAAAGGCTTACAGCACCTGGTATTCCCAGGCGGTCTCCCGTCCAAGTACTAGTCAGGCCCTACCTTGTTTGGCTTCCGAGGTCGAATGAGATCGGGCACGTTGAAGGTGGTATGGCCGTAAGCGAGAAATTGTTACCTCATTACGTCATTTGAAGGCGACAACACGTCAGAATGTCATCACAGTCACGACTGTTACCTCATCGAGGTCATCTGCGTTACCAAAAAGGAGAATCACACAATGTTGCGTTGAAAAAAAACAGAAAAGGCTTACAGCACCTGCTATTCCCAGGCGGTCTTCCGTCCAAGTACTAGCCAGGCCCTACCTTGCTTGGCTTACGAGGTCGAATGAGATCGGGCACGTTGAAGGTGGAATGGCCGCAAGCGACAAATTGTTACCTCAATATGTCTTTTGAAGGCGACAACACGTCACAATGTCATGACAGTCACGACTGTTACCTCATCAATGTCATCTGTGTAACCAATATGGAGAATCACCAAATCTTGCGTTGAAAAATAACAGAAAAGGCTAACAGCACCTGGTATTCCTAGGCGGTCTCCCATCCAAGTACTAGCCAGGCCCTACCTTGCTTGGCTTCCGAGTTCGAATGAGATCGGGCACGTTGAAGGTGGTATGGCCATAAGCGACAAACCTGTACCACATTATATCTTTTGAAGGTGACTATATGTCAGACTGTCACAACTGTCTGCTCATCAATGACATATGTGTAACCAAGATGGAGAATCACCCAATGTTGCATTGAAAGAGAAAAGAAAAGGCTTACAGCACCTGGTATTCCCAGGCGGTCTCCCGTCCAAATACTAGCCAGGCCCTACCTTGCTTGGCTTTCGAGTTCGAATGAGATCGGGCACGTTGAAGGTGGTATGGCCGTAAGCGCCAAAACTGTACCACATTATATCTTTTGAAGGTGACTATATGTCAGACTGTCACAACTATCTGCTCATCAATGACATATGTGTAACCAAGATGGAGAATCACCCAATGTTGCATTGAAAGAGAAAAGAAAAGGCTTACAGCACCTGGTATTCCCAGGCGGTCTCCCGTCCAAGTACTAGTCAGGCCCTACCTTGTTTGGCTTCCGAGGTCGAATGAGATCGGGCACGTTGAAGGTGGTATGGCCGTAAGCGAGAAATTGTTACCTCATTACGTCATTTGAAGGCGACAACACGTCAGAATGTCATGACAGTCACGACTGTTACCTCATCAATGTCATCTGTGTAACCAAGATGGAGAATCACCCAATGTTGCGATGAAAGAGAAAAGAAAAGGCTTACAGCACCTGGTATTCCCAGGCGGTCTCCCATCCAAGTACTAGCCAGGCCCTACCTTGCTTGGCTTCCGAGGTCGAATGAGTTCGGGCACGATGAAGGTGGTATGGCCGTAAGCGCCAAAACTGTACCACATTATATCTTTTGAAGGTGACTATATGTCAGACTGTCACAACTATCTGCTCATCAATGACATATGTGTAACCAAGATGGAGAATCACCCAATGTTGCATTGAAAGAGAAAAGAAAAGGCTTACAGCACCTGGTATTCCCAGGCGGTCTCCCGTCCAAGTACTAGTCAGGCCCTACCTTGTTTGGCTTCCGAGGTCGAATGAGATCGGGCACGTTGAAGGTGGTATGGCCGTAAGCGAGAAATTGTTACCTCATTACGTCATTTGAAGGCGACAACACGTCAGAATGTCATGACAGTCACGACTGTTACCTCATCAATGTCATCTGTGTAACCAAGATGGAGAATCACCCAATGTTGCGATGAAAGAGAAAAGAAAAGGCTTACAGCACCTGGTATTCCCAGGCGGTCTCCCATCCAAGTACTAGCCAGGCCCTACCTTGCTTGGCTTCCGAGGTCGAATGAGTTCGGGCACGATGAAGGTGGTATGGCCGTAAGCGAGAAATTGTTACCTCATTACGTCATTTGAAGGCGACAACACGTCAGAATGTCATGACAGTCACGACTGTTACCTCATCAAGGTCATCTGCGTTACCAAAAAGGAGAATCACACAATGTTGCGTTGAAAAATAACAGAAAAGGCTTACAGCACCTGCTATTCCCAGGCGGTCTCCCGTCCAAGTACTAGCCAGGCCCTACCTTGCTTGGCTTCCGAGGTTGAACGAGATCGGGCACGTTGAAGGTGGTATGGCCGTAAGCGAGAAATTGTTACCTCATTACGTCATTTGAAGGCGACAACACGTCAGAATGTCATGACAGTCACGACTGTTACCTCATCAATGTCATCTGTGTAACCAATATGGAGAATCACCAAATCTTGCGTTGAAAAATAACAGAAAAGGCTAACAGCACCTGGTATTGCTAGGCGGTCTCCCGTCCAAGTACTAGCCAGGCCCTACCTTGCTTGGCTTCTGAGGTCGAATGAGATCAGGCACGTTGAAGGTGGTATGGCCGTAAGCGACAAATTGTAACCTCAATATGTCTTTTGAAGGCGACAACACGTCAGAATGTCATGACAGTCACGACTGTTACCTCATCAATGTCATCTGTGTAACCAAGATGGAGAATCACCCAATGTTGCGTTGAAAGAGAAAAGAAAAGGCTTACAGCAACTGGTATTCCCAGGCGGTCTCCCAACCAAGTACTAGCCAGGCCCTACCTTGCTTGGCTTCCGAGTTCGAATGAGATCGGGCACGTTGAAGGTGGTTTGGCCGTAAGCGAGAAATTGTTACCTCATTACGTCATTTGAAGGCGACAACACGTCAGAATGTCATGACAGTCACGACTGTTACCTCATCAAGGTCATCTGCGTTACCAAAAAGGAGAATCACCCAATGTTGCGTTGAAAAATAACAGAAAAGGCTTACAGCACCTGGTATTCCCAGGCGGTCTCCCGTCCAAGTACTAGCCAGGCCCTACCTTGCTTGGCTTCCGAGTTCGAATGAGATCGGGCACGTTGAAGGTGGTATGGCCGTAAGCGAGTAATTGTTACCTCATTACGTCATTTGAAGGCGACAACACGTCAGAATAACATGACAGTCACAACTGTTACCTCATCAAGGTCATCTGCGTTACTAAAAAGGAGAATCACCTAATGTTGCGTTGAAAAATAACAGAAAAGGCTTACAGCACCTGGTATTCCCAGGAGGTCTCCCGTCCAAGTACTAGCTAGGCCCTACCTTGCTTGGCTTCCGAGGTCGAATAAGATCGGGCCAGTTGAAGGTGGTATGGCTGTAAGCTAGAAATTGTTACCTCATTACGTCATTTGAAGGCGACAACACGTCAGAATAACATGACAGTCACAACTGTTACCTCATCAAGGTCATCTGCGTTACTAAAAAGGAGAATCACCTAATGTTGCGTTGAAAAATAACAGAAAAGGCTTACAGCACCTGGTATTCCCAGGAGGTCTCCCGTCCAAGTACTAGCTAGGCCCTACCTTGCTTGGCTTCCGAGGTCGAATAAGATCGGGCCAGTTGAAGGTGGTATGGCTGTAAGCTAGAAATTGTTACCTCATTACGTCATTTGAAGGCGACAACACGTCAGAATGTCACAATTATCTGCTCATCAATGTCATCTGTGTAACCAAGATGGAGAATCACCCAATGTTGCGTTGAAAGAGAAAAGAAAAGGCTTACAGCACCTGGTATTCCCAGGCGGTCTCCCATCCAAGTACTAGCCAGGGCCTACCTTGCTTGGCTTCCGAGTTCTAATGAGATCGGGCACGTTGAAGGTGGTATGGCCGTAAGCGAGAAATTGTTACCTCATTACGTCATTTGAAGGCGACAACACGACACAATGTCATGACAGTCACGACTGTTACCTCATCAATGTCATCTGTGTAACCAAGATGGAGAATCACCCAATGTTGCGTTGAAAGAGAAAAGAAAAGGCTTACAGCACCTGGTATTCCCAGGCGGTCTCCCGTCCAAGAACTAGCTAGGCCCTACCTTGCTTGGCTTCCGAGGTCGAATGAGATCGGGCACGTTGAAGGTGGTTTGGCCGTAAGCGAGTAATTGGTACCTCATTACGTCATTTGAAGGCGACAACACGTCAGAATAACATGACAGTCACAACTGTTACCTCATCAAGGTCATCTGCGTTACTAAAAAGGAGAATCACCTAATGTTGCGTTGAAAAATAACAGAAAAGGCTTACAGCACCTGGTATTCCCAGGAGGTCTCCCGTCCAAGTACTAGCTAGGCCCTACCTTGCTTGGCTTCCGAGGTCGAATAAGATCGGGCCAGTTGAAGGTGGTATGGCTGTAAGCTAGAAATTGTTACCTCATTACGTCATTTGAAGGCGACAACACGTCAGAATGTCACAATTATCTGCTCATCAATGTCATCTGTGTAACCAAGATGGAGAATCACCCAATGTTGCGTTGAAAGAGAAAAGAAAAGGCTTACAGCACCTGGTGTTCCCAGGCGGTCTCCCGTCCAAGTACTAGCCAGGCCCTACCTTGCTTGGCTTTCGAGTTCGAATGAGATCGGGCACGTTGAAGGTGGTATGGCCGTAAGCGCCAAAACTGTACCACATTATATCTTTTGAAGGCGACTATATGTCAGACTGTCACAACTATCTGCTCATCAAGGACATATGTGTATCCAAGATGGAGAATCACCCAAAGTTGCGTTGAAAGAGAAAAGAAAAGGCTTACAGCACCTGGAATTCCCAGGCGGTCTCCCATCCAAGTACAAGCCAGGCCCTACCTTGCTTGGCTTCCGAGTTCGAATGAGATCGGGCACGTTGAAGGTGGAATGGCCGTAAGCGACAAATTGTTACCTCAATATGTCTTTTAAAGGCGACAACACGTCAGAATGTCATCACAGTCACGACTGTTACCTCATCAAGGTCATCTGCGTTACCAAAAAGGAGAATCACCAAATGTTGCGTTGAAAAATAACAGAAAAGGCTTACAGCACCTGCTATTCCCAGGCGGTCTCCCGTCCAAGTACTAGCCAGGCCCTACCTTGCTTGGCTTCCGAGTACGAATGAGATCGGGCACGTTGAAGGTGGTATGGCCGTAAGCAACAAACCTGTACCACATTATATCTTTTGAAGGTGACTATATGTCAGACTGTCACAATTATCTGATCATCAAGGACATATGTGTAACCAAGATGGAGAATCACCCAATGTTGCGTTGAAAGAGAAAAGAAAAGGCTTACAGCACCTGGTATTCCTAGGCGGTCCCCCGTCCAAGTACTAGCCAGGCCCTACCTTGCTTGGCTTCCGAGTTCGAATGAGATCGGGCACGTTGAAGGTGGTATGGCCGTAAGCAACAAACCTGTACCACATTATATCTTTTGAAGGTGACTATATGTCAGACTGTCACAATTATCTGCTCATCAAGGACATATGTGTAACCAAGATGGAGAATCACCCAATTTTGCGTTGAAAGAGAAAAGAAAATGCTTACAGCACCTGGTAGTCCCAGGCGGTCTCCCGTCCAAATACTAGCCAGGCCCTACCTTGATTGGCTTCCGAGGTCGAATGAGATCGGGCACGTTGAAGGTGGTATGGCCGTCAGCGAGAAATTGTTACCTCATTACGTCATTTGAAGGCGACAACACGTCAGAATGTCATGACAGTCACGACTGTTACCTCATCAATGTCATCTGTGTAACCAAGATGGAGAATCACCCAATGTTGCGTTGAAAGAGAAAAGAAAAGGCTTACAACACCTGGTATTCCCAGGCGGTCTCCCGTCCAAGTACTAGCCAGGCCCTACCTTGCTTGGCTTCCGAGTTCGAATGAGATCGGGCACGTTGAAGGTGGTAAGGCCATAAGCGACAAACCTGTCCCACATTATATCTTTTGAAGGTGACTATATGTCAGACTGTCACAACTGTCTGCTCATCAATGACATATGTGTAACCAAGATGGAGAATCACCCAATGTTGCATTGAAAGAGAAAAGAAAAGGCTTACAGCACCTGGTATTCCCAGGCGGTCTCCCGTCCAAGTACTAGCCAGGCCCTACCTTGCTTGGCTTTCGAGTTCGAATGAGATCGGGCACGTTGAAGGTGGTATGGCCGTAAGCGCCAAAACTGTACCACATTATATCTTTTGAAGGCGACAACACGTCAGAATGTCATGACAGTCACGACTGTTACCTCATCAATGTCATCTGTGTAACCAAGATGGAGAATCACCCAATGTTGCGTTGAAAGAGAAAAGAAAAGGCTTACAGCACCTGGTATTCCCAGGCGGTCTCCCGTCCAAGTACTAGCCAGGACCTACCTTGCTTGGCTTTCGAGTTCGAATGAGATCGGGCACGTTGAAGGTGGTATGGCCGTAAGCGCCAAAACTGTACCACATTATATCTTTTGAAGGCGACAATATGTCAGACTGTCACAACTATCTGCTCATCAAGGACATATGTGTAACCAAGATGGAGAATCACCCAATGTTGCGTTGAAAGAGAAAAGAAAATGCTTACAGCACCTGGTATTCCTAGGCGGTCTCCCGTCCAAGTACTAGCCAGGCCCTACCTTGATTGGCTTCCGAGGTCGAATGAGATCGGGCACGTTGAAGGTGGTATGGCCGTAAGCGAGAAATTGTTACCTCATTACGTCATTTGAAGGCGACAACACGTCAGAATGTCATCACAGTCACGACTGATACCTCATCAAGGTCATCTGCGTTACCAAAAAGGAGAATCACCAAATGTTGCGTTGAAAAATAACATAAAAGGCTTACAGCACCTGCTATTCCCAGGCGGTCTCCCGTCCAAGTACTAGCCAGGCCCTACCTTGCTTGGCTTCCGAGGTCGAATGAGATCAGGCATGTTGAAGGTGGAATGGCCGTAAGCGACAAATTGTTACCTCAATGTGTCTTTTGAAGGCGACAACACGTCAGAATGTCATCACAGTCACGACTGTTACCTCATCAAGGTCATCTGTGTATCCAATATGGAGAATCACCAAATGTTGCGTTGAAAAATAACAGAAAAGGCTTACAGCACCTGGTATTCCCAGGCAGTCTCCCGTCCAAGTACTAGCCAGGCCCTACCTTGCTTGGCTTCCGAGGTCGAATGAGATCAGGCATGTTGAAGGTGGAATGGCCGTAAGCGAGTAATTGTTACCTAATTACGTCATTTGAAGGCGACAACACGTCAGAATGTCATGACAGTCACGACTGTCAGACTGTCACGACAGTCACGACTGTCAGACTGTCACAACTATCTGCTCATCAAGGACATATGTGTAACAAAGATGGAGAATCACCCAAGAGAAAAGAAAAGGCTTACAGCACCTGGTATTCCCAGGCGGTCTCCCGTCCAAGTACTAGCCAGGCCCTACCTTGCTTGGCTTCCGAGTTCGAATGAGATCGGGCACGTTGAAGGTGGTATGGCCGTAAGCGAAAAGTTGTTACCTCAATATGTCTTTTGAAGGCGACAACACGTCAGAATGTCATCACAGTCACGACTGTTACCTCATCAAGGTCATCTGTGTATCCAATATGGAGAATCACCCAATGTTGCGTTGAAAGAGAAAAGAAAAGGCTTACAGCAACTGGTATTCCCAGGCGGTCTCCCGTCCAAGTACTAGCCAGGCCCTACCTTGCTTGGCTTCCGAGGTCGAATGAGATCGGGTACGTTGAAGGTGGTATGGCCGTAAGCGAGTAATTGTTACCTCATTACGTCATTTGAAGGCGACAACACGTCAGAATGTCATGACAGTCACAACTGTTACCTCATCAAGGTCATCTGCGTTACTAAAAAGGAGAATCACCTAATGTTGCGTTGAAAAATAACAGAAAAGGCTTACAGAACCTGGTATTCCCAGGCAGTCTCCCGTCCAAGTACTAGCCAGGCCCTACCTTGATTGGCTTCCGAGGTCGAATGAGATCGGGTACGTTGAAGGTGGTATTGCCGTAAGCGAGAAAATGTTACCTCATTACGTCATTTGAAGGCGACAACACGTCAGAATGTCATGACAGTCACGACTGTTACCTCATCAATGTCATCTGTGTAACCAAGATGGAGAATCACCCAATGTTGCGTTGAAAGAGAAAAGAAAAGGCTTACAGCACCTGGTATTCCCAGGCGGTCTCCCATCCAAGTACTAGCCAGGCCCTACCTTGCTTGGCTTCCGAGTTCTAATGAGATCGGGCACATTGAAGGTGGTATGGCCGTAAGCGACAAACCTGTACCACATTATATCTTTTGAAGGCGACTATATGTCAGACTGTCACTACTATCTGCTCATCAAGGACATCTGTGTATCCAATATGGAGAATCACCAAATGTTGCGTTGAAAAATAACATAAAAGGCTTACAGCACCTGCTATTCCCAGGCGGTCTCCCGTCCAAGTACTAGCCAGGCCCTACCTTGCTTGGCTTCCGAGTTCGAATGAGATCGGGCACGTTGAAGGTGGTATGGCCGTAAGCGAGTAATTGTTACCTCATTACGTCATTTGAAGGCGACAACACGTCAGAATGTCATGACAGTCACAACTGTTACCTCATCAAGGTCATCTGCGTTACTAAAAAGGAGAATCACCTAATGTTGCGTTGAAAAATAACAGAAAAGGCTTACAGCACCTGGTATTCCCAGGCAGTCACCCGTCCAAGTACTAGCCAGGCCCTACCTTGCTTGGCTTCCGAGTTCGAATGAGATCAGGCACGTTTTTTTTTTTTTTGTCTTTTATTATCAAAAATACAAAATGAACATTAAGTGCAAACTATATACAGTGTGTCTTCATTAAAAAATAACATGTATTAACAAGCTCATACAAACAACAAGAAAAACAACTCAACGATCACCTACAGTTAATTGTGGATAAATGTCAACATTAATAATAAAAACAAAACAAAACAAAAAAACAAAAATAAAGTTTGTAATGCAAAAGACAATTTAGACTGAAAGACCCCTCAATACAATGAATAAATAAATAAAGTGTACTGACCAGCAGAGAACAAAAAATCAAAACAAAAACACATTTTTATCCGAAATCGAAAGTCAATTTCCCTCTCTCCCCCACCTTGCACAATGAATTGTTAACACACCACTTATCTTTAAACCCTTTAACATCCCTTGCAAACAGTGCTTTCATATAACAGCAAAACATGTTCTTGCAAAAAATCACCCTATTCACCCTTTTGTTTTTATACAGTGCGCAGTTTCTAGCTATATACACCACATGTCTAGCTGTGCATAACAGAAAGTTTACTAAGTCTCTATTTACAAGTCCCCTCCTCCCTTTGCTCTCTAAACCAAACACCCAAACTCTGTCCCATTGCTCCTCTGCTAAGTTTTTCATCCTACACTTATCCACTAACACCACTCTCAGCCACTCTCTGAATTCCCTTACCACCATGCATTCCAAAAAAAAATGTTCAAAGCACTCGTCCAATATACCACACACCGCACACACACGTGAAAAGAGTTGTTTATCTATTTGATGCAAGATTATGGAGACCGGGATGCGTCTGTGTCGTATTTTGAAGTTGCTATTGAACAGTTCTGCTGGAATAAAGTAGGGGTGAAGATCGAGCCAGGTTGGTTGTAATGAGATTGCTGAAAACATCCGGGTCCAGTGTGGTATAGCTGCCGGAGGTTTGAATACAGTGTGTATGAAATGTTTGTACCAGAATTTAGGAGTCATGTCCTCCATTGTGATGTCTGTGTCTTGTGCCCAACTAAAAACTAAACCCCCTCCTTCAGCCTCCCCATTCTTTAAGATTTCTTTCCACTCCTGCATTAACCCAGCCCTCACTGCTGCTACCACCTTTATCACCCTCTCCTTTCTCACTTTGTGTCCCACTGCTTCAAATTTTGCCATTATTAGCCCCACATCAAAAAAAGCTCCCTGCTCATCCAATAAATCTCCTACTTTACAGATGACTACACTCTCCACCCTACTTCCCAGCAAATTGCCCGCTGAACCTAAAAACAAATTCCCAAACACCGGCTGGCTTAAAATATCCTTTTTCCCTTGTGGTGTGAGTGACAGATGGGGCAGCGCTCTGCCCCATGCTTCTCCCATCTCCCTGAAAAGTGGATCTCCTGTGTTTATTCCTCGTGCAAACAGTTTTGAACATAAATTAAAATCTCTACACTCACCTCTGTGATTAATAAAATCCTGAAAATAATCCTTCCATATGTGTCCACCTTCACCCACTAGAAATTTCCTAAATAAGCCCATCCTCAGTGAAAATCTTTTGACATGTAAGTCACACAGCCACAATCCTCCCTCTTCCCGTGTTCCCACCAAAGTTCTCCGTGCAATCCTAAAACCCCTCCCCTTCCACAGAAAATCAGTAAAAAGTGTGTGTAGTTGTGCTAACATGTCTTTTGGCATGTGGCAGACTTTCATAACATAAACTAGTTTAGGTATTAGAATTGAATTTATTATTGTGGCCTTCCCTCTGAGGCCTAAACCTCTCATTTTCCAAAGGTTTACTCTGTCTCTGACGTATGCCGTCTGCTCTCTCCACATCTTCTGAGCGCAGAGCTGCCTGTCAGGACCGATGAGAGTTCCAAGCACTCTCACTTCTCCATTTGCGGCCTTGAACAATCTGCCCATCTCCCCTGGGTCTGTGTTCGGCCCTGTGGCCAGCACAGACTTTGCCAGATTTAATTTCGCTCCTGATGCTTTTTCATACAAAGCTACATGTTTCATTACTTTCCTTAATTCTTCTTTGTCTTTTATCATGATCGATATATCATCAGCGTATTGTGCAATCTTGAAATGATTTCCCATTGGTGAGTCTATCCCCCCTATGTCAGTGTCATTTAAAATCAGGGCAGCAAGGGGCTCTGCCACCAATGCATACAGCATCGATGACAGAGGACACCCTTGCCGCACAGATCTTCCCAATCGCACCTGGTCGGTTAAAAACCCATTCACTTTCACTCTGCTCCAAGCATTCCCGTACATTCGTCTCATCCATCCGATAAAACCGGGACCGAAACCAAACGTACTCAGACACGCGAATAAGAACTGGTGTTCGACTCTGTCGAAAGCTTTTTCCAGGTCCAGGCTTAAAAACACCCCTCCCATTCGCATCACCCTTTCATACGTGCACCGTGTGGATAATATTGAGTCTGTGATGTCCCTGCCAGGCACACTGTACGTTTGGTTTGGCCCCACAATCGTACCAATCACTCTACGGAGCCGCCCCCCCAGCACACGGGCCAGGATTTTGTAGTCTGCGTTGAGCAGACTGATCGGCCTGTAGTTTGCCAGCTCCGACCTGGCACCTTTGTTCTTAAAGACCAAGGTAATCACACCCCCCAAAAAGGACTCTGCGCACCTGTCTTCCTCCTGCATGGCAGAGAACAGCCTGCAGAGGATCGGAATCAGCTGCTCTGCGAAACGCTGAAAAAACTCAGCCGAGAGGCCGTCCGCCCCCGGGCTTTTCGCTTTTTTCAGCCCCGCTATTGCCGCTGCAACCTCTCGGGGCAGAATGCCACCGTCACACATCGCTGCATCCTCAGGGCTAAGGGAGCGGCTGATGCTTCCCACTGGCCTATCTATATGTTCTTGCGCTGTGTTCTGTGCAGTGAATAGATCAGTGTAGAAGTCGTGCACTGTTTGCAAAATTTCTATGTTGTCAGTCTGTATGTGTCCCGCTGCATCTTTTAACTCTGTGATATATGCCCGAGTCTGTCTCTTCTTCTCCAACCCCAGGAAGAAGGCGGTGCAGCGCTCCCCGTCAAACATGTGTTGTGCCTTGCTACGGATCATTGCTCCTTTGCATCTGTCTTCTTCCATGGTTTTCAGCCGCTCCCTCAGTCCAAGATACACGCTCAGCGGACGGCTGGCATCCGCCCCGAGCAGCTCCAGCTCCCTGTGCAGACGGTCTCTCAGCTGAGTCTCTCTGTGACTCTCTCTCTGCCTCTTCTCTCTGCTCCATGCGATGCAGCGCCGCTTAATTAACAATTTGGTGCGCTCCCACCACTCGACTATGTCTACTACAAACCTGCTTTCATCTGATAAACCAGAGAGAAGAGACTGCATCTTCTTAACAAAAACAGCGTCCTCCAGGAGGGCCGTGTTGAAACACCACAGCCCTCCGTTCCTCTGTCTGCCACCCTCTCCCAGAGTCACCTTTAGGGAGGCGTGATCGCTCCCTGCACTGAACTCATATGAGCAGGCATTGAGTGTTCTTACCAGGCCGGCAGCTAGCAAACACAGGTCGATCCTGGTCTGCTTCAAGCGTCCCAGCACAACTTGGCGCCGGGAGAAGGCTCGTGTGCTGGGGTTCTGACTCCTCCACGCATCCACCAAGCAATACTCATCCATCCATTCATACATTGTTGTCCTGCTTGTGTCATTTTTGAAAATGTTATTTACCCCCACGTCCATCTTTGTCAGTGCTACGTTGAAATCTCCCACTATAATTGTGTTGTTATTTGTCCACTTCTTGCATTCATTAAAAACATTGCGTCTCTCCCTCTCATTATTAGGACCATATATATTTATCAGTCTATATTTTATGTTATTTTTCACAATATCTAATACAATCACCCTCCCCGCTGTGTCTTTATGGACTACGTTCACACTTTCACACACATTCTCACCTACAAACACAGCCACTCCTGCCGTGCCATTCCCAGAGAGGGAGTAAAAGAAACTTCCTCTCCAAAAAGCTCTAACCCCATTCACTACACTCTCATTCCACCTACACTCTTGAACACACATCACATCACACTCCATGCGCTCACACATGTATTTAAGGCGGCTCAGTCTGGCGAGACCGCATAGATTCCTAGATGTTATTTTCATTTTGATAACACAGAGGGAAGATGAGTCACACACATATTCTTCATTTGCTTTTGCCTCTTGCCTTTTTCCTGACCCTGCTCATCTTCCCTCTGACCGCTTCTATGACTTCCATATCTATATCAGATGATGGAGAGGCGCATCTGGAGGCGAGCAGGCTTTCTCCCCCATCGCTCTCTTCTCCTCTCTCATTGATTCTTTTTCCCTTTTCCTTCGTTGTGGTTACAGTCTCTCGGCTTCTCTGCTGTACCGCTGTCTCTTCACTCACGTGCAGTAGTGCACCATCTCTTTCTAAACCTCTCTCTAAGGCAGCCTTGTGTTGGGCTGGCAGCTCTGCAACACGAAACGCTTGACTGTCACCTTTTTCCATTTCCTCTACCTCTTCCACCTCGTCACTGAGTGACTCCTCTGACAATATGGAACCCTCATCCGCCGACATCACACTTTCTGTTGGCTCAAACTGTTCTTCATTTACCTCATTGCATGTACAGTCATTTTCAGCATTGTGACAGTCAGTGCATTTCTTATCCCATGCCCCACATTCACGTGCGTAATGCCCCTGTTTGTTGCATTTAAAGCACACAAAGTCTGGACAGTCTCTCACGATGTGGCCAGGCTGTAGACACATCCTGCAGACTTTTTGCTGATTGTTATGGATAACACGAAAGTATTCTGGTCCCGTAGCTGTTATGAATTTGGCTGAATAGGGAAGTGACTGTACCTGGTCGTTGAATTTCACTTTTAGAAAGCGTGTTCCGTCTGCTACGTCCGTTCCTGGCCACATCCTCCTTTTGATCGGGGAAACTGCCTTTACACCCCACGCATGCAGCTTGTCCATAATTTCCCCATCTGTGATGTAAGCTGGTAAGTTGAGAAATGAAACGACCAGTTCGTCCACTGCCAGGGATTTCACCATCACCACCGCCGAGCTGATTTTGAGTCCATCAAGCAGCCTTTTTTTCCCAGCTTCGCTCCTCAAAGTTACTTCATACTTTCTTAGCCCCGTTTCACGTAGGGCTGTAACACCCCCGCAGACGTCTCTTATGGCGCGCAACAGTTCAATTGTTTTGACGCTCTCTGTTCCCAGAATTTCTGCCATCACGGTTAGATCCTTCTCGTATCGCCGGTCACTCACGTTTCCAGTCGCTGTGCTGCTGGAGCGTTGCTCTGCGTCTCCTGCACTTTGTTTTGATGTTCCCGCCGTGCTTCTGTGGGCCACTGCGCTTTCGTCTCCGATCGTAGGCTGTGCGCCCGTTGGTCTCCGCAGCCGCTGCGTTGTTTCCTCCAGCCGCTGCGCCGATTCCTCCGGCCGCTGCGCCGGTGTCTCTCCTCCGATAACTGCTCCGTTTCTCGTATTCTCCAGCGCTGTAGCTGGCGTCTGTGTTTTCCCGCCTGCAGTCGCTGCAGCCGGTCTGCTCTCCTCTGCTCCTGTTCCAGGCGCACCACGTCTCTTTGCCGCCTGCGCTGCCGTTTCTTTCTCCTGCTCCTTGCCAGCAGCTGCAGCTTTTGGCTGGGCTCGTCTGCCTGCCTCTGCTGCACCCACTCCTCCGCTCACTCCTTTGCCCGATTCTCCCATTCTCGCTGCGGGCGCTGCCGTCAAAACTCGGCTCTTGCCTTCAATCTCCGCTCTGCTCATGTGATGAGCGTTTTTCTGCTCCGCCATCTGCTTTCTGCCGAGCTTTGCAAGCTCAGGTCGGTGATCCTCCATAGAAAAATCAAAAAGAAAAATGCCGGCGTCCGCCGTGGCTTCCCTCGTATATGAGGGGAAAAACACAAAAAGGAGCGAAAAATCAATATAAAGCGCCCCCGAACGGAATAATCCGCCGGGGGGTTTAGACAACTTCACACAAAACTCAAAATCACTATCAAAAGATAGGAAAAAACAACATAGAAGGAACAAAAAAAATCACACCAGCAGAAACTTGGTGGAGGCGCTCTGTCGGGTTGCTCACAGGTGTACTGACGATCTGATTGGCACATGCACAGCTGAAGGTGGTATGGCCGTAAGCGACAAACCTGTACCACATTATATCTTTTGAAGGTGACTATATGTCAGACTGTCACAACTATCTGCTCATCAATGACATGTGTGTAACCAAGATGGAGAATCACCCAATGTTGCATTGAAAGAGAAAAGAAAAGGCTTACAGCACCTGGTATTCCCAGGCGGTCTCCCGTCCAAGTACTAGTCAGGCCCTACCTTGTTTGGCTTCCGAGGTCGAATGAGATCGGGCACGTTGAAGGTGGAATGGCCGTAAGCGACAAATTGTTACCTCAATATGTCTTTTGAAGGCGACAACACGTCAGAATGTCATGACAGTCACGACTGTTACCTCATCAATGTCATCTGTGTAACGAAGATGGAGAATCACCCAATGTTGCGTTGAAAGAGAAAAAAAAAGGCTTACAGCACCTGGTATTCCCAGGCGGTCTCCCGTCCAAGTTCTAGCCAGGCCCTACCTTGCTTGGCTTCCGAGTTCGAATGAGATCGGGCACGTTTAAGGTGGTATGGCCGTAAGCGACAAAACTGTACCACATTATATCTTTTGAAGGCGACTATATGTCAGACTGTCACAACTATCTGCTCATCAAGGACATCTGTGTAACCAATATGGAGAATCACCCAATGTTGCGTTGAAAAATAACAGAAAAGGCTTACAGCACCTGGTATTCCCAGGCGGTCTCCCGTCCAAGTTCTAGCCAGGCCCTACCTTGCTTGGCTTCCGAGTTCGAATGAGATCGGGCACGTTTAAGGTGGTATGGCCGTAAGCGACAAAACTGTACCACATTATATCTTTTGAAGGCGACTATATGTCAGACTGTCACAACTATCTGCTCATCAAGGACATCTGTGTAACCAATATGGAGAATCACCCAATGTTGCGTTGAAAAATAACAGAAAAGGCTTACAGCACCTGGTATTCCCAGGCGGTCTTCCGTCCAAGTACTACCCAGGCCCTACCTTGCTTGGCTTCCGAGGTCGAATGAGATCAGGCATGTTGAAGGTGGTATGGCCGTAAGCGACAAATTGTTACCTCAATATGTCTTTTGAAGGCGACAACACGTCAGAATGTCATGACAGTCACGACTGTTACCTCATCAATGTCATCTGTGTAACCAAGATGGAGAATCACCAAATGTTGCGTTGAAAAATAACAGAAAAGGCTTACAGCACCTGCTATTCCCAGGCGGTCTCCCGTCCAAGTACTAGCCAGGCCCTACCTTTCTTGGCTTCCGAGTACGAATGAGATCGGGCACGTTGAAGGTGGTATGGCCGTAAGCAACAAACCTGTACCACATTATATCTTTTGAAGGTGACTATATGTCAGACTGTCACAATTATCTGATCATCAAGGACATATGTGTAACCAAGATGGAGAATCACCCAATGTTGCGTTGAAAGAGAAAAGAAAAGGCTTACAGCACCTGGTATTCCCAGGCGGTCTCCCGTCCAAGAACTAGCCAGGCCCTACCTTGCTTGGCTTCCGAGGTCGAATGAGATCGGGCACGTTGAAGGTGGTTTGGCCGTAAGCGAGTAATTGTTACCTCATTACGTCATTTGAAGGCGACAACACGTCAGAATAACATGACAGTCACAACTGTTACCTCATCAAGGTCATCTGCGTTACTAAAAAGGAGAATCACCCAATGTTGCGTTGAAAGAGAAAAGAAAAGGCTTACAGCACCTGGAATTCCCAGGCGGTCTCCCGTCCAAGTACAAGCCAGGCCCTACCTTGCTTGGCTTCCGAGTTCGAATGAGATCGGGCACGTTGAAGGTGGAATGGCCGTAAGCGACAAATTGTTACCTCAATATGTCTTTTAAAGGCGACAACACGTCAGAATGTCATCACAGTCACGACTGTTACCTCATCAAGGTCATCTGCGTTACCAAAAAGGAGAATCACCAAATGTTGCGTTGAAAAATAACAGAAAAGGCTTACAGCACCTGCTATTCCCAGGCGGTCTCCCGTCCAAGTACTAGCCAGGCCCTACCTTGCTTGGCTTCCGAGTACGAATGAGATCGGGCACGTTGAAGGTGGTATGGCCGTAAGCAACAAACCTGTACCACATTATATCTTTTGAAGGTGACTATATGTCAGACTGTCACAATTATCTGATCATCAAGGACATATGTGTAACCAAGATGGAGAATCACCCAATGTTGCGTTGAAAGAGAAAAGAAAAGGCTTACAGCACCTGGTATTCCTAGGCGGTCCCCCGTCCAAGTACTAGCCAGGCCCTACCTTGCTTGGCTTCCGAGTTCGAATGAGATCGGGCACGTTGAAGGTGGTATGGCCGTAAGCAACAAACCTGTACCACATTATATCTTTTGAAGGTGACTATATGTCAGACTGTCACAATTATCTGCTCATCAAGGACATATGTGTAACCAAGATGGAGAATCACCCAATTTTGCGTTGAAAGAGAAAAGAAAATGCTTACAGCACCTGGTAGTCCCAGGCGGTCTCCCGTCCAAATACTAGCCAGGCCCTACCTCGATTGGCTTCCGAGGTCGAATGAGATCGGGCACGTTGAAGGTGGTATGGCCGTAAGCGAGAAATTGTTACCTCATTACGTCATTTGAAGGCGACAACACGTCAGAATGTCATGACAGTCACGACTGTTACCTCATCAATGTCATCTGTGTAACCAAGATGGAGAATCACCCAATGTTGCGTTGAAAGAGAAAAAAAAAGGCTTACAACACCTGGTATTCCCAGGCGGTCTCCCGTCCAAGTACTAGCCAGGCCCTACCTTGCTTGGCTTCCGAGTTCGAATGAGATCGGGCACGTTGAAGGTGGTAAGGCCATAAGCGACAAACCTGTCCCACATTATATCTTTTGAAGGTGACTATATGTCAGACTGTCACAACTGTCTGCTCATCAATGACATATGTGTAACCAAGATGGAGAATCACCCAATGTTGCATTGAAAGAGAAAAGAAAAGGCTTACAGCACCTGGTATTCCCAGGCGGTCTCCCGTCCAAGTACTAGCCAGGCCCTACCTTGCTTGGCTTTCGAGTTCGAATGAGATCGGGCACGTTGAAGGTGGTATGGCCGTAAGCGACAAAACTGTACCACATTATATCTTTTGAAGGCGACAACACGTCAGAATGTCATGACAGTCACGACTGTTACCTCATCAATGTCATCTGTGTAACCAAGATGGAGAATCACCCAATGTTGCGTTGAAAGAGAAAAGAAAAGGCTTACAGCACCTGGTATTCCCAGGCGGTCTCCCGTCCAAGTACTAGCCAGGCCCTACCTTGCTTGGCTTTCGAGTTCGAATGAGATCGGGCACGTTGAAGGTGGTATGGCCGTAAGCGCCAAAACTGTACCACATTATATCTTTTGAAGGCGACAATATGTCAGACTGTCACAACTATCTGCTCATCAAGGACATATGTGTAACCAAGATGGAGAATCACCCAATGTTGCGTTGAAAGAGAAAAGAAAATGCTTACAGCACCTGGTATTCCTAGGCGGTCTCCCGTCCAAGTACTAGCCAGGCCCTACCTTGATTGGTTTCCGAGGTCGAATGAGATCGGGCACGTTGAAGGTGGTATGCCGTAAGCGAGAAATTGTTACCTCATTACGTCATTTGAAGGCGACAACACGTCAGAATGTCATCACAGTCACGACTGATACCTCATCAAGGTCATCTGCGTTACCAAAAAGGAGAATCACCAAATGTTGCGTTGAAAAATAACATAAAAGGCTTACAGCACCTGCTATTCCCAGGCGGTCTCCCGTCCAAGTACTAGCCAGGCCCTACCTTGCTTGGCTTCCGAGTTCAAATGAGATCGGGCACGTTGAAGGTGGTATGGCCGTAAGCGACAAAACTGTACCACATTATATCTTTTGAAGGCGACTATATGTCAGACTGTCACAACTATCTGCTCATCAAGGACATATGTGTAACCAAGATGGAGAATCACCCAATGTTGCGTTGAAAGAGAAAAGAAAAGGCTTACAGCACCTGGTATTCCCAGGCGGTCTCCCGTCCAAGTACTAGCCAGGCCCTACCTTGCTTGGCTTCCGAGTTCGAATGAGATCGGGCACGTTGAAGGTGGTATGGCCGTAAGCGACAAGTTGTTACCTCAATATGTCTTTTGAAGGCGACAACACGTCAGAATGTCATCACAGTCACGACTGTTACCTCATCAAGGTCGTCTGTGTATCCAATATGGAGAATCACCAAATGTTGCGTTGAAAAATAACAGAAAAGGCTTACAGCACCTGGTATTCCCAGGCAGTCTCCCGTCCAAGTACTAGCCAGGCCCTACCTTGCTTGGCTTCCGAGGTCGAATGAGATCAGGCATGTTGAAGGTGGAATGGCCGTAAGCGACAAATTGTTACCTCAATATGTCATTTGAAGGTGACAACACGTCAGAATGTCATGACAGTCACGACTGTCAGACTGTCACGACAGTCAGACTGTCACAACTATCTGCTCATCAAGGACATATGTGTAACAAAGATGGAGAATCACCCAAGAGAAAAGAAAAGGCTTACAGCACCTGGTATTCCCAGGCGGTCTCCCGTCCAAGTACTAGCCAGGCCCTACCTTGCTTGGCTTCCGAGTTCGAATGAGATCGGGCACGTTGAAGGTGGTATGGCCGTAAGCGAAAAGTTGTTACCTCAATATGTCTTTTGAAGGCGACAACACGTCAGAATGTCATCACAGTCACGACTGTTACCTCATCAAGGTCATCTGTGTATCCAATATGGAGAATCACCCAATGTTGCGTTGAAAGAGAAAAGAAAAGGCTTACAGCAACTGGTATTCCCAGGCGGTCTCCCGTCCAAGTACTAGCCAGGCCCTACCTTGCTTGGCTTCCGAGGTCGAATGAGATCGGGCACGTTGAAGGTGGTATGGCCGTAAGCGAGTAATTGTTACCTCATTACGTCATTTGAAGGCGACAACACGTCAGAATGTCATGACAGTCACAACTGTTACCTCATCAAGGTCATCTGCGTTACTAAAAAGGAGAATCACCTAATGTTGCGTTGAAAAATAACAGAAAAGGCTTACAGAACCTGGTATTCCCAGGCAGTCTCCCGTCCAAGTACTAGCCAGGCCCTACCTTGATTGGCTTCCGAGGTCGAATGAGATCGGGTACGTTGAAGGTGGTATTGCCGTAAGCGAGAAATTGTTACCTCATTACGTCATTTGAAGGCGACAACACGTCAGAATGTCATGACAGTCACGACTGTTACCTCATCAATGTCATCTGTGTAACCAAGATGGAGAATCACCCAATGTTGCGTTGAAAGAGAAAAGAAAAGGCTTACAGCACCTGGTATTCCCAGGCGGTCTCCCATCCAAGTACTAGCCAGGCCCTACCTTGCTTGGCTTCCGAGTTCTAATGAGATCGGGCACATTGAAGGTGGTATGGCCGTAAGCGACAAACCTGTACCACATTATATCTTTTGAAGGCGACTATATGTCAGACTGTCACTACTATCTGCTCATCAAGGACATCTGTGTAACCAAGATGGAGAATCACCCAATGTTGCGTTGAAAGAGAAAAGAAAAGGCTTACAGCACCTGGTATTCCCAGGCGGTCTCCCGTCCAAGTACTAGCCAGGCCCTACCTTGATTGGCTTCCGAGGTCGAATGAGATCGGGCACGTTGAAGGTGGTATGGCCGTAAGCGACAAGTTGTTACCTCAATATGTCTTTTGAAGGCGACAACACGTCAGAATGTCATCACAGTCACGACTGTTACCTCATCAAGGTCATCTGTGTATCCAATATGGAGAATCACCAAATGTTGCGTTGAAAAATAACATAAAAGGCTTACAGCACCTGCTATTCCCAGGCGGTCTCCCGTCCAAGTACTAGCCAGGCCCTACCTTGTTTGGCTTCCGAGGTCGAATGAGATCGGGCACGTTGAAGGTGGAATGGCCGTAAGCGACAAATTGTTACCTCAATATGTCTTTTGAAGGCGACAACACGTCAGAATGTCATGACAGTCACGACTGTTACCTCATCAATGTCATCTGTGTAACGAAGATGGAGAATCACCCAATGTTGCGTTGAAAGAGAAAAAAAAAGGCTTACAGCACCTGGTATTCCCAGGCGGTCTCCCGTCCAAGTTCTAGCCAGGCCCTACCTTGCTTGGCTTCCGAGTTCGAATGAGATCGGGCACGTTTAAGGTGGTATGGCCGTAAGCGACAAAACTGTACCACATTATATCTTTTGAAGGCGACTATATGTCAGACTGTCACAACTATCTGCTCATCAAGGACATCTGTGTAACCAATATGGAGAATCACCCAATGTTGCGTTGAAAAATAACAGAAAAGGCTTACAGCACCTGGTATTCCCAGGCGGTCTCCCGTCCAAGTTCTAGCCAGGCCCTACCTTGCTTGGCTTCCGAGTTCGAATGAGATCGGGCACGTTTAAGGTGGTATGGCCGTAAGCGACAAAACTGTACCACATTATATCTTTTGAAGGCGACTATATGTCAGACTGTCACAACTATCTGCTCATCAAGGACATCTGTGTAACCAATATGGAGAATCACCCAATGTTGCGTTGAAAAATAACAGAAAAGGCTTACAGCACCTGGTATTCCCAGGCGGTCTTCCGTCCAAGTACTACCCAGGCCCTACCTTGCTTGGCTTCCGAGGTCGAATGAGATCAGGCATGTTGAAGGTGGTATGGCCGTAAGCGACAAATTGTTACCTCAATATGTCTTTTGAAGGCGACAACACGTCAGAATGTCATGACAGTCACGACTGTTACCTCATCAATGTCATCTGTGTAACCAAGATGGAGAATCACCAAATGTTGCGTTGAAAAATAACAGAAAAGGCTTACAGCACCTGCTATTCCCAGGCGGTCTCCCGTCCAAGTACTAGCCAGGCCCTACCTTTCTTGGCTTCCGAGTACGAATGAGATCGGGCACGTTGAAGGTGGTATGGCCGTAAGCAACAAACCTGTACCACATTATATCTTTTGAAGGTGACTATATGTCAGACTAACACAATTATCTGATCATCAAGGACATATGTGTAACCAAGATGGAGAATCACCCAATGTTGCGTTGAAAGAGAAAAGAAAAGGCTTACAGCACCTGGTATTCCCAGGCGGTCTCCCGTCCAAGAACTAGCCAGGCCCTACCTTGCTTGGCTTCCGAGGTCGAATGAGATCGGGCACGTTGAAGGTGGTTTGGCCGTAAGCGAGTAATTGTTACCTCATTACGTCATTTGAAGGCGACAACACGTCAGAATAACATGACAGTCACAACTGTTACCTCATCAAGGTCATCTGCGTTACTAAAAAGGAGAATCACCCAATGTTGCGTTGAAAGAGAAAAGAAAAGGCTTACAGCACCTGGAATTCCCAGGCGGTCTCCCGTCCAAGTACAAGCCAGGCCCTACCTTGCTTGGCTTCCGAGTTCGAATGAGATCGGGCACGTTGAAGGTGGAATGGCCGTAAGCGACAAATTGTTACCTCAATATGTCTTTTAAAGGCGACAACACGTCAGAATGTCATCACAGTCACGACTGTTACCTCATCAAGGTCATCTGCGTTACCAAAAAGGAGAATCACCAAATGTTGCGTTGAAAAATAACAGAAAAGGCTTACAGCACCTGCTATTCCCAGGCGGTCTCCCGTCCAAGTACTAGCCAGGCCCTACCTTGCTTGGCTTCCGAGTACGAATGAGATCGGGCACGTTGAAGGTGGTATGGCCGTAAGCAACAAACCTGTACCACATTATATCTTTTGAAGGTGACTATATGTCAGACTGTCACAATTATCTGATCATCAAGGACATATGTGTAACCAAGATGGAGAATCACCCAATGTTGCGTTGAAAGAGAAAAGAAAAGGCTTACAGCACCTGGTATTCCTAGGCGGTCCCCCGTCCAAGTACTAGCCAGGCCCTACCTTGCTTGGCTTCCGAGTTCGAATGAGATCGGGCACGTTGAAGGTGGTATGGCCGTAAGCAACAAACCTGTACCACATTATATCTTTTGAAGGTGACTATATGTCAGACTGTCACAATTATCTGCTCATCAAGGACATATGTGTAACCAAGATGGAGAATCACCCAATTTTGCGTTGAAAGAGAAAAGAAAATGCTTACAGCACCTGGTAGTCCCAGGCGGTCTCCCGTCCAAATACTAGCCAGGCCCTACCTCGATTGGCTTCCGAGGTCGAATGAGATCGGGCACGTTGAAGGTGGTATGGCCGTAAGCGAGAAATTGTTACCTCATTACGTCATTTGAAGGCGACAACACGTCAGAATGTCATGACAGTCACGACTGTTACCTCATCAATGTCATCTGTGTAACCAAGATGGAGAATCACCCAATGTTGCGTTGAAAGAGAAAAAAAAAGGCTTACAACACCTGGTATTCCCAGGCGGTCTCCCGTCCAAGTACTAGCCAGGCCCTACCTTGCTTGGCTTCCGAGTTCGAATGAGATCGGGCACGTTGAAGGTGGTAAGGCCATAAGCGACAAACCTGTCCCACATTATATCTTTTGAAGGTGACTATATGTCAGACTGTCACAACTGTCTGCTCATCAATGACATATGTGTAACCAAGATGGAGAATCACCCAATGTTGCATTGAAAGAGAAAAGAAAAGGCTTACAGCACCTGGTATTCCCAGGCGGTCTCCCGTCCAAGTACTAGCCAGGCCCTACCTTGCTTGGCTTTCGAGTTCGAATGAGATCGGGCACGTTGAAGGTGGTATGGCCGTAAGCGACAAAACTGTACCACATTATATCTTTTGAAGGCGACAACACGTCAGAATGTCATGACAGTCACGACTGTTACCTCATCAATGTCATCTGTGTAACCAAGATGGAGAATCACCCAATGTTGCGTTGAAAGAGAAAAGAAAAGGCTTACAGCACCTGGTATTCCCAGGCGGTCTCCCGTCCAAGTACTAGCCAGGCCCTACCTTGCTTGGCTTTCGAGTTCGAATGAGATCGGGCACGTTGAAGGTGGTATGGCCGTAAGCGCCAAAACTGTACCACATTATATCTTTTGAAGGCGACAATATGTCAGACTGTCACAACTATCTGCTCATCAAGGACATATGTGTAACCAAGATGGAGAATCACCCAATGTTGCGTTGAAAGAGAAAAGAAAATGCTTACAGCACCTGGTATTCCTAGGCGGTCTCCCGTCCAAGTACTAGCCAGGCCCTACCTTGATTGGTTTCCGAGGTCGAATGAGATCGGGCACGTTGAAGGTGGTATGCCGTAAGCGAGAAATTGTTACCTCATTACGTCATTTGAAGGCGACAACACGTCAGAATGTCATCACAGTCACGACTGATACCTCATCAAGGTCATCTGCGTTACCAAAAAGGAGAATCACCAAATGTTGCGTTGAAAAATAACATAAAAGGCTTACAGCACCTGCTATTCCCAGGCGGTCTCCCGTCCAAGTACTAGCCAGGCCCTACCTTGCTTGGCTTCCGAGTTCAAATGAGATCGGGCACGTTGAAGGTGGTATGGCCGTAAGCGACAAAACTGTACCACATTATATCTTTTGAAGGCGACTATATGTCAGACTGTCACAACTATCTGCTCATCAAGGACATATGTGTAACCAAGATGGAGAATCACCCAATGTTGCGTTGAAAGAGAAAAGAAAAGGCTTACAGCACCTGGTATTCCCAGGCGGTCTCCCGTCCAAGTACTAGCCAGGCCCTACCTTGCTTGGCTTCCGAGTTCGAATGAGATCGGGCACGTTGAAGGTGGTATGGCCGTAAGCGACAAGTTGTTACCTCAATATGTCTTTTGAAGGCGACAACACGTCAGAATGTCATCACAGTCACGACTGTTACCTCATCAAGGTCGTCTGTGTATCCAATATGGAGAATCACCAAATGTTGCGTTGAAAAATAACAGAAAAGGCTTACAGCACCTGGTATTCCCAGGCAGTCTCCCGTCCAAGTACTAGCCAGGCCCTACCTTGCTTGGCTTCCGAGGTCGAATGAGATCAGGCATGTTGAAGGTGGAATGGCCGTAAGCGACAAATTGTTACCTCAATATGTCATTTGAAGGTGACAACACGTCAGAATGTCATGACAGTCACGACTGTCAGACTGTCACGACAGTCAGACTGTCACAACTATCTGCTCATCAAGGACATATGTGTAACAAAGATGGAGAATCACCCAAGAGAAAAGAAAAGGCTTACAGCACCTGGTATTCCCAGGCGGTCTCCCGTCCAAGTACTAGCCAGGCCCTACCTTGCTTGGCTTCCGAGTTCGAATGAGATCGGGCACGTTGAAGGTGGTATGGCCGTAAGCGAAAAGTTGTTACCTCAATATGTCTTTTGAAGGCGACAACACGTCAGAATGTCATCACAGTCACGACTGTTACCTCATCAAGGTCATCTGTGTATCCAATATGGAGAATCACCCAATGTTGCGTTGAAAGAGAAAAGAAAAGGCTTACAGCAACTGGTATTCCCAGGCGGTCTCCCGTCCAAGTACTAGCCAGGCCCTACCTTGCTTGGCTTCCGAGGTCGAATGAGATCGGGCACGTTGAAGGTGGTATGGCCGTAAGCGAGTAATTGTTACCTCATTACGTCATTTGAAGGCGACAACACGTCAGAATGTCATGACAGTCACAACTGTTACCTCATCAAGGTCATCTGCGTTACTAAAAAGGAGAATCACCTAATGTTGCGTTGAAAAATAACAGAAAAGGCTTACAGAACCTGGTATTCCCAGGCAGTCTCCCGTCCAAGTACTAGCCAGGCCCTACCTTGATTGGCTTCCGAGGTCGAATGAGATCGGGTACGTTGAAGGTGGTATTGCCGTAAGCGAGAAATTGTTACCTCATTACGTCATTTGAAGGCGACAACACGTCAGAATGTCATGACAGTCACGACTGTTACCTCATCAATGTCATCTGTGTAACCAAGATGGAGAATCACCCAATGTTGCGTTGAAAGAGAAAAGAAAAGGCTTACAGCACCTGGTATTCCCAGGCGGTCTCCCATCCAAGTACTAGCCAGGCCCTACCTTGCTTGGCTTCCGAGTTCTAATGAGATCGGGCACATTGAAGGTGGTATGGCCGTAAGCGACAAACCTGTACCACATTATATCTTTTGAAGGCGACTATATGTCAGACTGTCACTACTATCTGCTCATCAAGGACATCTGTGTAACCAAGATGGAGAATCACCCAATGTTGCGTTGAAAGAGAAAAGAAAAGGCTTACAGCACCTGGTATTCCCAGGCGGTCTCCCGTCCAAGTACTAGCCAGGCCCTACCTTGATTGGCTTCCGAGGTCGAATGAGATCGGGCACGTTGAAGGTGGTATGGCCGTAAGCGACAAGTTGTTACCTCAATATGTCTTTTGAAGGCGACAACACGTCAGAATGTCATCACAGTCACGACTGTTACCTCATCAAGGTCATCTGTGTATCCAATATGGAGAATCACCAAATGTTGCGTTGAAAAATAACATAAAAGGCTTACAGCACCTGCTATTCCCAGGCGGTCTCCCGTCCAAGTACTAGCCAGGCCCTGCCTTGCTTGGCTTCCGAGTTCGAATGAGATCGGGCACGTTGAAGGTGGTATGGCCGTAAGCGAGTAATTGTTACCTCATTACGTCATTTGAAGGCGACAACACGTCAGAATGTCATGACAGTCACAACTGTTACCTCATCAAGGTCATCTGCGTTACTAAAAAGGAGAATCACCTAATGTTGCGTTGAAAAATAACAGAAAAGGCTTACAGCACCTGGTATTCCCAGGCAGTCTCCCGTCCAAGTACTAGCCAGGCCCTACCTTGCTTGGCTTCCGAGTTCGAATGAGATCGGGCAAGTTTTTTTTTTTTTTTGTCTTTTATTATCAAAAATACAAAATGAACATTAAGTGCAATCTATATACAGTGTGTCTTCATTAAAAAATAACATGTGATAAGAAGCTCATACCAACAACAAGGAAAACAACTCAACGATCACCTACAGTTAATTGTGGATAAATGTCAACATAAATCATACGAACAACAAAACAAAAACCAAAAAACAAAAATAAAGTTTGTAATGCAAAAGACAATTTTGATTGAAAGACCCCTCAAATACAATGAATAATTAAATAAAGTGTACTGACCAGCAGAGAACAAAAAAAACCCAAACCAAAAACACATTTTTTATCTAAAATCAAAAGTCAATTTCCCTCTCTCCCCCACCTTGCACAATGAATTGTAAACGCACCACGTCTCTTCAAACCCTTTAACATCCCTTGCAAACAGTGCTTTCATGTAACAGCAAAACATGTTCTTACAAAGAATCACCCTATTCACCCTTTTGTTTTTATACAGTGCGCAGTTTCTAGCTATATACACCACATGTCTAGCTGTGCATAACAGAAAGTTTACTAAATCCCTATTTACAGTTCCCCTCCTCCCCTTGCTCTCCAAACCAAACACCCAAACTCTGTCCCATTGCTCCCCTGCTAAGTCTCTCATTCCACACTTTTCCACTAACACCCCTCTCAGCCACTCTCTGAATTCCCTTACCACCATGCATTCCAAAAAAAAATGTTCAAAGCACTCGTCCAATATACCACACACCGCACACACACGTGAAAAGAGTTGTTTATCTATTTGATGCAAGATTATGGAGACCGGGATGCGTCTGTGTCGTATTTTGAAGTTGCTATTGAACAGTTCTGCTGGAATAAAGTAGGGGTGAAGATCGAGCCAGGTTGGTTGTAATGAGATTGCTGAAAACATCCGGGTCCAGTGTGGTATAGCTGCCGGAGGTTTGAATACAGTGTGTATGAAATGTTTGTACCAGAATTTAGGAGTCATGTCCTCCATTGTGATGTCTGTGTCTTGTGCCCAACTGAAAACTAAACCCCCTCCTTCAGCCTCCCCATTCTTTAAGATTTCTTTCCACTCCTGCATTAACCCAGCCCTCACTGCTGCTACCACCTTTCTCACCCTCTCCTTTCTCACTTTGTGTCCCACTGCTTCAAATTTTGCCATTATTAGCCCCACATCAAAAAAAGCTCCCTGCTCATCCAATAAATCTCCTACTTTAGAGATGACTACACTCTCCACCCTACTTCCCAGCAAATTGCCCGCTGAACCTAAAAACGAATTCCCAAACACCGGCTGGCTTAAAATATCCTTTTTCCCTTGTGGTGTGAGTGACAGATGGGGCAGCGCTCTGCCCCATGCTTCTCCCATCTCCCTGAAAAGTGGATCTCCTGCGTTTATTCCTCGTGCAAACAGTTTTGAACATAAATTAAAATCTCTACACTCACCTCTGTGATTAATAAAATCCTGAAAATAATCCTTCCATATGTGTCCACCTTCACCCACTAGAAATGTCCTAAATAAGCCCATCCTCAGTGAAAATCTTTTGACATGTAAGTCACACAGCCACAATCCTCCCTCTTCCCGTGTTCCAACTAAAGTTCTCCGTGCAATCCTAAAACCCCTCCCCTTCCACAGAAAATCAGTAAAAAGTGTGTGTAGTTGTGCTAACATGTCTTTTGGCATGTGGCAGACTTTCATAACATAAACTAGTTTAGGTATTAGAATTGCATTTATTATTGTGGCCTTCCCTCTGAGGCCTAAACCTCTCATTTTCCACAGGTTTACCCTGTCTCTGACGTATGCCGTCTGTTCTCTCCACATTTTCTCAGCGCAGAGCTGCCTGTCAGGACCGATGAGAGTTCCAAGCACCCTCACTTCTCCATTTGCGGCCTTGAACATTCTGCCCATTTCCCCTGGGTCTGTGTTCGGCCCTGTGGCCAGCACAGACTTTGCCAGATTTAATTTCGCTCCTGATGCTTTCTCATACAAAGCTACATGTTTCATTACTTTCCTTAATTCTTCTTTGTCTTTTATCATGATCGATATATCATCAGCGTATTGTGCAATCTTGAAATGATTCCCCATTGGTGAGACTATCCCCCCTATGTCAGTGTCATTTAAAATCAGGGCAGCAAGGGGCTCTGCCACCAATGCATACAGCATCGATGACAGAGGACACCCCTGCCGCACAGATCTTCCCAATCGCACCTGGTCGGTTAAAAACCCATTCACTTTCACTCTGCTCCAAGCATTCCCGTACATTCGTCTCATCCATCCGATAAAACCGGGACCGAAACCAAACGTACTCAGACACGCGAATAAGAACTGGTGTTCGACTCTGTCGAAAGCTTTCTCCAGGTCCAGGCTTAAAAACACCCCTCCCATTTGCATCACTCTTTCATACGTGCACCGTGTGGATAATATTGAGTCTGTGATGTCCCTACCAGGCACACTGTACGTTTGGTTTGGCCCCACAATTGTACCAATCACTCTGCGGAGCCGTCCCCCCAGCACACGGGCCAGGATTTTGTAGTCTGTATTAAGCAGACTGATCGGCCTGTAGTTTGCCAGCTCCGACCTGGCACCTTTGTTTTTAAAGACCAAGGTAATCACACCTCCCAAAAAGGACTCTGCGCACCTGTCTTCCTCCTGCATGGCAGAGAACAGCCTGCAGAGGATCGGAATCAGCTGCTCTGCAAAGCGCTGGAAAAACTCAGCCGAGAGGCCGTCCGCCCCCGGGCTTTTCGCTTTTTTCAGCCGTTATTGCTGCCGCGACCTCTCGGGGCAGAATGCCACCGTCACACATCTCTGCATCCTCAGGGCTTAGGGAGCAGCTGATGCTTCCCACTGCCCTATCTATGTGTTCTTGCTCTGTGTTCTGTGCAGTGAATAGATCAGTGTAGAAGTCGTGCACTGTTTGCAAAATTTCTATGTTGTCAGTCTGTATGTGTCCCGCTGCATCTTTTAACTCTGTGATATATGCCCGAGCCTGTCTCTTCTTCTCCAACCCCAGGAAGAAGGCGGTGCAGCGCTCCCCGTCAAGCATGTGTTGTGCCTTGCTACGGATCATTGCTCCCCTGCACCTGTCCTCTTCCATGGTTCTCAGCTGCTCCCTCAGCCCGAGATACACGCTCAGCGGACGGCTGGCATCCTCCCCGAGCAGCTCCAGCTCCCTGTGCAGACGGTCCCTCAGCTGAGTCTCTCTATGGCTCTCTCTCTGCCTCTTCTCTCTGCTCCATGCGATGCAGCGCCGCTTAATTAAAAACTTGGTGCGCTCCCACCACTCGACTATGTCTACTACAAACCTGCTTTCATCTGATAAACCAGAGAGAAGAGACTGCATCTTTTTAACAAATACAGCGTCCTCCAGGAGGGCCGTGTTGAAACACCACAGCCCTCCGTTCCTCTGCCTGCCACCCTCTCCCAGAGTCACCTTTAGGGAGGCGTGATCGCTCCCTGCACCAAACTCATATGAGCAGTTGTTAAGTGTTCTTACCAGGCCGGCAGCCAGCAAACACAGGTCAATTCTAGACTGCTTCAGGCTTCCCAGCACAACTTGTTGCCGGGAAAAGGCTCGTGTGCTGGGGTTTTGACTCGCCATGCATCCACCAAGCAATACTCATCCATCCACTCAAACACAGTCGTTCTGCTACTATCATTTTTGTATGTATTGTTCTTTCCCACATCCATCTTGGTTAAAGCCACATTAAAGTCGCCAACTATAATTGTTCTTTCATTCGTCCATTTTTTGCAATTGTTGAACACACTTCGTCTCTCTCCTTCATTGTTTGGTCCATATAAATTAATTATGCGGTACTTCATGCCATTGATTATCATATCTATTACAATAACCCTCCCCGCCACATCCCTATAGATTACGTCTGCTTTTTCACACGCATTCACTCTCACAAATACTGCCACACCCGCTTTGCCAGTTCTGGACAGGGAATAAAAGAATTCTCCTTTCCAGAATGATCGTATTCCACTCACTACATTCTCACTCCACCTGCACTCCTGTACGCACAGCACATCACACTCCATTCGGTCGCATATGTCTTTAATACGGCTCAACCTGGCAAGTCCGCATAAGTTTCTGGATGTTATTTTCATTTATGGGGGGGAGAGACGCAGTATCCACACATTCTTCATTTGCTCTTGCCTCTTGCTTTCTTCCTACTCCTGCTCATCTTCCCTCTGATTGCCTCCACCTCCTCCATATCCACGTCAGAAGTGGGAGAGGTGTATCCGGAGGCAGACAGACTCTCTGTCTTCTCTCTGGCTGCTCCTGAAGCATTCACTCTTTTTCCCCCCTCTCTCTTACACGGCGGTGCGATTGCAGGCACAATCTTCTCACTGCCCATAAGCACCGTTCCACCAGCCACACTCGAATCAATTCTCCCTTCGTTTCGCTGGGCTACTTGCTCAATAGCAGTCACCATCTCACTTCTGTGATTCATTTCCCCCTGTTCCCCCTCCTCTCCACTCCATGATAAATCAGATTCTGGCAGGCTCTCATCATCTGACACCAATCTCGCCCCCTGCACAGATGCGACAGCCTGCTCCTCATGCACACCCACACACACACAGTTTGTATCGGTATTGTGACATTCGATACATCTTTTTCCCCATGCCCCACACTCTCGTGCATAGTGACCCTGCTTGTTGCACTTGCAGCACACAAAGTCCGGACAGTCTCTGACAATGTGGCCGGGCTGCAAGCACATTCTGCAAACCTTTTGTTGGTTGTTATGGATTACCCTGAAGTACTCAGGCCCAGTTGCAGTCATAAATTTGGCTGAATAGGGCAGTGATTGAACTTGATCTGTGAATTTTACCTTCATGAATCTCGTGCCGTCTGCCACGTCCGTTCCCGGCCACATGCGCCGTTTGATTGGGGAGACTGCCCGTACTCCCCATGTATGAAGTTTGTCCATGATGTCTTCGTCTGTTATATAAGCTGGCAAATTTAAGAAGGAAACCACCAACTCGTCAACGGCCAAAGACTTGGCCATCACCACGGTGGAGCCGATTTTTAGACCGTCCAGCAGTCTCCTCTTCCCAGCTTCACTCCTGAGTGTCACTTCATACTTGCGCAGCCCTGTTTCTCGCAGGGCAACGACTCCGCCGCACACATCCCGTATAGCTCTTAGCAGTTCAATGGTTGTTACATTATCCGTGCCCAAGATTTCTGTCATCACAGTCAGCTCCTTGTCATATCTTTTGACGTTAGTATTTTCCACTGCTGCGTTGCTGGAGCGTTGTCCTGCGTTGCCTCCGTTCTGCTCCGATGGTCCCGCTGCGCTGCCACGGTCCGCTGTGCTGTCATCCGCTGCCCTAGGCTGTATGCCCGTCGCTCCCATGAACTGCTGCTGTGCTTCCTCCTGTGGCTTCAACGAAGTCGCTTCACCGCTTCCCTCACCACTCCTGCCATTCTCCGCCGCTGAAGCCGTAAGGTGGGCTTTCCTGTCTGAGGCTGAAGGTTTGGGTCGGGCTTGTCCGCTGTCCTCCGCTGCACCACCTCTGTCATTCGCTCCTTTGGTCGGTCGTCGCACACTTGCTTCAGACGCTGCAGTCCCTGCTTTGCTTCTCCCTTCTGCCTCAACTTGGCTCATGTTGCGAACACCGTTCTGCCCCTCCATCTGCTTCCTACCAAGCTTTGCTCTCTCAGGCTGGCGGTTCTCCATTGAAAAATCAAACAGAAAAATGCCGCCGTTCGCCGTGGCTTCCCTCGCAAAAAAAAAGTAACAAAAAGCGCCCCCGAACGGACAGATCCGCCGGGGGGAAAAAAATACGTAGAAAACAAAATCACTATCAAAGGATAGCACAAAAACACCATGAACAAAGAAAAGCTCGCCAGCAAGAAACCCTGGCTGAACACAGGAAATGCTCACAGCTGCTACCACTTCCCTGATTGCGCATGCGTCGTTGAAGGTGGTATGGCCGTAAGCGAGAAATTGTTACCTCATTACGTCATTTGAAGGCGACAACACGTCAGAATGTCATGACAGTCACGACTGTTACCTCATCAATGTCATCTGTGTAACCAATATGGAGAATCACCCAATGTTGCGTTGAAAAATAACAGAAAAGGCTTACAGCACCTGCTATTCCCAGGCGGTCTCCCGTCCAAGTACTAGCCAGGCCCTACCTTGCTTGGCTTCCGAGGTCGAATGAGATCGGGCACGTTGAAGGTGGTATGGCCATAAGCGACAAACCTGTACCACATTATATCTTTTGAAGGTGACTATATGTCAGACTGTCACAACTATCTGCTCATCAATGACATATGTGTAACCAAGATGGAGAATCACCCAATGTTGCGTTGAAAGAGAAAAGAAAAGGCTTACAGCACCTGGTATTCCCGGGCGGTCTCCCGTCCAAGTACTAGCCAGGCCCTACCTTGCTTGGCTTCCGAGGTCGAATGAGATCGGGCACGTTGAAGGTGGTATGGCCGTAAGGGAGAAAGTGTTACCTCATTACGTCATTTGAAGGCGAAAACACGTCAGAATTTCATGACAGTCACGACTGTTACCTCATCAATGTCATCTGTGTAACCAATATGGAGAATCACCCAATGTTGCGTTGAAAAATAACAGAAAAGGCTTACAGCACCTGGCATTCCCAGGCGGTCTCCCGTCCAAGTACTAGCCAGGCCCTACCTTGCTTGGCTTCCGAGTTCGAATGAGATCGGGCACATTGAAAGTGGTATGGCCGTAAGCGACAAACCTGTACCACATTATATCTTTTGAAGGTGACTATATGTCAGACTGTCACAATTATCTGCTCATCAAGGACATATGTGTAACCAAGATGGAGAATCACCCAATGTTGCGTTGAAAGAGAAAAGAAAAGGCTTACAGCACCTGGTATTCCCAGGCGGTCTCCCGTCCAAGTACTAGCCAGGCCCTACCTTGCTTGGCTTCCGAGTTTGACTGAGATCGGGCACGTTGAAGGTGGTATGGCCGTAAGCGACAAATCTATTCCACATTATATCTTTTGAAGGCGACAACACGTCAGAATGTCATGACAGTCACGACTGTTACCTCATCAATGTCATCTGTGTAACCAATATGGAGAATCACCAAATCTTGCGTTGAAAGAGAAAAGAAAAGGCTTACAGCACCTGGTATTCCCAGGCGGTCTCCCGTCCAAGTACTAGCCAGGCCCTACCTTGCTTGGCTTCCGAGTTCGAATGAGTTCGGGCACGTTGAAGGTGGTATGGCCGTAAGCGACAAAACTGTACCACATTATATCTTTTGAAGGCGACTATATGTCAGACTGTCACAACTATCTGCTCATCAAGGACATATGTGTAACCAAGATGGAGAATCACCCAATGTTGCGTTGAAAAATAACAGAAAAGGCTTACAGCACCTGATATTCCCAGGCGGTCTCCCGTCAAAGTACTAACCAGCGCCTACCTTGCTTGGCTTCCGAGGTCGAATGAGATCGGGCACGTTGAAGGTGGTATGGCCGTAAGCGAGAAATTGTTACCTCATTACGTCATTTGAAGGCGACAACACGACAGAATGTCATGACAGTCACGACTGTTACCTCATCAATGTCATCTGTGTAACCAAGATGGAGAATCACCCAATGTTGCGTTGAAAGAGAAAAGAAAAGGCTTACAGCACCTGCTATTCCCAGGCGGTCTCCCGTCCAAGTACTAGCCAGGCCCTACCTTGCTTGGCTTCGGAGTTCGAATGAGATCGGGCACGTTGAAGGTGGTATGGCCGTAAGCGACAAAACTGTACCACATTATATCTTTTGAAGGTGACTATATGTCAGACTGTCACAACTATCTGCTCATCAAGGACATATGTGTAACCAAGATGGAGAATCACCCAATGTTGCGTTGAAAGAGAAAAGAAAAGGCTTACAGCACCTGGTATTCCCAGGCGGTCTCCCGTCCAAGTACTAGCCAGGCCCTACCTTGCTTGGCTTCCGAGTTTGACTGAGATCGGGCACGTTGAAGGTGGTATGGCCGTAAGCGACAAATCTATTCCACATTATATCTTTTGAAGGCGACAACACGTCAGAATGTCATGACAGTCACGACTGTTACCTCATCAATGTCATCTGTGTAACCAATATGGAGAATCACCAAATCTTGCGTTGAAAGAGAAAAGAAAAGGCTTACAGCACCTGGTATTCCCAGGCGGTCTCCCGTCCAAGTACTAGCCAGGCCCTACCTTGCTTGGCTTCCGAGTTCGAATGAGTTCGGGCACGTTGAAGGTGGTATGGCCGTAAGCGACAAAACTGTACCACATTATATCTTTTGAAGGCGACTATATGTCAGACTGTCACAACTATCTGCTCATCAAGGACATATGTGTAACCAAGATGGAGAATCACCCAATGTTGCGTTGAAAAATAACAGAAAAGGCTTACAGCACCTGATATTCCCAGGCGGTCTCCCGTCAAAGTACTAACCAGCGCCTACCTTGCTTGGCTTCCGAGGTCGAATGAGATCGGGCACGTTGAAGGTGGTATGGCCGTAAGCGAGAAATTGATACCTCATTACGTCATTTGAAGGCGACAACACGACAGAATGTCATGACAGTCACGACTGTTACCTCATCAATGTCATCTGTGTAACCAAGATGGAGAATCACCCAATGTTGCGTTGAAAGAGAAAAGAAAAGGCTTACAGCACCTGCTATTCCCAGGCGGTCTCCCGTCCAAGTACTAGCCAGGCCCTACCTTGCTTGGCTTCCGAGTTCGAATGAGATCGGGCACGTTGAAGGTGGTATGGCCGTAAGCGACAAAACTGTACCACATTATATCTTTTGAAGGTGACTATATGTCAGACTGTCACAACTATCTGCTCATCAAGGACATATGTGTAACCAAGATGGAGAATCACCCAATGTTGCGTTGAAAGAGAAAAGAAAAGGCTTACAGCACCTGGTATTCAAAGGCAGTCTCCCGTCCAAGTACTAGCCAGGCCCTACCTTGTTTGGCTTCCGAGGTTGAATGAGATCGGGCACGTTGTAGGTGGAATGGCCGTAAGCGAGAAATTGTTACCTCATTACGTCATTTGAAGGCGACAACACGTCAGAATGTCATGACAGTCACGACTGTTACCTCATCAATGTCATCTGTGTAACCAATATGGAGAATCACCAAATCTTGCGTTGAAAAATAACAGAAAAGGCTTACAGCACCTGGTATTCCCAGGCAGTCTCCTGTCCAAGTACTAGCCAGGCCCTACCTTGCTTGGCTTCCGAGTTCGAATGAGATCGGGCACGTTGAAGGTGGTATGGCCGTAAGCGACAAAACTGTACCACATTATATCTTTTGAAGGCGACTATATGTCAGACTGTCACAACTATCTGCTCATCAAGGACATATGTGTAACCAAGATGGAGAATCACCCAATGTTGCGTTGAAAAATAACAGAAAAGGCTTACAGCACCTGATATTCCGAGGCGGTCTCCCGTCAAAGTACTAACCAGCGCCTACCTTGCTTGGCTTCCGAGGTCGAATGAGATCGGGCACGTTGAAGGTGGTATGGCCGTAAGCGAGAAATTGTTACCTCATTACGTCATTTGAAGGCGACAACACGACAGAATGTCATGACAGTCACGACTGTTACCTCATCAATGTCATCTGTGTAACCAAGATGGAGAATCACCCAATGTTGCGTTGAAAGAGAAAAGAAAAGGCTTACAGCACCTGCTATTCCCAGGCGGTCTCCCGTCCAAGTACTAGCCAGGCCCTACCTTGCTTGGCTTCCGAGTTCGAATGAGATCGGGCACGTTGAGGGTGGTATGGCCGTAAGCGACAAAACTGTACCACATTATATCTTTTGAAGGCGACTATATGTCAGACTGTCACAACTATCTGCTCATCAAGGACATATGTGTAACCAAGATGGAGAATCACCCAATGTTGCGTTGAAAGAGAAAAGAAAAGGCTTACAGCACCTGGTATTCCCAGGCGGTCTCCCGTCCAAGTACTAGCTAGGCCCTACCTTGCTTGGCTTCCGAGTTCGGATGAGATCGGGCACGTTGAAGGTGGTATGGCCGTAAGTGACAAATTGTTACCTCAATATGTCTTTTGAAGGCAACAACACGTCAGAATGTCATCACAGTCATGACTGTTACCTCATCAACGTCATCTGCGTTACCAAAAAGGAGAATCACCAAATGTTGCGTTGAAAAATAACATAAAAGGCTTACAGCACCTGCTATTCCCAGGCGGTCTCCCGTCCAAGTACTAGCCAGGCCCTACCTTGCTTGGCTTCCGAGTTCGAATGAGATCGGGCACGTTGAAGGTGGTATGGCCGTAAGCGAGTATTTGTTACTTCATTACGTCATTTGAAGGCGACAACACGTCAGAATGTCATGACAGTCACGACTGTTACCTCATCAAGGTCATCTGCGTTACTAAAAAGGAGAATCACCCAATGTTGCGTTGAAAAATAACAGAAAAGGCTTACAGCACCTGGTAATCCCAGGCGGTCTCTTATCCAAGTACTAGCCAGGCCCTACCTTGCTTGGCTTCCGAGGTCGAATTAGATCAGGCATGTTGAAGGTGGAATGGCCGTAAGCAACAAATTGTTACCTCAATATGTCTTTTGAAGGCGACAACACGTCAGAATGTCATGACAGTCACGACTGTTACCTCATCAATGTCATCTGTGTAACGAAGATGGAGAATCACCCAATGTTGCGTTGAAAGAGAAAAAAAAAGGCTTACAGCACCTGGTATTCCCAGGCGGTCTCCCGTCCAAGTTCTAGCCAGGCCCTACCTTGCTTGGCTTCCGAGTTCGAATGAGATCGGGCACGTTTAAGGTGGTATGGCCGTAAGCGACAAAACTGTACCACATTATATCTTTTGAAGGCGACTATATGTCAGACTGTCACAACTATCTGCTCATCAAGGACATCTGTGTAACCAATATGGAGAATCACCCAATGTTGCGTTGAAAAATAACAGAAAAGGCTTACAGCACCTGGTATTCCCAGGCGGTCTTCCGTCCAAGTACTACCCAGGCCCTACCTTGCTTGGCTTCCGAGGTCGAATGAGATCAGGCATGTTGAAGGTGGTATGGCCGTAAGCGACAAATTGTTACCTCAATATGTCTTTTGAAGGCGACAACACGTCAGAATGTCATGACAGTCACGACTGTTACCTCATCAATGTCATCTGTGTAACCAAGATGGAGAATCACCCAATGTTGCGTTGAAAGAGAAAAGAAAAGGCTTACAGCACCTGGTATTCCCAGGCGGTCTCCCGTCCAAGTACTAGCCAGGCCCTACCTTGCTTGGCTTCCGAGTTCGAATGAGATCGGGCACGTTGAAGGTGGTATGGCCGTAAGCGACAAAACTGTACCACATTATATCTTTTGAAGGCGACTATATGTCAGACTGTCACAACTATCTGCTCATCAAGGACATATGTGTAACCAAGATGGAGAATCACCCAATGTTGCGTTGAAAGAGAAAAGAAAAGGCTTACAGCACCTGGTATTCCCAGGCGGTCTCCCGTCCAAGTACTAGCCAGGCCCTACCTTGCTTGGCTTCCGAGTTCGAATGAGATCGGGCACGTTGAAGGTGGTATGGCCGTAAGTGAGAAATTGTTACCTCATTACGTCATTTGAAGGCGACAACACGTCAGAATTTCATGACAGTCACGACTGTTACCTCATCAATGTCATCTGTGTAACCAATATTGAGAATGACCCAATGTTGCGTTGAAAAAAAACAGAAAAGGCTTACAGCACCTGGTATTCCCAGGCAGTCTCCCGTCCAAGTACTAGCCAGGCCCTACCTTGCTTGGCTTCCGAGTTCGAATGAGATCGGGCACGTTGAAGGTGGTATGGCCGTAAGCAACAAACCTGTACCACATTATATCTTTTGAAGGTGACTATATGTCAGACTGTCACAATTATCTGCTCATCAAGGACATATGTGTAACCAAGATGGAGAATCACCCAATGTTGCGTTGAAAGAGAAAAGAAAAGGCTTACAGCACCTGCTATTCCCAGGCGGTCTCCCATCCAAGTACTAGCCAGGCCCTACCTTGCTTGGCTTCCGAGTTCGAATAAGATCGGGCACGTTGAAGGTGGTATGGCCGTAAGCGACAAACCTGTACCACATTATATCTTTTGAAGGTGACTATATGTCAGACTGTCACAATTATCTGCTCATCAAGGACATATGTGTAACCAAGATGGAGAATCACCCAATGTTGCGTTGAAAGAGAAAAGAAAAGGCTTAGAGCACCTGCTATTCCCAGGCGGTCTCCCGTCCAAGTACTAGCCAGGGCCTACCTTGCTTGGCTTCCGAGGTCTAATGAGATCGGGCACGTTGAAGGTGGTATGGCCGTAAGCGAGAAATTGTTACCTCATTACGTCATTTGAAGGCGACAACAAGTCAGAATGTCATGACAGTCACGACTGTTACCTCATCAATGTCATCTGTGTAATCAAGATGGAGAATCACCCAATGTTGCGTTGAAAGAGAAAAGAAAAGGCTTACAGCACCTGGTATTCCCAGGCGGTCTCCCGTCCAAGTACTAGCCAGGCCCTACCTTGCTTGGCTTCCGAGTTCGAATGAGATCGGGCACGTTGAAGGTGGTATGGCCGTAAGCGACAAAACTGTACCACATTATATCTTTTGAAGGCGACTATATGTCAGACTGTCACAACTATCTGCTCATCAAGGACATATGTGTAACCAAGATGGAGAATCACCCAATGTTGCGTTGAAAGAGAAAAGAAAAGGCTTACAGCACCTAGTATTCAAAGGCAGTCTCCCGTCCAAGTACTAGCCAGGCCCTACCTTGTTTGGCTTCCGAGGTTGAATGAGATCGGGCACGTTGTAGGTGGAATGGCCGTAAGCGAAAAATTGTTACCTCATTACGTCATTTGAAGGCGACAACACGTCAGAATGTCATGACAGTCACGACTGTTACCTCATCAATGTCATCTGTGTAACCAATATGGAGAATCACCAAATCTTGCGTTGAAAAATAACAGAAAAGGCTTACAGCACCTGGTATTCCCAGGCAGTCTCCCGTCCAAGTACTAGCCAGGCCCTACCTTGCATGGCTTCCGAGGTCGAATGAGATCAGGCAAGTTGAAGGTGGAATGGCCGTAAGCGACAAATTGTTACCTCAATATGTCATTTGAAGGTGACAACACGTCAGAATGTCATGACAGTCACGACTGTTACCTCATCAATGTCATCTGTGTAACCAATATGGAGAATCACCAAATCTTGCGTTGAAAAATAACAGAAAAGGCTTACAGCACCTGGTATTCCCAGGCGGTCTCACGTGCAAGTACTAGCCAGGCCCTACCTTGCTTGGCTTCCGAGGTCGAATGAGATCAGGCATGTTGAAGGTGGTATGGCCGTAAGCGACAAATTGTTACCTCAATATGTCTTTTGAAGGCAACAACACGTCAGAATGTCATGACAGTCACGACTGTTACCTCATCAATGTCATCTGTGTAACCAAGATGGAGAATCACCCAATGTTGCGTTGAAAGAGAAAAGAAAATGCTTAGAGCAACTGGTATTCCCAGGCGGTCTCCCGTCCAAGTACTAGCCAGGCTCCACCTTGCTTGGCTTCTGAGTTCGAATGAGATCGGGCACGTTGAAGGTGGTATGGCCGTAAGCGAGAAATTGTTACCTCAATATGTCTTTTAAAGGCGACAACACGTCAGAATGTCATCACAGTCACGACTGTTACCTCATCAAGGTCATCTGCGTTACCAAAAAGGAGAATCACCAAATGTTGCGTTGAAAAATAACATAAAAGGCTTACAGCACCTGCTATTCCGAGGCGGTCTCCCGTCCAAGTACTAGCCAGGCCCTACCTTGCTTGGCTTCCGAGTTTGACTGAGATCGGGCACGTTGAAGGTGGTATGGCCGTAAGCGACAAATCTATTCCACATTATATCTTTTGAAGGCGACAACACGTCAGAATGTCATGACAGTCACGACTGTTACCTCATCAATGTCATCTGTGTAACCAATATGGAGAATCACCAAATCTTGCGTTGAAAGAGAAAAGAAAAGGCTTACAGCACCTGGTATTCCCAGGCGGTCTCCCGTCCAAGTACTAGCCAGGCCCTACCTTGCTTGGCTTCCGAGTTCGAATGAGTTCGGGCACGTTGAAGGTGGTATGGCCGTAAGCGACAAAACTGTACCACATTATATCTTTTGAAGGCGACTATATGTCAGACTGTCACAACTATCTGCTCATCAAGGACATATGTGTAACCAAGATGGAGAATCACCCAATGTTGCGTTGAAAAATAACAGAAAAGGCTTACAGCACCTGATATTCCCAGGCGGTCTCCCGTCAAAGTACTAACCAGCGCCTACCTTGCTTGGCTTCCGAGGTCGAATGAGATCGGGCACGTTGAAGGTGGTATGGCCGTAAGCGAGAAATTGTTACCTCATTACGTCATTTGAAGGCGACAACACGACAGAATGTCATGACAGTCACGACTGTTACCTCATCAATGTCATCTGTGTAACCAAGATGGAGAATCACCCAATGTTGCGTTGAAAGAGAAAAGAAAAGGCTTACAGCACCTGCTATTCCCAGGCGGTCTCCCGTCCAAGTACTAGCCAGGCCCTACCTTGCTTGGCTTCCGAGTTCGAATGAGATCGGGCACGTTGAAGGTGGTATGGCCGTAAGCGACAAAACTGTACCACATTATATCTTTTGAAGGTGACTATATGTCAGACTGTCACAACTATCTGCTCATCAAGGACATATGTGTAACCAAGATGGAGAATCACCCAATGTTGCGTTGAAAGAGAAAAGAAAAGGCTTACAGCACCTGGTATTCCCAGGCGGTCTCCCGTCCAAGTACTAGCCAGGCCCTACCTTGCTTGGCTTCCGAGTTTGACTGAGATCGGGCACGTTGAAGGTGGTATGGCCGTAAGCGACAAATCTATTCCACATTATATCTTTTGAAGGCGACAACACGTCAGAATGTCATGACAGTCACGACTGTTACCTCATCAATGTCATCTGTGTAACCAATATGGAGAATCACCAAATCTTGCGTTGAAAGAGAAAAGAAAAGGCTTACAGCACCTGGTATTCCCAGGCGGTCTCCCGTCCAAGTACTAGCCAGGCCCTACCTTGCTTGGCTTCCGAGTTCGAATGAGTTCGGGCACGTTGAAGGTGGTATGGCCGTAAGCGACAAAACTGTACCACATTATATCTTTTGAAGGCGACTATATGTCAGACTGTCACAACTATCTGCTCATCAAGGACATATGTGTAACCAAGATGGAGAATCACCCAATGTTGCGTTGAAAAATAACAGAAAAGGCTTACAGCACCTGATATTCCCAGGCGGTCTCCCGTCAAAGTACTAACCAGCGCCTACCTTGCTTGGCTTCCGAGGTCGAATGAGATCGGGCACGTTGAAGGTGGTATGGCCGTAAGCGAGAAATTGATACCTCATTACGTCATTTGAAGGCGACAACACGACAGAATGTCATGACAGTCACGACTGTTACCTCATCAATGTCATCTGTGTAACCAAGATGGAGAATCACCCAATGTTGCGTTGAAAGAGAAAAGAAAAGGCTTACAGCACCTGCTATTCCCAGGCGGTCTCCCGTCCAAGTACTAGCCAGGCCCTACCTTGCTTGGCTTCCGAGTTCGAATGAGATCGGGCACGTTGAAGGTGGTATGGCCGTAAGCGACAAAACTGTACCACATTATATCTTTTGAAGGTGACTATATGTCAGACTGTCACAACTATCTGCTCATCAAGGACATATGTGTAACCAAGATGGAGAATCACCCAATGTTGCGTTGAAAGAGAAAAGAAAAGGCTTACAGCACCTGGTATTCAAAGGCAGTCTCCCGTCCAAGTACTAGCCAGGCCCTACCTTGTTTGGCTTCCGAGGTTGAATGAGATCGGGCACGTTGTAGGTGGAATGGCCGTAAGCGAGAAATTGTTACCTCATTACGTCATTTGAAGGCGACAACACGTCAGAATGTCATGACAGTCACGACTGTTACCTCATCAATGTCATCTGTGTAACCAATATGGAGAATCACCAAATCTTGCGTTGAAAAATAACAGAAAAGGCTTACAGCACCTGGTATTCCCAGGCAGTCTCCTGTCCAAGTACTAGCCAGGCCCTACCTTGCTTGGCTTCCGAGTTCGAATGAGATTGGGCACGTTGAAGGTGGTATGGCCGTAAGCGACAAAACTGTACCACATTATATCTTTTGAAGGCGACTATATGTCAGACTGTCACAACTATCTGCTCATCAAGGACATATGTGTAACCAAGATGGAGAATCACCCAATGTTGCGTTGAAAAATAACAGAAAAGGCTTACAGCACCTGATATTCCGAGGCGGTCTCCCGTCAAAGTACTAACCAGCGCCTACCTTGCTTGGCTTCCGAGGTCGAATGAGATCGGGCACGTTGAAGGTGGTATGGCCGTAAGCGAGAAATTGTTACCTCATTACGTCATTTGAAGGCGACAACACGACAGAATGTCATGACAGTCACGACTGTTACCTCATCAATGTCATCTGTGTAACCAAGATGGAGAATCACCCAATGTTGCGTTGAAAGAGAAAAGAAAAGGCTTACAGCACCTGCTATTCCCAGGCGGTCTCCCGTCCAAGTACTAGCCAGGCCCTACCTTGCTTGGCTTCCGAGTTCGAATGAGATCGGGCACGTTGAGGGTGGTATGGCCGTAAGCGACAAAACTGTACCACATTATATCTTTTGAAGGCGACTATATGTCAGACTGTCACAACTATCTGCTCATCAAGGACATATGTGTAACCAAGATGGAGAATCACCCAATGTTGCGTTGAAAGAGAAAAGAAAAGGCTTACAGCACCTGGTATTCCCAGGCGGTCTCCCGTCCAAGTACTAGCTAGGCCCTACCTTGCTTGGCTTCCGAGTTCGGATGAGATCGGGCACGTTGAAGGTGGTATGGCCGTAAGTGACAAATTGTTACCTCAATATGTCTTTTGAAGGCAACAACACGTCAGAATGTCATCACAGTCATGACTGTTACCTCATCAACGTCATCTGCGTTACCAAAAAGGAGAATCACCAAATGTTGCGTTGAAAAATAACATAAAAGGCTTACAGCACCTGCTATTCCCAGGCGGTCTCCCGTCCAAGTACTAGCCAGGCCCTACCTTGCTTGGCTTCCGAGTTCGAATGAGATCGGGCACGTTGAAGGTGGTATGGCCGTAAGCGAGTATTTGTTACTTCATTACGTCATTTGAAGGCGACAACACGTCAGAATGTCATGACAGTCACGACTGTTACCTCATCAAGGTCATCTGCGTTACTAAAAAGGAGAATCACCCAATGTTGCGTTGAAAAATAACAGAAAAGGCTTACAGCACCTGGTAATCCCAGGCGGTCTCTTATCCAAGTACTAGCCAGGCCCTACCTTGCTTGGCTTCCGAGGTCGAATTAGATCAGGCATGTTGAAGGTGGAATGGCCGTAAGCAACAAATTGTTACCTCAATATGTCTTTTGAAGGCGACAACACGTCAGAATGTCATGACAGTCACGACTGTTACCTCATCAATGTCATCTGTGTAACGAAGATGGAGAATCACCCAATGTTGCGTTGAAAGAGAAAAAAAAAGGCTTACAGCACCTGGTATTCCCAGGCGGTCTCCCGTCCAAGTTCTAGCCAGGCCCTACCTAGCTTGGCTTCCGAGTTCGAATGAGATCGGGCACGTTTAAGGTGGTATGGCCGTAAGCGACAAAACTGTACCACATTATATCTTTTGAAGGCGACTATATGTCAGACTGTCACAACTATCTGCTCATCAAGGACATCTGTGTAACCAATATGGAGAATCACCCAATGTTGCGTTGAAAAATAACAGAAAAGGCTTACAGCACCTGGTATTCCCAGGCGGTCTTCCGTCCAAGTACTACCCAGGCCCTACCTTGCTTGGCTTCCGAGGTCGAATGAGATCAGGCATGTTGAAGGTGGTATGGCCGTAAGCGACAAATTGTTACCTCAATATGTCTTTTGAAGGCGACAACACGTCAGAATGTCATGACAGTCACGACTGTTACCTCATCAATGTCATCTGTGTAACCAAGATGGAGAATCACCCAATGTTGCGTTGAAAGAGAAAAGAAAAGGCTTACAGCACCTGGTATTCCCAGGCGGTCTCCCGTCCAAGTACTAGCCAGGCCCTACCTTGCTTGGCTTCCGAGTTCGAATGAGATCGGGCACGTTGAAGGTGGTATGGCCGTAAGCGACAAAACTGTACCACATTATATCTTTTGAAGGCGACTATATGTCAGACTGTCACAACTATCTGCTCATCAAGGACATATGTGTAACCAAGATGGAGAATCACCCAATGTTGCGTTGAAAGAGAAAAGAAAAGGCTTACAGCACCTGGTATTCCCAGGCGGTCTCCCGTCCAAGTACTAGCCAGGCCCTACCTTGCTTGGCTTCCGAGTTCGAATGAGATCGGGCACGTTGAAGGTGGTATGGCCGTAAGTGAGAAATTGTTACCTCATTACGTCATTTGAAGGCGACAACACGTCAGAATTTCATGACAGTCACGACTGTTACCTCATCAATGTCATCTGTGTAACCAATATTGAGAATGACCCAATGTTGCGTTGAAAAAAAACAGAAAAGGCTTACAGCACCTGGTATTCCCAGGCAGTCTCCCGTCCAAGTACTAGCCAGGCCCTACCTTGCTTGGCTTCCGAGTTCGAATGAGATCGGGCACGTTGAAGGTGGTATGGCCGTAAGCAACAAACCTGTACCACATTATATCTTTTGAAGGTGACTATATGTCAGACTGTCACAATTATCTGCTCATCAAGGACATATGTGTAACCAAGATGGAGAATCACCCAATGTTGCGTTGAAAGAGAAAAGAAAAGGCTTACAGCACCTGCTATTCCCAGGCGGTCTCCCATCCAAGTACTAGCCAGGCCCTACCTTGCTTGGCTTCCGAGTTCGAATAAGATCGGGCACGTTGAAGGTGGTATGGCCGTAAGCGACAAACCTGTACCACATTATATCTTTTGAAGGTGACTATATGTCAGACTGTCACAATTATCTGCTCATCAAGGACATATGTGTAACCAAGATGGAGAATCACCCAATGTTGCGTTGAAAGAGAAAAGAAAAGGCTTAGAGCACCTGCTATTCCCAGGCGGTCTCCCGTCCAAGTACTAGCCAGGGCCTACCTTGCTTGGCTTCCGAGGTCTAATGAGATCGGGCACGTTGAAGGTGGTATGGCCGTAAGCGAGAAATTGTTACCTCATTACGTCATTTGAAGGCGACAACAAGTCAGAATGTCATGACAGTCACGACTGTTACCTCATCAATGTCATCTGTGTAATCAAGATGGAGAATCACCCAATGTTGCGTTGAAAGAGAAAAGAAAAGGCTTACAGCACCTGGTATTCCCAGGCGGTCTCCCGTCCAAGTACTAGCCAGGCCCTACCTTGCTTGGCTTCCGAGTTCGAATGAGATCGGGCACGTTGAAGGTGGTATGGCCGTAAGCGACAAAACTGTACCACATTATATCTTTTGAAGGCGACTATATGTCAGACTGTCACAACTATCTGCTCATCAAGGACATATGTGTAACCAAGATGGAGAATCACCCAATGTTGCGTTGAAAGAGAAAAGAAAAGGCTTACAGCACCTAGTATTCAAAGGCAGTCTCCCGTCCAAGTACTAGCCAGGCCCTACCTTGTTTGGCTTCCGAGGTTGAATGAGATCGGGCACGTTGTAGGTGGAATGGCCGTAAGCGAAAAATTGTTACCTCATTACGTCATTTGAAGGCGACAACACGTCAGAATGTCATGACAGTCACGACTGTTACCTCATCAATGTCATCTGTGTAACCAATATGGAGAATCACCAAATCTTGCGTTGAAAAATAACAGAAAAGGCTTACAGCACCTGGTATTCCCAGGCAGTCTCCCGTCCAAGTACTAGCCAGGCCCTACCTTGCATGGCTTCCGAGGTCGAATGAGATCAGGCAAGTTGAAGGTGGAATGGCCGTAAGCGACAAATTGTTACCTCAATATGTCATTTGAAGGTGACAACACGTCAGAATGTCATGACAGTCACGACTGTTACCTCATCAATGTCATCTGTGTAACCAATATGGAGAATCACCAAATCTTGCGTTGAAAAATAACAGAAAAGGCTTACAGCACCTGGTATTCCCAGGCGGTCTCACGTGCAAGTACTAGCCAGGCCCTACCTTGCTTGGCTTCCGAGGTCGAATGAGATCAGGCATGTTGAAGGTGGTATGGCCGTAAGCGACAAATTGTTACCTCAATATGTCTTTTGAAGGCAACAACACGTCAGAATGTCATGACAGTCACGACTGTTACCTCATCAATGTCATCTGTGTAACCAAGATGGAGAATCACCCAATGTTGCGTTGAAAGAGAAAAGAAAATGCTTAGAGCAACTGGTATTCCCAGGCGGTCTCCCGTCCAAGTACTAGCCAGGCTCCACCTTGCTTGGCTTCTGAGTTCGAATGAGATCGGGCACGTTGAAGGTGGTATGGCCGTAAGCGAGAAATTGTTACCTCAATATGTCTTTTAAAGGCGACAACACGTCAGAATGTCATCACAGTCACGACTGTTACCTCATCAAGGTCATCTGCGTTACCAAAAAGGAGAATCACCAAATGTTGCGTTGAAAAATAACATAAAAGGCTTACAGCACCTGCTATTCCGAGGCGGTCTCCCGTCCAAGTACTAGCCAGGCCCTACCTTGCTTGGCTTCCGAGTTCAAATGACATCGGGCACGTTGAAGGTGGTATGGCCGTAAGCGACAAAACTGTACCACATTATACCTTTTGAAGGCGACTATATGTCAGACTGTCACAACTATCTGCTCATCAAGGACATAAGTGTAACCAAGATGGAGAATCACCCAATGTTGTGTTGAAAGAGAAAAGAAAAGGCTTACAGCACCTGGTATTCCCAGGTGGTCTCCCGTCCAAGTACAAGCCAGGCCCTACCTTGCTTGGCTTCCGAGTTCGAATGAGATCGGATACGTTGAAGGTGGTATGGCCGTAAGCGAGAAATTGTTACCTCATTACGTCATTTGAAGGTGACAACACGTCAGAATGTCATGACAGTCACGACTGTTACTTCATCAAGGTCATCTGCGTTACCAAAAAGGAGAATCACCCAATGTTGCGTTGAACAATAACAGAAAACGCTTACAGCACCTGGTATTCCCAGGCAGTCTCCCGTCCAAGTACTAGCCAGGCCCTACCTTGCTTGGCTTCCGAGTTCGAATGAGATCGGGCACGTTGAAGGTGGTATGGCCGTAAGCGAGAAATTGTTACCTTATTATGTCTTTTGAAGGCGACTATATGTCAGACTGTCACAGGTATCTGCTCATCAAGGACATATGTGTAACCAAGATGGGGAATCACCCAATGTTGCGTTGAAAGAGAAAAGAAAAGGCTTACAGCACCTGGTATTCCCAGGCGGTCTCCCGTCCAAGTACTAGCCAGGGCCTACCTTGCTTGGCTTCCGAGGTCGAATGAGATCGGGCACGTTGAAGGTGGTATGGCCGTAAGCGAGAAATTGTTACCTCATTACGTCATTTGAAGGCGACAACACGTCAGAATGTCATGACAGTCACGACTGTTACCTCATCAATGTCATCTGTGTAACCAAGATGGAGAATCACCCAATGTTGCGTTGAAAGAGAAAAGAAAAGGCTTACAGCACCTGGTATTCCCAGGCAGTCTCCCGTCCAAGTACTAGCCAGGGCCTACCTTGCTTGGCTTCCGAGGTCGAATGAGATCGGGCATGTTGAAGGTGGAATGGCCGTAAGCGACAAATTGTTACCTCAATATGTCTTTTGAAGGCGACAACACGTCAGAATGTCATGACAGTCACGACTGTTACCTCATCAATGTCATCTGTGTAACCAAGATGGAGAATCACCCAATGTTGCGTTGAAAGAGAAAAGAAAAAGCTTACAGCACCTGGTATTCCCAGGCAGTCTGCCATCCAAGTACTAGCCAGGCCCTACCTTGCTTGGCTTCCGAGGTCGAATGAGATCGGGCACGTTGAAGGTGGAATGGCCGTAAGCGAGAAATTGTTACCTCATTACGTCATTTGAAGGCGACAACACGTCCGAATGTCATGACAGTCACGACTGTTACCTCATCAATGTCATCTGTGTAACCAATATGGAGAATCACCCAATGTTGCGTTGAAAAATAACAGAAAAGGCTTACAGCACCTGGTATTCCCAGGCGGTCTCCCATCCAAGTACTAGCCAGGCCCTACCTTGCTTGGCTTCCGAGGTCGAATGAGATCGGGCACGTTGAAGGTGGTATGGCCGTAAGCGACAAAACCGTACCACATTATATCTTTTGAAGGCGACTATATGTCAGACTGTCACAACTATCTGCTCATCAAGGACATATGTGTAACCAAGATGGAGAATCACCCAATGTTGCGTTGAAAGAGAAAAGAAAAGGCTTACAGCACCTGGTATTCCCAGGTGGTCTCCCGTCCAAGTACTAGCCAGACCCTACCTTGCTTGGCTTCCGAGTTCGAATGAGATCGGGCACGTTGAAGGTGGTATGGCCGTAAGCAACAAACCTGTACCACATTATATCTTTTGAAGGTGACTATATGTCAGACTGTCACAATTATCTGCTCATCAAGGACATATGTGTAACCAAGATGGAGAATCACCCAATGTTGCGTTGAAAGAGAAAAGAAAAGGCTTACAGCACCTGGTATTCCCAGGCGGTCTCCCGTCCAAGTACTAGCCAGGCCCTACCTTGCTTGGCTTCCGAGTTCGAATGAGATCGGGCAAGTTTTTTTTTTTTTTGTCTTTTATTATCAAAAATACAAAATGAACATTAAGTGCAAACTATATACAGTGTGTCTTCATTAAAAAATAACATGTGATAAGAAGCTCATACCAACAACAAGGAAAACAACTCAACGATCACCTACAGTTAATTGTGGATAAATGTCAACATAAATCATACGAACAACAAAACAAAAACCAAAAAACAAAAATAAAGTTTGTAATGCAAAAGACAATTTTGATTGAAAGACCCCTCAAATACAATGAATAATTAAATAAAGTGTACTGACCAGCAGAGAACAAAAAAAACCCAAACCAAAAACACATTTTTTATCTAAAATCAAAAGTCAATTTCCCTCTCTCCCCCACCTTGCACAATGAATTGTAAACGCACCACGTCTCTTCAAACCCTTTAACATCCCTTGCAAACAGTGCTTTCATGTAACAGCAAAACATGTTCTTACAAAGAATCACCCTATTCACCCTTTTGTTTTTATACAGTGCGCAGTTTCTAGCTATATACACCACATGTCTAGCTGTGCATAACAGAAAGTTTACTAAATCCCTATTTACAGTTCCCCTCCTCCCCTTGCTCTCCAAACCAAACACCCAAACTCTGTCCCATTGCTCCCCTGCTAAGTCTCTCATTCCACACTTTTCCACTAACACCCCTCTCAGCCACTCTCTGAATTCCCTTACCACCATGCATTCCAAAAAAAAATGTTCAAAGCACTCGTCCAATATACCACACACCGCACACACACGTGAAAAGAGTTGTTTATCTATTTGATGCAAGATTATGGAGACCGGGATGCGTCTGTGTCGTATTTTGAAGTTGCTATTGAACAGTTCTGCTGGAATAAAGTAGGGGTGAAGATCGAGCCAGGTTGGTTGTAATGAGATTGCTGAAAACATCCGGGTCCAGTGTGGTATAGCTGCCGGAGGTTTGAATACAGTGTGTATGAAATGTTTGTACCAGAATTTAGGAGTCATGTCCTCCATTGTGATGTCTGTGTCTTGTGCCCAACTGAAAACTAAACCCCCTCCTTCAGCCTCCCCATTCTTTAAGATTTCTTTCCACTCCTGCATTAACCCAGCCCTCACTGCTGCTACCACCTTTCTCACCCTCTCCTTTCTCACTTTGTGTCCCACTGCTTCAAATTTTGCCATTATTAGCCCCACATCAAAAAAAGCTCCCTGCTCATCCAATAAATCTCCTACTTTAGAGATGACTACACTCTCCACCCTACTTCCCAGCAAATTGCCCGCTGAACCTAAAAACGAATTCCCAAACACCGGCTGGCTTAAAATATCCTTTTTCCCTTGTGGTGTGAGTGACAGATGGGGCAGCGCTCTGCCCCATGCTTCTCCCATCTCCCTGAAAAGTGGATCTCCTGCGTTTATTCCTCGTGCAAACAGTTTTGAACATAAATTAAAATCTCTACACTCACCTCTGTGATTAATAAAATCCTGAAAATAATCCTTCCATATGTGTCCACCTTCACCCACTAGAAATGTCCTAAATAAGCCCATCCTCAGTGAAAATCTTTTGACATGTAAGTCACACAGCCACAATCCTCCCTCTTCCCGTGTTCCAACTAAAGTTCTCCGTGCAATCCTAAAACCCCTCCCCTTCCACAGAAAATCAGTAAAAAGTGTGTGTAGTTGTGCTAACATGTCTTTTGGCATGTGGCAGACTTTCATAACATAAACTAGTTTAGGTATTAGAATTGCATTTATTATTGTGGCCTTCCCTCTGAGGCCTAAACCTCTCATTTTCCACAGGTTTACCCTGTCTCTGACGTATGCCGTCTGTTCTCTCCACATTTTCTCAGCGCAGAGCTGCCTGTCAGGACCGATGAGAGTTCCAAGCACCCTCACTTCTCCATTTGCGGCCTTGAACATTCTGCCCATTTCCCCTGGGTCTGTGTTCGGCCCTGTGGCCAGCACAGACTTTGCCAGATTTAATTTCGCTCCTGATGCTTTCTCATACAAAGCTACATGTTTCATTACTTTCCTTAATTCTTCTTTGTCTTTTATCATGATCGATATATCATCAGCGTATTGTGCAATCTTGAAATGATTCCCCATTGGTGAGACTATCCCCCCTATGTCAGTGTCATTTAAAATCAGGGCAGCAAGGGGCTCTGCCACCAATGCATACAGCATCGATGACAGAGGACACCCCTGCCGCACAGATCTTCCCAATCGCACCTGGTCGGTTAAAAACCCATTCACTTTCACTCTGCTCCAAGCATTCCCGTACATTCGTCTCATCCATCCGATAAAACCGGGACCGAAACCAAACGTACTCAGACACGCGAATAAGAACTGGTGTTCGACTCTGTCGAAAGCTTTCTCCAGGTCCAGGCTTAAAAACACCCCTCCCATTTGCATCACTCTTTCATACGTGCACCGTGTGGATAATATTGAGTCTGTGATGTCCCTACCAGGCACACTGTACGTTTGGTTTGGCCCCACAATTGTACCAATCACTCTGCGGAGCCGTCCCCCCAGCACACGGGCCAGGATTTTGTAGTCTGTATTAAGCAGACTGATCGGCCTGTAGTTTGCCAGCTCCGACCTGGCACCTTTGTTTTTAAAGACCAAGGTAATCACACCTCCCAAAAAGGACTCTGCGCACCTGTCTTCCTCCTGCATGGCAGAGAACAGCCTGCAGAGGATCGGAATCAGCTGCTCTGCAAAGCGCTGGAAAAACTCAGCCGAGAGCCCGTCCGCCCCCGGGCTTTTCGCTTTTTTCAGCCCTGTTATTGCTGCCGCGACCTCTCGGGGCAGAATGCCACCGTCACACATCTCTGCATCCTCAGGGCTTAGGGAGCAGCTGATGCTTCCCACTGCCCTATCTATGTGTTCTTGCTCTGTGTTCTGTGCAGTGAATAGATCAGTGTAGAAGTCGTGCACTGTTTGCAAAATTTCTATGTTGTCAGTCTGTATGTGTCCCGCTGCATCTTTTAACTCTGTGATATATGCCCGAGTCTGTCTCTTCTTCTCCAACCCCAGGAAGAAGGCGGTGCAGCGCTCCCCATCAAGCATATGTTGTGCCTTGCTACGGATCATTGCTCCCCTGCACCTGTCCTCTTCCATGGTTCTCAGCTGCTCCCTCAGCCCGAGATACACGCTCAGCGGACGGCTGGCATCCTCCCCGAGCAGCTCCAGCTCCCTGTGCAGACGGTCCCTCAGCTGAGTCTCTCTATGGCTCTCTCTCTGCCTCTTCTCTCTGCTCCATGCGATGCAGCGCCGCTTAATTAAAAACTTGGTGCGCTCCCACCACTCGACTATGTCTACTACAAACCTGCTTTCATCTGATAAACCAGAGAGAAGAGACTGCATCTTTTTAACAAATACAGCGTCCTCCAGGAGGGCCGTGTTGAAACACCACAGCCCTCCGTTCCTCTGCCTGCCACCCTCTCCCAGAGTCACCTTTAGGGAGGCGTGATCGCTCCCTGCACCAAACTCATATGAGCAGTTGTTAAGTGTTCTTACCAGGCCGGCAGCCAGCAAACACAGGTCAATTCTAGACTGCTTCAGGCTTCCCAGCACAACTTGTTGCCGGGAAAAGGCTCGTGTGCTGGGGTTTTGACTCGCCATGCATCCACCAAGCAATACTCATCCATCCACTCAAACACAGTCGTTCTGCTACTATCATTTTTGTATGTATTGTTCTTTCCCACATCCATCTTGGTTAAAGCCACATTAAAGTCGCCAACTATAATTGTTCTTTCATTCGTCCATTTTTTGCAATTGTTGAACACACTTCGTCTCTCTCCTTCATTGTTTGGTCCATATAAATTAATTATGCGGTACTTCATGCCATTGATTATCATATCTATTACAATAACCCTCCCCGCCACATCCCTATAGATTACGTCTGCTTTTTCACACGCATTCACTCTCACAAATACTGCCACACCCGCTTTGCCAGTTCTGGACAGGGAATAAAAGAATTCTCCTTTCCAGAATGATCGTATTCCACTCACTACATTCTCACTCCACCTGCACTCCTGTACGCACAGCACATCACACTCCATTCGGTCGCATATGTCTTTAATACGGCTCAACCTGGCAAGTCCGCATAAGTTTCTGGATGTTATTTTCATTTATGGGGGGGAGAGACGCAGTATCCACACATTCTTCATTTGCTCTTGCCTCTTGCTTTCTTCCTACTCCTGCTCATCTTCCCTCTGATTGCCTCCACCTCCTCCATATCCACGTCAGAAGTGGGAGAGGTGTATCCGGAGGCAGACAGACTCTCTGTCTTCTCTCTGGCTGCTCCTGAAGCATTCACTCTTTTTCCCCCCTCTCTCTTACACGGCGGTGCGATTGCAGGCACAATCTTCTCACTGCCCATAAGCACCGTTCCACCAGCCACACTCGAATCAATTCTCCCTTCGTTTCGCTGGGCTACTTGCTCAATAGCAGTCACCATCTCACTTCTGTGATTCATTTCCCCCTGTTCCCCCTCCTCTCCACTCCATGATAAATCAGATTCTGGCAGGCTCTCATCATCTGACACCAATCTCGCCCCCTGCACAGATGCGACAGCCTGCTCCTCATGCACACCCACACACACACAGTTTGTATCGGTATTGTGACATTCGATACATCTTTTTCCCCATGCCCCACACTCTCGTGCATAGTGACCCTGCTTGTTGCACTTGCAGCACACAAAGTCCGGACAGTCTCTGACAATGTGGCCGGGCTGCAAGCACATTCTGCAAACCTTTTGTTGGTTGTTATGGATTACCCTGAAGTACTCAGGCCCAGTTGCAGTCATAAATTTGGCTGAATAGGGCAGTGATTGAACTTGATCTGTGAATTTTACCTTCATGAATCTCGTGCCGTCTGCCACGTCCGTTCCCGGCCACATGCGCCGTTTGATTGGGGAGACTGCCCGTACTCCCCATGTATGAAGTTTGTCCATGATGTCTTCGTCTGTTATATAAGCTGGCAAATTTAAGAAGGAAACCACCAACTCGTCAACGGCCAAAGACTTGGCCATCACCACGGTGGAGCCGATTTTTAGACCGTCCAGCAGTCTCCTCTTCCCAGCTTCACTCCTGAGTGTCACTTCATACTTGCGCAGCCCTGTTTCTCGCAGGGCAACGACTCCGCCGCACACATCCCGTATAGCTCTTAGCAGTTCAATGGTTGTTACATTATCCGTGCCCAAGATTTCTGTCATCACAGTCAGCTCCTTGTCATATCTTTTGACGTTAGTATTTTCCACTGCTGCGTTGCTGGAGCGTTGTCCTGCGTTGCCCCCGTTCTGCTCCGATGGTCCCGCTGCGCTGCCACGGTCCGCTGTGCTGTCATCCGCTGCCCTAGGCTGTATGCCCGTCGCTCCCATGAACTGCTGCTGTGCTTCCTCCTGTGGCTTCAACGAAGTCGCTTCACCGCTTCCCTCACCACTCCTGCCATTCTCCGCCGCTGAAGCCGTAAGGTGGGCTTTCCTGTCTGAGGCTGAAGGTTTGGGTCGGGCTTGTCCGCTGTCCTCCGCTGCACCACCTCTGTCATTCGCTCCTTTGGTCGGTCGTCGCACACTTGCTTCAGACGCTGCAGTCCCTGCTTTGCTTCTCCCTTCTGCCTCAACTTGGCTCATGTTGCGAACACCGTTCTGCCCCTCCATCTGCTTCCTACCAAGCTTTGCTCTCTCAGGCTGGCGGTTCTCCATTGAAAAATCAAACAGAAAAATGCCGCCGTTCGCCGTGGCTTCCCTCGCAAAAAAAAAGTAACAAAAAGCGCCCCCGAACGGACAGATCCGCCGGGGGGAAAAAAATACGTAGAAAACAAAATCACTATCAAAGGATAGCACAAAAACACCATGAACAAAGAAAAGCTCGCCAGCAAGAAACCCTGGCTGAACACAGGAAATGCTCACAGCTGCTACCACTTCCCTGATTGCGCATGCGTCGTTGAAGGTGGTATGGCCGTAAGCGAGAAATTGTTACCTCATTACGTCATTTGAAGGCGACAACACGTCAGAATGTCATGACAGTCACGACTGTTACCTCATCAATGTCATCTGTGTAACCAAGATGGAGAATCACCCAATGTTGCGTTGAAAGAGAAAAGAAAAGGCTTACAGCACCTGGTATTCCCAGGCGGTCTCCCGTCCAAGTACTAGCCAGGCCCTACCTTGCTTGGCTTCCGAGGTCGAATGAGATCGGGCACGTTGAAGGTGGTATGGCCATAAGCGACAAACCTGTACCACATTATATCTTTTGAAGGTGACTATATGTCAGACTGTCACAACTATCTGCTCATCAATGACATATGTGTAACCAAGATGGAGAATCACCCAATGTTGCGTTGAAAGAGAAAAGAAAAGGCTTACAGCACCTGGTATTCCCGGGCGGTCTCCCGTCCAAGTACTAGCCAGGCCCTACCTTGCTTGGCTTCCGAGGTCGAATGAGATCGGGCACGTTGAAGGTGGTATGGCCGTAAGGGAGAAAGTGTTACCTCATTACGTCATTTGAAGGCGAAAACACGTCAGAATTTCATGACAGTCACGACTGTTACCTCATCAATGTCATCTGTGTAACCAATATGGAGAATCACCCAATGTTGCGTTGAAAAATAACAGAAAAGGCTTACAGCACCTGGCATTCCCAGGCGGTCTCCCGTCCAAGTACTAGCCAGGCCCTACCTTGCTTGGCTTCCGAGTTCGAATGAGATCGGGCACATTGAAAGTGGTATGGCCGTAAGCGACAAACCTGTACCACATTATATCTTTTGAAGGTGACTATATGTCAGACTGTCACAATTATCTGCTCATCAAGGACATATGTGTAACCAAGATGGAGAATCACCCAATGTTGCGTTGAAAGAGAAAAGAAAAGGCTTACAGCACCTGGTATTCCCAGGCGGTCTCCCGTCCAAGTACTAGCCAGGCCCTACCTTGCTTGGCTTCCGAGTTTGACTGAGATCGGGCACGTTGAAGGTGGTATGGCCGTAAGCGACAAATCTATTCCACATTATATCTTTTGAAGGCGACAACACGTCAGAATGTCATGACAGTCACGACTGTTACCTCATCAATGTCATCTGTGTAACCAAGATGGAGAATCACCCAATGTTGCGTTGAAAGAGAAAAGAAAAGGCTTACAGCACCTGGTATTCCCAGGCGGTCTCCCGTCCAAGTACTAGCCAGGCCCTACCTTGCTTGGCTTCCGAGTTCGAATGAGATCGGGCACGTTGAAGGTGGTATGGCCGTAAGCGACAAACCTGTACCACATTATATCTTTTGAAGGTGACTATATGTCAGACTGTCACAAATATCTGCTCATCAATGACATATGTGTAACCAAGATGGAGAATCACCCAATGTTGCGTTGAAAGAGAAAAGAAAAGGCTTACAGCACCTGGTATTCCTGGGCGGTCTCCCGTCCAAGTACTAGCCAGGCCCTACCTTGCTTGGCTTCCGAGGTCGAATGAGATCGGGCACGTTGAAGGTGGTATGGCCGTAAGGGAGAAAGTGTTACCTCATTACGTCATTTGAAGGCGAAAACACGTCAGAATTTCATGACAGTCACGACTGTTACCTCATCAATGTCATCTGTGTAACCAATATGGAGAATCACCCAATGTTGTGTTGAAAAATAACAGAAAAGACTTACAGCACCTGGCATTCCCAGGCGGTCTCCCGTCCAAGTACTAGCCAGACCCTACCTTGCTTGGCTTCCGAGTTCGAATGAGATCGGGCACATTGAAAGTGGTATGGCCGTAAGCGACAAACCTGTACCACATTATATCTTTTGAAGGTGACTATATGTCAGACTGTCACAATTATCTGCTCATCAAGGACATATGTGTAACCAAGATGGAGAATCACCCAATGTTGCGTTGAAAGAGAAAAGAAAAGGCTTACAGCACCTGGTATTCCCAGGCGGTCTCCCGTCCAAGTACTAGCCAGGCCCTACCTTGCTTGGCTTCCGAGTTTGACTGAGATCGGGCACGTTGAAGGTGGTATGGCCGTAAGCGACAAATCTATTCCACATTATATCTTTTGAAGGCGACAACACGTCAGAATGTCATGACAGTCACGACTGTTACCTCATCAATGTCATCTGTGTAACCAATATGGAGAATCACCAAATCTTGCGTTGAAAGAGAAAAGAAAAGGCTTACAGCACCTGGTATTCCCAGGCGGTCTCCCGTCCAAGTACTAGCCAGGCCCTACCTTGCTTGGCTTCCGAGTTCGAATGAGTTCGGGCACGTTGAAGGTGGTATGGCCGTAAGCGACAAAACTGTACCACATTATATCTTTTGAAGGCGACTATATGTCAGACTGTCACAACTATCTGCTCATCAAGGACATATGTGTAACCAAGATGGAGAATCACCCAATGTTGCGTTGAAAAATAACAGAAAAGGCTTACAGCACCTGATATTCCCAGGCGGTCTCCCGTCAAAGTACTAACCAGCGCCTACCTTGCTTGGCTTCCGAGGTCGAATGAGATCGGGCACGTTGAAGGTGGTATGGCCGTAAGCGAGAAATTGTTACCTCATTACGTCATTTGAAGGCGACAACACGACAGAATGTCATGACAGTCACGACTGTTACCTCATCAATGTCATCTGTGTAACCAAGATGGAGAATCACCCAATGTTGCGTTGAAAGAGAAAAGAAAAGGCTTACAGCACCTGGTATTCAAAGGCAGTCTCCCGTCCAAGTACTAGCCAGGCCCTACCTTGTTTGGCTTCCGAGGTTGAATGAGATCGGGCACGTTGTAGGTGGAATGGCCGTAAGCGAGAAATTGTTACCTCATTACGTCATTTGAAGGCGACAACACGTCAGAATGTCATGACAGTCACGACTGTTACCTCATCAATGTCATCTGTGTAACCAATATGGAGAATCACCAAATCTTGCGTTGAAAAATAACAGAAAAGGCTTACAGCACCTGGTATTCCCAGGCAGTCTCCTGTCCAAGTACTAGCCAGGCCCTACCTTGCTTGGCTTCCGAGTTCGAATGAGATCGGGCACGTTGAAGGTGGTATGGCCGTAAGCGCCAAAACTGTACCACATTATATCTTTTGAAGGCGACTATATGTCAGACTGTCACAACTATCTGCTCATCAAGGACATATGTGTAACCAAGATGGAGAATCACCCAATGTTGCGTTGAAAAATAACAGAAAAGGCTTACAGCACCTGATATTCCGAGGCGGTCTCCCGTCAAAGTACTAACCAGCGCCTACCTTGCTTGGCTTCCGAGGTCGAATGAGATCGGGCACGTTGAAGGTGGTATGGCCGTAAGCGAGAAATTGTTACCTCATTACGTCATTTGAAGGCGACAACACGACAGAATGTCATGACAGTCACGACTGTTACCTCATCAATGTCATCTGTGTAACCAAGATGGAGAATCACCCAATGTTGCGTTGAAAGAGAAAAGAAAAGGCTTACAGCACCTGCTATTCCCAGGCGGTCTCCCGTCCAAGTACTAGCCAGGCCCTACCTTGCTTGGCTTCCGAGTTCGAATGAGATCGGGCACGTTGAGGGTGGTATGGCCGTAAGCGACAAAACTGTACCACATTATATCTTTTGAAGGCGACTATATGTCAGACTGTCACAACTATCTGCTCATCAAGGACATATGTGTAACCAAGATGGAGAATCACCCAATGTTGCGTTAAAAGAGAAAAGAAAAGGCTTACAGCACCTGGTATTCCCAGGCGGTCTCCCGTCCAAGTACTAGCTAGGCCCTACCTTGCTTGGCTTCCGAGTTCGGATGAGATCGGGCACGTTGAAGGTGGTATGGCCGTAAGTGACAAATTGTTACCTCAATATGTCTTTTGAAGGCAACAACACGTCAGAATGTCATCACAGTCATGACTGTTACCTCATCAACGTCATCTGCGTTACCAAAAAGGAGAATCACCAAATGTTGCGTTGAAAAATAACATAAAAGGCTTACAGCACCTGCTATTCCCAGGCGGTCTCCCGTCCAAGTACTAGCCAGGCCCTACCTTGCTTGGCTTCCGAGTTCGAATGAGATCGGGCACGTTGAAGGTGGTATGGCCGTAAGCGAGTATTTGTTACTTCATTACGTCATTTGAAGGCGACAACACGTCAGAATGTCATGACAGTCACGACTGTTACCTCATCAAGGTCATCTGCGTTACTAAAAAGGAGAATCACCCAATGTTGCGTTGAAAAATAACAGAAAAGGCTTACAGCACCTGGTAATCCCAGGCGGTCTCTTATCCAAGTACTAGCCAGGCCCTACCTTGCTTGGCTTCCGAGGTCGAATGAGATCAGGCATGTTGAAGGTGGAATGGCCGTAAGCAACAAATTGTTACCTCAATATGTCTTTTGAAGGCGACAACACGTCAGAATGTCATGACAGTCACGACTGTTACCTCATCAATGTCATCTGTGTAACGAAGATGGAGAATCACCCAATGTTGCGTTGAAAGAGAAAAAAAAAGGCTTACAGCACCTGGTATTCCCAGGCGGTCTCCCGTCCAAGTTCTAGCCAGGCCCTACCTTGCTTGGCTTCCGAGTTCGAATGAGATCGGGCACGTTTAAGGTGGTATGGCCGTAAGCGACAAAACTGTACCACATTATATCTTTTGAAGGCGACTATATGTCAGACTGTCACAACTATCTGCTCATCAAGGACATCTGTGTAACCAATATGGAGAATCACCCAATGTTGCGTTGAAAAATAACAGAAAAGGCTTACAGCACCTGGTATTCCCAGGCGGTCTTCCGTCCAAGTACTACCCAGGCCCTACCTTGCTTGGCTTCCGAGGTCGAATGAGATCAGGCATGTTGAAGGTGGTATGGCCGTAAGCGACAAATTGTTACCTCAATATGTCTTTTGAAGGCGACAACACGTCAGAATGTCATGACAGTCACGACTGTTACCTCATCAATGTCATCTGTGTAACCAATATGGAGAATGACCCAATGTTGCGTTGAAAAAAAACAGAAAAGGCTTACAGCACCTGGTATTCCCAGGCAGTCTCCCGTCCAAGTACTAGCCAGGCCCTACCTTGCTTGGCTTCCGAGTTCGAATGAGATCGGGCACGTTGAAGGTGGTATGGCCGTAAGCAACAAACCTGTACCACATTATATCTTTTGAAGGTGACTATATGTCAGACTGTCACAATTATCTGCTCATCAAGGACATATGTGTAACCAAGATGGAGAATCACCCAATGTTGCGTTGAAAGAGAAAAGAAAAGGCTTACAGCACCTGCTATTCCCAGGCGGTCTCCCATCCAAGTACTAGCCAGGCCCTACCTTGCTTGGCTTCCGAGTTCGAATAAGATCGGGCACGTTGAAGGTGGTATGGCCGTAAGCGACAAAACTGTCCCACATTATATCTTTTGAAGGCGACTATATGTCAGACTGTCACAAGTATCTGCTCATCAAGGACATATGTGTAACCAAGATGGAGAATCACCCAATGTTGCGTTGAAAGAGAAAAGAAAAGGCTTACAGCACCTGGTATTCCCAGGCGGTCTCCCGTCCAAGTACTAGGCAGGCCCTACCTTGCTTGGCTTCCGAGGTCGAATGAGATCGGGCATGTTGAAGGTGGTATGGCCGTAAGCGAGAAATTGTTACCTCATTACGTCATTTGAAGGCGACAACACGTCAGAATGTCATGACAGTCACGACTGTTACCTCATCAATGTCATCTGTGTAACCAAGATGGAGAATCACCCAATGTTGCGTTGAAAGAGAAAAGAAAAGGCTTACAGCACCTGGCATTCCCAGGCGGTCTCCCGTCCAAGTACTAGCCAGGCCCTACCTTGCTTGGCTTCCGAGTTCGAATGAGATCGGGCACATTGAAGGTGGTATGCCCGTAAGCGACAAACCTGTACCACATTATATCTTTTGAAGGTGACTATATGTCAGACTGTCACAATTATCTGCTCATCAAGGACATATGTGTAACCAAGATGGAGAATCACCCAATGTTGCGTTGAAAGAGAAAAGAAAAGGCTTAGAGCACCTGCTATTCCCAGGCGGTCTCCCGTCCAAGTACTAGCCAGGCCCTACCTTGCTTGGCTTCCGAGTTTGACTGAGATCGGGCACGTTGAAAGTGGTATGGCCGTAAGCGACAAATCTATTCCACATTATATCTTTTGAAGACGACAACACGTCAGAATGTCATGACAGTCACGACTGTTACCTCATCAATGTCATCTGTGTAACCAATATGGAGAATCACCAAATCTTGCGTTGAAAGAGAAAAGAAAAGGCTTACAGCACCTGGTATTCCCAGGCAGTCTCCCGTCCAAGTACTAGCCAGGCCCTACCTTGCTTGGCTTCCGAGGTCGAATGAGATCGGGCACGTTGAAGGTGGTATGGCCGTAAGCGACAAAACTCTACCACATTATATCTTTTGAAGGCGACTATATGTCAGACTGTCACAACTATCTGCTCATCAAGGACATATGTGTAACCAAGATGGAGAATCACCCAATGTTGCGTTGAAAAATAACAGAAAAGGCTTACAGCACCTGATATTCCCAGGCGGTCTCCCGTCCAAGTACTAGCCAGGGCCTACCTTGCTTGGCTTCCGAGGTCTAATGAGATCGGGCACGTTGAAGGTGGTATGGCCGTAAGCGAGAAATTGTTACCTCATTACGTCATTTGAAGGCGACAACAAGTCAGAATGTCATGACAGTCACGACTGTTACCTCATCAATGTCATCTGTGTAACCAAGATGGAGAATCACCCAATGTTGCGTTGAAAGAGAAAAGAAAAGGCTTACAGCACCTGGTATTCCCAGGCGGTCTCCCGTCCAAGTACTAGCCAGGCCCTACCTTGCTTGGCTTCCGAGTTCGAATGAGATCGGGCACGTTGAAGGTGGTATGGCCGTAAGCGACAAAACTGTACCACATTATATCTTTTGAAGGCGACTATATGTCAGACTGTCACAACTATCTGCTCATCAAGGACATATGTGTAACCAAGATGGAGAATCACCCAATGTTGCGTTGAAAGAGAAAAGAAAAGGCTTACAGCACCTGGTATTCAAAGGCAGTCTCCCGTCCAAGTACTAGCCAGGCCCTACCTTGTTTGGCTTCCGAGGTTGAATGAGATCGGGCGCGTTGTAGGTGGAATGGCCGTAAGCGAAAAATTGTTACCTCATTACGTCTTTTGAAGGCGACAACACGTCAGAATGTCATGACAGTCACGACTGTTACCTCATCAATGTCATCTGTGTAACCAATATGGAGAATCACCAAATCTTGCGTTGAAAAATAACAGAAAAGGCTTAGAGCACCTGGTATTCCAAGGCAGTCTCCCGTCCAAGTACTAGCCAGGCCCTACCTTGATTGGCTTCCGAGGTCGAATGAGATCGGGCACATTGAAGGTGGTATGTCCGTAAGCGACAAACCTGTACCACATTATATCTTTTGAAGGCGACTATATGTCAGACTGTCACTACTATCTGCTCATCAAGGACATATGTGTAACCAAGATGGAGAATAACCCAATGTTGCGTTGAAAGAGAAAAGAAAAGGCTTACAGCACCTGGTATTCCCAGGCGGTCTCCATTCCAAGTACTAGCCAGGCCCTACCTTGATTGGCTTCCGAGGTCGAATGAGATCGGGCAAGTTGAAGGTGGTATGGCCGTAAGCGAGAAATTGTTACCTCATTACGTCATTTGAAGGCGACAACACGTCAGAATGTCATGACAGTCACGACTGTTACCTCATCAATGTCATCTGTGTAACCAAGATGGAGAATCACCCAATGTTGCATTGAAAGAGAAAAGAAAAGGCTTACAGCACCTGCTATTCCCAGGCGGTCTCCCGTCCGAGTACTAGCCAGGCCCTACCTTGCTTGGCTTCCGAGTTCAAATGAGATCGGGCACGTTGAAGGTGGTATGGCCGTAAGCGACAAAACTGTACCACATTATATCTTTTGAAGGCGACTATATGTCAGACTGTCACAACTATCTGCTCATCAAGGACATATGTGTAACCAAGATGGAGAATCACCCAATGTTGCGTTGAAAGAGAAAAGAAAAGGCTTACAGCACCTAGTATTCAAAGGCAGTCTCCCGTCCAAGTACTAGCCAGGCCCTACCTTGTTTGGCTTCCGAGGTTGAATGAGATCGGGCACGTTGTAGGTGGAATGGCCGTAAGCGAAAAATTGTTACCTCATTACGTCATTTGAAGGCGACAACACGTCAGAATGTCATGACAGTCACGACTGTTACCTCATCAATGTCATCTGTGTAACCAATATGGAGAATCACCAAATCTTGCGTTGAAAAATAACAGAAAAGGCTTACAGCACCTGGTATTCCCAGGCAGTCTCCCGTCCAAGTACTAGCCAGGCCCTACCTTGCATGGCTTCCGAGGTCGAATGAGATCAGGCAAGTTGAAGGTGGAATGGCCGTAAGCGACAAATTGTTACCTCAATATGTCATTTGAAGGTGACAACACGTCAGAATGTCATGACAGTCACGACTGTTACCTCATCAATGTCATCTGTGTAACCAATATGGAGAATCACCAAATCTTGCGTTGAAAAATAACAGAAAAGGCTTACAGCACCTGGTATTCCCAGGCGGTCTCACGTGCAAGTACTAGCCAGGCCCTACCTTGCTTGGCTTCCGAGGTCGAATGAGATCAGGCATGTTGAAGGTGGTATGGCCGTAAGCGACAAATTGTTACCTCAATATGTCTTTTGAAGGCAACAACACGTCAGAATGTCATGACAGTCACGACTGTTACCTCATCAATGTCATCTGTGTAACCAAGATGGAGAATCACCCAATGTTGCGTTGAAAGAGAAAAGAAAATGCTTAGAGCAACTGGTATTCCCAGGCGGTCTCCCGTCCAAGTACTAGCCAGGCTCCACCTTGCTTGGCTTCTGAGTTCGAATGAGATCGGGCATGTTGAAGGTGGTATGGCCGTAAGCGAGAAATTGTTACCTCAATATGTCTTTTAAAGGCGACAACACGTCAGAATGTCATCACAGTCACGACTGTTACCTCATCAAGGTCATCTGCGTTACCAAAAAGGAGAATCACCAAATGTTGCGTTGAAAAATAACATAAAAGGCTTACAGCACCTGCTATTCCGAGGCGGTCTCCCGTCCAAGTACTAGCCAGGCCCTACCTTGCTTGGCTTCCGAGTTCAAATGACATCGGGCACGTTGAAGGTGGTATGGCCGTAAGCGACAAAACTGTACCACATTATATCTTTTGAAGGCGACTATATGTCAGACTGTCACAACTATCTGCTCATCAAGGACATAAGTGTAACCAAGATGGAGAATCACCCAATGTTGTGTTGAAAGAGAAAAGAAAAGGCTTACAGCACCTGGTATTCCCAGGTGGTCTCCCGTCCAAGTACAAGCCAGGCCCTACCTTGCTTGGCTTCCGAGTTCGAATGAGATCGGATACGTTGAAGGTGGTATGGCCGTAAGCGAGAAATTGTTACCTCATTACGTCATTTGAAGGTGACAACACGTCAGAATGTCATGACAGTCACGACTGTTACTTCATCAAGGTCATCTGCGTTACCAAAAAGGAGAATCACCCAATGTTGCGTTGAACAATAACAGAAAACGCTTACAGCACCTGGTATTCCCAGGCAGTCTCCCGTCCAAGTACTAGCCAGGCCCTACCTTGCTTGGCTTCCGAGTTCGAATGAGATCGGGCACGTTGAAGGTGGTATGGCCGTAAGCGAGAAATTGTTACCTTATTATGTCTTTTGAAGGCGACTATATGTCAGACTGTCACAGGTATCTGCTCATCAAGGACATATGTGTAACCAAGATGGGGAATCACCCAATGTTGCGTTGAAAGAGAAAAGAAAAGGCTTACAGCACCTGGTATTCCCAGGCGGTCTCCCGTCCAAGTACTAGCCAGGGCCTACCTTGCTTGGCTTCCGAGGTCGAATGAGATCGGGCACGTTGAAGGTGGTATGGCCGTAAGCGAGAAATTGTTACCTCATTACGTCATTTGAAGGCGACAACACGTCAGAATGTCATGACAGTCACGACTGTTACCTCATCAATGTCATCTGTGTAACCAAGATGGAGAATCACCCAATGTTGCGTTGAAAGAGAAAAGAAAAGGCTTACAGCACCTGGTATTCAAAGGCAGTCTCCCGTCCAAGTACTAGCCAGGCCCTACCTTGTTTGGCTTGCGAGGTTGAATGAGATCGGGCACGTTGTAGGTGGAATGGCCGTAAGCGAAAAATTGTTACCTCATTACGTCTTTTGAAGGCGACAACACGTCAGAATGTCATGACAGTCACGACTGTTACCTCATCAATGTCATCTGTGTAACCAATATGGAGAATCACCAAATCTTGCGTTGAAAAATAACAGAAAAGGCTTAGAGCACCTGGTATTCCAAGGCAGTCTCCCGTCCAAGTACTAGCCAGGCCCTACCTTGATTGGCTTCCGAGGTCGAATGAGATCGGGCACATTGAAGGTGGTATGTCCGTAAGCGACAAACCTGTACCACATTATATCTTTTGAAGGCGACTATATGTCAGACTGTCACTACTATCTGCTCATCAAGGACATATGTGTAACCAAGATGGAGAATAACCCAATGTTGCGTTGAAAGAGAAAAGAAAAGGCTTACAGCACCTGGTATTCCCAGGCGGTCTCCATTCCAAGTACTAGCCAGGCCCTACCTTGATTGGCTTCCGAGGTCGAATGAGATCGGGCAAGTTGAAGGTGGTATGGCCGTAAGCGAGAAATTGTTACCTCATTACGTCATTTGAAGGCGACAACACGTCAGAATGTCATGACAGTCACGACTGTTACCTCATCAATGTCATCTGTGTAACCAAGATGGAGAATCACCCAATGTTGCATTGAAAGAGAAAAGAAAAGGCTTACAGCACCTGCTATTCCCAGGCGGTCTCCCGTCCGAGTACTAGCCAGGCCCTACCTTGCTTGGCTTCCGAGTTCAAATGAGATCGGGCACGTTGAAGGTGGTATGGCCGTAAGCGACAAAACTGTACCACATTATATCTTTTGAAGGCGACTATATGTCAGACTGTCACAACTATCTGCTCATCAAGGACATATGTGTAACCAAGATGGAGAATCACCCAATGTTGCGTTGAAAGAGAAAAGAAAAGGCTTACAGCACCTAGTATTCAAAGGCAGTCTCCCGTCCAAGTACTAGCCAGGCCCTACCTTGTTTGGCTTCCGAGGTTGAATGAGATCGGGCACGTTGTAGGTGGAATGGCCGTAAGCGAAAAATTGTTACCTCATTACGTCATTTGAAGGCGACAACACGTCAGAATGTCATGACAGTCACGACTGTTACCTCATCAATGTCATCTGTGTAACCAATATGGAGAATCACCAAATCTTGCGTTGAAAAATAACAGAAAAGGCTTACAGCACCTGGTATTCCCAGGCAGTCTCCCGTCCAAGTACTAGCCAGGCCCTACCTTGCATGGCTTCCGAGGTCGAATGAGATCAGGCAAGTTGAAGGTGGAATGGCCGTAAGCGACAAATTGTTACCTCAATATGTCATTTGAAGGTGACAACACGTCAGAATGTCATGACAGTCACGACTGTTACCTCATCAATGTCATCTGTGTAACCAATATGGAGAATCACCAAATCTTGCGTTGAAAAATAACAGAAAAGGCTTACAGCACCTGGTATTCCCAGGCGGTCTCACGTGCAAGTACTAGCCAGGCCCTACCTTGCTTGGCTTCCGAGGTCGAATGAGATCAGGCATGTTGAAGGTGGTATGGCCGTAAGCGACAAATTGTTACCTCAATATGTCTTTTGAAGGCAACAACACGTCAGAATGTCATGACAGTCACGACTGTTACCTCATCAATGTCATCTGTGTAACCAAGATGGAGAATCACCCAATGTTGCGTTGAAAGAGAAAAGAAAATGCTTAGAGCAACTGGTATTCCCAGGCGGTCTCCCGTCCAAGTACTAGCCAGGCTCCACCTTGCTTGGCTTCTGAGTTCGAATGAGATCGGGCACGTTGAAGGTGGTATGGCCGTAAGCGAGAAATTGTTACCTCAATATGTCTTTTAAAGGCGACAACACGTCAGAATGTCATCACAGTCACGACTGTTACCTCATCAAGGTCATCTGCGTTACCAAAAAGGAGAATCACCAAATGTTGCGTTGAAAAATAACATAAAAGGCTTACAGCACCTGCTATTCCGAGGCGGTCTCCCGTCCAAGTACTAGCCAGGCCCTACCTTGCTTGGCTTCCGAGTTCAAATGACATCGGGCACGTTGAAGGTGGTATGGCCGTAAGCGACAAAACTGTACCACATTATATCTTTTGAAGGCGACTATATGTCAGACTGTCACAACTATCTGCTCATCAAGGACATAAGTGTAACCAAGATGGAGAATCACCCAATGTTGTGTTGAAAGAGAAAAGAAAAGGCTTACAGCACCTGGTATTCCCAGGTGGTCTCCCGTCCAAGTACAAGCCAGGCCCTACCTTGCTTGGCTTCCGAGTTCGAATGAGATCGGATACGTTGAAGGTGGTATGGCCGTAAGCGAGAAATTGTTACCTCATTACGTCATTTGAAGGTGACAACACGTCAGAATGTCATGACAGTCACGACTGTTACTTCATCAAGGTCATCTGCGTTACCAAAAAGGAGAATCACCCAATGTTGCGTTGAACAATAACAGAAAACGCTTACAGCACCTGGTATTCCCAGGCAGTCTCCCGTCCAAGTACTAGCCAGGCCCTACCTTGCTTGGCTTCCGAGTTCGAATGAGATCGGGCACGTTGAAGGTGGTATGGCCGTAAGCGACAAAACTGTACCACATTATATCTTTTGAAGGCGACTATATGTCAGACTGTCACAACTATCTGCTCATCAAGGACATATGTGTAACCAAGATGGAGAATCACCCAATGTTGCGTTGAAAGAGAAAAGAAAAGGCTTACAGCACCTAGTATTCAAAGGCAGTCTCCCGTCCAAGTACTAGCCAGGCCCTACCTTGTTTGGCTTCCGAGGTTGAATGAGATCGGGCACGTTGTAGGTGGAATGGCCGTAAGCGAAAAATTGTTACCTCATTACGTCATTTGAAGGCGACAACACGTCAGAATGTCATGACAGTCACGACTGTTACCTCATCAATGTCATCTGTGTAACCAAGATGGAGAATCACCCAATGTTGCGTTGAAAGAGAAAAGAAAAGGCTTACAGCACCTGGTATTCCCAGGCAGTCTCCCGTCCAAGTACTAGCCAGGGCCTACCTTGCTTGGCTTCCGAGGTCGAATGAGATCGGGCATGTTGAAGGTGGAATGGCCGTAAGCGACAAATTGTTACCTCAATATGTCTTTTGAAGGCGACAACACGTCAGAATGTCATGACAGTCACGACTGTTACCTCATCAATGTCATCTGTGTAACCAAGATGGAGAATCACCCAATGTTGCGTTGAAAGAGAAAAGAAAAAGCTTACAGCACCTGGTATTCCCAGGCAGTCTGCCATCCAAGTACTAGCCAGGCCCTACCTTGCTTGGCTTCCGAGGTCGAATGAGATCGGGCACGTTGAAGGTGGAATGGCCGTAAGCGAGAAATTGTTACCTCATTACGTCATTTGAAGGCGACAACACGTCCGAATGTCATGACAGTCACGACTGTTACCTCATCAATGTCATCTGTGTAACCAATATGGAGAATCACCCAATGTTGCGTTGAAAAATAACAGAAAAGGCTTACAGCACCTGGTATTCCCAGGCGGTCTCCCATCCAAGTACTAGCCAGGCCCTACCTTGCTTGGCTTCCGAGGTCGAATGAGATCGGGCACGTTGAAGGTGGTATGGCCGTAAGCGACAAAACCGTACCACATTATATCTTTTGAAGGCGACTATATGTCAGACTGTCACAACTATCTGCTCATCAAGGACATATGTGTAACCAAGATGGAGAATCACCCAATGTTGCGTTGAAAGAGAAAAGAAAAGGCTTACAGCACCTGGTATTCCCAGGTGGTCTCCCGTCCAAGTACTAGCCAGACCCTACCTTGCTTGGCTTCCGAGTTCGAATGAGATCGGGCACGTTGAAGGTGGTATGGCCGTAAGCAACAAACCTGTACCACATTATATCTTTTGAAGGTGACTATATGTCAGACTGTCACAATTATCTGCTCATCAAGGACATATGTGTAACCAAGATGGAGAATCACCCAATGTTGCGTTGAAAGAGAAAAGAAAAGGCTTACAGCACCTGGTATTCCCAGGCGGTCTCCCGTCCAAGTACTAGCCAGGCCCTACCTTGCTTGGCTTCCGAGTTCGAATGAGATCGGGCAAGTTTTTTTTTTTTTTGTCTTTTATTATCAAAAATACAAAATGAACATTAAGTGCAAACTATATACAGTGTGTCTTCATTAAAAAATAACATGTGATAAGAAGCTCATACCAACAACAAGGAAAACAACTCAACGATCACCTACAGTTAATTGTGGATAAATGTCAACATAAATCATACGAACAACAAAACAAAAACCAAAAAACAAAAATAAAGTTTGTAATGCAAAAGACAATTTTGATTGAAAGACCCCTCAAATACAATGAATAATTAAATAAAGTGTACTGACCAGCAGAGAACAAAAAAAACCCAAACCAAAAACACATTTTTTATCTAAAATCAAAAGTCAATTTCCCTCTCTCCCCCACCTTGCACAATGAATTGTAAACGCACCACGTCTCTTCAAACCCTTTAACATCCCTTGCAAACAGTGCTTTCATGTAACAGCAAAACATGTTCTTACAAAGAATCACCCTATTCACCCTTTTGTTTTTATACAGTGCGCAGTTTCTAGCTATATACACCACATGTCTAGCTGTGCATAACAGAAAGTTTACTAAATCCCTATTTACAGTTCCCCTCCTCCCCTTGCTCTCCAAACCAAACACCCAAACTCTGTCCCATTGCTCCCCTGCTAAGTCTCTCATTCCACACTTTTCCACTAACACCCCTCTCAGCCACTCTCTGAATTCCCTTACCACCATGCATTCCAAAAAAAAATGTTCAAAGCACTCGTCCAATATACCACACACCGCACACACACGTGAAAAGAGTTGTTTATCTATTTGATGCAAGATTATGGAGACCGGGATGCGTCTGTGTCGTATTTTGAAGTTGCTATTGAACAGTTCTGCTGGAATAAAGTAGGGGTGAAGATCGAGCCAGGTTGGTTGTAATGAGATTGCTGAAAACATCCGGGTCCAGTGTGGTATAGCTGCCGGAGGTTTGAATACAGTGTGTATGAAATGTTTGTACCAGAATTTAGGAGTCATGTCCTCCATTGTGATGTCTGTGTCTTGTGCCCAACTGAAAACTAAACCCCCTCCTTCAGCCTCCCCATTCTTTAAGATTTCTTTCCACTCCTGCATTAACCCAGCCCTCACTGCTGCTACCACCTTTCTCACCCTCTCCTTTCTCACTTTGTGTCCCACTGCTTCAAATTTTGCCATTATTAGCCCCACATCAAAAAAAGCTCCCTGCTCATCCAATAAATCTCCTACTTTAGAGATGACTACACTCTCCACCCTACTTCCCAGCAAATTGCCCGCTGAACCTAAAAACGAATTCCCAAACACCGGCTGGCTTAAAATATCCTTTTTCCCTTGTGGTGTGAGTGACAGATGGGGCAGCGCTCTGCCCCATGCTTCTCCCATCTCCCTGAAAAGTGGATCTCCTGCGTTTATTCCTCGTGCAAACAGTTTTGAACATAAATTAAAATCTCTACACTCACCTCTGTGATTAATAAAATCCTGAAAATAATCCTTCCATATGTGTCCACCTTCACCCACTAGAAATGTCCTAAATAAGCCCATCCTCAGTGAAAATCTTTTGACATGTAAGTCACACAGCCACAATCCTCCCTCTTCCCGTGTTCCAACTAAAGTTCTCCGTGCAATCCTAAAACCCCTCCCCTTCCACAGAAAATCAGTAAAAAGTGTGTGTAGTTGTGCTAACATGTCTTTTGGCATGTGGCAGACTTTCATAACATAAACTAGTTTAGGTATTAGAATTGCATTTATTATTGTGGCCTTCCCTCTGAGGCCTAAACCTCTCATTTTCCACAGGTTTACCCTGTCTCTGACGTATGCCGTCTGTTCTCTCCACATTTTCTCAGCGCAGAGCTGCCTGTCAGGACCGATGAGAGTTCCAAGCACCCTCACTTCTCCATTTGCGGCCTTGAACATTCTGCCCATTTCCCCTGGGTCTGTGTTCGGCCCTGTGGCCAGCACAGACTTTGCCAGATTTAATTTCGCTCCTGATGCTTTCTCATACAAAGCTACATGTTTCATTACTTTCCTTAATTCTTCTTTGTCTTTTATCATGATCGATATATCATCAGCGTATTGTGCAATCTTGAAATGATTCCCCATTGGTGAGACTATCCCCCCTATGTCAGTGTCATTTAAAATCAGGGCAGCAAGGGGCTCTGCCACCAATGCATACAGCATCGATGACAGAGGACACCCCTGCCGCACAGATCTTCCCAATCGCACCTGGTCGGTTAAAAACCCATTCACTTTCACTCTGCTCCAAGCATTCCCGTACATTCGTCTCATCCATCCGATAAAACCGGGACCGAAACCAAACGTACTCAGACACGCGAATAAGAACTGGTGTTCGACTCTGTCGAAAGCTTTCTCCAGGTCCAGGCTTAAAAACACCCCTCCCATTTGCATCACTCTTTCATACGTGCACCGTGTGGATAATATTGAGTCTGTGATGTCCCTACCAGGCACACTGTACGTTTGGTTTGGCCCCACAATTGTACCAATCACTCTGCGGAGCCGTCCCCCCAGCACACGGGCCAGGATTTTGTAGTCTGTATTAAGCAGACTGATCGGCCTGTAGTTTGCCAGCTCCGACCTGGCACCTTTGTTTTTAAAGACCAAGGTAATCACACCTCCCAAAAAGGACTCTGCGCACCTGTCTTCCTCCTGCATGGCAGAGAACAGCCTGCAGAGGATCGGAATCAGCTGCTCTGCAAAGCGCTGGAAAAACTCAGCCGAGAGGCCGTCCGCCCCCGGGCTTTTCGCTTTTTTCAGCCGTTATTGCTGCCGCGACCTCTCGGGGCAGAATGCCACCGTCACACATCTCTGCATCCTCAGGGCTTAGGGAGCAGCTGATGCTTCCCACTGCCCTATCTATGTGTTCTTGCTCTGTGTTCTGTGCAGTGAATAGATCAGTGTAGAAGTCGTGCACTGTTTGCAAAATTTCTATGTTGTCAGTCTGTATGTGTCCCGCTGCATCTTTTAACTCTGTGATATATGCCCGAGCCTGTCTCTTCTTCTCCAACCCCAGGAAGAAGGCGGTGCAGCGCTCCCCGTCAAGCATGTGTTGTGCCTTGCTACGGATCATTGCTCCCCTGCACCCGTCCTCTTCCATGGTTCTCAGCTGCTCCCTCAGCCCGAGATACACGCTCAGCGGACGGCTGGCATCCTCCCCGAGCAGCTCCAGCTCCCTGTGCAGACGGTCCCTCAGCTGAGTCTCTCTATGGCTCTCTCTCTGCCTCTTCTCTCTGCTCCATGCGATGCAGCGCCGCTTAATTAAAAACTTGGTGCGCTCCCACCACTCGACTATGTCTACTACAAACCTGCTTTCATCTGATAAACCAGAGAGAAGAGACTGCATCTTTTTAACAAATACAGCGTCCTCCAGGAGGGCCGTGTTGAAACACCACAGCCCTCCGTTCCTCTGCCTGCCACCCTCTCCCAGAGTCACCTTTAGGGAGGCGTGATCGCTCCCTGCACCAAACTCATATGAGCAGTTGTTAAGTGTTCTTACCAGGCCGGCAGCCAGCAAACACAGGTCAATTCTAGACTGCTTCAGGCTTCCCAGCACAACTTGTTGCCGGGAAAAGGCTCGTGTGCTGGGGTTTTGACTCGCCATGCATCCACCAAGCAATACTCATCCATCCACTCAAACACAGTCGTTCTGCTACTATCATTTTTGTATGTATTGTTCTTTCCCACATCCATCTTGGTTAAAGCCACATTAAAGTCGCCAACTATAATTGTTCTTTCATTCGTCCATTTTTTGCAATTGTTGAACACACTTCGTCTCTCTCCTTCATTGTTTGGTCCATATAAATTAATTATGCGGTACTTCATGCCATTGATTATCATATCTATTACAATAACCCTCCCCGCCACATCCCTATAGATTACGTCTGCTTTTTCACACGCATTCACTCTCACAAATACTGCCACACCCGCTTTGCCAGTTCTGGACAGGGAATAAAAGAATTCTCCTTTCCAGAATGATCGTATTCCACTCACTACATTCTCACTCCACCTGCACTCCTGTACGCACAGCACATCACACTCCATTCGGTCGCATATGTCTTTAATACGGCTCAACCTGGCAAGTCCGCATAAGTTTCTGGATGTTATTTTCATTTATGGGGGGGAGAGACGCAGTATCCACACATTCTTCATTTGCTCTTGCCTCTTGCTTTCTTCCTACTCCTGCTCATCTTCCCTCTGATTGCCTCCACCTCCTCCATATCCACGTCAGAAGTGGGAGAGGTGTATCCGGAGGCAGACAGACTCTCTGTCTTCTCTCTGGCTGCTCCTGAAGCATTCACTCTTTTTCCCCCCTCTCTCTTACACGGCGGTGCGATTGCAGGCACAATCTTCTCACTGCCCATAAGCACCGTTCCACCAGCCACACTCGAATCAATTCTCCCTTCGTTTCGCTGGGCTACTTGCTCAATAGCAGTCACCATCTCACTTCTGTGATTCATTTCCCCCTGTTCCCCCTCCTCTCCACTCCATGATAAATCAGATTCTGGCAGGCTCTCATCATCTGACACCAATCTCGCCCCCTGCACAGATGCGACAGCCTGCTCCTCATGCACACCCACACACACACAGTTTGTATCGGTATTGTGACATTCGATACATCTTTTTCCCCATGCCCCACACTCTCGTGCATAGTGACCCTGCTTGTTGCACTTGCAGCACACAAAGTCCGGACAGTCTCTGACAATGTGGCCGGGCTGCAAGCACATTCTGCAAACCTTTTGTTGGTTGTTATGGATTACCCTGAAGTACTCAGGCCCAGTTGCAGTCATAAATTTGGCTGAATAGGGCAGTGATTGAACTTGATCTGTGAATTTTACCTTCATGAATCTCGTGCCGTCTGCCACGTCCGTTCCCGGCCACATGCGCCGTTTGATTGGGGAGACTACCCGTACTCCCCATGTATGAAGTTTGTCCATGATGTCTTCGTCTGTTATATAAGCTGGCAAATTTAAGAAGGAAACCACCAACTCGTCAACGGCCAAAGACTTGGCCATCACCACGGTGGAGCCGATTTTTAGACCGTCCAGCAGTCTCCTCTTCCCAGCTTCACTCCTGAGTGTCACTTCATACTTGCGCAGCCCTGTTTCTCGCAGGGCAACGACTCCGCCGCACACATCCCGTATAGCTCTTAGCAGTTCAATGGTTGTTACATTATCCGTGCCCAAGATTTCTGTCATCACAGTCAGCTCCTTGTCATATCTTTTGACGTTAGTATTTTCCACTGCTGCGTTGCTGGAGCGTTGTCCTGCGTTGCCCCCGTTCTGCTCCGATGGTCCCGCTGCGCTGCCACGGTCCGCTGTGCTGTCATCCGCTGCCCTAGGCTGTATGCCCGTCGCTCCCATGAACTGCTGCTGTGCTTCCTCCTGTGGCTTCAACGATGTCGCTTCACCGCTTCCCTCACCACTCCTGCCATTCTCCGCCGCTGCAGCCGTAAGGTGGGCTTTCCTGTCTGAGGCTGAAGGTTTGGGTCGGGCTTGTCCGCTGTCCTCCGCTGCACCACCTCTGTCATTCGCTCCTTTGGTCGGTCGTCGCACACTTGCTTCAGGCGCTGCAGTCCCTGCTTTGCTTCTCCCTTCTGCCTCAACTTGGCTCATGTTGCGAACACCGTTCTGCCCCTCCATCTGCTTCCTACCAAGCTTTGCTCTCTCAGGCTGGCGGTTCTCCATTGAAAAATCAAACAGAAAAATGCCGCCGTTCGCCGTGGCTTCCCTCGCAAAAAAAAAGTAACAAAAAGCGCCCCCGAACGGACAGATCCGCCGGGGGGAAAAAAATACGTAGAAAACAAAATCACTATCAAAGGATAGCACAAAAACACCATGAACAAAGAAAAGCTCGCCAGCAAGAAACCCTGGCTGAACACAGGAAATGCTCACAGCTGCTACCACTTCCCTGATTGCGCATGCGTCGTTGAAGGTGGTATGGCCGTAAGCGAGAAATTGTTACCTCATTACGTCATTTGAAGGCGACAACACGTCAGAATGTCATGACAGTCACGACTGTTACCTCATCAATGTCATCTGTGTAACCAATATGGAGAATCACCAAATCTTGCGTTGAAAGAGAAAAGAAAAGGCTTACAGCACCTGGTATTCCCAGGCAGTCTCCCGTCCAAGTACTAGCCAGGCCCTACCTTGCTTGGCTTCCGAGGTCGAATGAGATCGGGCACGTTGAAGGTGGTATGGCCGTAAGCGACAAAACTCTACCACATTATATCTTTTGAAGGCGACTATATGTCAGACTGTCACAACTATCTGCTCATCAAGGACATATGTGTAACCAAGATGGAGAATCACCCAATGTTGCGTTGAAAAATAACAGAAAAGGCTTACAGCACCTGATATTCCCAGGCAGTCTCCCGTCCAAGTACTAGCCAGGGCCTACCTTGCTTGGCTTCCGAGGTCTAATGAGATCGGGCACGTTGAAGGTGGTATGGCCGTAAGCGAGAAATTGTTACCTCATTACGTCATTTGAAGGCGACAACAAGTCAGAATGTCATGACAGTCACGACTGTTACCTCATCAATGTCATCTGTGTAACCAAGATGGAGAATCACCCAATGTTGCGTTGAAAGAGAAAAGAAAAGGCTTACAGCACCTGGTATTCCCAGGCGGTCTCCCGTCCAAGTACTAGCCAGGCCCTACCTTGCTTGGCTTCCGAGTTCGAATGAGATCGGGCACGTTGAAGGTGGTATGGCCGTAAGCGACAAAACTGTACCACATTATATCTTTTGAAGGCGACTATATGTCAGACTGTCACAACTATCTGCTCATCAAGGACATATGTGTAACCAAGATGGAGAATCACCCAATGTTGCGTTGAAAGAGAAAAGAAAAGGCTTACAGCACCTGGTATTCAAAGGCAGTCTCCCGTCCAAGTACTAGCCAGGCCCTACCTTGTTTGGCTTCCGAGGTTGAATGAGATCGGGCACGTTGTAGGTGGAATGGCCGTAAGCGAAAAATTGTTACCTCATTACGTCTTTTGAAGGCGACAACACGTCAGAATGTCATGACAGTCACGACTGTTACCTCATCAATGTCATCTGTGTAACCAATATGGAGAATCACCAAATCTTGCGTTGAAAAATAACAGAAAAGGCTTAGAGCACCTGGTATTCCAAGGCAGTCTCCCGTCCAAGTACTAGCCAGGCCCTACCTTGATTGGCTTCCGAGGTCGAATGAGATCGGGCACATTGAAGGTGGTATGTCCGTAAGCGACAAACCTGTACCACATTATATCTTTTGAAGGCGACTATATGTCAGACTGTCACTACTATCTGCTCATCAAGGACATATGTGTAACCAAGATGGAGAATAACCCAATGTTGCGTTGAAAGAGAAAAGAAAAGGCTTACAGCACCTGGTATTCCCAGGCGGTCTCCATTCCAAGTACTAGCCAGGCCCTACCTTGATTGGCTTCCGAGGTCGAATGAGATCGGGCAAGTTGAAGGTGGTATGGCCGTAAGCGAGAAATTGTTACCTCATTACGTCATTTGAAGGCGACAACACGTCAGAATGTCATGACAGTCACGACTGTTACCTCATCAATGTCATCTGTGTAACCAAGATGGAGAATCACCCAATGTTGCATTGAAAGAGAAAAGAAAAGGCTTACAGCACCTGCTATTCCCAGGCGGTCTCCCGTCCGAGTACTAGCCAGGCCCTACCTTGCTTGGCTTCCGAGTTCAAATGAGATCGGGCACGTTGAAGGTGGTATGGCCGTAAGCGACAAAACTGTACCACATTATATCTTTTGAAGGCGACTATATGTCAGACTGTCACAACTATCTGCTCATCAAGGACATATGTGTAACCAAGATGGAGAATCACCCAATGTTGCGTTGAAAGAGAAAAGAAAAGGCTTACAGCACCTAGTATTCAAAGGCAGTCTCCCGTCCAAGTACTAGCCAGGCCCTACCTTGTTTGGCTTCCGAGGTTGAATGAGATCGGGCACGTTGTAGGTGGAATGGCCGTAAGCGAAAAATTGTTACCTCATTACGTCATTTGAAGGCGACAACACGTCAGAATGTCATGACAGTCACGACTGTTACCTCATCAATGTCATCTGTGTAACCAATATGGAGAATCACCAAATCTTGCGTTGAAAAATAACAGAAAAGGCTTACAGCACCTGGTATTCCCAGGCAGTCTCCCGTCCAAGTACTAGCCAGGCCCTACCTTGCATGGCTTCCGAGGTCGAATGAGATCAGGCAAGTTGAAGGTGGAATGGCCGTAAGCGACAAATTGTTACCTCAATATGTCATTTGAAGGTGACAACACGTCAGAATGTCATGACAGTCACGACTGTTACCTCATCAATGTCATCTGTGTAACCAATATGGAGAATCACCAAATCTTGCGTTGAAAAATAACAGAAAAGGCTTACAGCACCTGGTATTCCCAGGCGGTCTCACGTGCAAGTACTAGCCAGGCCCTACCTTGCTTGGCTTCCGAGGTCGAATGAGATCAGGCATGTTGAAGGTGGTATGGCCGTAAGCGACAAATTGTTACCTCAATATGTCTTTTGAAGGCAACAACACGTCAGAATGTCATGACAGTCACGACTGTTACCTCATCAATGTCATCTGTGTAACCAAGATGGAGAATCACCCAATGTTGCGTTGAAAGAGAAAAGAAAATGCTTAGAGCAACTGGTATTCCCAGGCGGTCTCCCGTCCAAGTACTAGCCAGGCTCCACCTTGCATGGCTTCTGAGTTCGAATGAGATCGGGCACGTTGAAGGTGGTATGGCCGTAAGCGAGAAATTGTTACCTCAATATGTCTTTTAAAGGCGACAACACGTCAGAATGTCATCACAGTCACGACTGTTACCTCATCAAGGTCATCTGCGTTACCAAAAAGGAGAATCACCAAATGTTGCGTTGAAAAATAACATAAAAGGCTTACAGCACCTGCTATTCCGAGGCGGTCTCCCGTCCAAGTACTAGCCAGGCCCTACCTTGCTTGGCTTCCGAGTTCAAATGACATCGGGCACGTTGAAGGTGGTATGGCCGTAAGCGACAAAACTGTACCACATTATATCTTTTGAAGGCGACTATATGTCAGACTGTCACAACTATCTGCTCATCAAGGACATAAGTGTAACCAAGATGGAGAATCACCCAATGTTGTGTTGAAAGAGAAAAGAAAAGGCTTACAGCACCTGGTATTCCCAGGTGGTCTCCCGTCCAAGTACAAGCCAGGCCCTACCTTGCTTGGCTTCCGAGTTCGAATGAGATCGGATACGTTGAAGGTGGTATGGCCGTAAGCGAGAAATTGTTACCTCATTACGTCATTTGAAGGTGACAACACGTCAGAATGTCATGACAGTCACGACTGTTACTTCATCAAGGTCATCTGCGTTACCAAAAAGGAGAATCACCCAATGTTGCGTTGAACAATAACAGAAAACGCTTACAGCACCTGGTATTCCCAGGCAGTCTCCCGTCCAAGTACTAGCCAGGCCCTACCTTGCTTGGCTTCCGAGTTCGAATGAGATCGGGCACGTTGAAGGTGGTATGGCCGTAAGCGAGAAATTGTTACCTTATTATGTCTTTTGAAGGCGACTATATGTCAGACTGTCACAGGTATTTGCTCATCAAGGACATATGTGTAACCAAGATGGGGAATCACCCAATGTTGCGTTGAAAGAGAAAAGAAAAGGCTTACAGCACCTGGTATTCCCAGGCAGTCTCCCGTCCAAGTACTAGCCAGGGCCTACCTTGCTTGGCTTCCGAGGTCGAATGAGATCGGGCATGTTGAAGGTGGAATGGCCGTAAGCGACAAATTGTTACCTCAATATGTCTTTTGAAGGCGACAACACGTCAGAATGTCATGACAGTCACGACTGTTACCTCATCAATGTCATCTGTGTAACCAAGATGGAGAATCACCCAATGTTGCGTTGAAAGAGAAAAGAAAAAGCTTACAGCACCTGGTATTCCCAGGCAGTCTGCCATCCAAGTACTAGCCAGGCCCTACCTTGCTTGGCTTCCGAGGTCGAATGAGATCGGGCACGTTGAAGGTGGAATGGCCGTAAGCGAGAAATTGTTACCTCATTACGTCATTTGAAGGCGACAACACGTCCGAATGTCATGACAGTCACGACTGTTACCTCATCAATGTCATCTGTGTAACCAATATGGAGAATCACCCAATGTTGCGTTGAAAAATAACAGAAAAGGCTTACAGCACCTGGTATTCCCAGGCGGTCTCCCATCCAAGTACTAGCCAGGCCCTACCTTGCTTGGCTTCCGAGGTCGAATGAGATCGGGCACGTTGAAGGTGGTATGGCCGTAAGCGACAAAACCGTACCACATTATATCTTTTGAAGGCGACTATATGTCAGACTGTCACAACTATCTGCTCATCAAGGACATATGTGTAACCAAGATGGAGAATCACCCAATGTTGCGTTGAAAGAGAAAAGAAAAGGCTTACAGCACCTGGTATTCCCAGGTGGTCTCCCGTCCAAGTACTAGCCAGACCCTACCTTGCTTGGCTTCCGAGTTCGAATGAGATCGGGCACGTTGAAGGTGGTATGGCCGTAAGCAACAAACCTGTACCACATTATATCTTTTGAAGGTGACTATATGTCAGACTGTCACAATTATCTGCTCATCAAGGACATATGTGTAACCAAGATGGAGAATCACCCAATGTTGCGTTGAAAGAGAAAAGAAAAGGCTTACAGCACCTGGTATTCCCAGGCGGTCTCCCGTCCAAGTACTAGCCAGGCCCTACCTTGCTTGGCTTCCGAGTTCGAATGAGATCGGGCAAGTTTTTTTTTTTTTTGTCTTTTATTATCAAAAATACAAAATGAACATTAAGTGCAAACTATATACAGTGTGTCTTCATTAAAAAATAACATGTGATAAGAAGCTCATACCAACAACAAGGAAAACAACTCAACGATCACCTACAGTTAATTGTGGATAAATGTCAACATAAATCATACGAACAACAAAACAAAAACCAAAAAACAAAAATAAAGTTTGTAATGCAAAAGACAATTTTGATTGAAAGACCCCTCAAATACAATGAATAATTAAATAAAGTGTACTGACCAGCAGAGAACAAAAAAAACCCAAACCAAAAACACATTTTTTATCTAAAATCAAAAGTCAATTTCCCTCTCTCCCCCACCTTGCACAATGAATTGTAAACGCACCACGTCTCTTCAAACCCTTTAACATCCCTTGCAAACAGTGCTTTCATGTAACAGCAAAACATGTTCTTACAAAGAATCACCCTATTCACCCTTTTGTTTTTATACAGTGCGCAGTTTCTAGCTATATACACCACATGTCTAGCTGTGCATAACAGAAAGTTTACTAAATCCCTATTTACAGTTCCCCTCCTCCCCTTGCTCTCCAAACCAAACACCCAAACTCTGTCCCATTGCTCCCCTGCTAAGTCTCTCATTCCACACTTTTCCACTAACACCCCTCTCAGCCACTCTCTGAATTCCCTTACCACCATGCATTCCAAAAAAAAATGTTCAAAGCACTCGTCCAATATACCACACACCGCACACACACGTGAAAAGAGTTGTTTATCTATTTGATGCAAGATTATGGAGACCGGGATGCGTCTGTGTCGTATTTTGAAGTTGCTATTGAACAGTTCTGCTGGAATAAAGTAGGGGTGAAGATCGAGCCAGGTTGGTTGTAATGAGATTGCTGAAAACATCCGGGTCCAGTGTGGTATAGCTGCCGGAGGTTTGAATACAGTGTGTATGAAATGTTTGTACCAGAATTTAGGAGTCATGTCCTCCATTGTGATGTCTGTGTCTTGTGCCCAACTGAAAACTAAACCCCCTCCTTCAGCCTCCCCATTCTTTAAGATTTCTTTCCACTCCTGCATTAACCCAGCCCTCACTGCTGCTACCACCTTTCTCACCCTCTCCTTTCTCACTTTGTGTCCCACTGCTTCAAATTTTGCCATTATTAGCCCCACATCAAAAAAAGCTCCCTGCTCATCCAATAAATCTCCTACTTTAGAGATGACTACACTCTCCACCCTACTTCCCAGCAAATTGCCCGCTGAACCTAAAAACGAATTCCCAAACACCGGCTGGCTTAAAATATCCTTTTTCCCTTGTGGTGTGAGTGACAGATGGGGCAGCGCTCTGCCCCATGCTTCTCCCATCTCCCTGAAAAGTGGATCTCCTGCGTTTATTCCTCGTGCAAACAGTTTTGAACATAAATTAAAATCTCTACACTCACCTCTGTGATTAATAAAATCCTGAAAATAATCCTTCCATATGTGTCCACCTTCACCAACTAGAAATGTCCTAAATAAGCCCATCCTCAGTGAAAATCTTTTGACATGTAAGTCACACAGCCACAATCCTCCCTCTTCCCGTGTTCCAACTAAAGTTCTCCGTGCAATCCTAAAACCCCTCCCCTTCCACAGAAAATCAGTAAAAAGTGTGTGTAGTTGTGCTAACATGTCTTTTGGCATGTGGCAGACTTTCATAACATAAACTAGTTTAGGTATTAGAATTGCATTTATTATTGTGGCCTTCCCTCTGAGGCCTAAACCTCTCATTTTCCACAGGTTTACCCTGTCTCTGACGTATGCCGTCTGTTCTCTCCACATTTTCTCAGCGCAGAGCTGCCTGTCAGGACCGATGAGAGTTCCAAGCACCCTCACTTCTCCATTTGCGGCCTTGAACATTCTGCCCATTTCCCCTGGGTCTGTGTTCGGCCCTGTGGCCAGCACAGACTTTGCCAGATTTAATTTCGCTCCTGATGCTTTCTCATACAAAGCTACATGTTTCATTACTTTCCTTAATTCTTCTTTGTCTTTTATCATGATCGATATATCATCAGCGTATTGTGCAATCTTGAAATGATTCCCCATTGGTGAGACTATCCCCCCTATGTCAGTGTCATTTAAAATCAGGGCAGCAAGGGGCTCTGCCACCAATGCATACAGCATCGATGACAGAGGACACCCCTGCCGCACAGATCTTCCCAATCGCACCTGGTCGGTTAAAAACCCATTCACTTTCACTCTGCTCCAAGCATTCCCGTACATTCGTCTCATCCATCCGATAAAACCGGGACCGAAACCAAACGTACTCAGACACGCGAATAAGAACTGGTGTTCGACTCTGTCGAAAGCTTTCTCCAGGTCCAGGCTTAAAAACACCCCTCCCATTTGCATCACTCTTTCATACGTGCACCGTGTGGATAATATTGAGTCTGTGATGTCCCTACCAGGCACACTGTACGTTTGGTTTGGCCCCACAATTGTACCAATCACTCTGCGGAGCCGTCCCCCCAGCACACGGGCCAGGATTTTGTAGTCTGTATTAAGCAGACTGATCGGCCTGTAGTTTGCCAGCTCCGACCTGGCACCTTTGTTTTTAAAGACCAAGGTAATCACACCTCCCAAAAAGGACTCTGCGCACCTGTCTTCCTCCTGCATGGCAGAGAACAGCCTGCAGAGGATCGGAATCAGCTGCTCTGCAAAGCGCTGGAAAAACTCAGCCGAGAGGCCGTCCGCCCCCGGGCTTTTCGCTTTTTTCAGCCGTTATTGCTGCCGCGACCTCTCGGGGCAGAATGCCACCGTCACACATCTCTGCATCCTCAGGGCTTAGGGAGCAGCTGATGCTTCCCACTGCCCTATCTATGTGTTCTTGCTCTGTGTTCTGTGCAGTGAATAGATCAGTGTAGAAGTCGTGCACTGTTTGCAAAATTTCTATGTTGTCAGTCTGTATGTGTCCCGCTGCATCTTTTAACTCTGTGATATATGCCCGAGCCTGTCTCTTCTTCTCCAACCCCAGGAAGAAGGCGGTGCAGCGCTCCCCGTCAAGCATGTGTTGTGCCTTGCTACGGATCATTGCTCCCCTGCACCTGTCCTCTTCCATGGTTCTCAGCTGCTCCCTCAGCCCGAGATACACGCTCAGCGGACGGCTGGCATCCTCCCCGAGCAGCTCCAGCTCCCTGTGCAGACGGTCCCTCAGCTGAGTCTCTCTATGGCTCTCTCTCTGCCTCTTCTCTCTGCTCCATGCGATGCAGCGCCGCTTAATTAAAAACTTGGTGCGCTCCCACCACTCGACTATGTCTACTACAAACCTGCTTTCATCTGATAAACCAGAGAGAAGAGACTGCATCTTTTTAACAAATACAGCGTCCTCCAGGAGGGCCGTGTTGAAACACCACAGCCCTCCGTTCCTCTGCCTGCCACCCTCTCCCAGAGTCACCTTTAGGGAGGCGTGATCGCTCCCTGCACCAAACTCATATGAGCAGTTGTTAAGTGTTCTTACCAGGCCGGCAGCCAGCAAACACAGGTCAATTCTAGACTGCTTCAGGCTTCCCAGCACAACTTGTTGCCGGGAAAAGGCTCGTGTGCTGGGGTTTTGACTCGCCATGCATCCACCAAGCAATACTCATCCATCCACTCAAACACAGTCGTTCTGCTACTATCATTTTTGTATGTATTGTTCTTTCCCACATCCATCTTGGTTAAAGCCACATTAAAGTCGCCAACTATAATTGTTCTTTCATTCGTCCATTTTTTGCAATTGTTGAACACACTTCGTCTCTCTCCTTCATTGTTTGGTCCATATAAATTAATTATGCGGTACTTCATGCCATTGATTATCATATCTATTACAATAACCCTCCCCGCCACATCCCTATAGATTACGTCTGCTTTTTCACACGCATTCACTCTCACAAATACTGCCACACCCGCTTTGCCAGTTCTGGACAGGGAATAAAAGAATTCTCCTTTCCAGAATGATCGTATTCCACTCACTACATTCTCACTCCACCTGCACTCCTGTACGCACAGCACATCACACTCCATTCGGTCGCATATGTCTTTAATACGGCTCAACCTGGCAAGTCCGCATAAGTTTCTGGATGTTATTTTCATTTATGGGGGGGAGAGACGCAGTATCCACACATTCTTCATTTGCTCTTGCCTCTTGCTTTCTTCCTACTCCTGCTCATCTTCCCTCTGATTGCCTCCACCTCCTCCATATCCACGTCAGAAGTGGGAGAGGTGTATCCGGAGGCAGACAGACTCTCTGTCTTCTCTCTGGCTGCTCCTGAAGCATTCACTCTTTTTCCCCCCTCTCTCTTACACGGCGGTGCGATTGCAGGCACAATCTTCTCACTGCCCATAAGCACCGTTCCACCAGCCACACTCGAATCAATTCTCCCTTCGTTTCGCTGGGCTACTTGCTCAATAGCAGTCACCATCTCACTTCTGTGATTCATTTCCCCCTGTTCCCCCTCCTCTCCACTCCATGATAAATCAGATTCTGGCAGGCTCTCATCATCTGACACCAATCTCGCCCCCTGCACAGATGCGACAGCCTGCTCCTCATGCACACCCACACACACACAGTTTGTATCGGTATTGTGACATTCGATACATCTTTTTCCCCATGCCCCACACTCTCGTGCATAGTGACCCTGCTTGTTGCACTTGCAGCACACAAAGTCCGGACAGTCTCTGACAATGTGGCCGGGCTGCAAGCACATTCTGCAAACCTTTTGTTGGTTGTTATGGATTACCCTGAAGTACTCAGGCCCAGTTGCAGTCATAAATTTGGCTGAATAGGGCAGTGATTGAACTTGATCTGTGAATTTTACCTTCATGAATCTCGTGCCGTCTGCCACGTCCGTTCCCGGCCACATGCGCCGTTTGATTGGGGAGACTACCCGTACTCCCCATGTATGAAGTTTGTCCATGATGTCTTCGTCTGTTATATAAGCTGGCAAATTTAAGAAGGAAACCACCAACTCGTCAACGGCCAAAGACTTGGCCATCACCACGGTGGAGCCGATTTTTAGACCGTCCAGCAGTCTCCTCTTCCCAGCTTCACTCCTGAGTGTCACTTCATACTTGCGCAGCCCTGTTTCTCGCAGGGCAACGACTCCGCCGCACACATCCCGTATAGCTCTTAGCAGTTCAATGGTTGTTACATTATCCGTGCCCAAGATTTCTGTCATCACAGTCAGCTCCTTGTCATATCTTTTGACGTTAGTATTTTCCACTGCTGCGTTGCTGGAGCGTTGTCCTGCGTTGCCCCCGTTCTGCTCCGATGGTCCCGCTGCGCTGCCACGGTCCGCTGTGCTGTCATCCGCTGCCCTAGGCTGTATGCCCGTCGCTCCCATGAACTGCTGCTGTGCTTCCTCCTGTGGCTTCAACGATGTCGCTTCACCGCTTCCCTCACCACTCCTGCCATTCTCCGCCGCTGCAGCCGTAAGGTGGGCTTTCCTGTCTGAGGCTGAAGGTTTGGGTCGGGCTTGTCCGCTGTCCTCCGCTGCACCACCTCTGTCATTCGCTCCTTTGGTCGGTCGTCGCACACTTGCTTCAGGCGCTGCAGTCCCTGCTTTGCTTCTCCCTTCTGCCTCAACTTGGCTCATGTTGCGAACACCGTTCTGCCCCTCCATCTGCTTCCTACCAAGCTTTGCTCTCTCAGGCTGGCGGTTCTCCATTGAAAAATCAAACAGAAAAATGCCGCCGTTCGCCGTGGCTTCCCTCGCAAAAAAAAAGTAACAAAAAGCGCCCCCGAACGGACAGATCCGCCGGGGGGAAAAAAATACGTAGAAAACAAAATCACTATCAAAGGATAGCACAAAAACATCATGAACAAAGAAAAGCTCGCCAGCAAGAAACCCTGGCTGAACACAGGAAATGCTCACAGCTGCTACCACTTCCCTGATTGCGCATGCGTCGTTGAAGGTGGTATGGCCGTAAGCGAGAAATTGTTACCTCATTACGTCATTTGAAGGCGACAACACGTCAGAATGTCATGACAGTCACGACTGTTACCTCATCAATGTCATCTGTGTAACCAAGATGGAGAATCACCCAATGTTGCGTTGAAAGAGAAAAGAAAAGGCTTACAGCACCTGGTATTCCCAGGCGGTCTCCCGTCCAAGTACTAGCCAGGCCCTACCTTGCTTGGCTTCCGAGTTCGAATGAGATCGGGCACGTTGAAGGTGGTATGGCCATAAGCGACAAACCTGTACCACATTATATCTTTTGAAGGTGACTATATGTCAGACTGTCACAACTATCTGCTCATCAATGACATATGTGTAACCAAGATGGAGAATCACCCAATGTTGCGTTGAAAGAGAAAAGAAAAGGCTTACAGCACCTGGTATTCCCGGGCGGTCTCCCGTCCAAGTACTAGCCAGGCCCTACCTTGCTTGGCTTCCGAGGTCGAATGAGATCGGGCACGTTGAAGGTGGTATGGCCGTAAAGGAGAAAGTGTTACCTCATTACGTCATTTGAAGGCGAAAACACGTCAGAATTTCATGACAGTCACGACTGTTACCTCATCAATGTCATCTGTGTAACCAATATGGAGAATCACCCAATGTTGCATTGAAAAATAACAGAAAAGGCTTACAGCACCTGGCATTCCCAGGCGGTCTCCCGTCCAAGTACTAGCCAGGCCCTACCTTGCTTGGCTTCCGAGTTCGAATGAGATCGGGCACATTGAAAGTGGTATGGCCGTAAGCGACAAACCTGTACCACATTATATCTTTTGAAGGTGACTATATGTCAGACTGTCACAATTATCTGCTCATCAAGGACATATGTGTAACCAAGATGGAGAATCACCCAATGTTGCGTTGAAAGAGAAAAGAAAAGGCTTACAGCACCTGGTATTCCCAGGCGGTCTCCCGTCCAAGTACTAGCCAGGCCCTACCTTGCTTGGCTTCCGAGTTTGACTGAGATCGGGCACGTTGAAGGTGGTATGGCCGTAAGCGACAAATCTATTCCACATTATATCTTTTGAAGGCGACAACACGTCAGAATGTCATGACAGTCACGACTGTTACCTCATCAATGTCATCTGTGTAACCAATATGGAGAATCACCAAATCTTGCGTTGAAAGAGAAAAGAAAAGGCTTACAGCACCTGGTATTCCCAGGCGGTCTCCCGTCCAAGTACTAGCCAGGCCCTACCTTGCTTGGCTTCCGAGTTCGAATGAGTTCGGGCACGTTGAAGGTGGTATGGCCGTAAGCGACAAAACTGTACCACATTATATCTTTTGAAGGCGACTATATGTCAGACTGTCACAACTATCTGCTCATCAAGGACATATGTGTAACCAAGATGGAGAATCACCCAATGTTGCGTTGAAAAATAACAGAAAAGGCTTACAGCACCTGATATTCCCAGGCGGTCTCCCGTCAAAGTACTAACCAGCGCCTACCTTGCTTGGCTTCCGAGGTCGAATGAGATCGGGCACGTTGAAGGTGGTATGGCCGTAAGCGAGAAATTGTTACCTCATTACGTCATTTGAAGGCGACAACACGACAGAATGTCATGACAGTCACGACTGTTACCTCATCAATGTCATCTGTGTAACCAAGATGGAGAATCACCCAATGTTGCGTTGAAAGAGAAAAGAAAAGGCTTACAGCACCTGCTATTCCCAGGCGGTCTCCCGTCCAAGTACTAGCCAGGCCCTACCTTGCTTGGCTTCCGAGTTCGAATGAGATCGGGCACGTTGAAGGTGGTATGGCCGTAAGCGACAAAACTGTACCACATTATATCTTTTGAAGGTGACTATATGTCAGACTGTCACAACTATCTGCTCATCAAGGACATATGTGTAACCAAGATGGAGAATCACCCAATGTTGCGTTGAAAGAGAAAAGAAAAGGCTTACAGCACCTGGTATTCAAAGGCAGTCTCCCGTCCAAGTACTAGCCAGGCCCTACCTTGTTTGGCTTCCGAGGTTGAATGAGATCGGGCACGTTGTAGGTGGAATGGCCGTAAGCGAGAAATTGTTACCTCATTACGTCATTTGAAGGCGACAACACGTCAGAATGTCATGACAGTCACGACTGTTACCTCATCAATGTCATCTGTGTAACCAATATGGAGAATCACCAAATCTTGCGTTGAAAAATAACAGAAAAGGCTTACAGCACCTGGTATTCCCAGGCAGTCTCCCGTCCAAGTACTAGCCAGGCCCTACCTTGCTTGGCTTCCGAGTTCGAATGAGATCGGGCACGTTGAAGGTGGTATGGCCGTAAGCGCCAAAACTGTACCACATTATATCTTTTGAAGGCGACTATATGTCAGACTGTCACAACTATCTGCTCATCAAGAACATATGTGTAACCAAGATGGAGAATCACCCAATGTTGCGTTGAAAAATAACAGAAAAGGCTTACAGCACCTGGTATTCCCAGGCGGTCTCCCATCCAAGTACTAGCCAGGCCCTACCTTGCTTGGCTTCCGAGGTCGAATGAGATCGGGCACGTTGAAGGTGGTATGGCCGTAAGCGAGAAATTGTTACCTCATTACGTCATTTGAAGGCGACAACAAGTCAGAATGTCATGACAGTCACGACTGTTACCTCATCAATGTCATCTGTGTAACCAAGATGGAGAATCACCCAATGTTGCGTTGAAAAATAACAGAAAAGGCTTACAGCACCTGGTATTCCCAGGCGGTCTCCCGTCCAAGTACTAGTCAGGCCCTACCTTGCTTTGTTTCCGAGTTCGAATGAGATCGGGCACATTGAAGGTGGTATGTTCGTAAGCGACAAACCTGTACCACATTATATCTTTTGAAGGCGACTATATGTCAGACTGTCACTACTATCTGCTCATCAAGGACATATGTGTAACCAAGATGGAGAATAACCCAATGTTGCGTTGAAAGAGAAAAGAAAAGGCTTACAGCACCTGGTATTCCCAGGCGGTCTCCATTCCAAGTACTAGCCAGGCCCTACCTTGATTGGCTTCCGAGGTCGAATAAGATCGGGCAAGTTGAAGGTGGTATGGCCGTAAGCGAGAAATTGTTACCTCATTACGTCATTTGAAGGCGACAACACGTCAGAATGTCATGACAGTCGCGACTGTTACCTCATCAATGTCATCTGTGTAACCAAGATGGAGAATCACCCAATGTTGCAATGAAAGAGAAAAGAAAAGGCTTACAGCACCTGCTATTCCCAGGCGGTCTCCCGTCCGAGTACTAGCCAGGCCCTACCTTGCTTGGCTTCCGAGTTCGAATGAGATCGGGCACGTTGAAGGTGGTATGGCCGTAAGCGACAAACCTGTACCACATTATATCTTTTGAAGGCGACTATATGTCAGACTGTCACAACTATCTGCTCATCAAGGACATATGTGTAACCAAGATGGAGAATCACCCAATGTTGCGTTGAAAGAGAAAAGAAAAGGCTTACAGCACCTAGTATTCAAAGGCAGTCTCCCGTCCAAGTACTAGCCAGGCCCTACCTTGTTTGGCTTCCGAGGTTGAATGAGATCGGGCACGTTGTAGGTGGAATGGCCGTAAGCGAGAAATTGTTACCTCATTACGTCATTTGAAGGCGACAACACGTCAGAATGTCATGACAGTCACGACTGTTACCTCATCAATGTCATATGTGTAACCAATATGGAGAATCACCAAATCTTGCGTTGAAAAATAACAGAAAAGGCTTACAGCACCTGGTATTCCCAGGCGGTCTCCCGTCCAAGTACTAGCCAGGCCCTACCTTGCTTGGCTTCCGAGTTGGAATGAGATCAGGCACCTTGAAGGTGGTATGGCCGTAAGCAACAAACCTGTACCACATTATATCTTTTGAAGGTGACTATATGTCAGACTGTCACAATTATCTGCTCATCAAGGACATATGTGTAACCTAGATGGAGAATCACCCAATGTTGCGTTGAAAGAGAAAAGAAAAGGCTTACAGCACCTGGTATTCAAAGGCAGTCTCCCGTCCAAGTACTAGCCAGGCCCTACCTTGTTTGGCTTCCGAGGTTTAATGAGATCGGGCACGTTGTAGGTGGAATGGCCGTAAGCGAGAAATTGTTACCTCATTGCGTCATTTGAAGGCGACAACACGTCAGAATGTCATGACAGTCACGACTGTTACCTCATCAATGTCATCTGTGTAACCAAGATGGAGAATCACCCAATGTTGCGTTGAAAGAGAAAAGAAAAGGCTTACAGCACCTGGTATTCCCAGGCGGTCACACGTCCAAGTACTAGCCAGGCCCTACCTTGTTGGCTTCCGAGGTCGAATGAGATCGGGCACGTTGAAGGTGGTATGGCCGTAAGCGAGAAATTGTTACCTCATTACGTCATTTGAAGGCGACAACACGTCAGAATGTCATGACAGTCACGACTGTTACCTCATCAATGTCATCTGTGTAACCAATATGGAGAATCACCCAATGTTGCGTTGAAAAATAACATAAAAGGCTTACAGCACCTGGTATTCCCAGGCGGTCTCCCGTCCATGTACTAGCCAGGCCCTACCTTGCTTGGCTTTCGAGTTCGAATGAGATCGGGCACGTTGAAGGTGGTATGGCCATAAGCGACAAACCCGTACCACATTATATCTTTTGAAGGTGACTATATGTCAGACTGTCACAACTATCTGCTCATCAATGACATATGTGTAACCAAGATAGAGAATCACCCAATGTTGCATTGAAAGAGAAAAGAAAAGGCTTACAGCACCTGGTATTCCCAGGCGGTCTCCCGTCCAAGTACTAGTCAGGCCCTACCTTGTTTGGCTTCCGAGGTCGAATGAGATCGGGCACGTTGAAGGTGGTATGGCCGTAAGCGACAAAATTGTACCACATTATATCTTTTGAAGGTGACTATATGTCAGACTGTCACAACTATCTGCTCGTCAAGGACATATGTGTAACCAAGATGGAGAATCACCCAATGTTGCGTTGAAAGAGAAAAGAAAAGGCTTACAGCACCTGGTATTCCCAGGCGGTCTCCCATCCAAGTACTAGCCAGGCCCTACCTTGCTTGGTTTCTGAGGTCGAATGAGATCAGGCATGTTGAAGGTGGAATGGCCGTAAGCGACAAATTGTTACCTCAATATGTCTTTTGAAGGCGACAACACGTCAGAATGTCATGACAGTCACGACTGTTACCTCATCAATGTCATCTGTGTAACCAAGATGGAGAATCACCCAATGTTGCGTTGAAAGAGAAAAGAAAAGGCTTACAGCACCTGGTATTCCCAGGCGGTCTCACGTCCAAGTACTAGCCAGGCCCTACCTTGTTGGCTTCCGAGGTCGAATGAGATCGGGCACGTTGAAGGTGGTATGGCCGTAAGCGAGAAATTGTTACCTCATTACGTCATTTGAAGGCGACAACACGTCAGAATGTCATGACAGTCACGACTGTTACCTCATCAAGGTCATCTGCATTACCAAAAAGGAGAATCACACAATGTTGCGTTGAAAAATAACAGAAAAGGCTTACAGCACCTGGTATTCCCAGGCGGTCTTCCGTCCAAGTACTAGCCAGGCCCTACCTTGCTTGGCTTCCGAGTTCGAATGAGATCGGGCACGTTGAAGGTGGAATGGCCGTAAGTGACAAATTGCTACCTCAACATGTCTTTTGAAGGCGACAACACGTCAGAATGTCATGACAGTCACGACTGTTACATCATCAATGTCATCTGTGTAACCAACATGGAGAATCACCCAATGTTGCGTTGAAAGAGAAAAGAAAAGGCTTACAACACCTGGTATTCCCAGGCGGTCTCCCGTCCAAGTACTAGCCAGGCCCTACCTTGCTTGGCTTCCGAGTTCGAATGAGATCGGGCACGTTGAAGGTGGTATGGCCGTAAGCAACAAATTGTTACCTCAATATGTCTTTTGAAGGCGACAACACGTCAGAATGTCATGACAGTCACGACTGTTACCTCATCAATGTCATCTGTGTAACCAAGATGGAGAATCACCCAATGTTGCGTTGAAAGAGAAAAGAAAAGGCTTACAGCACCTGGTATTCCCAGGCGGACTCCCGTCCAAGTACTAGCCAGGCCCTACCTTGCTTGGCTTCCGAGTTCGAATGAGATCGGGCACGTTGAAGGTGGTATGGCCGTAAGCGAGAAATTGTTACCTCATTATGTCTTTTGAAGGCGACTATATGTCAGACTGTCACAACTATCTGCTCATCAAGGACATATGTGTAACCAAGATGGAGAATCACCCAATGTTGCGTTGAAAGAGAAAAGAAAAAGCTTACAGCACCTGGTATTCCCAGGCAGTCTGCCATCCAAGTACTAGCCAGGCCCTACCTTGCTTGGCTTCCGAGGTCGAATGAGTTCGGGCACGTTGTAGGTGGTATGGCCGTAAGCGAGTAATTGTTACCTAATTACGTCATTTGAAGGCGACAACACGTCAGAATGTCATGACAGTCACGACTGTTACCTCATCAATGTCATCTGTGTAACCAAGATGGAGAATCACCCAATGTTGCGTTGAAAGAGAAAAGAAAAGGCTTACAGCACCTGGTATTCCCAGTCGGTCTCCCGTCCAAGTATTAGCCAGGCCCTACCTTGCTTGGCTTCCGAGTTCGAATGAGATCGGGCACGTTGAAGGTGGTATGGCCGTAAGCGACAAACCTGTACCACATTATATCTTTTGAAGGCGACTATATGTCAGACTGTCACAACTATCTGCTCATCAAGGACATATGTGTAACCAAGATGGAGAATCACCCAATGTTGCGTTGAAAGAGAAAAGAAAAGGCTTACAGCACCTCGTATTCCTAGGCGGTGTCCCGTCCAAGTACTAGCCAGGCCCTACCTTGATTGGCTGCCGAGGTTGAATGAGATCGGGCACGTTGAAGGTGGTATGGCCGTAAGCGAGAAATTGTTACCTCATTACGTCATTTGAAGGCGACAACACGTCAGAATGTCATGACAGTCACGACTGTTACATCATCAATGTCATCTGTGTAACCAACATGGAGAATCACCCAATGTTGCGTTGAAAGAGAAAAGAAAAGGCTTACAACACCTGGTATTCCCAGGCGGTCTCCCGTCCAAGTACTAGCCAGGCCCTACCTTGCTTGGCTTCCGAGTTCGAATGAGATCGGGCACGTTGAAGGTGGTATGGCCGTAAGCAACAAATTGTTACCTCAATATGTCTTTTGAAGGCGACAACACGTCAGAATGTCATGACAGTCACGACTGTTACCTCATCAATGTCATCTGTGTAACCAAGATGGAGAATCACCCAATGTTGCGTTGAAAGAGAAAAGAAAAGGCTTACAGCACCTGGTATTCCCAGGCGGACTCCCGTCCAAGTACTAGCCAGGCCCTACCTTGCTTGGCTTCCGAGTTCGAATGAGATCGGGCACGTTGAAGGTGGTATGGCCGTAAGCGACAAATTGTTACTTCAATATGTCTTTTGAAGGCGACAACACGTCAGAATGTCATCACAGTCATGACTGTTACCTCATCAAGGTCATCTGAATTACCAAAAAGGAGAATCACCCAATGTTGCGTTGAAAGAGAAAAGAAAAAGCTTACAGCACCTGGTATTCCCAGGCAGTCTGCCATCCAAGTACTAGCCAGGCCCTTCCTTGCTTGGCTTCCGAGGTCGAATGAGATCGGGCACATTGAAGGTGGTATGGCCGTAAGCGAGAAATTGTTACCTCATTATGTCTTTTGAAGGCGACTATATGTCAGACTGTCACAACTATCTGCTCATCAAGGACATATGTGTAACCAAGATGGAGAATCACCCAATGTTGCGTTGAAAGAGAAAAGAAAAAGCTTACAGCACCTGGTATTCCCAGGCAGTCTGCCATCCAAGTACTAGCCAGGCCCTACCTTGCTTGGCTTCCGAGGTCGAATGAGTTCGGTCACGTTGTAGGTGGTATGGCCGTAAGCGAGTAATTGTTACCTAATTACGTCATTTGAAGGCGACAACACGTCAGAATGTCATGACAGTCACGACTGTTACCTCATCAATGTCATCTGTGTAACCAAGATGGAGAATCACCCAATGTTGCGTTGAAAGAGAAAAGAAAAGGCTTACAGCACCTGGTATTCCCAGGCGGTCTCCCGTGAAAGTACTAGCCAGGCCCTACCTTGCTTGGCTTCCGAGTTGGAATGAGATCAGGCACGTTGAAGGTGGTATGGCCGTAAGCAACAAACCTGTACCACATTATATCTTTTGAAGGTGACTATATGTCAGACTGTCACAATTATCTGCTCATCAAGGACATATGTGTAACCTAGATGGAGAATCACCCAATGTTGCGTTGAAAGAGAAAGCTTACAGCACCTGGTATTCAAAGGCAGTCTCCCGTCCAAGTACTAGCCAGGCCCTACCTTGTTTGGCTTCCGAGGTTGAATGAGATCGGGCACGTTGTAGGTGGAATGGCCGTAAGCGAGAAATTGTTACCTCATTGCGTCATTTGAAGGCGACAACACGTCAGAATGTCATGACAGTCACGACTGTTACCTCATCAATGTCATCTGTGTAACCAAGATGGAGAATCACCCAATGTTGCGTTGAAAGAGAAAAGAAAATGCTTAGAGCAAGTGGTATTCCCAGGCGGTCTTCCGTCCAAGTACTAGCCAGGCCCTACCTTGCTTGGCTTCTGAGTTCGAATGAGATCGGGCACGTTGAAGGTGGTATGGCCGTAAGCGAGAAATTGTTACCTCAATATGTCTTTTAAAGGCGACAACACGTCAGAATGTCATCACAGTCACGACTGTTACCTCATCAAGGTCATCTGCGTTACCAAAAAGGAGAATCACCAAATGTTGCGTTGAAAAATAACATAAAAGGCTTACAGCACCTGCTATTCCGAGGCGGTCTCCCGTCCAAGTACTAGCCAGGCCCTACCTTGCTTGGCTTCCGAGTTCAAATGAGATCGGGCACGTTGAAGGTGGTATGGCCGTAAGCGACAAAACTGTACCACATTATATCTTTTGAAGGCGACTATATGTCAGACTGTCACAACTATCTGCTCATCAAGGACATATGTGTAACCAAGATGGAGAATCACCCAATGTTGCGTTGAAGGAGAAAAGAAAAGGCTTACAGCACCTGGTATTCCCAGGCGGTCTCCCATCCAAGTACTAGCCAGGCCCTACCTTGCTTGGCTTCCGAGGTCGAATGAGATCGGGCACGTTCAAGGTGGTATGGCCGTAAGCGAGAAATTGTTACCTCATTACGTCATTTGAAGGCGACAACAAGTCAGAATGTCATGACAGTCACGACTGTTACCTCATCAATGTCATCTGTGTAACCAAGATGGAGAATCACCCAATGTTGCGTTGAAAAATAACAGAAAAGGCTTACAGCACCTGGTATTCCCAGGCGGTCTCCCGTCCAAGTACTAGTCAGGCCCTACCTTGCTTTGTTTCCGAGTTCGAATGAGATCGGGCACATTGAAGGTGGTATGTTCGTAAGCGACAAACCTGTACCACATTATATCTTTTGAAGGCGACTATATGTCAGACTGTCACTACTATCTGCTCATCAAGGACATATGTGTAACCAAGATGGAGAATAACCCAATGTTGCGTTGAAAGAGAAAAGAAAAGGCTTACAGCACCTGGTATTCCCAGGCGGTCTCCATTCCAAGTACTAGCCAGGCCCTACCTTGATTGGCTTCCGAGGTCGAATAAGATCGGGCAAGTTGAAGGTGGTATGGCCGTAAGCGAGAAATTGTTACCTCATTACGTCATTTGAAGGCGACAACACGTCAGAATGTCATGACAGTCGCGACTGTTACCTCATCAATGTCATCTGTGTAACCAAGATGGAGAATCACCCAATGTTGCATTGAAAGAGAAAAGAAAAGGCTTACAGCACCTGCTATTCCCAGGCGGTCTCCCGTCCGAGTACTAGCCAGGCCCTACCTTGCTTGGCTTCCGAGTTCGAATGAGATCGGGCACGTTGAAGGTGGTATGGCCGTAAGCGACAAACCTGTACCACATTATATCTTTTGAAGGCGACTATATGTCAGACTGTCACAACTATCTGCTCATCAAGGACATATGTGTAACCAAGATGGAGAATCACCCAATGTTGCGTTGAAAGAGAAAAGAAAAGGCTTACAGCACCTAGTATTCAAAGGCAGTCTCCCGTCCAAGTACTAGCCAGGCCCTACCTTGTTTGGCTTCCGAGGTTGAATGAGATCGGGCACGTTGTAGGTGGAATGGCCGTAAGCGAGAAATTGTTACCTCATTACGTCATTTGAAGGCGACAACACGTCAGAATGTCATGACAGTCACGACTGTTACCTCATCAATGTCATATGTGTAACCAATATGGAGAATCACCAAATCTTGCGTTGAAAAATAACAGAAAAGGCTTACAGCACCTGGTATTCCCAGGCGGTCTCCCGTCCAAGTACTAGCCAGGCCCTACCTTGCTTGGCTTCCGAGTTGGAATGAGATCAGGCACCTTGAAGGTGGTATGGCCGTAAGCAACAAACCTGTACCACATTATATCTTTTGAAGGTGACTATATGTCAGACTGTCACAATTATCTGCTCATCAAGGACATATGTGTAACCTAGATGGAGAATCACCCAATGTTGCGTTGAAAGAGAAAAGAAAAGGCTTACAGCACCTGGTATTCAAAGGCAGTCTCCCGTCCAAGTACTAGCCAGGCCCTACCTTGTTTGGCTTCCGAGGTTTAATGAGATCGGGCACGTTGTAGGTGGAATGGCCGTAAGCGAGAAATTGTTACCTCATTGCGTCATTTGAAGGCGACAACACGTCAGAATGTCATGACAGTCACGACTGTTACCTCATCAATGTCATCTGTGTAACCAACATGGAGAATCACCCAATGTTGCGTTGAAAGAGAAAAGAAAAGGCTTACAACACCTGGTATTCCCAGGCGGTCTCCCGTCCAAGTACTAGCCAGGCCCTACCTTGCTTGGCTTCCGAGTTCGAATGAGATCGGGCACGTTGAAGGTGGTATGGCCGTAAGCAACAAATTGTTACCTCAATATGTCTTTTGAAGGCGACAACACGTCAGAATGTCATGACAGTCACGACTGTTACCTCATCAATGTCATCTGTGTAACCAAGATGGAGAATCACCCAATGTTGCGTTGAAAGAGAAAAGAAAAGGCTTACAGCACCTGGTATTCCCAGGCGGACTCCCGTCCAAGTACTAGCCAGGCCCTACCTTGCTTGGCTTCCGAGTTCGAATGAGATCGGGCACGTTGAAGGTGGTATGGCCGTAAGCGACAAATTGTTACTTCAATATGTCTTTTGAAGGCGACAACACGTCAGAATGTCATCACAGTCATGACTGTTACCTCATCAAGGTCATCTGAATTACCAAAAAGGAGAATCACCCAATGTTGCGTTGAAAGAGAAAAGAAAAAGCTTACAGCACCTGGTATTCCCAGGTAGTCTGCCATCCAAGTACTAGCCAGGCCCTTCCTTGCTTGGCTTCCGAGGTCGAATGAGATCGGGCACATTGAAGGTGGTATGGCCGTAAGCGAGAAATTGTTACCTCATTATGTCTTGTGAAGGCGACTATATGTCAGACTGTCACAACTATCTGCTCATCAAGGACATATGTGTAACCAAGATGGAGAATCACCCAATGTTGCGTTGAAAGAGAAAAGAAAAAGCTTACAGCACCTGGTATTCCCAGGCAGTCTGCCATCCAAGTACTAGCCAGGCCCTACCTTGCTTGGCTTCCGAGGTCGAATGAGTTCGGGCACGTTGTAGGTGGTATGGCCGTAAGCGAGTAATTGTTACCTAATTACGTCATTTGAAGGCGACAACACGTCAGAATGTCATGACAGTCACGACTGTTACCTCATCAATGTCATCTGTGTAACCAAGATGGAGAATCACCCAATGTTGCGTTGAAAGAGAAAAGAAAAGGCTTACAGCACCTGGTATTCCCAGTCGGTCTCCCGTCCAAGTATTAGCCAGGCCCTACCTTGCTTGGCTTCCGAGTTCGAATGAGATCGGGCACGTTGAAGGTGGTATGGCCGTAAGCGACAAACCTGTACCACATTATATCTTTTGAAGGTGACTATATGTCAGACTGTCACAATTATCTGCTCATCAAGGACATATGTGTAACCTAGATGGAGAATCACCCAATGTTGCGTTGAAAGAGAAAAGAAAAGGCTTACAGCACCTGGTATTCAAAGGCAGTCTCCCGTCCAAGTACTAGCCAGGCCCTACCTTGTTTGGCTTCCGAGGTTGAATGAGATCGGGCACGTTGTAGGTGGAATGGCCGTAAGCGAGAAATTGTTACCTCATTACGTCATTTGAAGGCGACAACACGTCAGAATGTCATGACAGTCACGACTGTTACCTCATCAATGTCATCTGTGTAACCAATATGGAGAATCACCAAATCTTGCATTGAAAAATAACAGAAAAGGCTTACAGCACCTGGTATTCCCAGGCGGTCTCCCGTCCAAGTACTAGCCAGGCCCTACCTTGCTTGGCTTCCGAGTTGGAATGAGATCAGGCACGTTGAAGGTGGTATGGCCGTAAGCAACAAACCTGTACCACATTATATCTTTTGAAGGTGACTATATGTCAGACTGTCACAATTATCTGCTCATCAAGGACATATGTGTAACCTAGATGGAGAATCACCCAATGTTGCGTTGAAAGAGAAAGCTTACAGCACCTGGTATTCAAAGGCAGTCTCCCGTCCAAGTACTAGCCAGGCCCTACCTTGCTTGGCTTCCGAGTTCAAATGAGATCGGGCACGTTGAAGGTGGTATGGCCGTAAGCGACAAAACTGTACCACATTATATCTTTTGAAGGCGACTATATGTCAGACTGTCACAACTATCTGCTCATCAAGGACATATGTGTAACCAAGATGGAGAATCACCCAATGTTGCGTTGAAGGAGGAAAGAAAAGGCTTACAGCACCTGGTATTCCCAGGCGGTCTCCCATCCAAGTACTAGCCAGGCCCTACCTTGCTTGGCTTCCGAGGTCGAATGAGATCGGGCACGTTCAAGGTGGTATGGCCGTAAGCGAGAAATTGTTACCTCATTACGTCATTTGAAGGCGACAACAAGTCAGAATGTCATGACAGTCACGACTGTTACCTCATCAATGTCATCTGTGTAACCAAGATGGAGAATCACCCAATGTTGCGTTGAAAAATAACAGAAAAGGCTTACAGCACCTGGTATTCCCAGGCGGTCTCCGGTCCAAGTACTAGTCAGGCCCTACCTTGCTTTGTTTCCGAGTTCGAATGAGATCGGGCACATTGAAGGTGGTATGTTCGTAAGCGACAAACCTGTACCACATTATATCTTTTGAAGGCGACTATATGTCAGACTGTCACTACTATCTGCTCATCAAGGACATATGTGTAACCAAGATGGAGAATAACCCAATGTTGCGTTGAAAGAGAAAAGAAAAGGCTTACAGCACCTGGTATTCCCAGGCGGTCTCCATTCCAAGTACTAGCCAGGCCCTACCTTGATTGGCTTCCGAGGTCGAATAAGATCGGGCAAGTTGAAGGTGGTATGGCCGTAAGCGAGAAATTGTTACCTCATTACGTCATTTGAAGGCGACAACACGTCAGAATGTCATGACAGTCGCGACTGTTACCTCATCAATGTCATCTGTGTAACCAAGATGGAGAATCACCCAATGTTGCATTGAAAGAGAAAAGAAAAGGCTTACAGCACCTGCTATTCCCAGGCGGTCTCCCGTCCGAGTACTAGCCAGGCCCTACCTTGCTTGGCTTCCGAGTTCGAATGAGATCGGGCACGTTGAAGGTGGTATGGCCGTAAGCGACAAACCTGTACCACATTATATCTTTTGAAGGCGACTATATGTCAGACTGTCACAACTATCTGCTCATCAAGGACATATGTGTAACCAAGATGGAGAATCACCCAATGTTGCGTTGAAAGAGAAAAGAAAAGGCTTACAGCACCTAGTATTCAAAGGCAGTCTCCCGTCCAAGTACTAGCCAGGCCCTACCTTGTTTGGCTTCCGAGGTTGAATGAGATCGGGCACGTTGTAGGTGGAATGGCCGTAAGCGAGAAATTGTTACCTCATTACGTCATTTGAAGGCGACAACACGTCAGAATGTCATGACAGTCACGACTGTTACCTCATCAATGTCATATGTGTAACCAATATGGAGAATCACCAAATCTTGCGTTGAAAAATAACAGAAAAGGCTTACAGCACCTGGTATTCCCAGGCGGTCTCCCGTCCAAGTACTAGCCAGGCCCTACCTTGCTTGGCTTCCGAGTTGGAATGAGATCAGGCACCTTGAAGGTGGTATGGCCGTAAGCAACAAACCTGTACCACATTATATCTTTTGAAGGTGACTATATGTCAGACTGTCACAATTATCTGCTCATCAAGGACATATGTGTAACCTAGATGGAGAATCACCCAATGTTGCGTTGAAAGAGAAAAGAAAAGGCTTACAGCACCTGGTATTCAAAGGCAGTCTCCCGTCCAAGTACTAGCCAGGCCCTACCTTGTTTGGCTTCCGAGGTTTAATGAGATCGGGCACGTTGTAGGTGGAATGGCCGTAAGCGAGAAATTGTTACCTCATTGCGTCATTTGAAGGCGACAACACGTCAGAATGTCATGACAGTCACGACTGTTACCTCATCAATGTCATCTGTGTAACCAAGATGGAGAATCACCCAATGTTGCGTTGAAAGAGAAAAGAAAAGGCTTACAGCACCTGGTATTCCCAGGCGGTCTCACGTCCAAGTACTAGCCAGGCCTTACCTTGTTGGCTTCCGAGGTCGAATGAGATCGGGCACGTTGAAGGTGGTATGGCCGTAAGCGAGAAATTGTTACCTCATTACGTCATTTGAAGGCGACAACACGTCAGAATGTCATGACAGTCACGACTGTTACCTCATCAATGTCATCTGTGTAACCAATATGGAGAATCACCCAATGTTGCGTTGAAAAATAACATAAAAGGCTTACAGCACCTGGTATTCCCAGGCGGTCTCCCGTCCATGTACTAGCCAGGCCCTACCTTGCTTGGCTTTCGAGTTCGAATGAGATCGGGCACGTTGAAGGTGGTATGGCCATAAGCGACAAACCCGTACCACATTATATCTTTTGAAGGTGACTATATGTCAGACTGTCACAACTATCTGCTCATCAATGACATATGTGTAACCAAGATAGAGAATCACCCAATGTTGCATTGAAAGAGAAAAGAAAAGGCTTACAGCACCTGGTATTCCCAGGCGGTCTCCCGTCCAAGTACTAGTCAGGCCCTACCTTGTTTGGCTTCCGAGGTCGAATGAGATCGGGCACGTTGAAGGTGGTATGGCCGTAAGCGACAAAATTGTACCACATTATATCTTTTGAAGGCGACTATATGTCAGACTGTCACAACTATCTGCTCGTCAAGGACATATGTGTAACCAAGATGGAGAATCACCCAATGTTGCGTTGAAAGAGAAAAGAAAAGGCTTACAGCACCTGGTATTCCCAGGCGGTCTCCCATCCAAGTACTAGCCAGGCCATACCTTGCTTGGTTTCTGAGGTCGAATGAGATCAGGCATGTTGAAGGTGGAATGGCCGTAAGCGACAAATTGTTACCTCAATATGTCTTTTGAAGGCGACAACACGTCAGAATGTCATGACAGTCACGACTGTTACCTCATCAATGTCATCTGTGTAACCAAGATGGAGAATCACCCAATGTTGCGTTGAAAGAGAAAAGAAAAGGCTTACAGCACCTGGTATTCCCAGGCGGTCTCACGTCCAAGTACTAGCCAGGCCCTACCTTGTTGGCTTCCGAGGTCGAATGAGATCGGGCACGTTGAAGGTGGTATGGCCGTAAGCGAGAAATTGTTACCTCATTACGTCATTTGAAGGCGACAACACGTCAGAATGTCATGACAGTCACGACTGTTACCTCATCAAGGTCATCTGCATTACCAAAAAGGAGAATCACACAATGTTGCGTTGAAAAATAACAGAAAAGGCTTACAGCACCTGGTATTCCGAGGCGGTCTTCCGTCCAAGTACTAGCCAGGCCCTACCTTGCTTGGCTTCCGAGTTCGAATGAGATCGGGCACGTTGAAGGTGGAATGGCCGTAAGTGACAAATTGCTACCTCAACATGTCTTTTGAAGGCGACAACACGTCAGAATGTCATGACAGTCACGACTGTTACATCATCAATGTCATCTGTGTAACCAACATGGAGAATCACCCAATGTTGCGTTGAAAGAGAAAAGAAAAGGCTTACAACACCTGGTATTCCCAGGCGGTCTCCCGTCCAAGTACTAGCCAGGCCCTACCTTGCTTGGCTTCCGAGTTCGAATGAGATCGGGCACCTTGAAGGTGGTATGGCCGTATTCAACAGATTGTTACCTCAATATGTCTTTTGAAGGCGACAACACGTCAGAATGTCATGACAGTCACGACTGTTACCTCATCAATGTCATCTGTGTAACCAAGATGGAGAATCACCCAATGTTGCGTTGAAAGAGAAAAGAAAAGGCTTACAGCACCTGGTATTCCCAGGCGGACTCCCGTCCAAGTACTAGCCAGGACCTACCTTGCTTGGCTTCCGAGTTCGAATGAGATCGGGCACGTTGAAGGTGGTATGGCCGTAAGCGAGAAATTGTTACCTCATTATGTCTTTTGAAGGCGACTATATGTCAGACTGTCACAACTATCTGCTCATCAAGGACATATGTGTAACCAAGATGGAGAATCACCCAATGTTGCGTTGAAAGAGAAAAGAAAAAGCTTACAGCACCTGGTATTCCCAGGCAGTCTGCCATCCAAGTACTAGCCAGGCCCTACCTTGCTTGGCTTCCGAGGTCGAATGAGTTCGGGCACGTTGTAGGTGGTATGGCCGTAAGCGAGTAATTGTTACCTAATTACGTCATTTGAAGGCGACAACACGTCAGAATGTCATGACAGTCACGACTGTTACCTCATCAATGTCATCTGTGTAACCAAGATGGAGAATCACCCAATGTTGCGTTGAAAGAGAAAAGAAAAGGCTTACAGCACCTGGTATTCCCAGTCGGTCTCCCGTCCAAGTATTAGCCAGGCCCTACCTTGCTTGGCTTCCGAGTTCGAATGAGATCGGGCACGTTGAAGGTGGTATGGCCGTAAGCGACAAACCTGTACCACATTATATCTTTTGAAGGCGACTATATGTCAGACTGTCACAACTATCTGCTCATCAAGGACATATGTGTAACCAAGATGGAGAATCACCCAATGTTGCGTTGAAAGAGAAAAGAAAAGGCTTACAGCACCTCGTATTCCTAGGCGGTCTCCCGTCCAAGTACTAGCCAGGCCCTACCTTGATTGGCTGCCGAGGTTGAATGAGATCGGGCACGTTGAAGGTGGTATGGCCGTAAGCGAGAAATTGTTACCTCATTACGTCATTTGAAGGCGACAACACGTCAGAATGTCATGACAGTCACGACTGTTACATCATCAATGTCATCTGTGTAACCAACATGGAGAATCACCCAATGTTGCGTTGAAAGAGAAAAGAAAAGGCTTACAACACCTGGTATTCCCAGGCGGTCTCCCGTCCAAGTACTAGCCAGGCCCTACCTTGCTTGGCTTCCGAGTTCGAATGAGATCGGGCACGTTGAAGGTGGTATGGCCGTAAGCAACAAATTGTTACCTCAATATGTCTTTTGAAGGCGACAACACGTCAGAATGTCATGACAGTCACGACTGTTACCTCATCAATGTCATCTGTGTAACCAAGATGGAGAATCACCCAATGTTGCGTTGAAAGAGAAAAGAAAAGGCTTACAGCACCTGGTATTCCCAGGCGGACTCCCGTCCAAGTACTAGCCAGGCCCTACCTTGCTTGGCTTCCGAGTTCGAATGAGATCGGGCACGTTGAAGGTGGTATGGCCGTAAGCGACAAATTGTTACTTCAATATGTCTTTTGAAGGCGACAACACGTCAGAATGTCATCACAGTCATGACTGTTACTTCATCAAGGTCATCTGAATTACCAAAAAGGAGAATCACCCAATGTTGCGTTGAAAGAGAAAAGAAAAAGCTTACAGCACCTGGTATTCCCAGGCAGTCTGCCATCCAAGTACTAGCCAGGCCCTTCCTTGCTTGGCTTCCGAGGTCGAAAGAGATCGGGCACATTGAAGGTGGTATGGCCGTAAGCGAGAAATTGTTACCTCATTATGTCTTTTGAAGGCGACTATATGTCAGACTGTCACAACTATCTGCTCATCAAGGACATATGTGTAACCAAGATGGAGAATCACCCAATGTTGCGTTGAAAGAGAAAAGAAAAAGCTTACAGCACCTGGTATTCCCAGGCAGTCTGCCATCCAAGTACTAGCCAGGCCCTACCTTGCTTGGCTTCCGAGGTCGAATGAGTTCGGGCACGTTGTAGGTGGTATGGCCGTAAGCGAGTAATTGTTACCTAATTACGTCATTTGAAGGCGACAACACGTCAGAATGTCATGACAGTCACGACTGTTACCTCATCAATGTCATCTGTGTAACCAAGATGGAGAATCACCCAATGTTGCGTTGAAAGAGAAAAGAAAAGGCTTACAGCACCTGGTATTCCCAGTCGGTCTCCCGTCCAAGTATTAGCCAGGCCCTACCTTGCTTGGCTTCCGAGTTCGAATGAGATCGGGCACGTTGAAGGTGGTATGGCCGTAAGCGACAAACCTGTACCACATTATATCTTTTGAAGGTGACTATATGTCAGACTGTCACAATTATCTGCTCATCAAGGACATATGTGTAACCTAGATGGAGAATCACCCAATGTTGCGTTGAAAGAGAAAAGAAAAGGCTTACAGCACCTGGTATTCAAAGGCAGTCTCCCGTCCAAGTACTAGCCAGGCCCTACCTTGTTTGGCTTCCGAGGTTGAATGAGATCGGGCACGTTGTAGGTGGAATGGCCGTAAGCGAGAAATTGTTACCTCATTACGTCATTTGAAGGCGACAACACGTCAGAATGTCATGACAGTCACGACTGTTACCTCATCAATGTCATCTGTGTAACCAATATGGAGAATCACCAAATCTTGCATTGAAAAATAACAGAAAAGGCTTACAGCACCTGGTATTCCCAGGCGGCCTCCCGTCCAAGTACTAGCCAGGCCCTACCTTGCTTGGCTTCCGAGTTGGAATGAGATCAGGCACGTTGAAGGTGGTATGGCCGTAAGCAACAAACCTGTACCACATTATATCTTTTGAAGGTGACTATATGTCAGACTGTCACAATTATCTGCTCATCAAGGACATATGTGTAACCTAGATGGAGAATCACCCAATGTTGCGTTGAAAGAGAAAGCTTACAGCACCTGGTATTCAAAGGCAGTCTCCCGTCCAAGTACTAGCCAGGCCCTACCTTGTTTGGCTTCCGAGGTTGAATGAGATCGGGCACGTTGTAGGTGGAATGGCCGTAAGCGAGAAATTGTTACCTCATTGCGTCATTTGAAGGCGACAACACGTCAGAATGTCATGACAGTCACGACTGTTACCTCATCAATGTCATCTGTGTAACCAAGATGGAGAATCACCCAATGTTGCGTTGAAAGAGAAAAGAAAATGCTTAGAGCAAGTGGTATTCCCAGGCGGTCTTCCGTCCAAGTACTAGCCAGGCCCTACCTTGCTTGGCTTCTGAGTTCGAATGAGATCGGGCACGTTGAAGGTGGTATGGCCGTAAGCGAGAAATTGTTACCTCAATATGTCTTTTAAAGGCGACAACACGTCAGAATGTCATCACAGTCACGACTGTTACCTCATCAAGGTCATCTGCGTTACCAAAAAGGAGAATCACCAAATGTTGCGTTGAAAAATAACATAAAAGGCTTACAGCACCTGCTATTCCGAGGCGGTCTCCCGTCCAAGTACTAGCCAGGCCCTACCTTGCTTGGCTTCCGAGTTCAAATGAGATCGGGCACGTTGAAGGTGGTATGGCCGTAAGCGACAAAACTGTACCACATTATATCTTTTGAAGGCGACTATATGTCAGACTGTCACAACTATCTGCTCATCAAGGACATATGTGTAACCAAGATGGAGAATCACCCAATGTTGCGTTGAAGGAGAAAAGAAAAGGCTTACAGCACCTGGTATTCCCAGGCGGTCTCCCATCCAAGTACTAGCCAGGCCCTACCTTGCTTGGCTTCGGAGGTCGAATGAGATCGGGCACGTTCAAGGTGGTATGGCCGTAAGCGAGAAATTGTTACCTCATTACGTCATTTGAAGGCGACAACAAGTCAGAATGTCATGACAGTCACGACTGTTACCTCATCAATGTCATCTGTGTAACCAAGATGGAGAATCACCCAATGTTGCGTTGAAAAATAACAGAAAAGGCTTACAGCACCTGGTATTCCCAGGCGGTCTCCCGTCCAAGTACTAGTCAGGCCCTACCTTGCTTTGTTTCCGAGTTCGAATGAGATCGGGCACATTGAAGGTGGTATGTTCGTAAGCGACAAACCTGTACCACATTATATCTTTTGAAGGCGACTATATGTCAGACTGTCACTACTATCTGCTCATCAAGGACATATGTGTAACCAAGATGGAGAATAACCCAATGTTGCGTTGAAAGAGAAAAGAAAAGGCTTACAGCACCTGGTATTCCCAGGCGGTCTCCATTCCAAGTACTAGCCAGGCCCTACCTTGATTGGCTTCCGAGGTCGAATAAGATCGGGCAAGTTGAAGGTGGTATGGCCGTAAGCGAGAAATTGTTACCTCATTACGTCATTTGAAGGCGACAACACGTCAGAATGTCATGACAGTCGCGACTGTTACCTCATCAATGTCATCTGTGTAACCAAGATGGAGAATCACCCAATGTTGCATTGAAAGAGAAAAGAAAAGGCTTACAGCACCTGCTATTCCCAGGCGGTCTCCCGTCCGAGTACTAGCCAGGCCCTACCTTGCTTGGCTTCCGAGTTCGAATGAGATCGGGCACGTTGAAGGTGGTATGGCCGTAAGCGACAAACCTGTACCACATTATATCTTTTGAAGGCGACTATATGTCAGACTGTCACAACTATCTGCTCATCAAGGACATATGTGTAACCAAGATGGAGAATCACCCAATGTTGAGTTGAAAGAGAAAAGAAAAGGCTTACAGCACCTAGTATTCAAAGGCAGTCTCCCGTCCAAGTACTAGCCAGGCCCTACCTTGTTTGGCTTCCGAGGTTGAATGAGATCGGGCACGTTGTAGGTGGAATGGCCGTAAGCGAGAAATTGTTACCTCATTACGTCATTTGAAGGCGACAACACGTCAGAATGTCATGACAGTCACGACTGTTACCTCATCAATGTCATATGTGTAACCAATATGGAGAATCACCAAATCTTGCGTTGAAAAATAACAGAAAAGGCTTACAGCACCTGGTATTCCTAGGCGGTCTCCCGTCCAAGTACTAGCCAGGCCCTACCTTGCTTGGCTTCCGAGTTGGAATGAGATCAGGCACCTTGAAGGTGGTATGGCCGTAAGCAACAAACCTGTACCACATTATATCTTTTGAAGGTGACTATATGTCAGACTGTCACAATTATCTGCTCATCAAGGACATATGTGTAACCTAAATGGAGAATCACCCAATGTTGCGTTGAAAGAGAAAAGAAAAGGCTTACAGCACCTGGTATTCAAAGGCAGTCTCCCGTCCAAGTACTAGCCAGGCCCTACCTTGTTTGGCTTCCGAGGTTTAATGAGATCGGGCACGTTGTAGGTGGAATGGCCGTAAGCGAGAAATTGTTACCTCATTGCGTCATTTGAAGGCGACAACACGTCAGAATGTCATGACAGTCACGACTGTTACCTCATCAATGTCATCTGTGTAACCAAGATGGAGAATCACCCAATGTTGCGTTGAAAGAGAAAAGAAAAGGCTTACAGCACCTGGTATTCCCAGGCGGTCTCACGTCCAAGTACTAGCCAGGCCCTACCTTGTTGGCTTCCGAGGTCGAATGAGATCGGGCACGTTGAAGGTGGTATGGCCGTAAGCGAGAAATTGTTACCTCATTACGTCATTTGAAGGCGACAACACGTCAGAATGTCATGACAGTCACGACTGTTACCTCATCAATGTCATCTGTGTAACCAATATGGAGAATTACCCAATGTTGCGTTGAAAAATAACATAAAAGGCTTACAGCACCTGGTATTCCCAGGCGGTCTACCGTCCATGTACTAGCCAGGCCCTACCTTGCTTGGCTTTCGAGTTCGAATGAGATCGGGCACGTTGAAGGTGGTATGGCCATAAGCGACAAACCCGTACCACATTATATCTTTTGAAGGTGACTATATGTCAGACTGTCACAACTATCTGCTCATCAATGACATATGTGTAACCAAGATAGAGAATCACCCAATGTTGCATTGAAAGAGAAAAGAAAAGGCTTACAGCACCTGGTATTCCCAGGCGGTCTCCCGTCCAAGTACTAGTCAGGCCCTACCTTGTTTGGCTTCCGAGGTCGAATGAGATCGGGCACGTTGAAGGTGGTATGGCCGTAAGCGACAAAATTGTACCACATTATATCTTTTGAAGGCGACTATATGTCAGACTGTCACAACTATCTGCTCGTCAAGGACATATGTGTAACCAAGATGGAGAATCACCCAATGTTGCGTTGAAAGAGAAAAGAAAAGGCTTACAGCACCTGGTATTCCCAGGCGGTCTCCCATCCAAGTACTAGCCAGGCCCTACCTTGCTTGGTTTCTGAGGTCGAATGAGATCAGGCATGTTGAAGGTGGAATGGCCGTAAGCGACAAATTGTTACCTCAATATGTCTTTTGAAGGCGACAACACGTCAGAATGTCATGACAGTCACGACTGTTACCTCATCAATGTCATCTGTGTAACCAAGATGGAGAATCACCCAATGTTGCGTTGAAAGAGAAAAGAAAAGGCTTACAGCACCTGGTATTCCCAGGCGGTCTCACGTCCAAGTACTAGCCAGGCCCTACCTTGTTGGCTTCCGAGGTCGAATGAGATCGGGCACGTTGAAGGTGGTATGGCCGTAAGCGAGAAATTGTTACCTCATTACGTCATTTGAAGGCGACAACACGTCAGAATGTCATGACAGTCACGACTGTTACCTCATCAAGGTCATCTGCATTACCAAAAAGGAGAATCACACAATGTTGCGTTGAAAAATAACAGAAAAGGCTTACAGCACCTGCTATTCCGAGGCGGTCTTCCGTCCAAGTACTAGCCAGGCCCTACCTTGCTTGGCTTCCGAGTTCGAATGAGATCGGGCACGTTGAAGGTGGAATGGCCGTAAGTGACAAATTGCTACCTCAACATGTCTTTTGAAGGCGACAACACGTCAGAATGTCATGACAGTCACGACTGTTACATCATCAATGTCATCTGTGTAACCAACATGGAGAATCACCCAATGTTGCGTTGAAAGAGAAAAGAAAAGGCTTACAACACCTGGTATTCCCAGGCGGTCTCCCGTCCAAGTACTAGCCAGGCCCTACCTTGCTTGGCTTCCGAGTTCGAATGAGATCGGGCACCTTGAAGGTGGTATGGCCGTATACAACAAATTGTTACCTCAATATGTCTTTTGAAGGCGACAACACGTCAGAATGTCATGACAGTCACGACTGTTACCTCATCAATGTCATCTGTGTAACCAAGATGGAGAATCACCCAATGTTGCGTTGAAAGAGAAAAGAAAAGGCTTACAGCACCTGGTATTCCCAGGCGGACTCCCGTCCAAGTACTAGCCAGGCCCTACCTTGCTTGGCTTCCGAGTTCGAATGAGATCGGGCACGTTGAAGGTGGTATGGCCGTAAGCGAGAAATTGTTACCTCATTATGTCTTTTGAAGGCGACTATATGTCAGACTGTCACAACTATCTGCTCATCAAGGACATATGTGTAACCAAGATGGAGAATCACCCAATGTTGCGTTGAAAGAGAAAAGAAAAAGCTTACAGCACCTGGTATTCCCAGGCAGTCTGCCATCCAAGTACTAGCCAGGCCCTACCTTGCTTGGCTTCCGAGGTCGAATGAGTTCGGGCACGTTGTAGGTGGTATGGCCGTAAGCGAGTAATTGTTACCTAATTACGTCATTTGAAGGCGACAACACGTCAGAATGTCATGACAGTCACGACTGTTACCTCATCAATGTCATCTGTGTAACCAAGATGGAGAATCACCCAATGTTGCGTTGAAAGAGAAAAGAAAAGGCTTACAGCACCTGGTATTCCCAGTCGGTCTCCCGTCCAAGTATTAGCCAGGCCCTACCTTGCTTGGCTTCCGAGTTCGAATGAGATCGGGCACGTTGAAGGTGGTATGGCCGTAAGCGACAAACCTGTACCACATTATATCTTTTGAAGGCGACTATATGTCAGACTGTCACAACTATCTGCTCATCAAGGACATATGTGTAACCAAGATGGAGAATCACCCAATGTTGCGTTGAAAGAGAAAAGAAAAGGCTTACAGCACCTCGTATTCCTAGGCGGTCTCCCGTCCAAGTACTAGCCAGGCCCTACCTTGATTGGCTGCCGAGGTTGAATGAGATCGGGCACGTTGAAGGTGGTATGGCCGTAAGCGAGAAATTGTTACCTCATTACGTCATTTGAAGGCGACAACACGTCAGAATGTCATGACAGTCACGACTGTTACATCATCAATGTCATCTGTGTAACCAACATGGAGAATCACCCAATGTTGCGTTGAAAGAGAAAAGAAAAGGCTTACAACACCTGGTATTCCCAGGCGGTCTCCCGTCCAAGTACTAGCCAGGCCCTACCTTGCTTGGCTTCCGAGTTCGAATGAGATCGGGCACGTTGAAGGTGGTATGGCCGTAAGCAACAAATTGTTACCTCAATATGTCTTTTGAAGGCGACAACACGTCAGAATGTCATGACAGTCACGACTGTTACCTCATCAATGTCATCTGTGTAACCAAGATGGAGAATCACCCAATGTTTCGTTGAAAGAGAAAAGAAAAGGCTTACAGCACCTGGTATTCCCAGGCGGACTCCCGTCCAAGTACTAGCCAGGCCCTACCTTGCTTGGCTTCCGAGTTCGAATGAGATCGGGCACGTTGAAGGTGGTATGGCCGTAAGCGACAAATTGTTACTTCAATATGTCTTTTGAAGGCGACAACACGTCAGAATGTCATCACAGTCATGACTGTTACCTCATCAAGGTCATCTGAATTACCAAAAAGGAGAATCACCCAATGTTGCGTTGAAAGAGAAAAGAAAATGCTTAGAGCAAGTGGTATTCCCAGGCGGTCTTCCGTCCAAGTACTAGCCAGGCCCTACCTTGCTTGGCTTCTGAGTTCGAATGAGATCGGGCACGTTGAAGGTGGTATGGCCGTAAGCGAGAAATTGTTACCTCAATATGTCTTTTAAAGGCGACAACACGTCAGAATGTCATCACAGTCACGACTGTTACCTCATCAAGGTCATCTGCGTTACCAAAAAGGAGAATCACCAAATGTTGCGTTGAAAAATAACATAAAAGGCTTAGAGCACCTGCTATTCCGAGGCGGTCTCCCGTCCAAGTATTAGCCAGGCCCTACCTTGCTTGGCTTCCGAGTTCAAATGAGATCGGGCACGTTGAAGGTGGTATGGCCGTAAGCGACAAAACTGTACCACATTATATCTTTTGAAGGCGACTATATGTCAGACTGTCACAACTATGTGCTCATCAAGGACATATGTGTAACCAAGATGGAGAATCACCCAATGTTGCGTTGAAGGAGAAAAGAAAAGGCTTACAGCAGCGGGGCTGAAAAAAGCGAAAAGCCCGGGGGCGGACGGCCTCTCGGCTGAGTTTTTTCAGCGTTTCGCAGAGCAGCTGATTCCGATCCTCTGCAGGCTGTTCTCTGCCATGCAGGAGGAAGACAGGTGCGCAGAGTCCTTTTTGGGAGGTGTGATTACCTTGGTCTTTAAGAACAAAGGTGCCAGGTCGGAGCTGGCAAACTACAGGCCGATCAGTCTGCTCAACGCAGACTACAAAATCCTGGCCCGTGTGCTGGGGGGGCGGCTCCGTAGAGTGATTGGTACGATTGTGGGGCCAAACCAAACGTACAGTGTGCCTGGCAGGGACATCACAGACTCAATATTATCCACACGGTGCACGTATGAAAGGGTGATGCGAATGGGAGGGCTTTTTTTAAACCTGGATTTGGAGAAAGCTTTCGACAGAGTTGAACACCAGTTCTTATTCGCGTGTCTGAGTACGTTTGGTTTCGGTCCCGGTTTTATCGGATGGATGAGACGAATGTACGGGAATGCTTGTAGCAGGGTGAAAGTGAATGGGTTTTTAACCGACCAGGTGCGATTGGGAAGATCTGTGCGGCAAGGGTGCCCTCTGTCATCGATGCTGTATGCATTGGTGGCAGAGCCCCTTGCTGCCCTGATTTTAAATTACACTGACATAGGGGGGATAGCCTCACCAATGGGAAATCATTTCAAGATTGCACAATACGCTGATGATATATCGATCATGATAAGAGACAAAGAAGAATTAAGGAAAGCAATGAAACATGTAGCGTTGTATGAAAAAGCATCAGGAGCGAAATTAAATCTGGCAAAGTCTGTGCTGGCTACAGGGCCGAACACAGACCCAGGGGAGATGGGCAGATTGTTCAAGGCCGCAAATGGAGAAGTGAGAGTGCTTGGAACTCTCATCGGTCCTGACAGGCAGCTCTGCGCTCAGAAGATGTGGAGAGAGCAGACGGCATACGTCAGAGACAGAGTAAACCTGTGGAAAATGAGAGGCTTAGGCCTCAGAGGGAAGGCCACAATAATAAATTCAATTCTAATACCTAAACTAGTTTATGTAATGAAAGTCTGCCACATGCCAAAAGACGTGTTAGCACAACTACACACACTTTTTACTGATTTTCTGTGGAAGGGGAGGGGTTTTAGGATTGCACGGAGAACTTTGGTGGGAACACGGGAAGAGGGAGGATTGTGGCTGTGTGACTTACATGTCAAAAGATTTTCACTGAGGATGGGCTTATTTAGGAAATTTCTAGTGGGTGAAGGTGGACACATATGGAAGGATTATTTTCAGGATTTTATTAATCGCAGAGGTGAGCGTAGAGATTTTAATTTATGTTCAAAACTGTTTGCACGAGGAATAAACGCAGGAGATCCACTTTTCAGGGAGATGGGAGAAGCATGGGGCAGAGCGCTGCCCCATCTGTCACTCACACCACAAGGGAAAAAGGATATTTTAAGCCAGCCGGTGTTTGGGAATTTGTTTTTAGGTTCAGCGGGCAATTTGCTGGGAAGTAGGGTGGAGAGTGTAGTCATCTCTAAAGTAGGAGATTTATTGGATGAGCAGGGGGCCTTTTTTTGATGTGGGGCTAATAATGGCAAAATTTGAAGCAGTGGGACACAAAGTGAGAAAGGAGAGGGTGAGAAAGGTGGTAGCAGCAGTGAGGGCTGGGTTAATGCAGGAGTGGAAAGAAATCTTAGAGAATGGGGAGACTGAAGGAGGGGGTTTAGTTTTTAGTTGGGCACAAGACACAGACATCACAATGGAGGACATGACTCCTAAATTCTGGTACAAACATTTCATACACACTGTATTCAAACCTCCGGCAGCTATACCACACTGGACCCGGATGTTTTCAGCAATCTCATTACAACCAGCCTGGCTTGATCTTCACTCCTACTTTATTCCAGCAGAACTGTTCAATAGCAACTTCAAAATACGACACAGACGCATCCCGGTCTCCATAATCTTGCATCAAATAGATAAACAACTCTTTTCACGTGTGTGTGTGGTATATTGGACGAGTGCTTTGAACATTTTTTTTTTTGGAATGCATGGTGGTAAGGGAATTCAGAGAGTGGCTGAGAGTGGTGTTAGTGGAAAAGTGTGGAATGAGAGACTTAGCAGGGGAGCAATGGGACAGAGTTTGGGTGTTTGGTTTAGAGAGCAAAGGGAGGAGGGGACTTGTAAATAGAGACTTAGTAAACTTTCTGTTATGCACAGCTAGACATGTGGTGTATATAGCTAGAAACTGCGCACTGTATAAAAACAAAAGGGTGAATAGGGTGATATTTTGCAAGAACATGTTTTGCTGTTACAGAAAAACACTGTTTGCAAGGGATGTTAAAGGGTTTAAAGAGATGTGGTGTGTTAACAATTCATTGTGCAAGGTGGGGGAGAAAGGGAAATTGACTTTTGATTTCGGATAAAAATGTGTTTTTGTTTTGGTTTTTTGTTCTCTGCTGGTCAGTACACTTTATTTATTCATTCATTGTATTGAGGGGTCTTTCAGTCTAAATTGTCTTTTGCATTACAAACTTTATTTTTGTTTTCTGTTTTGTTTTGTTGTTTGTATGATTTATGTTGACATTTGTCCACAATTAACTGTAGGTGATCGTTGAGTTGTTTTTCTTGTTGTTTGTATGAGCTTGTTAATACATGTTATGTTTTAATGAAGACACACTGTATATAGTTTACACTTAATGTTCATTTTGTATTTCTGATAATAAAAGACAAAAAAAAAACGTGCCAGATCTCATTCGACCTCGGAAGCCAAGCAAGGTAGGGCCTGGATAGTACTTGGATGGGAGACCGCCTGGGAATAGCAGGTGCTGTAAGCCTTTTCTTTTCTCTTTCAATGCAACATTGGGTGATTCTCCTTTTTGGTAACGCAGGTGACCTTGATGAGGTAACAGTCGTGACTGTGATGACATTCTGATGTGTTGTCGCCTTCAAAAGACATAATGAGGTAACAACTTCTCGCTTACGGCCATACCACCTTCAACGTGCCCGATCTCATTCGATCTCGGAAGCCAAGCAAGGTAGGGCCTGGATAGTACTTGGACGGGAGACTGCTTGGGAATACCAGGTGCTGTAAGCCTTCTCTTTTTCTTTCAACGCAACATTGGGTGATTCTCCATATTGGTTACACAGATGACACTGAGGAGCAGATACTTGTGACAGTCTGACATATAGACGCCTTCAAAAGACATAATGAGGTAACAATTTCTCGCTTACCGCCATACCACCTTCAACATACCCGATCTCATTCGACCTCGGAAGCCAAGCAAGGTAGGGCCTGGATAGTACTTGGACGGAAGACCGCCTGGGAATACCAGGTGCTGTAAGCCTTTTCTGTTATTTTTCAACGCAACATTGGGTGATTCTCCTTTTTGGTAACGCAGATGACCTTGATGAGCTTATAGTCGTGACAGTCTGACATATTGTCGCCATCAAAAGATATAATGTGGTACAGTTTTGTCGCTTACGGCCATACCACCTTCAACGTGCCCGATCTCATTCGACCTCGGAAGTCATGCAAGGTAGGGCCTGGCTAGTACTTGGACGGGAGACCGCCTGGGAATAGCAGGTGCTGTAAGCCTTTTATGTTATTTTTCAACGCAACATTTGGTGATTCTCCTTTTTGGTAACGCAGATGACCTTGATGAGGTAACAGTCATGACTGTGATGACATTCTGACGTGTTGTCGCCTTTAAAAGACATATTGAGGTAACAATTTGTCGCTTACGGCCATACCCCCTTCAACGTGCCCGATCTCATTCGAACTCGGAAGCCAAGCAAGGTAGGGCCTGGCTAGTACTTGGATGGGAGACCGCCTGGGAATACCAGGTGCTGTAAGCCTTTTCTGTTATTTTTCAACGGAAGATTTGGTGATTCTCCATATTGGTTACACAGATGACATTGATGAGGTAACAAACATGACTGTCATGACATTCTGACGTGTTGTCGCCTTCAAATGACGTAATGAGGTAACTTTTCTCGCTTACGGCCATACCACCTTCAACGTGCCCGATCTCATTCGACCTCGGAAGCCAAGCAAGGAAGGGCCTGGCTAGTACTTGGACGGGAGACCGCCTGGGAATACCAGGTGCTGTAAGCATTTTCTTTTCTCTTTCAACGCAACATTGGGTGATTCTCCATCTTGGTTACACATATGTCCTTGATGAGCAGATAGTAGTGACAGTCTGACATATAGTCGCCTTCAAAAGATATAATGTGGTACAGACATACCACTGCCTGTATCCTGGAGAGGCCACTCCCGGCATTTATGGACTTCCTAAGATCCACAAGGAGGGAGCCCCTCTCAGACCCATAATCAGCAGCATCAACTCGGTCACATATAACATTGCGAAACACTTGGCCACTATCCTGGCACCTCTAGTTGGACACACAGACCATCACATCCGAAACTCCGAGGAATTTGCAGACAAGGTCAGAGGCCTGAAACTGGAATTGGATGAAACCATGGTTTCGTTTGATGTTACATCACTCTTCACCAGCATCCCCACCAGCGATGCTCTAACAGCTGTTAGGAAAAGACTGGAAGAGGACAGCACCCTCAGCGCCAGAAGCAACCTCAACCCAGGTCAGATTTGTTCACTCCTGGACTTATGCCTTAACACCACATATTTCAGCTATAGAGGGGACTTCTACAGACAGAGGCATGGCTGCGCTATGGGCTCTCCTGTGTCACCTATTGTGGCCAACCTATATATGGAAGAAGTGGAGAAGAAAGCTCTTGACTCTTTCTCAGGTACAGCCCCAACCCATTGGTTCAGATATGTGGATGACACCTGGGTGAAGATCAAGATCCAGGAGGTACAGACCTTCACAGACCACATAAATACAGTGGACAGCAACATCAGGTTCACCAGGGAAGACACCAAAAACAACAGACTGGCCTTTCTGGACTGCGCAGTCATCAGAGGGAATGACGGCAGCTTGGAAATAGAAATTTACAGAAAACCCACCCACACAGACCAATATCTTCTGTTTGACTCTCATCACCCCCTTCAGCACAAACTAGGAGTCATCAGGACCCTGAACCACAGAGCGGAGAACATTCCCACTTCCACTGTAGCCAAGACGAAGGAGAACATGCATGTAAGGGCAGCTCTCAGGACCTGTGGCTACCCCAGATGGGCCTTCAACAAAGCTGCATCACGTCCCAGAACAAGGACAACAGAACAGCCGGACACCCAAAGCCAACGGAAGAACCTGGTCATTCCTTACATGGCCGGAGTGTCCGAAAAGCTTAAAAGGATTTTTAGAAACTACAACATACCTGTCTACTTCAAACCCACCAACACCCTCAGACAGAAGCTTGTACATCCAAAGGACCCGACACCAAAACACAAGAGGAGCAACATAGTATATGCAGTTCAATGCAGTGAAGAGTGCTCGGAACTATACATTGGTGAAACCAAACAGCCATTACACAAGAGGATGGCCCAGCATAGGAGGAACAACACATCAGGACCAGTATCTGCCGTGTATCTCCACTTAAAAGGCCAAGGCCACTCATTTGATGACAACAACGTTCACATTCTGGACAGAGAAGACAGGTGGTTTGAACGAGGCGTCAGAGAAGCCATACATGTCCAGGTAAACAGCCCCTCTCTCAACAGAGGTGGGGGCCTCAGACACAATTTGTCTCCCATTTACCATGCTGCCCTTTCAACTATGCCCAGGAAGATCAAGGCCACTTCACACGTCCCCCACAAAGGAGACACTTAACGACCCTGTAATGGTTGTAGGAGGAGTCACGGTAGTTGAGGATTCACACCTACTCACTACCCTCACACCCCCCTCTGTTCGCATAACGAGCCCATTCTTCACAGGTGTTAAGTGAAACCCAACTGGAGGATATATTAGTGGTCTCCACCAACTTCCCACAGACTGAAGAAGCCACCTGGATAGGTGGTGAAACGTTTCTACTAACTAGAAGAAGTCCAGTTGCCATGACTCAACCTTCAGACAACTTGACCTGGATGAATGAGAACCTTCACAGACAATGTGGTACAGGTTTGTCGCTTACGGCCATACCACCTTCAACGTGCACGATCTCATTCGAACTCGGAAGCCAAGCAAGGTAGGGCCTGGCTAGTACTTGGACGGGAGACTGCCTGGGAATACCAGGTGCTGTAAGCCTTTTCTTTTCTCTTTCAACGCAACATTGGGTGATTCTCCATCTTGGTTACACAGATGACATTGATGAGGTAACAGTCGTGACTGTCATTACATTCTGACGTGTTGTCGCCTTCAAATGACGTAATGAGGTAACAATTTCTCGCTTACGACCATACCACCTTCAACGTGCCCGATCTCATTCGACCTCGGAAGCCAATCAAGGTAGGGCCTGGCTAGTATTTGGACGGGAGACAGCCTGGGAATACCAGGTGCTGTAAGCCTTTTCTTTTCTCTTTCAACGCAACATTGGGTGATTCTCCATCTTGGTTACACATATGTCCTTGATGAGCAGATAGTAGTGACAGTCTGACATATAGTCGCCTTCAAAAGATATAATGTGGTACAACATTTGGTGATTCTCCTTTTTGGTAACGCAGATGACCTTGATGAGGTAACAGTCATGACTGTGATGACATTCTGACGTGTTGTCGCCTTTAACACTAGAAGTCCTAGAGATGGGCCATTTGGCCTTTCTACCTATAAAACCCGCCGGCGGGCCGATCGGCCCGAAGGCTTTAGGCTAATACCCTTAATCAGCTGTGAACGATTGCTTTTGTTATGTAAACAACGTGGGGCCATGCTGAGCCACTCCAAGGAAACTTGTGTTTCACTTTGCATCTTAGGGAGAAATCACCACATGCTTTTTTCCTTTGTTGCAAAGATTTATTGATAAAAATAGTACAAAATGAATTAAAGAAACCAACCATTTGTACACATATTTACAAATAATATTAAAAAGTGAGTGAGTACATTCCAGCAATCACTCACAATCCTGGCACTGCCATGGTATCTCCCGTCTGCATTTACCACATGTGTATCTGTAGCAGTGAACACATCGCACAGTGGCATGATTGTTCTTGCAGTGGTGTTTGACCTGACACGTGGCTCTTTTTCCAGGGCTTGGTGTGGAGGGTTGGGTCCAAAGCAATTGTTCTTTTCTTGCCTTCTTCGCACACATATGAGAGTTAGCCAACTCTCTTGCAAGCTCCACCAGGAAGTCCACCCGTCTTTCATGCCTTCCGGTGCCTGCTTGATACAGCACATGTGCATTCAGTGCTGCCATGTCAATCATGTTATAGGACACGGCAACTGTCCAGCGCCGTGTCCCTGTGCGGACAGTGTACTCCCTCACCATCTGGTCCATCACATCCACGCTGCACTTTGTGGTGTTGTAAAGGGTGACAGTGTTTGGCTTCCTTTTTGTGGTATTCTCAGTCTGAATCACGCTGTGCATGCTGCTAAGAATGTAGACGGTCTTCTTCCGTTTGGGCGCATACGCCGTCAGCGTAGTACGTAGTTTTCTGGCTAAGAAGTGTAGTTGTTACAGAGATTTCCCACTGAAAGAATTCAGTCAAACACGGTACTGAGATTCAAAATAATACAAATGATTTATTTCCCATAAGTGGTATCAAATATATGAAAGGCAGATATACGAAGTCACCTGTTTCCTCCCTGCAGGGGTAGAGCTCGCTGGCGCGTGGGGGAGCTCCGGGTCTGACCACAGAGATCAAGTTATCTCCTAGGCAGGGGACGAAACTCTCCTACTTTCCTAGTTGGGGTGTTGATTTTTAAACCTTCAACTGCGTCATTGGAAAGAAGACCGTTGCCCAATTTTGGTCTTCGGTTCTGGACAGTTTAGACTAATGACTCTGTTTACTGGAAAGTTATCAGCAGGTCACTTCGACCTGGCATGTTCCCGGAGCAGCCCCACTCGCCAAGAACTTTCCAGATGTGGGAGAGAGAACATCCTGTTCACGTAAGAGGTTCACGTCCTGGACACAGAAACTCCATCACCTCACAGCCTGACTGCTTTGCCTGTGCTTCATGAGAGCCTATTCCTATTCCTCCTATGTGGACACACTTACATCAATAACAACTAATACTACATTAATACTAAACATATTACGTATGAACTATGCATCCCCTATTTTCTACTACAGACTTTCCCCCTCACGGGATTACTAAATCCCGTCAAACCCTAACTATTCTACTCTCATCTCAGCCCTGACTAACTTTGACACTATGTCTAAATAAGAAGACTAAACCTAGTTATCCCCCATTAATTTTTAGCCTTAGCTTGAACGCCTATCTCCGTCCTAACCCAGAACATCAACAATCAATCTGAAGACACACATCAATCTAAACTAGAATTAACATTTCAAAGGTCCTGCAGGTGGAAGAGGCGATTCCCCGCATTCTGCCCAAAAAACAGAATTCACACAATTCACACAATCCATGATTTCACATCAATGTTCTTAAGAGCAACAGATTCACTACAATTATCGTCCCAGCCACACTCGCCAACCAAGGGGGTCCTGGGATGTCTTTTCCGGGAGCAATAGCCTCCGTTGATCCACGGGTGCAGCCGATTCGGAGTTGCAGCGAATCTGCGCGAAAAGAAAAGAACAGACATCAGGCAAATGACTAGAATTGGGCACATCTTAGAGTATGTGTTGCAAATTATGGAATATAATCCTCTGACCTCATACTATGGTAACTGTATAGGTTGGATAGTTGTATAAGGCATAAAAACTGATACATTCTATATAAATTCAGTAATACAACAGTGTATGGTGGAGAAGTCAGAGGCTTAAAGGTAATGAGTGCAATAGGCCTGTATGTGAATCGTGTATATTTGAGAATACGAAAACATTAATGATGAGTGAAGATCTTCTGGCTCAGCTCTGGTCTCACTCTTCCCCCTCGTCTACTTCATCACTCTTGTCACCGTCATCGTCATCGTCCTTCCTGATATGGATCCATTCCGGCACCGGAAACAGATCGTGGTCCATCTTGTCCTCAGCGATCCTACTCTGCTCTATCTGCTCTATTCTCTGCTTCATCACTGTCATCTGTAGACTCTCTTTCTTAACTGCTCTGAGGGCCAGTGATTTCATCAGAGGAATGCAACAACACAGGATGAAACCCATCATTACCACTCCTATCGACACTGTTATGACTAATCTAATTAACCCCTGCTTCCAACCACTAGCAGTGTTCTCCAACCAACTAATCCAGCTCACATCCGCATCCCTGCCAGCGTTCTCTTTCACCTCTGCCTTCAGTGCTTTCAACTTCCTCATTGCTTCAGTAAATGCTCCGTCAGGAGCCGTATGTCCTGGAATGTAAGTGCAGCAATATTCACCTATGAGAGCACACACACCTCCTTTCTCTGCCAGCATCCAATCAATGGCCTGTCGATTCTGCCACGCCATAGCACTAGTGGCACTCACCTGCTCTCCTAGAGCACCCAAGGCATCATCAGTGTAATTAATGAAACGCTGTTGGTTGTAATAAATATAGTTGATCCACTCAGTATTTTTGTTAGCGGTTATCCAGGGCAGAATTGACTCAAATCCTGACGCAATTTCATTTCTAGCTTTAAATTCATTAGGGATTCCCCTGGGTTGACCAATTGAGTCCAGGTAAACTTTAGGGTCTGGATTAAATCCTCTCTTAACCCGCGTGCTGCTATTCTTTCCCCGCTCATCACCTTTAAAGGTGATTAGCTCCTGTGCTATTTGCACTCTAGCACACCTACCTGCCCAATCTACTGGCAGAACTGAGTAAAGACGTTGACCTCCACACCACCAGAAATGATCTGCCAACGCTATAGTTTGGTCAAAATAAGGACAAGCAACGATTCTCAGAGGACCTGTGTCCCCTGAGATTAATATTGCAGGTTTCGCATTAGGTTTGGTACAGTTAAGGGGAGGTATCTTCCACCTATGACTACATCTTTCTCGCCTCACTTTGCCTAACGGCACTTTCCCTATCCTCTCAATGCATTCGAAACGGCCAACAGGAATAAATGGTGCTCCCTGTGGCATTCCCAGCAATGCACTTTTTGACTCAATTCTGATGTCTAGTTCCTGGCATCGTTCTGTGTTAGTTTTCCCTTCAAAGTAAAAGTCATTCAATATCTGATAATTTGGTGACCCCAGATATAATAAACATTCAGACTTACACCAGGGTCTGGGATCTTGCGTAACCGTTAGCAGCATGCGATCACACTCCTGCCAACTAAACACAGTGTTTAACACAAGAAATTTATCTGGCTTAGCCTTGGTGCAGATGTAACAGTCAGTTTTGCCATTAATCTGGCCTGCAAATTCAACCCATCAGTACCAACTATTCTGTGGGCGCAAATCCAAACCAGTCTCTTCCTCCTCATAATCTTCTACCTCTGTGAATACACCCTTGATTCCTGTGACGAAACCATCGGCCCATCCAGTAAATGTTTGACCCATCCAGTCTGATAATAACTCCCTGTTTGGCTTCGCGGTTACCATGTTACTGTTTTTAGCAGGAACCTCAATTTTTACCTCTGCCACTTGGGGGGATCCCTCAAGTGGGATCCCTCTAGGATTTTTAACAGGGGGGGCCGGAGTATTTTTAGCAGGATTAGGATTTTGAGCAGGACCCTCAATTCTCACTTCTGCCGCTTGGAGGGCCAAACTGCTCCCTCCAGCATTAGGAACCTCTTTGGACGACCCATAAATCTGACCTTGCTCTGTTTTATCCTGTGCAATGGAGCCTCTGGCGGGAGGCTGTAGAATAACACTCCCCTCTCGCTTCTCAGCGTTCTTTTTCATTACCATACTCCATTCAACCTTATACTGCTGTTCTAAGCTCCCCATTGGAGGCTTGAAACCAACTTTTACGATCCACACCTTGTCGAAGTTAAACTCACCTTCTATCATTCTAATGGAGCACTGATCTTTTCCCCACGTGTAAGGGGGTCGTGTTGGACGCCATCCTAACCACTCAACTCCACATACACGCTGCTTATTTGACTGTTCAGACGACACATGAACACTGAACGTGTTCATGGCATCTTCCCACTCTACCTTTGGCAACCGAGCGAACCAGGTGTTCTCTATTGAATAACTCCATTGGGGATCATTCGATGTCCATCTCTCGACCCCTGGCCAATCTACCCCAACGGCCCTCCTTCTCCTGACTACCACTTCCTCACTCCTGCTGGGCCCGTCGGCGCTGAGCGGCCCTAGTGCGTGGATAGTCAACTGGAAGACCAACAGCACCAACACCATCACTGGGAGTGACATTCTTTTCATTGTCCCTTGTACACTCCCCCAGAACCTCATGTTCTTCCTTCTTAGCAACTGTCAACTCGGGTTCCCCCTCTGGTACCTTAACACAGTGGTTTAAATGATACCACGTGGGCAAGCCTTCAACCTAAACCGCTCGCGTTGTAGCTTGGACCACCTCGTAAGGACCCTCTCGCCGAGGGTGGTCCCACTTTCTTCTGAACACTTTGACGTACACCAGATCACCTGGCTTCACGGTTGGTTCTGGATCGTCATGTGCTTCTTTGTCCTGTAAGGAGACAACACGGGAGGAAATACTCCTGTGTATGTTAGCCATTTGTTTGATGTAAGAACTCATGTTGTTAGTTAGAATGTCTAGAGAAGGGCCTTTCACAGCCCGATACATTGGCGCAGGCATTGGTCGACCAAGCAAAGCCTCATGCGGTGTTAGCTTCAGTGTTCTGTGAGCACTTGATCTGCAAGCCATGAGAGCCAGCGGCAAAGCATCTAACCAGTTTAACCCAGTACTCATGCAGATTTTTAGCAGTTTGTTTTTCAAAATCCCATTGCACCTCTCCACATCCGACTGTGAAGTTGGGCAATACACACTCCCATACTTCTGTTTTACTCCTAACTTCTGTAAAACACACTTCACTGTTTTGTCCACAAACTCTTTCCCATTGTCAGAACTGATTTTTAGAGGAATTCCAAAGCGTGGAATCACCTCTCGACACAAGAATTTCGCCACTGTCTCAGCTGTCTTATGTTTAGACGGTGTAGCCTCAACCCAACGACTAAACCGATCAATCACCACCAATAGGTAACGCTTACCCTGCACTGGACGCACCATATCTACAAAATCCATTGTCAAGTGCCTGAACGGTCCCTCTGGAATGGGGAGGTGCCCAGCTGGGGGCACCATTCCTCGTCGAATGTTACACTTAAGACACGTCGCACACCGACTCAACACGTCGTCCACATGTTGCTGTAACTTCGGAGCCCAGAAATTCCATTCTTTGATTCTTCTCATCACTTCTCCTCTTGACTCATGGCTCAGCCCATGAGCCTCTGTTATCAGCATGGACAACAAACTGGTTGGAGCCACAAGGAGCCCCTCGTGGTTTCTCCATAGCCCTTCACTGTCTTTTACTGCACCTCTCAATACCCAGAGCTGTCGCTCTGCCTCAGAGACCTCTTCCTGCAGCAAAGACAAATCCTTAGGGGTTATCTGATCTTCCTGTTCTTTGGCATGAACAGCCAGAATAGCTTTGGCACCAGCTGTAGCAGCAGTTTTAGCCGCTCTGTCCGCCGCCGCATTTCCCTGTGCGACCAGCGACTCATCTTTTTTATGAGCAGCACACTTGATGATAGCCAGAGCAGTTGGCTTCATCATAGCATTTAGCAACTTTTTAATTTGTTCACCATGCACCACCGGAGATCCGTCAGCCTTCTTAAAACCTCTGCCCTTCCAGGCAGCCCCAAACAAATGACACACTCCGTGTGCAAAAGCCGAATCTGTGTACACATTAGCCCGCTTGCCATCCGCGAGCTCACATGCATGAGTCAAAGCCTTTAGCTCCGCTAGCTGAGCAGAACAGGGTTGAGTGCACTCCTGGGCACTCACCACCTCCAGGTTACCATTTTCCTCCCGGACCACTGCGAATCCTGCTTTAAGGGCGTCCCCCTCTCTGTAGCAGGAACCATCTACAAACAACGTCAAGTCTACCTCCTCAAGAGGAATAGCACTGAGATCCGACCTTAGCTTGGCATAACGTTCAGCCTCTGCCACACACTCATGTGGTTCCCCGTCACTGGGTAGAGGAACCGAATCAGCCGGATTTTTCACTTTACACACACGCACCGTCACATCTGGATACTCGAGCAGTCTGTGATAGTCACTGAGGCGTTGTGCTGTCAACACAAACTTGCCTCTCTCAATCAGATTCACCAACTTGTGATGGGACAGAATCTCGATGGGATACCCCATTGTCAATGCAGAAGCTTTTTCATACATCAAATGTGCGGCCGCCAAGTGACGATAACAAGGTGGAAGGCCTAGTTCAACTGGTGTTAAAGCCACAGAGTAGTATGCGATAGGCTGCGCACGTGTTCCCACTCCTGTTCTCTGGGCCAACACGCCACAGGCATGATCTTCTCTACAGGAAACATACAACAGAAATGTCTTTTCATAGTCTGGGAGCGCCAAAGCAGGAGCCTGCTGCAACAACAGCTTAATGGTTTCAAATGCCATGTGACCCTCTGTGGTCCACACGAGTTTCTCCCGTAAATTTCCAGCTCCTTCAGCTCTTACCATTTCTCTCAGGGGTTGCACGATTGATGAATACCCATCGATCCACTCTGCACTGTAACCTGTCATTCCTAGGAAAGTTAGCATTTCCCGGACTGTGGTGGGTTTGGGAGCCTTAGACACAGCTTCCAACTGAGATGGAGACACAGCGCGTGTTCCCTGTGTAATCAACCTCCCCAAATACTCCACCTGGTCCTTACAGTACTGAAGCTTTTTCAAAGATACCTTATGTCCTCGTTCAGCCAGCAGTGTCAACAAAGTGATGGAATCCGCATGGCACGTTTCCCAATCAGGTGCACAGAGAATAATGTCATCAACATACTGCAAAACGGTACTCGTGATCTTACTTGCCAAATCTCCCATATCTTCTTTCAAGACTTTGTTGAACAAGTGGGGACTGTGTTTGAATCCCATAGGCATGCGAGTGTACGTATAGGACTGTCCCTGATACGTAAATGCAAAGAGATGCCTACTGCCTTCACTCAGTGGCACACTGAAAAACGCAGAACAGAGATCAACCACCGTAAACCACTTGGCATTAGATGGAACGTTTGATAACAAAGTGTGGGGGTTTGGCACTTCGGCCTGAAAATCTTCTACGACCTCATTTAGAGCTCGGAGATCATGCACCAATCTATACTTACTCTTGTCTGCCTTTTTGATAGGTAGAATTGGTGTATTGCTGCGTGGATTGGGCTCCTTCACCAGTACACCAGCATCCAGCAGCCCCTGGATTGTTGGCTGAATCCCAGCCTCTGCTTCTTGTTTTAATGGATATTGTGGCTTCCAGGGAGGTCTGCATCCTGGCTTAAGATGCACCTCCACAGGTTGTGCGGACTGAATGAAGCCTACATCTGTGTCATGTGTTGACCATAGTTTTCCTGGTACTCTCTCTACCATCTCTTTCTCCAGATCGGAGTGTTGGCAGCAAAATACTGCCTGACATGGAAGACGAATGGCCTGTGGGAAAGCCCATCCCTCAGCAGAGATGGCTATTTTTAGGAATGAACCGTCCTCACTCAACCAAATGCTTTTGTTCTCCGTCGGCGCAAATTTAGCCTTCTTAGATTCTACGATCATGGGGCCTAAGTGTTTTGGCTCATACTCTGGATTGACTAACAGAGTAACATGAGGGATACTGTTTTTTATTCTAAACTCCTGATCCAAATATGAATTTCTCTCTACCACCATGGCAGCTCCCTGTTTCCCTAACACAATAGAAGCTGATTGTATTTGAACTTTCCCTGGCTGTCTTCCTAACCATGCATCGGGCTGAGCTTCTGATTCTTTTTTAAAAAACTGGAGGGTACAGTGAGGTGGACACGCCGGTCGTGATGCTCCTGGCATGTTGGCTTAATTAAAGTCCATCCACAGCTCAGCAGAGTTCATGAATGTCTCGTTCAGGTTCCCAAGCCAGTAAACCATCTCCTCCTCTGCTATGACAGTCATTTGGTGATGTGCATTGTCCACAATTATTCCATCAGGCGTGCACCAAATAGCACATCCCAGTTTACACAATGCGTCTCGTCCGAGTAAGTTCGATATCAAAATTGGCAGCTCCACAGTTTTTCCTTGGAACTGTAAAGGAACAGGGTCTGAGACGGGAATCAGTTGTTTTGTCCCTGAGAATCCAACGATCCGCACAAATTGGCCAGATCTTGGGAGGTGTTCAGCATCAGTATGACTCACACAGGTGTATGTCGCACCTGAGTCTGCCATCATGTCCAGTGGTTTACCAGCTACGAGTACTGGCACCATCGGTTCTTCATCAGGGCTTGAAGATGTTAATGACAACTGACACCCTCCCAGATTCCCCTGATTCTCAGGGCATCCCTAGTATCCAGCGGGCGGGCCCCGCCATGGATTGGTGGGCCCCCTCGACCTGGCAATTCCCTGTCCGTTTGGATTGAACCTGTCCTGATATCGTCCAGGGCACTGATTTCTCATGTGTCCCATTCGGCCACAGCCATAACATCTTATAACTCCAGCTCCCCTTCCTCGCCCAGCGGAAAAACCTCCTCTCATCCTTGGAGGTCCACCTGACCATCCTCCTGGCTGGACATAAATCACCTGGGGAGCAGCTGGGGGTGGAGCTGACGCTGGAGGGGGGCGCTGGGCCTCGGCAACCACAGCTTGCATTTTCTTTTTCCCCTCTGTCAGCTGTTGCTGGGTCAGTTTTCTTACCACCTCAGCATCGGCTTGCTTCAGACGCTGGGCCGCAGCCCGCACCTTGGTGACGGCATCCACCACGTGATCTGTGAACTGATCAAACGGCATGCTGTACAGTCCCACAGCATCACCCAGCTTACTCTGGGCTGGCAGTGGCAACCCGTCAACTATTCTTTTCCGGAGCGCCTGCCTATGGAAAATGTCCTCATCAGGCTTGGCCCCTGTCTGCCTTATCCACTCTTTGCGAGTGAGGTGTACATAGGCTTGTGGGCTCTCCTCTTCTTTTATAGGTGTGGCCACGATGCTATCAGGCTGGATTCTGGTGGGATAGCGTAATCTGAGGGCTGCCCATAGGGTGTTGCGGTGTCGGTTGAAAAGCTCTCCATCATGAGCCTGTGTCCCCGCATACACACCCAGCTGTGCTGCTCGGAAAGCTTCTTCCATTTCCTGTTTACCCAGGATTTTTCCCAGGTGTCCCCCATCGCTAATATGACAGCAATGGTTTCCTCCTCAAATGCTGCCACCCACTTGCTAGCTCCATCATGCAGGCATGGCAGCCTCTGCACCAACCCCTCTAAGTCCATTGTAGGCCAGGGCACATATTGAAGATTCGCCCCTTTGGCCAGCAGGGGGTACTCGGAGGCTTCTTCCACCACTACTGACGTCATCGGTTGGCCCGCAGAGCTGAGAGTTATAACTCCATTCATACTTCCGCGTTCCTCCAGCACCTCACTCCCAAGGTTGAAAGCAGGCGCGAGTCCTTTACGGCCCGCAGCTGCATATTGTTTTTTCCTCAGGATGGACTGTGGAAATTTTGGCCTGGCTCCAACCTGCCCATTCTGGGGGGTTGACACCATGTCTGGGTCTGGCAGCTTAGAATATTCCGCACCCAGAAAAGATTTTTCAATGCTCTCTTCGCCTCTAGCTGCCTCATTGCCTCTCGCCCCACACACCTGCTCATCCGACTCACCGCACCTCCCGCTGCGCTCAGCCTCCTGCAGAGCCCTCACTACCTTGTCATGCAATCCACTCACTCGTCTTGGGTCCCTATCTGTCAACTTCACTGCCTTCAAATAAGTTTCGGGCAAATCTAGGACCTCATCCAAATCTTCTTCTTCTCCCCTACTTGCTTTTTCTAGATCCTCCACGGGATAAAGTGATTTCTTCCCTGTCTTAAGAACATAATCACCTAGTATTTTCACTTCTCTCACTTCTTATTGTCAGACTCCATGACTCTATGCGATGTGACTGTATTGTTTTATGTCCGTGACGCAATTTAAAGACTAAGTGTTTTCTGTTACAAAAAACTTCTAACCTTATTGTCCAGATTCAAACAACAGTGGAGTATGTAATTTGAGCCCTAAGCAGCCTCACAACCCTTTAGAACTAAATGTCTCAGCTGCTTTGTCACAATGCGAACCTAGAGCTTCTCTTCTCTAGCTTTCACACACACACTTTGAACAGAAAGGGAGGGGGCTGGCTGAGCTTATGTGTAATAGCCCTGACCACCAGGAGATGCGCTGTCTCACCCACAGCCTCAAAGCCAATCGTGGACCGCGCGTTCACACAAAATCCCTCCTCTTTAAAAAACAGGAGAGCGCGGTCCCTCTAACAACACTGTGAATAATTATCCACCAACAACCAACCACAGCGAGGCAAACACTCAACTTTTTATGGTCAAATCAAATCTTAGGTTTCTCAACCCAAAAAGTTCATAGAAGCAAACGGCAAGTCCCACAATTTAACAGCTCCGCAGCCCAGCCTTTACCGGACCATGAGAAGAACACAGTGCAAACTCCAGTCTGCTCTTACTCTGAAAAGTACTTAGGTCTATTTTTATCTCCACACACACACGCAGTCTGACTGAGCAGACACAGAGCCCCTTCAGCTCCCAGCTCTGACAGTAATACAGCACAACCAAACAAAGCAGATTCACAAAGAGTCAACAGCTTTTTACCAACAATAAACACACAAATCACCACATAGCTGATACACATACACACAGCGCACAGATACACAAGCACATACACATATATATATTTGAAGCTTCATTAATTCATATGCATATACCTTAAACACGTTTCAGTCTAGACTCCTTTTTCACAGAAAAGCGCTTTTCAACGGGTTTTTCTTATAAACTCAGGTACCTCTGCCGTGGCGAAAATTTACACCTGGGTTGATCTGGCCCAGGCTAATGTAACTTTTCCCACGTTATAACTCGCAGCGAAAAACAGTCTAATCTATTCCTAGATTAAATATTCGTTCTGTTGAGCTGCTCTCCCAATCCCAGCTCTGCGCGTTCGTTGAATGATGAGGAGAAACGTCTGATAAAAATCAGTCTTACTTTTATTTCAAACTTGAAGAATAATAATGTACAGGCCTGGGTCAGTCTGTCCCTATACTATACAGCATATAGTCAGGGCACGAAGTCTGACTGACACTGTCTGTCCCTCGACCCACACTTTTATGCTGGACAGAGCGTCTTTCTGTGGTGTAACAGGATCCTGATTCCGTGGTCTGGTGTTCGTCTCCATGGCTGGTTTATTGGTGTCTTATCTTCTCCGTTGCTTTGTGGTCCCATCACCTATGGATCCAAGCACATTCCTTCTGCAGACATTCACATGTTTCACTCCCTACTTATCTTATTTTCTGCCGTGTCTGGGTGCATCTGGTTCCTCTACTATTCTCTAAATCTGATGTGTGTGTTTCAAACTATACTTTAATGCAATCGGCTTGTTCTGTTTTCTGCATGCATCCTACTATCTAAGCTTTCAACTACTATTTTAACTACTACTTAACTATTTAGATTCCTACAATTCCCCCTTTTGGTCTCTCATCCGAGAGACCACTTACAACACCGCCATGACTGCTATATCCTCCTGTTCGTCCTCCTCATCGTTTGGTGCGCCTCCTCTAAGCAGTGGCATCTGTGTAGCAGGAGCATCCCTGCCTTCTATTGCAGTCACTATTAAATGCTGACACAAAGCTCGGATGCAGGGAATACAGCAGCATCCACACAAGATTAGAGCCGTCACCATTCCCACTGACGAGACATTGGTCCCTATGACTCGCCGCTCTGCCCTTCCTCTCCAGTTTGAGATGGTGACGCCTCCACTCTTTCCATCTCAAGGTTCCTAAAACAGTTACTATAGCCAGCACAGCAATCACACATACAATTAACTTCTTATATGGCCATGTCCATGCCATCATGTTTTTTTTTTTTTTTTTTTTCTCTCTCTCTTTTGTATCTATATCTTTCACTAATACCCTTTAGTGAAAAAGCTTTCGACTTTCTTAGGGGGTTACAGAGGAACTTTCAAGAGCCCGGAGATCTCTCTCTGTACTTCTTACGTCTCTGGCTGGCTCATCTGTTGGAGCACACATGCTCCAGTGATACCATATGTCACCTTTCCCCTTCAGTCTCACTGCATGGGATGTTCGCTCCGTCACTTGGAACGGTCCTGTCCACCGTGGCTCAGACCACTTCCTCCTTATCACTTTCAAAAGGACCCACTCAGCCGTATGTGGTTTCTTGGACTCTGGAGATCCTTTGGCTCCCGTAACCTGCGTGGAAAATTCTGCAACGAGAGCCGTTAGTTGGTCATGACACGCTTTGTACCCTCTACGGGGCATTTCAGTTAACTGCAGTCCCTCTCCCGGTCCCGGGAAGGGTCTTCCTGTTAACAGTTCATGAGGTGTGAACTGTGTTATCCTATTAACTGACGTCCTGACACTCATCAGAGCGATTGGTAATGCCTGAACCCAGTTCAATTTGGTCTGTGCACAGATTTTTGCCAATTTTGTCTTAAGCGTTTGGTTCATTCTCTCCACTTTTCCCTGTGACTGGGGATGATACACTGTTCCAAACGAATGTTTCAATCCCAACATCTGTTCGACCTTCTGTAAATCCTGATTCTTAAAATGTGTACCGTTGTCCGATCGGACTTTTCTAGGAAACCCATGGTTTGGTATGTAATGGTTTATTAAACACTTGATAACAGTTGTGCTGTCTTCATGTTTTGCTGGCCACGCCTCTGGCCATCCTGAATAGGCATCCACACACACCAGTAGATACCTCTTTCCTTCCACTGTCTCACCCATATCTGTGTAATCTATGATGATTTCCTCTCCTGGCCCTGCCACTGGAGCAAATCGTCCTTCAGTTGTCTGGACTCCTGCTTTCACATTGTATCCTGTGCATATTTGACATGTTTTCACATGATGTTTGACCATGTCTGGGAGAAAAGGATGCCACCAGTCTTTTAAATTCTTCTCCATCTGTCTGACTCCTACATGCGCAAGCCCATGTGCCTCCTGAAACACAGTTCCTCTCAAACCTGCTGGCAACACTACTCTTCCCTGTGGACCTCTCCACAATCCTTCCGTTTGAATGGCTCCTCTCTGTATCCAAACAGTTTTCTCCTGTGGAGAACACTTTTCTTGTTCTTCTCTGATTAGTTCCACCGTCATTGGTGGGAGGATGTCCTCCACCCCCTTTTGTGCTGACATTAAAATCATCTGAGTCTGGTATCCTGCTGCCTGTTTTGCTGCTTCATCTGCTTTTTGATTTCCTACCGCGGTTTTAGTTTGAGCCTTGTCGTGTCCCTTACATTTCACTAGAGCTACTGCCTGTGGTTTCTGTATTAACTCGACTAATTCTCTCATCTCACTTTCGTGTTTGATCGTCTGTCCGGTTGTTGTCTTGAATCCTGCTCTCTGCCACTGTCTGAGTTCTGTCTGAACTGCTCCCACCACATATGCAGAGTCGGTGTAAATTGTTACTCTCTTTCCCTCTGCCCATGCTAGAGCTTCCATGACTGCTCTGAGTTCAGCTAACTGTGCTGATGGTCGATCTAATATCTGTCCAGTAATGATGGTTTCATGTTGTTCTCCTACTTCTCTAACAACTGCATATGCTGCTTTTAATCCTTCCTGCGGATGCCTGTAGCAACAGCCATCTGTGTACAACACTTCTGTCTGTCCTTCCAGTGGTTCTGTTGCTAAGTCTGCCCTTATCTTTGTGTCTTCCATTGCCTTTTCCTCACACACATGTGGTCCTCCCCCACTTCTCTGCTCTGCCATGTTAATGCCTTCATGTGTGAATGTGATGTGTTCTCCACTCAAGACTTTAGCAAGTCTGTTCTGTCGTACTGCTGTCATCGTGAACGCTGCTGAATTAACAAATGCCACCACGCTATGTGTTGTCAGTACTATCAATGCATGTCCCATTACCACATGTGCTGTTTTTAAAATGAGTTTTGCTACACCAGCTGCATGTCGTGTGCACACTGGTTGTCTTTTTTCCATGTTATCCAATAGCACACTGCTATACATCAATACTTTCCTATTCCCCCTTTGTTTCTGAAAGAGCACGCCGTGTGCGGCCTGTGCGTCTTCAGAAACATCCAGAAAGAATGGTTTGGTGTAGTCCGGAGTAGCTAACTCCGCCGCACCTGCCAAAGCCTGTTTTAAAGAGATAAACGCCTTTTCCGCCTCCGTTGTCCATGACAAACAAGCTGTCAAGTTCCGAGGGCCCGCCTGTTGGACCAGTGACCGTAACAGAGCAGTATAGTCACAATAGGAGGGAACAAACTGTCGACTGTAGCCTGCTAGTCCGAGGAATGACAACATATCTTTCACTGTCAGTGGTTGAGGATGCGCCAAGATGGAGGACCGATGGGCTGGAGACATGCTGGCTCCAGATGCTGATACCACTCTACCGAGGAATGTAACTTCCCTACGTACTGCCTGTAGTTTGGAGCGACTAACCTTAAAGCCCACAGAATGCAGATGTAGCAACACCCTTCTCGTGCCTTCCAAACAGGACTGTGGGGAGTCCGCTGCCAATAGCAAGTCGTCCACATATTGTATCAAAACCACGCCTTCAGGTAGAGAGCAGGACTGTAACAATTTACGCAGAGCATGATTAAACAAACCTGGAGACAATACAAATCCCTGTGGGACCCGCGTATAGCGCAGCTGTGTCCCCTGAAAAGTAAATGAAAAAACATCTCTCAGCTCTTCAGCCAATGGTAGGCAGAAGAATGCGTTTGCCAGATCAATACATGTAAACCACGTGTGTTGCGGAGTCAGTGACGACAAAGCAGTGTAGGGGTTAGGAACTGGTAATGTGGGTGTGGTTACAATAGAATTGATGCGCCTTAAGTCGTGTGCCATCCGATACTTGCCCGTGCCTGGTTTTTCTACAGGTAGTATAGGAGTATTCCACGCTGAAGTCGAGGGTTCTAATACACCACTCTGTAATAACCCATAAATAGTGTCTGCTATCCCTGCCTCTGCTTCGGCTTTCTGTCGATACTGTGGTTGCCATAATGGCGGAGTGGGCTGCAGGGTGAATGTGACCGGAGTTAGGGAACTGCAAAAACCAACATCTGTGGGGCCCTGTGACCACAACGTGCTAGGCAGAGCGTCTAACATATCTGCAGCCAACTCGTGATCAGATTTTTCACGGCCATGGTGCCGAGTTAGTAACTGATGTTCAAGTACAACCACATCAGATGTAGTTTGTGTGATTTTATAAGATGAGTGTTCAGGTGAGTATTGGACATTAGGAAGTTGCGTTGTTACCCAATCAGTACTTTCAGCCAATCGTTTTGCCATCGGGCCTAGATCTTTAGCTTGGTGTCCAGGATTTATTGCCAACGAGACATGAGGCACCGCCTCCGCACCCATCTCATACCAGGCAGCCTGATCTGCTGTCAACTGGACACTGCCCACTACTCCTTCTGGACCAATCAAAATAGCATTAGTGGAAATTTTCCATGTATGTCCTTGCAGTTTGTCCTGAAACATATCTTGATACCAATCTGTCTGTTCCCTGTCATAAAATAATGTAACATGGTAAGGGTCGGTCGGGGAGACATATGGGCTCAGTTGGGAGATCCAGGGTTTCCAGGCCATGTATAAGGAAAGAAGACCGCCCCCTGCCGGGCCCTCCGGTTCCAATCGGCCCCAGTATACGTCAGCGCCCACATTCGTCGAGGCTTCCTGCATCAGCCACTGACCAGCCACTGACAAACTTTTCTTGGAGCAATTAGTGGATTCACCGTTGGGAAACGATACAATCACACCGTCAGGTGAACAAAGAATTGAAACGCCCAGTCGAACCAACAAGTCTCTCCCCATCAAATTGACTGGGGTGCCATTTGAAACAACAAAACGATGCCGTATGGATTGGCCGGCCACTCGGACCGGCAGAGGTTGGGTTAATGGCAGTTTGACAGGTTCCCCAGAGAAACCAACTAGTTCAACAGTCTTAGATGATAGGTCCTTCTTTTCCACTCTCACATTCAGAGTGGAGAAAGTCGCGCCTGTGTCCACCAGAAAGGGCAGTCTTGTCTGTTTTATTGTCAAGGATAACAACGGGTCTGCCCTCCCGTCGTCTAGGCTTCTCTGTGGGCTTCTTCATTGTTGGGGGAAATCCTCTGGTTCCCACACAGGAAACTGACCCCCTGGTGCAAGACTGGCGTGAGGTGCAACATGTGATCCTCTATTTGGTAGACCTCTTCCACGCTGTCCTCGTCCCCTCGGACCAGGTCCCATGTTTGCATGAGTCATGGGACATTCTCTGGCGAAATGCCCCGGCTGACCGCAGCAGTAGCATATCCACTCCCCCGACATGCCCCTTCCCCTCCCGGATCCCCGTCCCAGATAGCCACGGCCCCCCCTGGGTTGACCCCTACCGTACTGCTGTGGGTAATATGAGCCTTGTGTATTGGATGGCCCGTGTCCATACTGAGGGTGGCCTGGAACCCAGAATGGAGAGGGCAATAAATCTGGGTTATCAGGAACCTGTGTAGCCTGTTGCAACATCTGTTTTTCTACCTTATCTTTCTTCTTAACATCATTAGTCTCTTGTCTTACCTTCTGTAACTGTAACCTAAGCAGCTGTTTTTTCAATTCCTCCATTTCTGAACCTTCCTCTTCCTCTTTCTGCTGTGCCTTATGTAAATGGTGCAACAGGTGGCGTTCCCACGTCTCAGTGGAACCTCCCGGTGCATCTGGATTATCTTCCATGCTTTGTCTTACTTCTTTTGACACTCCCTTTAACACTGCTCGCCTGAACAACTCCTCTTGCATTTGAGTGGAGTGTGGGTGCACCCCCGTAGCATCAACCCATTCTGTTTTACACCTATGTAAAAAAGTGGCCGGTTTCTCCCCCTTCTTAGGTGTACACGTGATCTGATGTGTCTGGCCTCTAGGGGCCGGGAAACGTTCTCTCATAGCTCTACCCACATTTGTGGCCCACTGGTCAAATGGCTCACTATCATCTACCATCAACAGTCCTGCTCTTGCCTCTATTTGTTCTACTTCCCAGGTGGACATAATCTGCCCCATCAGGGCCCTCCAATCACCTACTCCCAGTCTCTGGCCCATGGTCAACTGCTCCAACTTGCTCAACCACCTTCCCCCACCCTCTGTGGGATGTGGAAGTTTCTCTAAAATTGCTGTCATGTCCCCAAACTGCCATGGTTTATATTGGATTCTGCCCCCTTTTGAAAGCAAGGGGTATTGGTGGTGTATGTGGTCACCACCTGGTGCTGAATTACGTCTAGGTCTAAGGTCATATCTATGGGACACGGGTGGCTCATCTGTGTGTGTTGTCAGTTTTCCCTTAATGGTGACGTCAATCCCTGCTTGACTCCTCCTTTCACTCTCCTCTTGTCTCCTACTTTCCCTTCTTCTCCTGTTTCTAAAAGCTTCCTCTCCTTCTTCGTCACTTTGCATGCTTCTACTTTCTCCTTCTAACTCTATCCCTGACTTCCATCCTATTGCCTGTTCCTCCTTCCTCATCTCTTTTCTCTTAATTAATTCCTGATCTTGCTGCTGAGCTGCAGCAAGCACACGCATCGTTTCCCTAGTTTCGTTATCTCTGCTCCAATCTACTCCACTGGCTCCTCCACTGTCCTGCTGCTCCTCTACATCTAACTGACCTCCCTTCACATTCCACAGAGGCATCTGTTTATACGGTGGGGGCAGCGTAGTAAGTGCAGATGTGTGCTTTAAATCAGGATAGATGTTTACATATGTCGGTGGTCGTGTCTGCCCTACTGTGGTGTGTGGTGTTAACTCTGTCTCCTGTTTTTTCACTGAACTATCAGTGAGTTCCTGTTGTTTGTCTTTCCCTATTTTTGCAATAATTTTAGTTCCCCATGCTGCCAATGCCATATTGTGCACTATACGCCTATTTTCCTCTTTTTGTTCTAATTCTGTTTTCCACTTTCTCTTCACGATTAAACCTTTTACTTCTTCTTTGCTGTGTTCTTTTGTTGCCTGTAATGCAGCCACATCCTCCCTGGCTAAAACTTCTGCTAGATCTCCTCTGTCCTCATCTTTCCAAACTCCCTTCTTTTTTAATTCTTCATATTTACCATCATAAATTTTTCTTTGTCGATCTCGATCTTTCTTTTCAAAACCACTTATCAACTGTTCACGAGCTTTTTTCCACTGATTCAACATTGTCAGTGGCCTGCAGCCGCCTTCATCAACACCCTCTAGATCAAATTCACTCTCCATTTTTCTCCTCCTGAGATTTCACTTCTCTCACTCACAGGAGTGAGAAAGAAAAAACAAACAAACAAACAAACAAGCAAACAAAACACTTTGTTATCACCGTTAGATTTCCACTCTCTCACCGGTGACTTTTCAACTCTTCAACACATCAACAACTATTCCACTAACTTGCAATATTTTAAGGGAGCACCAAATCCCTAGGGGTCCTACACCCGGAATCTTTCAGACACTGCCCCTTTTTTTTTTCTTTTTGTTATTAATTTGTGTCTGTAGCTTTCCAACTGGTGGCCGTAATTTTAGTTGTATCACAACAGAGGTTCACAACTCAGTCTTTTAAGGGAGCACCAAATCCCTAGGTTCTACCAAACCGGAATCTTTCAGACACTTCACCCTTTTTTTTTTGTCTTTTAATTTTTAATTTGTGTCTGCAGTTTTCCAACTAGTGGCCGTAATTTTAGTTGTATCACAACAGAGGTTCACAACTCAGTCTTTTAAGGGAGCACCAAATCCCTAGGTTCTACCAAACCGGAATCTTTCAGACACTTCCCTTTTTTTTTTTTTCTTTTTGTTTTTAATTTGTGTCTGCAGTTTTCCAACTAGTGGCCGTAATTTTAGTTGTATCACTACCACAACAGAGGTTCACAACTCAGTATTTTAATGTCCTTGTCAGGACATTATAGGCACCACACCCGTGATTTCACTTCTCTTATCCTTTTTACTCTTTTACTTTTAACTTATCTCTTATCCTTTTTCTTTTTTACTTTTAACTTTACTCTTATCCTTTTTCTTTTTTAATTAATTATTATTCTTCAAATTTTAATTTACAGAACTGGATTCCTATCCATGACACAGTTATTTTAGAGTTTTCAATATGCAGAAATTTGAAACTTAACAGGTTTTCTGCTTACCTTGTTTTTGCCCGGGCTACTGTGTCACAAACAGGTCCTCAGTTCTCGTTCCAAATCTGTCTCTCCTTCACCATCACGTCGGGGTCACCAAATTGTTGAGCTGCTCTCCCAATCCCAGCTCTGCGCGTTCGTTGAATGATGAGGAGAAACGTCTGATAAAAATCAGTCTTACTTTTATTTCAAACTTGAAGAATAATAATGTACAGGCCTGGGTCAGTCTGTCCCTATACTATACAGCATATAGTCAGGGCACGAAGTCTGACTGACACTGTCTGTCCCTCGACCCACACTTTTATGCTGGACAGAGCGTCTTTCTGTGGTGTAACAGGATCCTGATTCCGTGGTCTGGTGTTCGTCTCCATGGCTGGTTTATTGGTGTCTTATCTTCTCCGTTGCTTTGTGGTCCCATCACCTATGGATCCAAGCACATTCCTTCTGCAGACATTCACATGTTTCACTCCCTACTTATCTTATTTTCTGCCGTGTCTGGGTGCATCTGGTTCCTCTACTATTCTCTAAATCTGATGTGTGTGTTTCAAACTATACTTTAATGCAATCGGCTTGTTCTGTTTTCTGCATGCATCCTACTATCTAAGCTTTCAACTACTATTTTAACTACTACTTAACTATTTAGATTCCTACAGTTCCCAATTAGGTGAGCACAACAACAACAAGAACAACACTTCTGGAGTCGAAACCCACTGCGAGCGCCCACTGCACTGTTGCCTCTGCAAAACCTCTGTGCTCTTTGACCTCAACTCACAAAACAAAAGATACATTTGAAGTGTTTTCAATTTTCAATTTTCTTTAGTGGTCAATAGGTTGTATCATTTTCCTCCTTTTAGACACATCAATAGAACAAACAAAGCACAACACATGCAGCAACAGTTATTTAAGCAGCAGAAGCAGAAGTGACTCCGTATAAAGCCTTTACCACCACGGTGGGGTTTCCCTCACACCAAATTCTTTTCTCAAGGTAGCCAAATTAGAATTTAACTGTTCAGGTCACCTTGTGACTTTGTTAAACAATTTTAAACAAACATTCTCCCAACTGATCCCAGACACAGAGTCCGTCACATAAAAGCAAAACGCTGTTTTTACCTGTGGCCACACGTGACGAGGTCTGTGTCCAGGAACCAGCCGGCCGAACGCTGTTCTCAACTCGGCTCCCTTTTGCCTTCTTCGTGACGCCAAGAATTCTGTAGTTGTTACAGAGATTTCCCACTGAAAGAATTCAGTCAAACACGGTACTGAGATTCAAAATAATACAAATGATTTATTTCCCATAAGTGGTATCAAATATATGAAAGGCAGATATACGAAGTCACCTGTTTCCTCCCTGCAGGGGTAGAGCTCGCTGGCGCGTGGGGGAGCTCCGGGCCTGACCACAGAGATCAAGTTATCTCCTAGGCAGGGGACGAAACTCTCCTACTCTCCTAGTTGGGGTGTTGGTTTTTGAACCTTCAACTGCGTCATTGGAAAGAAGACCGTTGCCCAATTTTGGTCTTCGGTTCTGGACAGTTTAGACTAATGACTCTGTGTACTGGAAAGTTATCAGCAGGTCACTTCGACCTGGCATGTTCCCGGAGCAGCCCCACTCGCCAAGAACTTTCCAGATGTGGGAGAGAGAACATCCTGTTCACGTAAGAGGTTCACGTCCTGGACACAGAAACTCCATCACCTCACAGCCTGACTGCTTTGCCTGTGCTTCATGAGAGCCTATTCCTATTCCTCCTATGTGGACACACTTACATCAATAACAACTAATACTACATTAATACTAAACATATTACGTATGAACTATGCATCCCCTATTTTCTACTACAGAAGTTTATGCGCAAGTGACAGCGATGTGAAGAAATTGTCCGTGGTAACATTTCTGCCCTTGAATGGTTCCATCAGCCTCATCACTACATTTTCAGTCAGTCTCTCTCCACTGGGACGACTAGGATCCTTGCCAAGATATGGGAGGACGTTACAAATGTACTTGGATTTTAGGTCACAAGCCACCCAAAACTTGATCCCAAACTTGTCAGGTTTAATTGCAATATACTGCAGGAAACAGCAGCGAGTCTTTGACGGGAAAAGCCGTTCATCAAGGGTGATATGTAGACCAGGGTTGTAGGACGTGATGCAATTGGTGACAAATGATTTATGTCACTCCACTCTGCTTTTTTGGTGTTCTCCACTTACTGGTTTCAAATGAAATAGGAAATAATATGAAATGAAACCTAAGACAGATCAGACAGCACTTAGTCTGAATCCGGCTGAAGTTCTATGTCTTCTCCATCTGAGTCGCAAGGGTTTACTTCACTCAGGTTCATTTCCAAGGCCTGCTGTGTGGTGAGTCTTCTCTGCATTTTCTTTTCTTGGAGAGGAGGTTCGTACACCACAGAATTCTTGAGGGCACTGAAGTAGTCCAGCTATGTGCAGTGAGATTTTATCCACCTGGGTACAAAAGGAATTACCTCTCATCTGAGAGCAAGCTGCGTGCAATTAGATGTGTTAATTCATATCTTTTTATACCTGGGCAAGACCCTACATTCCAGTGTGAGAATGAATTGAATTCATGAATGAAGAATTGAATGGTAAATCAAGTCTGTGAAGATTCTCATTCATCCAGGAGACTCAAGTTCTCTGCTTTTAGCAGCTCTCCCTCCCCCACACATACAAACAAGCCACCAGCAACCATTACCAAGGTACTACGTGATGGAACCTTGGTAATCACCCGCAAGATGACAATTGCAATAAATGCCATTATTTCAGGGAGGACCATGAACATCTTCCTGTGCATGTTTTTATAGTCTATTCTTGAATGCTATGAAGCATGTCAATGAACATGATGATGATGAAACACAGGAAGCTCTGAAGGCGACTCGAGATACTTTTCCTGGCCTTAGCCGTTGGCTCTCCATCTGCAGCCTACGCTTAGATTGGGGTGAAAGGGAGACACGTCCCCACCTGTTCTTCATGCCACACTGTGCCATCTTTCGCTGTCTCTGTCAGGTCAGTCCACAAACAGGCTCTTTTTTGGTTGAGGAGCAGCAAAGCGGGGGAAATCTGGTCAAACAAGTTTTCTGCTTTTAGCAGCCCTCTTCCCCCACGCATACAAACAAGCCACCAGCAACCATTCACACACCCCCCCCCAAACCCCCTGCAGATTGCTCAGGTAATTACCTTATTTACACATGAATTGATGCTAATGATAGCCAAAAGACTAGCCAGTTAGCATCCACTTGGCCAAAGGAGGGTTAGAAATCTCTGGGACTTCTAGTGTTAAAAGACATATTGAGGTAACAATTTGTCGCTTACGGCCATTCCACCTTCAACATGCCTGATCTCATTCGACCTCGGAAGCCAAGCAAGGTAGGGCCTGGCTAGTACTTGGACGGGAGACTGCCTGGGAATACCAGGTGCTGTAAGCCTTTTCTTTTCTCTTTCAATGCAAGATTTGGTGATTCTCCATCTTGGTTACACAGATGACATTGATGAGGTAACAGTCGTGACTGTCATGACATTCTGACGTGTTGTCGCCTTCAAATGACGTAATGAGGTAACAATTTCTCGCTTACGGCCATACCACCTTCAACGTGCCCGATCTCATTCGACCTTGAAAACTAAGGAAGGTAGGGCCTGGCTAGTACTTGGACGGGAGACCGCCTGGGAATACCAGGTGCTGTAAGCCTTTTCTTTTCTCTTTCAACGCAACATTGGGTGATTCTCCATCTTGGTTACACATATGTCCTTGATGAGCAGATAGTTGTGACAGTCTGACATATAGTCGCCTTCAAAAGATATAATGTGGTACAGGTTTGTCGCTTACGGCCATACCACCTTCAACGTGCCCGATCTCATTCGAACTCGGAAGCCAAGCAAGGTAGGGCCTGGCTAGTACTTGGACGGGAGACCGCCTAGGAATACCAGGTGCTGTAAGCCTTTTCTTTTCTCTTTCAACGCAACATTGGGTGATTCTCCACCTTGGTTACACAGATGACATTGATGAGGTAACAGTCGTGACTGTCATGACATTCTGACGTGTTGTCGCCTTCAAATGACGTAATGAGGTAACAATTTCTCGCTTACGACCATACCACCTTCATCGTGCCCGATCTCATTCGACCTCGGAAGCCAAACAAGGTAGGGCCTGGCTAGTACTTGGATGGGAGACCGCCTGGGAATACCAGGTGCTGTAAGCCTTTTCTTTTCTCTTTCAACGCAACATTGGGTGATACTCCATCTTGGTTACACAGATGACATTGATGAGGTAACAGTCGTGACTGTCATGACATTCTGACGTGTTGTCGCCTTCAAATGACGTAATGAGGTAACAATTTCTCGCTTACAACCATACCACCTTCATCGTGCCCGATCTCATTCGACCTCGGAAGCCATGCAAGGTAGGGCCTGGCTAGTACTTGGATGGGAGACCGCCTGGGAATACCAGGTGCTGTAAGCCTTTTCTTTTCTCTTTCAACGCAACATTGGGTGATACTCCATCTTGGTTACACAGATGACATTGATGAGGTAACAGTCGTGACTGTCATGACATTCTGACGTGTTGTCGCCTTCAAATGACGTAATGAGGTAACAATTTGTCGCTTACGGCCATACCACCTTCATCGTGCCCGATCTCATTCGAACTCGGAAGCCAAGCAAGGTAGGGCCTGGCTAGTACTTGGACGGGAGACTGCCTGGGAATACCAGGTGCTGTAAGCCTTTTCTGTTATTTTTCAACGCAACATTGGGTTATTCTCCTTTTTAGTAACGCAGATGACCTTGATGAGGTAACAGTTGTGACTGTCATGACATTCTGACGTGTTGTCGCCTTGAAATGACGTAATGAAGTAACAATTACTCGCTTACGGCCATACCACCTTCAACGTGCCCGATCTCATTCGACCTCGGAAGCCAAGCAAGTTAGAGCCTGGCTAGTACTTGGACGGGGGACCGCCTGGGAATACCAGGTGCTGTAAGCCTTTTCTTTTCTCTTTCAACGCAACATTGGGTGATTCTCCATCTTGGTTACACATATGTCATTGATGAGCAGATAGTTGTGACAGTCTGACATATAGTCGCCTTCAAAAGATATAATGTGGTACAGGTTTGTCGCTTATGGCCATACCACCTTCAACGTGCCCAATCTCATTCGAACTCGAAAGCCAAGCAAGGTAGGGCCTGGCTAGTACTTGGACGGGAGACCGCCTGGGAATACCAGGTGCTGTAAGCCTTTTCTTTTCTCTTTCAACGCAAGATTTGGTGATTCTCCATATTGGTTACACAGATGACCTTGATGAGGTAACAGTCGTGACTGTCATGACATTCTGACGTGTTGTCGCCTTCAAATGACGTAATGAGGTAACAATTTCTCGCTTACGGCCATTCCACCTACAACGTGCCCGATCTCATTCAACCTCGGAAGCCAAGCAAAGTAGGGCCTGGCTAGTACTTGGACGGGACACTGCCTGGGAATACCAGGTGCTGTAAGCCTTTTCTTTTCTCTTTCAACGCAACATTGGGTGATTCTCCATATTGGTTACACAGATGACATTGATGAGGTAACAGTCGTGACTGTCATGACATTCTGACGTGTTGTCGCCTTCAAATGACGTAATGAGGTAACAATTTCTCGCTTACGGCCATACCACCTTCAACGTGCCCGATCTCATTCGACCTCGGAAGCCAAGCAAGGTAGGGCCTGGCTAGTACTTGGACGGGAGACCGCCTGGGAATACCAGGTGCTGTAAGCCTTTTCTCTTCTCTTTCAACGCAACATTGGGTGATTCTCCATCTTGGTTACACATATGTCCTTGATGAGCAGATAGTTGTGACAGTCTGACATATAGTCACCTTCAAAAGATATAATGTGGTACAGGTTTGTTGCTTACGGCCATACCACCTTCAACATGCCTGATCTCATTCGACCTTGGAAGCCAAGCTAGGTAGGGCCTGGCTAGTACTTGGGCGGGAGACTGCCTGGGAATACCAGGTGCTGTAAGCCTTTTCTGTTATTTTTCAACGCAAGATTTGGTGATTCTCCATATTGGTTACACAGATGACATTGATGAGGTAACAGTCGTGACAGTCATGACATTCTGACGTGTTGTCTCCTTCAAAAGACATATTGAGGTAACAATTTGTCGCTTACGGCCATACCACCTTCAACGTGCCCGATCTCATTCGAACTCGGAAGCCAAGCAAGGTAGGGCCTGGCTAGTACTTGGACGGGAGACTGCCTGGGAATACCAGGTGCTGTAAGCTTTTTCTTTTCTCTTTCAACGCAACATTGGGTGATTCTCCATCTTGGTTACACAGATGACATTGATGAGGTAACAGTCGTGACTGTCGTGACATTCTGACGTGTTGTCGCCTTCAAAAGACATATTGAGGTAACAATTTGTCGCTTACGGCCATACCACCTTCAACGTGCCCGATCTCATTCGAACTCGGAAGCCAAGCAAGGTAGGGCCTGGCTAGTACTTGGACGGGTGACTGCCTGGGAATACCAGGTGCTGTAAGCCTTTTCTGTTATTTTTCAACGCAACATTGGGTGATTCTCCATATTGGTTACACAGATGACATTGATGAGGTAACAGTCGTGACTGTCATGACATTCTGACGTGTTGTCGCCTTCAAATGACGTAATGAGGTAACAATTTCTCGCTTACGGCCATACTACCTTCAACGTGCCAGATCTCATTCGACCTCGGAAGCCAATCAAGGTAGGGCCTGGCTAGTACTTGGACGGGAGACCGCCTGGGAATACCAGGTGCTGTAAGCCTTTTCTTTTCTCTTTCAACGCAACATTGGGTGATTCTCCATCTTGGTTACACATATGTCCTTGATGAGCAGATAGTTGTGACAGTCTGACATATAGTCGCCTTCAAAAGACATAATGAGGTAACAATTTCTCGCTTACGGCCATACCACCTTCAACGTGCCCGATCTCATTCGAACTCGAAAGCCAAGCAAGGTAGGGCCTGGCTAGTACTTGGACGGGAGACTGCCTGGGAATACCAGGTGCTGTAAGCCTTTTCTGTTATTTTTCTAAGCAAAATTGGGTGATTCTCCATCTTGGTTACACACATGTCATTGATGAGCTTATAGTCGTGACAGTCTGACATATAGTCGCCATCAAAAGATATAATGTGGTACAGTTTTGTCGCTGTGGTGGCCACAACTTCAGCCACCCCATAACTTACCAGTCTGTTGGTCTAACTGGATGCATCCAGGCAAAGGGATGCAGTGAGGCTGGCGTCAGGCTTTAATGCCTTCAGTAGGCCTGGACTGGGCCACCTTGCTCAATTACTTGGGGGGGGTTGAAGAAAGCAGGAAAATGTTTTGTTTATTCTTATAGTTAAAGTGGGAAGTTCTTTTTGTTGTTGTTGCTTTACTTTGTTCTTTTATTTTGTATTCTAAGAGGTCTGTGTCTGTTAGAGCTATTGGTTAGTGTTAGGTGTTAGTGTTGGTAATGTCAATCCCCATGTGTTGTGACTGGTTTGGCCAACCAGTATATATGCTGCCCTTGTGTGTCTTTTGTCAGGTCTGGTTTTGTCTTTTGTTTGTAGTAGTGCTTGTGTTAAAGATTTACCATTATGGTTTTGTTCAGTTAGTTTAGGTTGGCCTCTTTTAGGGAATGCTTTTCATTATTATTATGATTTGTTTATGTCTCTATATTTTGTTTTTGGATAAATAAATCCATTTATTTTGAAATAATCCATTTGTGTCCTGCGCCTAACTACCCGGTCCCTGACTTATGGTGGCAGTGGTGGGATCGTCCAGTAGAGGGCACAGGATTTTTTTTTTTTCTCTACTTTTTCACCTTTTTACCTGCTTCATTCCCTCCCTTTTTCTGGTGTTTATTCACAATTTGAGTTAGTCTTTCTCTAATTGTTTAAATGCCAAGGAGGGGAAGAGGACCAAGGATAGATGGTGGAGAGGAACAGCATCAGGAGTTGTGTTTTAATACAGAAGAAATGGAGAAAGGAGCTCCTGGAGGGGCGGATGGCCATGAGGGTGAAGGTGAAGAGCCTGGGATCTCAGATGTGTATGCAATATTACGGACCCTTATGGGGCAGCAGGAGACCCGGGAGGTGCGGTATAAAGAAGACACTGCAAGGCAAGAATAGCGCTGTTACGTGCCAGGAAGGCGAGGGAGGAGCCTGTAGTTTTGTCTGTGCTGTTTGTCATCTCTCCCCAGGATCACACCGCCTGATTGGCCTGTTTATACTGACTGGAACCAACCAGCATCTGCAGCAGCCTACATAAGGTTCAGACTGAGTGGGAGGAGTCTCTCTCTCTCTCTGCCCTTCCTGTCCTGAGCAGACGTCCATGTTGCTACTACGTGAAGCTAGCCTTTGTTCTGTTTTGCCACCTTTTGACCAGGCGCTGCTGGCTAGGCTTTTTGTTTGTTCTACCTTGAGACCGTTCAGTGGTAAGAGGCTGGGTCTAGGTAAATTGGGGGTACCCTGTACACATGCAACACACAGCTGAAACTTCTGTTAGACACACCAGGTAAGACAGCTGCTGCTCCCCCTGTAATGTTTTGAACCTGCTGTTTTGTAGAGTAGGTAGACAGGCCTTTTCGTTAATTTTGTTTCTCTGACTAGTTAGATAGACAGGCCCTGTTTTGTTTTGTTCAGTTCTTTTATTTGGCACAGCTGCAGACCAGTCCTCCTACCCTGTACTTGTGTCCTGATCCATACCTCATTTGTGCACCAATAAACAAACGGTATCCACTAAACACTGACTGCTCCTGTGGTTACTTAGTGTTAGGGCCTCCTCTTCCCTCTAGACCGAGCCAGACTGAGAGGGGGCGTAACAAGCGCTTTAAAGCTTTACAGCATCAGTTTCAGTTACTGCAGCTGGAGGTGCAGGTCCGTACCACCCCGACTCCTGCCTCCACTCCTATGGAATTGGGTGCTGAACCATCTCAGGTGCCTTCTAAGGTGACTTCTGTTTTGGAAGATGATACACCGTCACAGCTTCCATCAGGTCAGTCCCAGTTACATTATGTACCCAGATTGCTAAAACTTTCGGAAGAGGATGATGTGGAACACTTCCTTATCACTTTTGAGCGTATTGCGACGGCATGTCGATGGCCTAAGGCAGACTGGGTGTTTCATCTAATACCACTGCTGACAGGTAAGGCTAGAAGTGCCTATGTGCATATGGACTTGGATGATGCCCAGGATTATGATAAAGTAAAATCTGCTATTCTTACAAAATATGACATAAATACTGAAACCTATAGACAGCGATTTCGCTCCATGGATATTAATGCAGAGGAAAGCCCAAGGGAGCTTTATGCAAGGCTTAAGGAACTGTATGGAAAGTGGGTCCAGCCGAAAGGTAAAACAACACAAGAGATTGGTGAAATTATCATTTTGGAACAATACTTGAGAATGGTGTCCCCTGAGTTACAGGTGTGGCTCAAGGAGCACAGCCCAAAAACAGCAGCTGATGCTGCTGCCCTAGCTGAGGTGTTCGTGGCTGCTCGTAAGAAAACTCAGCCTTGGAGCTATACGGCCTGGAAAACCACCAACTACAGTCGAAGGTCAACTTCTCCTCAGTACCAACAGAGGCCTGGTATGGGTAAGCCACCTGCAAGCGACCCGGTGGTGCCAAAACTGCCTTCAAAGTCTTATAATAAACTACCAGTGTGCTATCTGTGTGGTCAGGAGGGCCATACTAAGCCAGTTTGCCCGAAAAACCCAGTTAAGTTGACTCAGGTGTGTTTTGTACCACGTCATACTGTCTCATCGGAGGATGACTGTAATAAGGAAATAGGAATGACATCTGTTGAAGTAAATGGACAAACTGTACAGGCTTTGGTCGATACTGGCAGTGAGCAGACACTAGTGCATTGCAGCTTGGTGTCACCTAACATGGTTATGGCTAAAAATACAATTCACCTTTGCTGTGTGCATGGAGATGAAAAGTCTTGCCCCACAGCGGATGTGTATTTGAAAGTTCAGGGACAGGTCTACCTGTTGAATGTTGGGGTCGTGCAGAATTTACCATTTTCTGTGGTGTTGGGCCGTGACCTGCCAGTACTTTTTGACATGTTACAACCAAAACAAAAATGTGGTGTGGCAGTCACTAGGGCTCAATCTAAACAGGTTGATCTGCAACAAGAAACCCTTCAAACCTTGCCTTATTTTGATGCTGACCTGGAGGCTGCACCCGGGAAGTCTCAGAAGTCACGCAGACAAAAGAGGCAAGCAAAGTTCCAACATACAATCGTAGAACCAGCAGTTGAGCTGGAGCCTGACATGCAGATGGGCTTAAAGATCCCCACAGACATTATCAACCTACAAAGATGTGATCTCACTCTGAGTCAGTTATTGTGGAAAGCTAAAGAGGGGAAGGGAGGCATCACACCTGATGCAGATGGCGATTTCTTTCTGGAAAATGGTGTGCTCTATCGTCAGCAGGGGGCAGCAAAGCAGATGGTGGTCCCTCAGGCTGTTCGGGAGGCTGTTCTTACAATGGGCCACACCATTCCTTGGGCTGGCCACTTGGGAAAACATAAGACTGCTGCTCGTATTAGGCAACATTTCTTTTGGCCTGGGATGCGTACTGATGTTGCTGATTTCTGTAGAAGTTGCCCTCAATGCCAGAAAACGTCATCTAAAGTCCCCTCCAGAGCTCCTCTGCAACCTCTCCCCATCATATCTACACCTTTTGAGCGGTTGGGGATGGATATTGTTGGCCCAGTGGAGAGGAGTAAAACGGGAAATCGTTACATGCTTGTGATAGTGGACTATGCTACAAAATATCCTGAAGTCTTCCCCTTAAGATCAATCAAAGCCAAGCCTGTTGCCTTCTGTTTGGTGCAGTTGTTTTCTAGAGTGGGGTTTCCCTGTGAAATATTAACAGACCAAGGAACTAACTTTATGTCCACTCTGCTCAAACAGGTTTATCAGCTGCTTGGGATTAAGAGTTTGCGGACAACCCCTTACCACCCTCAAACGGATGGCCTGACAGAGCGTTTTAATCAGACTCTCAAGCAGATACTGCGCAAGTTTGTGAACGAAACCGGGTCAGACTGGGATCAGTGGCTGCCATATTTGCTGTTTGCGTATCGGGAAGTACCTCAAGCCTCCACTGGGTTTTCACCCTTTGAACTTTTGTATGGTCATGAAGTGAGGGGGCCTCTTTCATTGCTAAATAAAGTATGGGGAGGGGGTGACCAGGTGAGGGCGGGGCTGGTGAATGTGGTGTCGTATGTTTTACAGATGAGAGAGCGGTTACAGAGCATGACGGAATTGGCCCAATCCCATATGGCAGAGGCGCAGCAGCATCAGAAGAAATGGTATGACCAGTCGGCCCGGCAGAGAATCTTTAATCCTGGACAAAAAGTTTTGATACTGCTGCCTATTGAGGATAGCAAACTGCTGGCCAAGTGGCAAGGGCCGTTTGAGGTTCAGGAGCGTCTGGGACCAACAACCTATCGAGTCTCCACCCCAGGGCAGCAGCGTGCCAGCCGGGTCCTTCATGTGAACCTGCTGAAGGAGTGGGTTGAGAGGCCAGTGGAGGTTTTGCTGGTCAAGAGTGTGTTGGAAGAGGTGGATGAGCAATATTTACCATCTTCTGCACCAGCCGTCCTGGATTTGTACCACCTGCCAGAAAAGAAGCAGTCGCAGGTGAGAGGATTATGTGGATCTGAGGTTTTCCAGGTGAAACCTGGGAGGACGAATATGATCGAGCATGACATTGTTTTGAAAGATGGAGCTTCTGTAAGGCGCATGAGTTACAGGGTCCCAGAGAGGTTACTGGGGTCGCTAAAGGAGGAGGTGGACCTGATGCTGTCACTGGGGATAATTGAAAGGTCAAAAAGTGAGTGGTGCCATCCAGTGGTCCTGGTCCCAAAGAAGGATGGTGCTATAAGATTCTGCATTGATTTCAGGTATCTTAATTCAGTGTCTCAATTTGATTCTTATCCCACTCCCTGGATTGATGATCTGATTGAACGTGTGGGGAAGGCCAAGTATTTAACCACCATAGATCTGTGTAAAGGATATTGGCAGGTTCCTCTCACTCAACGATCTCGTGAGCTGACAGCCTTTAGAACACCGTGGGGACTGTTTCAGTTTACTGTGTTACCTTTTGGATTACATGGGGCTCCTGCAACTTTCCAAAGACTCATGGATCAGGTACTGTGTGAATTTTCTGAGTTTACCTCTGCATACTTGGATGATATAGTCATCTACAGTGGCACTTGGGAAGAGCATCTGGAACATCTGCGAGCAGTGTTGCTGCACTTAAAGGCAGTTGGGTTGACTGTTAATCCAGCCAAGTGTGCCATTGCTAAAACTGAGACTGAGTATTTGGGCTTTGTCATTGGTAATGGGGTTGTTAGACCACAGGCTAGCAAGGTCATGGCCCTTGAATCTTGCCCTGTGCCACAAACTAAGAAACAGTTGAGATCCTTTTTGGGGATGGCAGGATTTTATCACCGTTTCATCCCCAGTTTCTCCTCTAGAGCGGCACTACTTACAGACATGACTGGAGCGAGGTGCAGTAATCGGCTCCAATGGTCAGAGGAGGCATTAGCAGCCTTCCGGGATCTTCGACAATCTTTAAGTAAGGAGCCTGTTTTGCATAGTCCTGATTTTGAAAGGCACTTTGTTTTACAAACTGATTCATCTGAGAGGGGTCTAGGGGCTGTGCTGCTGCAAAGATCGGAGGATGATCGGCATCCAGTGGCATACATCAGTCGTAAACTGTTACCAAGGGAGGTTCGTTACTCCACAGTGGAAAAGGAAGCACTTGCAATAAAGTGGGCTCTGGACACACTCAAGTACTATCTGCTGGGAAGAGAATTCACCCTGGAAACAGACCACAAGGCCCTTCAATGGTTGGAGAGAATGAAGGATACGAATGGGAGGATTACACGCTGGTACCTGGCCATGCAGCCTTTCCGGTTTTCTGTTCGTCACATTCCCAGCAGAACCAATGCCACAGCAGACTACCTCTCTCGCTGTATTAGCGAGGATTCCGAAGAGGGAGGGTGTGTGGTGGCCACAACTTCAGCCACCCCATAACTTACCAGTCTGTTGGTCTAACTGGATGCATCCAGGCAAAGGGATGCAGTGAGGCTGGCGTCAGGCTTTAATGCCTTCAGTAGGCCTGGACTGGGCCACCTTGCTCAATTACTTGGGGGGGGTTGAAGAAAGCAGGAAAATGTTTTGTTTATTCTTATAGTTAAAGTGGGAAGTTCTTTTTGTTGTTGTTGCTTTACTTTGTTCTTTTATTTTGTATTCTAAGAGGTCTGTGTCTGTTAGAGCTATTGGTTAGTGTTAGGTGTTAGTGTTGGTAATGTCAATCCCCCATGTGTTGTGACTGGTTTGGCCAACCAGTATATATGCTGCCCTTGTGTCTTTTGTAAGGTCTGGTTTTGTCTTTTGTTTGTAGTAGTGCTTGTGTTAAAGATTTACCGTTATGGTTTTGTTCAGTTAGTTTAGGTTGACCTCTTTTAGGGAATGCTTTTCATTATTATTATGATTTGTTTATGTCTCTATATTTTGTTTTTGGATAAATAAATCCATTTATTTTGAAATAATCCATTTGTGTCCTGCGCCTAACTACCCGGTCCCTGACAGTCGCTTACGGCCATACCTCCTTCAACGTGCCCGATCTCATTCGAACTCGGAAACCAAGCAAGGTAGGGCCTGGATAGTACTTGGACGGGAGACCGCTTGGGAATACCAGGTGCTGTAAGCCTGTTCTATTTTTCAACGCAACATTGGGTGATTCTCCATCTTGGTTACACAGATGTCCTTGATGAGCAGATAGTCGTGACAGTCTGACATATAGTCGCCTTCAAAAGACATAATGAGGTAACAACTTCTCGCTTACGGCCATACCATCTTCAACGTGTCCGATATCATTCGACCTCGTGGCCAAGCAAGGTAGGGCCTGGCTAGTACTTGGACCGGAGACCGCTTGGGAATAGCAGGTGCTGTAAGCCTTTTCTTTTCTCTTTCAACGCAACATTGGGTGATTCTCCATCTTGGTTACACAGATGACCTTGATGAGCTTATAGTCGTGACAGTCTGACAATAAGTTACCTTCAAAAGATATAATGTGGTACAGTTTTGTTGCTTACGGCCATACCACCTTCAACATGCCCGATCTCATTCGACCTCGGAAGCCAAGCAAGGTAGGGCCTGGCTAGTACTTGGACGGGAGACCGCCTGGGAATACCAGGTGCTGTAAGCCTTCTCTTTTCTCTTTCAACGCAACATTGGGTGATTCTCTTTTTTGGTAACGCAGATGACCTTGATGAGCTTATAGTCGTGACAGTCTGACATATAGTCGCCATCAAAAGATAAAATGTGGTACAGTTTTGTTGCTTACGGCCCTACCACCTTAAACGTGCCCGATCTCATTCGAACTCGGAAGCCAAGCAAGGTAGGGCCTGGCTAGTACTTGGACGGGAGACCGTCTGGGAATACCAGGTGCTTTAAGCCTTTTCTTTTCTCTTTCAACGCAACATTGGGTTTTTCTCCATATTGGTTACACAGATGACATTGAGGAGCACATAGTTGTGACAGTCTGACATATAGTCGCCTTCAAAAGACATAATGAGGTAACAATTTCTCCCTTACGGCCATACCACCTTCAACATGCCCGATCTCATTAGACCTCGGAAGCCAAGCAAGGTAGGGCCTGGCTAGTACTTGGACGGGAGACCGCCTGGGAATACCAGGTGCTGTAAGCCTTCTCTCTTCTCTTTCAAAGCAACATTGGGTCATTCTCCATATTGGTTACACAGATGACATTGATCAGGTAACAGTCGTGACTGTAATGAGATTCTGACGTGTTGTCACCTTCAAAAGACATTGAGGTAACAATTTGTCGCTTACGGCCATACCACCTTCAAAGTGCCCGATCTCATTCGAACTCGGAAGCCAAGCAAGGTAGGGCCTGGCTAGAACTTCGATGAGAAGCCGCCTGGGAATACCAGGTGCTGTAAGCCTTTTCTTTTCTCTTTCAACGCAACATTGGGTTTTTCTCCATATTGGTTACACAGATGACATTGAGGAGCAGATAGTTGTGACAGTCTGACATATAGTCGCCTTCAACAGACATAATGAGGTAACAAATTCTCGCTTACGACCATACCACCTTCAACGTGCCCGATCTCATTCGAACTCGGAAGCCAAGCAAGGTAGGGCCTGGCTAGTACTTGGACAGGAGACCGCCTGGGAATACCAGGTGCTGTAAGCCTTTTCTATTTTTCAACGCAACATTGGGTGATTCTCCATCTTGGTTACACAGATGACCTTGATGAGCTTATAGTCGTGACAGTCTGACATATTGTCGCCATCAAAAGATATAATGTGGTACAGTTTTGTCGCTTACGGCCATACCAACTTCAACGTGCCCGATCTCATTCGAACTCGGAAGCCAAGCAAGGTAGGGCCTGGCTAGTACTTGGACGGGAGACCGCCTGGGAATACCAGGTGCTGTAAGCCTTCTCTTTTCTCTTTCAACGCAACATTGGGTTTTTCTCCATATTGGTTACACAGATGACATTGAGGAGTACATAGTTGTGACAGTCTGACATATAGTCGCCTTCAAAAGACATAATGAGGTAACAATTTCTCGCTTACGGCCATACCACCTTCAACGTGCCCGATCTCATTTGAACTCGGAAGCCAAGCAAGGTAGGGCCTGGATAGTACTTGTACGGGAGACCGCTTGGGAACAGCTCGTGCTGAAAGCCTTTTCTGTTATTTTTCAAAGCAACATTGGGTGATTCTCCTTTTTGGTAACGCAGATGACCTTGATGAGCTTATAGTCGTGACAGTCTGACATATAGTCGCCATCAAAAGATATAATTTGGTACAGTTTTGTTGCTTACGGCCCTACCACCTTCAACGTGCCCGATCTCATTCGAACTTGGAAGCCAAGCAAGGTAGGGCCTGCATAGTACTTGGACCGGAGACCGCTTGGGAATACCAGGTGCTGTAAGCCTTTTCTTTTCTCTTTCAATGCAACATTGGGTTTTTCTCCATATTGGTTACACAGATGACATTGAGGAGCAGATAGTCGTGACAGTCTGACATATAGTCGCCATCAAAAGATATAATTTGGTACAGTTTTGTTGCTTACGGCCCTACCACCTTCAACGTGCCCGATCTCATTCGAACTCGGAGGCCTAGCAAGGTAGGGCCTGGATAGTACTTGGACGGGAGACCGCTTGGGAATACCAGGTGCTGTAAGCCTTCTCTTTTGTCTTTCAAAGCAACATTGGGTGATTCTCCATATTGGTTACGCAGATGACCTTTATGAGCTTATAGTCGTAACAGTCTGACATATAGTCGCCATCAAAAGATATAATGTGGTACAGTTTTGTTGCTTACGTTCCTACCACCTTAAACGTGCCCGATCTCATTCGAACTTGGAAGCCAAGCAAGGTAAGGCCTGACTAGTACTTGGATGGGAGACCGCCTGGGAATACCAGGTGCTGTAAGCCTTTTCTTTTCTCTTTCAACGCAACATTGGGTTTTTCTCCATATTGGTTACACAGATGACTTTGAGGAGCTTACAGTCGTGACAGTCTGACATATAGTCGCCTTCAAAGGACATAATGAGGTAACAATTCCTCGCTTACGGCCATACCACCTTCAGCTGTGCATGAGCGAACCAGGAAGTGGAAGCACCAGTGAGCACCACCCAGTAGCCACCCAGTTTTTCTTTGCTGGTGTGGTTTTTTGTTTGTCTATGGTGTTTTTCTCCTATCTTTTGATAGTGATTTTTGGTTTTGTCAGTGTGTACTTTTATCCCCCCGGCGGATTATTCCGTTCGGGGGCGCTTTTTGTTGTATTTTTTTCTTTGTTTCCCCTCGGAGTCAGAGGGACGCCACGGTGGAAGCCGGTATTTTTCTTTTTGATTTTGCTATGGAGGCCGGTAGGCCTGAGCGTGCAAAGCTTGGAAAACGGCAGATAGTGGAGCATTCTACCTCTGGCCGGATGAGCCAAGCTGAAGCGGGGTTGGAGGGAGAGAACCGAGATGGTGAAGTCTTCGCCGAGTCTTCAAGAAGCACAGGAGAGCAGCGAAAAGGAGCGAGCAGTAGAGCGCTGAGAACAAGCGAGGCAGCCCAGCCACGAACAATGGCTGCCGGGAAAGTAGCGGAGGCAGCGCTGCCGACGGTGGGGAGACGCTGTGCTGCAGCAACAGGAGCGGATGAATGTAGGCAGACTGGGGCTACAGGGAGAACCCAGCCAACAGCTGCGGCCGACAAGAGCGGAGAGAGCGGAAAAGCAGATGGGAGAAAGGAATCTGAGATGCGGCAGGTGGTACAAAGAGCTACAGACGCTGCTGGAGAAGCGACAGGCAGTAGCTTTGAAGGAGGACCACGGCACAGAGAAACGGACACGGGACATCACAACAGCAGCTTGACTGCCAACAGCGGAAGCTTGAGAAAATATGAAAAAGACCTCACTGTAATGGCGGAGATTCTGGGAACGGAAAATGTGAAAACAATTGAACTTTTGAGAGCAATAAGGGACGTGTGCGGGGGAGTTGTTGCCCTGCGTGAAACTGGTGCAAGGAAATATGAGATCACACTCAGGAGCGAGGCAGGGAAAAAGAGACTCCTAGATGGTCTGAAAATTGGCTCGGCAGTTGTCATGGCCAAGTCTCTAGCCGTCGACGAGCTTGTCGTCTCGTTCCTGAATCTTCCAGCCTACATCATGGATGAAGACATCATTGATAAACTGCACACATGGAAAGTTACAGCAGTCTCACCAATCAAACGCAGGATGTGGCCGGGAACGGACGTGGCAGACGGCACAAGGTTTGTGAAAGTTAAATTCACAGATCAAGTACAATCATTGCCATACTCTGCCAAATTTATGACTGCCACTGGACCAGAATACTTCAGAGTAATCCACAATAATCAGCAGAAGGTCTGCAGAATGTGTTTACAGCCTGGTCACATTGTCAGAGACTGCCCAGACTTTACTTGCTTCAAGTGTAACAAGCAGGGACATTATGCACGAGAGTGTGGGGCATGGGGAAAAAGGTGCGTGGAATGTCACAATGCTGAGGCTAATTGTGTGTGTGTGAGTGAAAATGAGGAGCAGGCTGCTGCTTCTGCACAAGAAGGGAGAGTGGAGTTTGATGCTGAGAGCCTGCTCGAGTCGGATGTGTCATGGAGTGAGGAGGAGGGGGAGCAGGCACTGGATGACTATAGTAGTGAAACTGCACCAGCCATAGAGCAGGCAACCCAGCAAGAGCATATTAAGGTTGGCCCGAGTATGGATGGAGTAATGGCCTGTGTGAGTGGCGAGATGGCAGTGCCACGGCTACACCGAGCGGACGCAAAAGCACTGCCGAGCGAGAGTAAAATGAGGGTGAGCGCATCGAGGGAAGTCGGGAAAGAGAGTGAGAGCCGTTCCGCCTCCAGATGCACCTCTCCCACGTCTGACGTGGACATGGAGGTGGTGGAGGCAGTGAGGGACAAGCGCAGCAAGAGCAGGAAGAAAGTAAAAGGAAAAGCTTCATGAAAATGACTGTGTATGTGTATGATGCGTCTCTCCCCCTAGAAAATGAAAATAATATCTAGAAATCTATGCGGTCTTTCCAGACTGAGCCGCCTGAAATACATGTGTGAGCGCATGGAGTGTGATGTGATGTGTGTTCAAGAGTGTAGGTGGAGTGAGAGTGTAGTGAATGAGGTCAGATCGTTTTGGAGAGGCAGTTTCTTTTACTCCCTCTCTGGCAATGGCACGGCGGGAGTGGCTGTGTTTGTAGGTGAGAATGTGTGTGAAAGTGTGAACGTAGTCCATAAAGACACAGCGGGGAGGGTGATTGTATTAGATATTGTGAAAAATAACATAAAATATACACTGATAAATATATATGGTCCTAATAATGAGAGGGAGAGACGCAATGTTTTTAATGAATGCAAGAAGTGGACAAATAACAACACAATTATAGTGGGAGATTTCAATGTAGTACTGACAAAGATGGACGTGGGGGTAAATAACATTTTCAAAAATGACACAAGCAGAACAATAATGTATGAATGGATGGATGAGTATTGCTTGGTGGATGCGTGGAGGAGTCAGAACCCCAGCACACGAGCCTTCTCCCGGCGCCAAGTTGTGCTGGGACGTCTGAAGCAGACCAGGATCGACCTGTGTTTGCTAGCTGCCGGCCTGGTAAGAACACTCAATGCCTGCTCATACGAGTTCAGTGCAGGGAGCGATCACGCCTCCCTAAAGGTGACTCTGGGAGAGGGTGGCAGGCAGAGGAACGGAGGGCTGTGGTGTTTCAACACGGCCCTCCTGGAGGACGCTGTTTTTGTTAAGAAGATGCAGTCTCTTCTCTCTGGTTTATCGGATGAAAGCAGGTTTGTAGTAGATATAGTCGAGTGGTGGGAGCGCACCAAGTTGTTAATTAAGCGGCGCTGCATCGCATGGAGCAGAGAGAAGAGGCAGAGAGAGAGCCACAGAGAGACTCAGCTGAGAGACCGTCTGCACAGGGAGCTGGAGCTGCTCGGGGAGGATGCCAGCCGTCCGCTGAGCGTGTATCTCGGGCTGAGGGAGCAGCTGAGAACCATGGAAGAGGACAGGTGCAGGGGAGCAATGATCCGTAGCAAGGCACAACACATGCTTGACGGGGAGCGCTGCACCGCCTTCTTCCTGGGGTTGGAGAAGAAGAGACAGGCTCGGGCATATATCACAGAGTTAAAAGATGCAGCGGGACACATACAGACTGACAACATAGAAATTTTGCAAACAGTGCACGACTTCTATACTGATCTATTCACTGCACAGAACACAGCGCAAGAACACATAGATAGGGCAGTGGGAAGCATCGGCTGCTCCCTTAGCCCTGAGGATGCAGCGATGTGTGACGGTGGCATTCTGCCCCGAGAGGTTGCGGCGGCAATAGCAGGGCTGAAAAAGGCAAAGAGCCCGGGGGCGGACGGCCTCTCGGCTGAGTTTTTTCAGGGTTTTGCAGAGCAGCTGATTCCGATCCTCTGCAGACTGTTCTCTGCCATGCAGGAGGAAGACAGGTGCGCAGAGTCCTTTTTGGGAGGTGTGATTACCTTGGTCTTTAAGAACAAAGGTGCCAGGTCGGAGCTGGCAAACTACAGGCCGATCAGTCTGCTTAATACAGACTACAAAATCCTGGCTCGTGTGCTGGGGGGACGGCTCCGTAGAGTGATTGGTACGATTGTGGGGTCGAACCAGACGTACAGTGTGCCTGGGAGAGACATTGCTGACTCTATTTTATCTATCCGCTGTGCGTATGAGTGTGTAGTGCAAACTGGGGGGGTCTTCTTAAACCTTGACCTAGAAAAAGCGTTTGATAGAGTAGAGCATGACTTTTTATTTGCGTGTCTGGATGCGTTTGGTTTCGGCCCCAGTTTTATTGGATGGATGAAGAGAATGTATAGGGGTGCATGTAGTCGGGTGAAAGTAAATGGCTTTTTAACGGACCCCGTACTCTTGAAAAGATCAGTGCGCCAGGGCTGCCCGCTGTCCTCAATGCTCTATGCATTGGTGGCTGAGCCCCTGGCGGCATTGATTTTAAAAGACACACATATCACAGGCATAATGTCACCATTGGGAAACACTTTTAAAATAGCGCAATACGCAGATGATGTCTCGATCATGGTAAAGGACAAGGATGAGCTAAGCAGAGTAATAAATCACATCACAGTGTATGAGAAGGCGTCGGGCGCCAAACTAAATTACTCCAAGTCGGTCCTGGCCACTGGTCCCAACACATTTCTAGGGGAGGTTGGGCAACGGTTTCAGACTGCAGATGGCATGATAAGAGTGCTCGGCACTCTCATCGGTCCTGACAGGCAGCTCTGCGCCCACAAGATGTGGGAAGAGCAGACTGCACAAATTCAGGGCAGAGTAAACCTGTGGAAAATGAGAGGTTTAGGCCTCAGAGGGAAGGCCACATTAATTAACGCAATCTTGATACCCAAACTGGTTTATGTGATGAAAGTCTGCCACATGTCAGGTGATGTGTTGGCACGACTCCACACGTTATTCACAGATTTTCTTTGGAAAGGTAGGGCTTTTAGAATAGCACGTAGGACATTAGTTGGAGCACGAGGAGAGGGAGGTTTAGATTTATGCGACCTATACATCAAGAAATTTTCACTGAGGATGGGTTTGATTAAAAAATTTTTAGTTGGTGAAGGGGGGCACATTTGGAAAGATTATTTTCAGGACTTTATTACCCAGAATGGAAGGTGTGGTATATACAATTTATGTTCAAAACTGTTTGCACGGGGGACTAGGGAAGGAGACTTCTTATTCAGGGAACTGGGTGAAGCATGGGGCAGAGCGCTGCCCCACTTGGTTTTCATCCCACAGGGAAAGCAGGATATCTTACACCAGCCTGTGTTTGGCAATCCTTCTTTGGCAATTTGGCAATGTAGAACGTCAGGTGATATGTAGAGTGGGTGACTTATTGAATAATAAAGGCGAATTTGATGTTGATTTGGTGGTGGGGAAATTCAAAGCGGAAGGGCACAGGGTGAGGAGAGACAGGATCAACAAGGTGATAAGAGCAGTGCGAGAGGGCCTGCCTCAGGAGTGGAGGGACACGTTAGAGCACGGGGAGGACAAGGGGGGAGATCTGGTCTTCTGTTGGGCACAAAATGCAGACATCTCACCTGAAGACATGACCCCCAAATTCTGGTATAAGCATTTCAGACACACAGTATTCAAACCACCGGCAGCCCTGCAACACTGGACTCGCTTCTTTTCATCCACTTTACTACACCCATCCTGGCTTGACTTACACAAACACTGGATTCCAGCAGAAATATTCAACAGCAACTTTAAAATACGACACAGACGCATCCCGGTTTCCATAGTGTTACATCAAATAGACAAATGTCTCTTTTCACGCACGTGTGCAGTTTGTAGCTTAGAAGATGAGTGTTTTGAGCATTTTTTGTTAGAGTGCAGGGTGGTGAGGAGATTTAGGGAATGGCTGAGAGAAGTATTAATACACAAGTGTGGCATGAGCAACCTAGAGGGTGAGCGGTGGGACTGGGTGTGGGTGTTTGGGCTTGAGGACAACAAAGAGAAGAGCGGTTTGGTTAACAGAGATCTGGTGAACTTTCTGCTATGCACTGCACGACACATCTTGTATGTAGCCAGGAATAGCGCACTGTATAAGGGCAAGAAGGTAGATAGGGTGATATTTTGCAAAAACATGTTCTGTAGTTATATGAAAGCATTGTTTACAACAGAGGGGGGAGGCTTTGAAGATAAGTGGTGCACCAACAACTCATTGTGTATGGTGGGAGAGGGAGGGAAACTGGTTTTTGTGTTTGATTAGGGTGATTTTTTGTTATTTCATTTATTTGTTTTTTGGTTTTTGTTTTGTTTTGTTGATTTTTATGGTTATGTTGTGCTTTGATTATGCTTTTTAACATACTATCTTTTCTTTAGTGGTGAACAAGAATTACATGAAGCATTAATGTTTGTAAATAGTTTGTATTTTGAATCTTTTTAAATGTCTATTTTGTAAAACTTGAATTTTTGATAATAAAAGACAAAAAAAAAAAAAAACGTGCCCGATCTCATTCGAACTCGGAAGCCAAGCAAGGTAGGGCCTGGCTAGTACTTCGATGGGAGACTTCCTGGAAATACCAGGTGCTGTAAGCCTTTTCTTTTCTCCTTCAACGCAACATTGGGTTTTTCTCCATATTGGTTACACAGATGACATTGAGGAGCTTACACTTGTGACAGGCTGACATATTGTCGCCATCAAAAGATATAAGTGGTACAGTTTCGTCGCTTACGGCCATACCAACTTCAACGTGCCCGATCTCATTCGAACTCGGAAGCCATGCAAGGTAGGGCTTGGATAGTACTTCGATGGGAGACTTCCTGGAAATACCAGGTGCTGTAAGCCTTTTCTTTTCTCCTTCAACGCAACATTGGGTTTTTCTCCATATTGGTTACACAGATGACATTGAGGAGCAGATAGTTGTGACATTCTGACGTGTTGTCGCATTCAAAAGACATAATGAGCTAACTATTTTTCACTTACGGCCATACCACCTTCGACGTGTCAGATCTCATTCGAACTCGGAAGCCAAGCAAGGAAGGGCCTGGATAGTACTTGGACGGGAGACCGCTTGGGAATACCAGGTGGTGTAAGCCTTCTCTTTTCTCTTTCAACGCAACATTTGGCTTTTCTCCATATTGGTTACACAGATGACATTGAGGAGCAGATAGTTGTGACAGTCTGACATATAGACGCCTTCAAAAGACATAATGAGGTAACAATTTCCCGCTTACGGCCATACCACATTCAACGTGCCCGATATCATTCGACCTCGGAAACCAAGCAAGGTAGGGCCTGGCTAGTACTTGGACGGGAGACCGCCTGGGAATACCAGGTGCTGTAAGCCTCCTCTTTTCTCTTTCAACGCAACATTGGGTGATTCTCCATCTTGGTTACACAGATGTCCTTGATGAGCTTACAGTCGTGACAGTGTGACATATTGTCGCCATCAAAAGATATAATGTGGTACAGTTTTGTCGCTTACGGCCATACCACCTTCAGCGTGCCCGTTCTCATTCGAACTCGGAAGCCAAGCAAGGTAGGGCCTGGCTAGTACTTGGACGATAGACCGCCTGGGAATACCAGGTGCTGTAAGCCTTTCCTTTTCTCTTTCAACGCAACATTGGGTGATTCTCCATATTGGTTCGCTAATTTCTACCGACGATTCATCAGGAACTACAGCTCCATAGCTGCTCCACTCCATCATCTGACTTCTCCTAAGAACCCCTTTCCGTGGAACCCCCCAGCTGAGGAGGCATTTTCCCATCTCAAGGTGCTCCCTCCCATTCCTGGTGGAGGTAGACGCCTCGGACTGTGGAGTCGGGGCCGTCCTGTCACAGAGGTCTCCTAGGGATTCGAAACTACACCCATGTGCTTTCTTTTCGAGAAAATTGTCAGACACTGAGAGGAATTACGACGTGGGAAATCGTGAGCTCCTGGCTGTCAAGCTTGCATTGGAGGAGTGGAGGCACTGGCTAGAGGGCGCCAAACACCCCTTCACGGTCCTCAACGACCACAAGAACCTGGAGTATCTTAAGACGGCAAAGAGGTTGAACTCCAGGCAAGCCAGGTGGGCTATATTTTTCGAACGTTTTTCATTTGTACTGTCTTTTCGTCCAGGGGCCGAGAACAGCAGGGCTGACGCCCTATCCACATTATTTTCTCCAGGTGACGACCCAGACCGGGAGAATATGGGATCAAATTAGGGTCAAATAAAATTTGTACCCGTAAAATGATTTGTGCGTGTGTAACCCAGATGCGTGCATGTATTTGTACCTGTAAAATGATTTGTGCGTGTGTAAACCAGATTTGTACTTGTAATACACTTTGTGTGTCTGTAAAAAGATTTGAACTTGTAGATTTAACAAGAGTTTTACCAATATTCACACACACAAATCAAGCCTCTAAGTTACGCACAAAATGTGACCCTAAATTTACAAGTACAAAACGGTGACTCTGATTTGACGCTTGAATTTGATTGGCTAATGAAACCCAATCACCAAGCAGGCTGTCGCAGTCCTTTAGCGAAGCACTACTGGTCCTGAAAGGTGAAGACACAGCGATAAGCGGCGAGCGCCAATAAACCCAGAGAGTAATTATATTTAATGACGAGACAGACTTGACAGTGACTTACCTGCAAGGCTTTTATTCACGTAGGTAAACTTATGCGGCCTCATGAAAAACTATTACGTTGAGTCTCGGTGAATGACAACGTGCTAACCGCGGCTTCACACTGCACAGATAACATGCTAACAGCCTTACTGCTAACATGCTACTTAAACATCCAATAAAACCCACCATTGCTAATGTGACAGAGTCAGCAAGTTATTTCCCTTTACGTAACCCAAGCAGGTCTGCCAACGTAAAACGCAAGGATAGCACCAGAGAGCAGAGTTTGTGGCTTATAACATTTATTTTAATGACACTTTCAAATTAAAAAAGGCGATTTCCTGTTTAAAAACATGCAACAATGTTCATGAGTAAACCAATGCAAACAAAACAAAACAAACCACCATGCTTGGGTTAATTCAAAGCAAATAAACAGGAAAAATAAACCAAACCAATGTCAATTCAGTTAAAAGATCTACTAAACGCGATAAACAGGATCCGGTCCACATCAGGACAACGAAGCAGGGACCGTCTCGCGGCCCCAAGTCGTCAGATGTGCCTTAAATCCGAATCAGAGTCTGAGGCAGAACCAGAACAGCGGTCGTCAGAACAGCAGCGGTGAGGGAAAAGCCGATTCGTGGCCGCTCTTCCCAGGCCAGAGTGCAGCCCCACAGTGGTGGAGCCAGAGCAGCAGAGCTTTGCAGCTAAGGGACCTGCTGCAGTCTCTTCAGCAGAGGATCCTCCCTCCACTCGCTGCATAAATTACATAAAACATGGTTAAACAGGTGGAATGCGACCAGGAATTCTACAGTATAAAACCATGCGTGATACCTGGACATCAGCTGCCACAGCCCGGGCCAACACCAGATCAGCTGATCGCTACTAAAAGCTCGGCTCTGTAAGGAGACGCCGCCCCTGAGCTCTGTGCATATAAAAACGGGTAATGCGCTAAAACGTTACCTACCAGCAGCGACTTCCCTGCATGTGCAACACACGGACTCTACGGAGTCTCCCTCAGCTTGATTCGGGGCCGAACAGAGTCACCCATGCCCTTAAAAACACCTGCCAGACTCACCTGGGCCTGATTGAACAATAGGCTCCGGTGAGCACCAACACCCGAGCAGGCTCTCTGTTCAGTGGGAGGAGAAACCTCCACTCTGCCACTAACACCAGTTTACCTTTACCAGCTGCTACATTACCTTAGCATATCAGAAGAGTACATCATATCATACATATAGACATTAAATATAATTACTTAATTTTTTAATTAATTAATTAATTATCGCCGCTTATCGCTGTGTCTTCACCTTTCAGGACCGGTAGTGCTTCGCTAAAGGACTGCGACAGCCTGCTTGGTGATTGGGTTTCATTAGCCAATCAAATTCAAGCGTCAAATCAGAGTCACCGTTTTGTACTTGTAAATTTAGGGTCACATTTTGTGCGTAACTTAGAGGCTTGATTTGTGTGTGTGAATATTGGTAAAACTCTTGTTAAATCTACAAGTTCAAATCTTTTTACAGACACACAAAGTGTATTACAAGTACAAATCTGGTTTACACACGCACAAATCATTTTACAGGTACAAATACATGCACGCATCTGGGTTACACACGCACAAATCATTTTACGGGTACAAATTTTATTTGACCCTAATTTGATCCCATAGGAGAAGTTCATTCTTCCAGCATCGGTCCGCCTTGGGCCAGCTCGCTTGGAGCTGGAGGAGGAGATTCGGCAGTCCTCCCAGAACCGCCCAGCCCCGCCCAAGTGCCCCAGCCACTGTCTTTTTGTCCCTACGCACCTACGATCAAGAGTGGTCCAACTATGCCATGACTCCCGACTGGCCGTACATCCGGGGGTTAACCGCACCCTGCGAGTTTTGTCCCAGCGGTTCTGGTGGCCCTCCGTCCAGAGGGACACTAGGGCGTACGTCGCCGCCTGTTCCTCGTGCACCAGAGTAAAGACATCAAACTCACCTCTGGCTGGTCTTCTTTGTCCATTGCCGATCCAGAGGAGACCATGGTCTCACGTGGCCCTGAACTTCGTCACGGGTCTTCCGCCGTCCAGGGGTAAGACAGTGGTTCTTTCTATTATTGATCGTTTCTCTAAAATGGCGCACTTTGTCCCCCTGCGAAAACTGCCGTCTGCAGATAAACTACACTTTTATCATGTATTGTTATTACCCAAATATTTTTCCACATAATTGAGACCATAGAGCAAAAGCATATTGTACCTCTGGAAGAATGACTTCAGTAATTAATGCATACTGTAAATAACCCAGAGTGCTTTTATTGTTTAAATGATTTCTTGTTAGGACACCTTTAAGTTTGAGCTATGTGCTTTTATTTTGATGTTTTGACTTCCTGTGCAGTTTCGCTACTGGCAGCCCCTCGGAAAGAGGCACAAGTTCTTACGGTCGGTCGGTCGGTCGAACGGTCGGACGGTTACGGTAAATAATGGTATTTGTTGGTAACGGTAATAAGGAAATAAAAAATAGCGAAACGACCAGTAAAGCTTCATTCTTGCTCGGGGGGCCTGCTACAGTAAGAACTTACCTCCAGACCGTGGCCCGAGAAGTCGGAGCTACACAACATGTGCTGCATCGACCCGCCTGTGAACTTCATGAACGGCACGGCAACGACACAGCGGTGAGCTACAGCAACGGACGTAGGTCGTGGTGAGAGGAAGTTACAGTCAACATGGAGGCTATAGCAGAACAAATAAATCAAGCGAGGACAGTAAGCGAGTCGACGCAAGACTTAAGGGATCAGCTACAAGGTGACGAAGGGCAGCGAGCTGAACCGCAAAACGTTCAACCAACCGCACCTCGCAGGTCGGAGCGGCCCAGCGCGCCCACGGTGAAAATGCTCGCTTACCAAAACGAAGACCAAACTAAGAAGGAGAAAAGACTGCTAAGCATATATGAACACTGGAAAGGCCAAGTAAGAATATACAGAGAAAACCTAAAGAGTGAGCTAGCAGACGATAAGCTAGCAGAAATAGCCGACGACATAGAAGGAACAGTGCATAGCATGGCTAAGACGTTTAGCGAGCTAAGAGAGCGTCACACGCCCTCTCCTGCCATAAGACGCAGAATGGACTCATGTGAAGCTGTGACAAAAGACCTTATGAAAATTATCATGGAGCGTCTAGCGGCAATAGACGATTATGATGCAGAAAGGGAAAGACAGCGCCTTCATCAGCTCTTAGCACATGAACATGCTAAGTCCATATACGGGACCGGATCACAGTCAAGCCGCTGCTCAGAGACGTCAAGTATTGCAGCCAAAAGAATTGATGCAGCCGCTGAATTGGCTGTAAAGGAGGCTCAATACAGAAGCACACAAGAGGAAATTAAACAAAAGGAGAAAATAAGGGACATGGAGGAGAAACATAAGAGGGAATTGGATGCACAAAAGTCTGAACTGGAACGTTTGCAGGCTGAGAGAGAAATACAAGCTGCACGTGCAAAACTAGAGGTTTATGACAAAGAAATGAGAACGGATCTGGACAGTCAGAACTTCATGGTTCTGCCTGACGACATCATCCCTGCACACCCAGTATCTGTCCCTGCTTCAGACTCATATCACCTGCTCATGCAACCAAACAACACCTCTATTCCTGCCTTCAACCCTGTGCACCAATCAAGCCCACAAATGGTCACTTCAGCTCCTGCTGATATTTCCCTATTAGCCAAAGCTATCCAAGACAGTATAGCCATAAACAGAATCCCAGTGCCCCAGCCTGCTGTGTTCTCCGGAGATCCCATCACCTACATAGAATGGAAGGCTTCCTTTATCTCACTGGTGGACTCCAAAGGTATCCCTCCTGCTGATAAATTACACTTGTTGAAGAGATATATCACAGGTCCAGCACTGAAGTGTCTTGAAGGCACATTTTACCGAAGTGATGAAGAGGCATACAACGATGCGTGGAAAAGGCTTAACCAGCGTTATGGTCAGCCCTTTGTGATCCAACGGGCTTTCAGAGACAAACTGTCAAAGTGGCACAAAATCCACTCCAAGGATGCAGAAGGTTTAAGGACGTTCTCAGACTTTCTAACAGCCTGCCTACAGGCAATGCCACACGTGAAAGGCCTAGAGATACTAAATGACTGTGAGGAGAATCAAAAGTTATTACAGAAGGTTCCTGAATGGTTGGCTACACGTTGGAATCGTCAAGTCACAGTTGCTCTTTTAGAAGGTAAAGACTTCCCCTCTTTTAAAGATTTTGCACAGTTTGTAGCACTTGAGGCAGAGATTGCATGTAACCCAGTGACTTCTTCACATGCACTCCATTCATGCAGCTCACTCCTAGAGAAAAGAAATATAAAGGATATTAAATCAAATAGATCCACAACCCAAGTCTTTACAACGCAAGCTACTGTACACTCAGATCAAGCAAAATCAAACATCACAAGGTTAAAGGGCCCCTGCATATTTTGCAAGGACGAAGAGCATCAGTTGTCAAAGTGCCCAAGTTTCTCAGAAAGGCTCTTAGAAGACAAAAGAACATTTGTTAAGGATAATAAGTTGTGCTATGGGTGCTTAAAGGTGGGTCACAACGCCAGAGACTGTCGCCACCGTCACACTTGTGACATCTGCAAAGGAAGGCATCCCACGTGTCTGCACAACGAAAGTCACAAGACGCATGAAAGGACTCAAAACACAGTCATCACAACTACGGCAAATGGTGCCACAGCAGTCACAGCTCTCAACACCACAAAGGTGGGTCAATCTAATAGTACTTCTATGATCGTCCCAGTGTGGGTGTCCACAATCCAAAATCCATCCAGAGAACAGTTAGTGTACGCCTTATTGGACACTCAGAGTGATAACACATTCATCAGTGAAGAAATAAGCAACCACCTGCAAGCAGACTCTCATCCTGTCAAGCTAAAGCTGACTACAATGCTGGGAGTTCATGCTATGGTCAAAAGTCAGAGAGTATCAGGACTGCGAGTGAGAGGATATTACTCCAGTACTTACATTGATCTTCCACCATCGTACACTAAAGACTATATTCCGTTTAACTATGACAATGTACCCACCAATGAAACGGCAAAGCAATGGCATCACATGTCAGAGATTGTTGACAAAATGCCACCTCTCCTGAGTTGTGATGTAGGACTTCTCATTGGATTTAATTGCCCCAGAACTCTAGCTCCAAAACAGGTTCTGTTCGGAAAGGATAACGATCCATTTGCCATACAGACGGATTTAGGGTGGAGCATCGTTGGCGGCTCCACACCAGGCCTAATGGAAGCTGAAAGAAGCCTGTGTCACAGAGTTATGGTAAAGGAACTTCCTCCCATCACCCCTATAGACGTGATAAGTGCTCTTGAGTCAGATTTTAAGGACGACAAAGCAAGCAACAGAACGGTCTCGCAAGAAGAGCTCATCTTTCTAGACAAGCTAAGGGAAGGAATAAGGAAAAATGAACAAGGACACTGTGAGATGCCTCTACCATTCAAACAACGCCCATTCTTACCAGACAACAAAAGGCTTGCAGAAATCAGACTCGAACACTTAAAGCGAAAGTTCAGCAAAGATGAGAAATACAAAAGAGACTACATAGCATATATGGAGGATATCATTGAAAGAGGAGATGTTGAAGAAGTGCACAACAAAGGAATACAAGGTGAGCAATGGTACATTCCACATCATGGGATTTATCACCCCAAAAAGCCAACAAAGTTACGCGTTGTATTCGACTGCTCAGCAAAGCACAATGGGACAAGTCTCAACGATCATCTTCTCCAAGGACCAGACTTAATGAACAACCTAACTGGCGTTCTCCTCAGGTTCAGAAAAGATCCGATTGCTCTCATGTGCGATATAGAGAAGATGTTCCACCAGTTTCATGTCCAAGAAAAGGACAGAGACTATCTACGTTTCTTGTGGTGGAAAAACGGCGATACCAGCACACAGCCCAGAATACACAGAATGAAGGTGCATCTCTTTGGAGCAGCATCATCTCCAGGTTGTGCAAACTATGGACTGAAATATCTGGCCAAAGAACACTGCCAGTCACATCCAGCAGGAGCACAGTTCATAGAAAGGGACTTCTACGTGGACGATGGAGTTACAAGCACAAACACGGTAAAAGAAGCAGTACAGTTGGCACAAGAGGCCATAGAGATATGCAGCAAGGGCAGTCTCCGGCTACACAAGTTTATCTCTAACAGTCACACTGTTTTGCAAAGCATCCCTCCATCTGAATGTGCTGTTAACTCAAATACTAAAGACTTGATGTTCAAAGACATGCCACAAGAAAGAGCCTTAGGCATCCAATGGAACATTGACAAGGACTGTTTTACATTTGATAACACACTAAAGAACCAACCAGCGACACGCCGAGGCATTCTATCCACTGTTGCATCCATTTATGACCCACTCGGATTCTTAGCCCCATATGTGTTAAACGGAAAAAGAATCCTGCAGGAAATGTGCCAGCACGGCATTGGTTGGGACGATTCCTTGCCAGATCTGCTAAAGCCAAGGTGGGAGAGTTGGCAAAGTGACATTGCACAGCTGGGAAAGTTACAAATAACTCGCTGTTACTTACCTAAAGGGTTTGGTGAGGCTAAGGAAATGGAGTTGCATCACTTTTCAGATGCAAGCTCAAGCGGCTACGGACAGTGCACCTACCTGAGAGCTAAAAATGTTAAAGGTGAGATTCACTGTTCCCTAGTAATAGCAAAGGCCCGTGTGGCTCCCATTAAACTGACAACGATCCCCAGACTTGAACTGACAGCAGCTGTGGTTTCAGTAACAGTTAGTAACATGTTGAGAGAGGAATTAAGTTACACTTCAGCGAAGGAATATTTCTGGACTGATTCAAAGGTGGTATTGGGCTACATAAACAATGATGCACGTCGTTTTCACACGTTTGTAGCAAATAGAGTTCAAAAGATCAGACAAAGCACGAGTCCTCAAAATGGTTTTACGTTCCATCGAAGATGAACCCGGCTGATAGCGCATCCAGGGGTTTGAACGTAACTGAGTTAATCGCTTCTAACTGGTTCTCTGGCCCTACCTTCCTGTGGGAAAGGGAATTACCCACACCAAAAAGTGTTGAGCTGGATCTGTCCATAGGAGACCCAGAAGTCAGAAAGGTTCAGGCGATGTTAACAAGAGTCACAGATGCTGCTACTCTTTCTGAACGCTTGTGCAAGTTCTCATCATGGTCCAAGGCAGTTAAAGCTGTAGCACGTCTCATAAGAAGAGCTAAACAAGGCAAGTCAAAGGCACCTGCATCAGTGAGTGAACAGGAAAGTGCTCAATGTGTAATAATCAGGGATGTGCAAAGTCAAGCATACGGAAATCAAATAAAACTGTTAAGCAAAGGAAACCAACTCACACGTCATGACAAACTGTACCGGCTGGATGTTTTCATTGACACGGATGGTCTCCTCAAGGTGGGAGGGAGACTTCAACATTCACCAACTAGTAGCTCTTTCAAACATCCTATTGTGATCCCAAAGGAGCATCATGTAACTAAACTCATAATGTCTAACTGTCATGATAAAATAAAGCACCAAGGAAAAGGATTCACCACAAATAAAATCCAGTGCAGCACTGCCTCCACCTGGCTCATTTCCAAAGGAAGACCTATATGGAAGAAAGAGATGGCGCCGGGTGCAGTTTCTAGCGGAGCAGTTCTGGTGCCGTTGGAGAAGGTAATACGTTCACAACATCATTGTAAGACAAAAATGGCACTCGCTGAAAAGGAATTTAAAGGTAGGCGACATTGTGTTGGATGTGGACGACCAGCTACCCAGAGGCGAATGGAGACTGGGAAGAGTGACAGAGACTGTCAACGGTACGGATGGACTTGTTCGTAGAGTGAAAATCTCCGTTGGAGATAAGAGACTGAATAGTAGAGGTCAACGCTCTACTAGGCTTTCAGTTATTGAGCGTCCAGTACATAAACTGGTTCTTGTGTTAGAGAGTTCTTAAAAGAACCCTTCTTCCTTAAGGGTTATTTCTTTTCTGAAAATTTGTTCATTGTTGTTCTGATGTAACTAACATGTACAATTTTGGTGGGAGTGTAAATAACCCAGAGTGCTTTTATTGTTTAAATGATTTCTTGTTAGGACACCTTTAAGTTTGAGCTATGTGCTTTTATTTTGATGTTTTGACTTCCTGTGCAGTTTCGCTACTGGCAGCCCCTCGGAAAGAGGCACAAGTTCTTACGGTCGGTCGGTCGGTCGAACGGTCGGACGGTTACGGTAAATAATGGTATTTGTTGGTAACGGTAATAAGGAAATAAAAAATAGCGAAACGACCAGTAAAGCTTCATTCTTGCTCGGGGGGCCTGCTACACATACAGTTCAATTCCCCTTGCAGGCACTTGAGTGGACAGGACTTGTTGCGGTTTATAATCTCCTCTGTCTGTGGAAACACATATCACATACATCGTATCTGTCCTCGGAAATACCAGTCACTAATGTATACTGGCCAAGGGAACCTCCAAACACTAACAAGCCATTGTCATCAGAGAAGATGGTGTGATGTTCCTTGTAGTGCGCTTTGAGGGATGGGTCAAACCCTTTGTTTTTCCTAAGGAACATTCTGTTGGAGAGTAACTCCCCAGACTGTAGTTTTCTTTCTATATCCTGTAATAGAAATTTCATTTCAAACTTTTGTTTCATGACTCATATGTTGACTTATCGGGCACTTTCTAGTTTTCCTTTTTTTACCTGTATGTCTGCATCACTTAGGACTTCATCAGCTGCAATGAGTTTGTGTCTGTTTAAAAAAAAAATCAAAAAATTGAACTGATATATGCCTGTATATCAGTCTGTCATGATTTTTAATGATTTAGTGAAGAATTGTCTCACCTGTCAGAGGTCACATTACAACCACAGCAAAAGTCCTTCTTTGACCAGTCACCTTTCACACCGGCACACTCAAAGTGCAGCTAGTTTTTGCAAGCCACCACGTGTAGCATTGCAACCACGTGTAGTCTTTCATGCTGCTATGGAAAACACTAAAAAAAAAAATTTTATTATTTAGCTTGTTCATACCAACTTTTACCAGTGGCTCGTTGGAATAAACAACACTTAATTTTCGAGGCCAGGCAGTGACTGCTGGAGTCTTTCTTTTTTAACTCTTCATGACTCTACTTATCCAGCTTTGAAACGTCTTCATAGGTTTGAGGGAAGTCCTGGTTAATGAAAATCTTAATATTAACCCAATATTTGTCTAATGTATTAAGTCTTCACTATTAGTAGAATGTTTATTGTAACCTTGTTTGTCAAATGCTCCAGAACTTTGGCAGCATGATGCAAATGGAGGGTTCTGCATTGACTCAGTGTCAGAGCCTCGGTTGTCATATTTATGTTTTTGGCCTCCTTTTCTGCTGCCTAGTGTAAAAGAATACATTTTATTGTTTATACAGAACACTTAACACACAGAACACACAAAGACTCCACAATTGACTGTGTCCTGTTGTCTCCATTGCGGAGGACAAATCACATTCCATTCCTGCAGACCCCCCCGGTTTCTGAAGACATTTCTATAGGTGAAAATGTGCACATACAGTAGAGGTGAATGATGATGACAACAAAATGGTGTACAAATTAAAAATGTCCAGTTTTAAATTAGACGCCACTTACTTGAGAAGTGCCATGTCTTCATCACTCAATGTGCTGTAAATGTTAAGTGAGTCATACACCCGAATTGTTTCGTGTATAAAGTCAAGCACCTAAAGACAGGGGGAAAAAAACACATTCAATTAAGACAGTCAGACATAGTATTTACAAACATACTTAATTTAATCACCTACATTGATGCTTCAGATTTGTGTTTTTGTCTTATATTTGTATTTTATTGAATATGGGTACGCAATTTAAGGTGGAGTAGAAGTAGTGTGTCATAAAACCTCTCACCCATAGAATGAAACGGTTCCCAGTTTCTGGGGAGGAATGGCCGACTATTCGTGGTACAAATACTTTGCCTGACACCTGTAACACGCAAACACAGTCACATCAGCTAAAATGCAGTACATGCTGTGGGTGATGATGCTTATGTGAATATAATAAAAAGAGCATACAGGTATCCGCTTAACCACATTCTCACTGACTCCCACTTTTTTTCCATTCTCGATGCCACAGAATGAAATCAAATGTAGCCAATGATCCAAACTGTTAAAAGACATTGCATAGGGGTTATCATGAATGCTTGTAAGGAACATGTAACATTATGAGTTGACTGAATCTAATACCCCATGTTCTTGGGCCAACTGCACTGTTCGGAAGTTGAAGCCTGAAAGAAAAATAATTTGATAGGAAAATACAACATACATTTAAAAAGGTCTGCCTAGTTTAGAAGCAACTATTTGTTCTTTCACTTACATCATCAGTCATCCATGGCATTAACTAGGATGATGACTCCAACAACTGTAGTGGGCAGATGCTTTTCACATCTTGCAATGTAATTTGAAATTGCCTGGTTACACGGGATAGAACTTGGCTTTCATTGCGTGATCCTGTGAGTAGTTCCTTCAATTTTTCCTTAAAAACATAATGTTCAATTAGTTCAAAAATTATTATTTGTAAAAGAACAAATAACAAAGGACACTAACTTTGTCTTTGTCAGTCACAGCATAAGAAATTCCTAAGAAGGATGACTTCACTGTGGTGTTATCTTCAACAGTGTCTCGGGCTGTTTGACTTTCTGAAATATAAGCAAAGACAAATATTTATATAAATTGAAGGCTCTGTTGATCAGCATATATTTATTCTTAAACCAAGATTGCTAAAGGGTTTTCCTTATTAGATAGTAATCGACACAATATTATCCAAATCCTACCTAACACATGGATTCCTAACATTCCATGCAGGCCAACAGACAGATGTGTGTTGCATAATGACTCTATTTCTGTCTGGAAGGACTTATTTGTGTTTTCGTTGTGCAGGTCCATCATCACCCGTAGAGTCTGTTTAAAGTGTCTCTCCTGCATTTTGCACAGTGAACATTTGACAGATGCAAGTTCATGATTGAACTGTTCTGCCACAGCAGAGTTGACCTCAATTCTCAGCTGTGGGCACATGTTAAGGCTTCTCAGTTTCTCCTCTGGATGTCTTTAATTTTTTTGCTGAAATCTGTCGTAGAGGGCAAATCTGTCTGATGTTCCTGTCACTGGATGTGCTGCTTAAAACCTGTCACTCTCCACATGTGATTTATGTGGCAGTGGGGACCTCAGGTTCCTCACCCACGGCTTCTCCACCTTCAGGTCTTTGTTTGCTGCCATCTTAATGTTGTCTGTGCTCGGGGCACAGAGTCGACCATCGTGTGGTTGGAAAAACAGCTGTTTGGTGCAGTTATTGGTATGCCGAGCAACCTGACCAGCTACATCTGATATATAACAGGTGGGAAGGTGCTTGAAACTCAGAAGCCCATCTGTGTGATCTCTTGCCGACTCAGTCCAGAAGAGGAAGTTGACATAGTACACCACACCATGTACACATGAAAAATGAAGAACACCACCTAAAAGTGAAACAATACCCACAATATAATATAACTGACCAAATAAATGATATGATACATAAAATAAAGCTGCGTGTGAGGGTTTCAAAATTGATGGAAATATTGTATAATCATAATATGCTCACCACCAGCTTTCTGAAGCTTCACAAACAACTTTGGATAAATTTCTTTGAAATTCAGCAGCTCCTGTAGCCTGTTTAGCATGTCAGAAATGGATCCTTCTGATGACACACCAAGAGCATGGGATGCATCTTGAAGTTCCTTCTTTTGTGGCTGGATATAAATATAGACAATAGTTAATGATAGTATTAATGTAGAAAGCTAAGTTAAACCACATACTATTTGACCTTTTCAAGATGGCGCCGCGTGAGTGGCAGCGCGTCTCTCCCTTTCCTCACTATCTCTCTTGTTTTTGGACACTTTTTTCTATTTTGTTTTATTTTTCATTGGCTATCTCAATCCCCTAAGGAGTTGTGCATCTAAGGGTACAAACTTCTTAGTTTTTGCACTAGCCTTTGCATTGTGGTGCTAACTTTTCCAGACGGCCTCGGGAAACTACATTCACTGCGGCTCCATTGTTTACACCCGGGATCAGCTGTTAGCTCTTTTTTTTTTTTTTGTCCTGTCCAGCAGTTTAGCATCCATCATGTATGTGTTACAACTCGGCACTTTGAGCTAAACTAAAATGGAGTCCCAGGGGTAGGAAGCAGCCTAAGGCCCTGGTGCTGACTCCGCACTCGCCACACGATGGCGCCAAACTTTAACCTGGGAGGGAGCTCCAACTCACGAGCCTCCTCCCACTCACAAGATCTGAAAATACAAAAGGGGGCTGCTCAAAACTAGAGCCTGTGCCCACACTAACAGGACTGTAGGGGGAGGACCCAATAGCACAACCCAAGACACTGAAGAACGGTAACTGACACTTTAATGGACAAACTCAGAGGACAGAGTAACTTAACATAATACTACTAAACCAAAACATACCACAGACAAAATAGTGACAGACTTTCACTCCAACAGAAAACAGGAATCTAAACAAGGACAAGATGACTACACTTAAACCCAAACGAAACCCATACATTGAATACTAACCAAACTAAGTGAGACAGTACAAACACCAAACAAGCCTCAACAGGCACCCACTTACTTAAACAGAAACTCCAAACCTACAAACACAAACCAACACTCCAAATACTATAGAACACTTACTACATACAAAAAGGGTCCAGAATAATACAAATGTGGTCAACCTAATGACAAGCGGTAACACCAATGACGAGCCAGCGATGGGCACAAAGAACTAAGGAACTTAAATACACACGAACAGGAAATCATAAACAGGTGCAAACAATAATGAACAGGAACTAGGACAAAAACAAAAGTCAACAAAGAAGAAGGGCGAACACGAGCGCCCTCCAGTGGTCGGAGGTCGAATTGTCACAGAGCCCCCCCCCTTACGACCGGATCCCAGACGGCCCAAGGCAACCGTGTCCAAAACTTAAAGTGTCCCATCAGGGCGGGCGAAGCTGAGCGTAGGCCCCTTCCAGCAGCTGCTGGGCGCAAAACGGAGCTCCTGGCTCCGAAAGAGTCTGAAAACCACCCCTGGGTGGCCGGCGGCGAAACAGGCAGGGCCAAGCCAACGGCTTGATGATCTGGGAGACCCGCAAGTCATGATCCTTCTCTGGATCAAGCCAGAGCGCTGCTCCGGGCTCCGGGACGGACGAGGAGAGCGTCTCGGCAGCGGCGAGCTCCGGGACGGACGAGGAGAGCGTCTCGGCAGCGGCGAGCTCCGGGACGGACGAGGAGAGCGTCTCGGCAGCGGCGAGCTCCGGGACGGACGAGGAGAGCGTCTCGGCAGCGGCGAGCTCCGGGACGGACGAGGAGAGCGATCCGGCAGCGCCGGGCTCCGAGGCAAGCGAGGAGAGCGTCTCGGCAGCGCCGGGCTCCGAGACAGGCGAGGTGAGCGATGCGGCAGCGCCGGGCTCCGAGACAGGCGAGGTGAGCGATGCGGCAGCGCCGGGCTCCGAGACAGGCGAGGTGAGCGATGCGGCAGCGCCGGGCTCCGAGACAGGCGAGGTGAGCGATGCGGCAGCGCCGGGCTCCGAGACAGGCGAGGTGAGCGATGCGGCAGCGCCGGGCTCCGAGACAGGCGAGGTGAGCGATGCGGCAGCGCCGGGCTCCGAGGCAGACGAGGTGAGCTGGCCGGCAGCGCCGGGCTCCGAGGCAGACGAGGTGAGCTGGCCGGCAGCGCCGGGCTCCGAGGCAGACGAGGTGAGCTGGCCGGCAGCGCCGGGCTCCGAGGCAGACGAGATGAGTGGTTCTGCGGTAGATGAGATGAGTGGTTCGGCAGCGCTGGGCTCCGAAGAAGATGGGATGAGTGGTTCTGCGGCAGATGAGATGAGTGGTTCTGCGGCGGATGAGATGAGTGGTTCTGCGACGGATGAGATGAGTGGTTCTGCGACGGATGAGATGAGTGGTTCAGCAGCGCCGGGCTCCGAAGAAGAAGACGTGAGTGGTTCGGCAGCGCCGGGCTCCGAAGAAGAAGAGGTGAGTGGTTCTGCGGCGGATGAGATGAGTGGTTCTGCAGCGTCGGGCTCCGAAGCAGACGAGGAGAGCGTCTCGGTGGCGCAGAGCTCCGAGACAAGCAGGATGAGCGGCGCGGCAGCGCCGTGCTCCGCGGCAGACGAGATGAGCGGTGCAGCGGCGGTGAGCTCCGAGGCGGACGAGAGCGTGGCGACGAACCCAGGCGGATCGTCGAGGACGGTTGAGGAGGCAGCGACCACTTCGGGATCGCCTGGAGCTGGACAGGAGGTGGTGAAGACCAACGTGGGGGCGGTGTCTCCGCCTGGAGACCCCCAGACTGGGGTAGCGCCTTCCCCGGGAACACACGAGACCTCCAGAGCTCCATCACTCCTCCCCGAGAGCGAGCAGAGGTTATCCTGTGCGCAGCCCGGCGCACAGGAGACGAACGAAACCCCCGGAGCTCCGTCAATAGACTCCGGGGCAGGACTGGAAATGTCCTGTGCGTAATCCGGCGCACAGGGATCACACAAAACCCCCGGAGTTTCTTCCTTCGTCTCCGGGGTATAACAGGAAATTTCCTGTGCGCAGTTCGGCGCACAGGGGACGAACGAAGCCCCCGGAGCTTTCTCACTAGGCTCCGGGGCTGAGCAGGACTTATCCTGTGCGCAGTCCGGCGCACAGGAGACAAACGAAGCCCCCGGAGTTTTCTCACTAGGCTCCGGGGCAGGACTGGAAATGTCCTGTGCGCAATCCGGCGCACAGGAGACAGGCAAAGCCCCCGGAGTTCCTTCCTTCGTCTCCGGGGCTGCAATGGAAGCGTCCTGGGCGCAGTCCGGCTCCCAGAGGTCACACGGGACCCCGAACTGCTCCTCAAAAACCGCCTTAAACCTCTCCCGGGCGGACAAGGCTGCAGCAGCTACAGGAGTAGCCACCCCCTGTGACTCCAGGATGAACTCCGTAGGGACGGAGTCCAGCCGCCGGCCAACGGGTGCCGGTGCACAGTCTGCAAAATACCGGGCAGGCAGAATGAAGTCCCCCAGCTCCCCCTGGTGGCGAACAGAGGCCCGCGCTCGCCTCCTGGAGCGCGGCCTCTCCCGGACCGAAATGGTCTCCGCCCTCACCACCGGACTCAGCGGCACAAAGTCTGGGGTTGGGGAGCACTGAGCCTTCAGCTCCTCCCAGATGTCTCTGGCTTCCCCCGGTGACAAGCTGGTGACCGAACAGGAAGGTTGTGGGTCGTGGGTTAGCAGGCGAGCGTGGCCCACACGAACAGAGATGGAAGACTTGGTGAAGGCTGACTCTGGGGGCGGAGTGCTGAGCATGGCACGCTCGAGCAGCTCCCGCTCTTCCCCTACAGCCTTACACAGCCCTGCGATCCCAGGTAGGTGTGGGTTGTCCCACAGGACGTCCTCTAAGTTGGCTAGCGCCTCCAACCTGCCCCTAGGGTCTGGGCAGTGCGCAGCCAAGTCAAATAGAGCGTGGAATGCCGCTCGAAAAAACCGGGGCAGCTTGTTCCAGGCGCGATCCATAACAAAATTACAAAAACAAGCACAAAACAAAAACTGGGTCGGCTGGGTCCTGATGGCTGGCTCGTTCTGTTACAACTCGGCACTTTGAGCTAAACTAAAATGGAGTCCCAGGGGTAGGAAGCAGCCTAAGGCCCTGGTGCTGACTCCGCACTCGCCACACGATGGCGCCAAACTTTAACCTGGGAGGGAGCTCCAACTCACGAGCCTCCTCCCACTCACAAGATCTGAAAATACAAAAGGGGGCTGCTCAAAACTAGAGCCTGTGCCCACACTAACAGGACTGTAGGGGGAGGACCCAATAGCACAACCCAAGACACTGAAGAACGGTAACTGACACTTTAATGGACAAACTCAGAGGACAGAGTAACTTAACATAATACTACTAAACCAAAACATACCACAGACAAAATAGTGACAGACTTTCACTCCAACAGAAAACAGGAATCTAAACAAGGACAAGATGACTACACTTAAACCCAAACGAAACCCATACATTGAATACTAACCAAACTAAGTGAGACAGTACAAACACCAAACAAGCCTCAACAGGCACCCACTTACTTAAACAGAAACTCCAAACCTACAAACACAAACCAACACTCCAAATACTATAGAACACTTACTACATACAAAAAGGGTCCAGAATAATACAAATGTGGTCAACCTAATGACAAGCGGTAACACCAATGACGAGCCAGCGATGGGCACAAAGAACTAAGGAACTTAAATACACACGAACAGGAAATCATAAACAGGTGCAAACAATAATGAACAGGAACTAGGACAAAAACAAAAGTCAACAAAGAAGAAGGGCGAACACGAGCGCCCTCCAGTGGTCGGAGGTCGAATTGTCACAGTATGTGCTGGATGCTGTATTGTGGTGGGCAGTTTTGCTTTTTCAAAAGGGATACATAAACTATGAACCCCTCTTTGAAGATCTTTGTTTTAATTGGTCTATCAAGACGAAATGACAGTCTCTGGATTGGACAGGAAGAAAGGGGGGGGGGGGGGGGAGGAAGCACAGACAACAAAATACATAGTACAACCAACAGGGTATAACTAACATTGATTGAGATTATGTAAATAAGTTATAGTGATGAAAGTGATTAGTAACAGTCCTGGTAGGTATGATGATAAGCAGCGACATCTACAATAACCACAACAGCAATAACAGCAGTTATTAAGTACAAGTGCAGCATTACCAACACCATGATAACATCATTTGTGAAAAAAAACAAAAAAAAACAATTAAAATAAGTAAATAAATACATAAGAGGAAGGTATATCATAACATAACACGTATGCACATTGTTGCTCATATAGTTTGTTCTATTACCCCCGAAACAGTGAAACAATTCATTCACCGCTTGTGGTGATATAAGCATTGGTGCACAGTGCCACTAGCAGAAACCAGGGTGATGGGGGAAGGTGATGAGTGTGTCCCTACCGTCCCAATGCTCCAACAGGAAGCAAGAAAGGGCCCAGTAACCAGTGCGCCACATACCTCTCAGGCCCGGAAGGGCAGATGCCTTGAACCGGGGCGTCCACCCACGCCCCCCAGACAGGGCTGCAGCAACCACAGGGACAGCACCAGGAGCCAGGTCCGGCCACCGATGAGCCAGCGCCAGCCCACCCCGGGAAGAACAGAGAGCAGAACCCGGGCACCCACGGCCTGCAAGGAACCCATAGGCAAGGGCCCCCGGCGTCCCGAGGGGGCACCCACCCCCAGTTTGCGTCCCCTGCAAGGACGGAGCAGAGCCCCCCCCACGGCCAGACACCACCCCCAGCGTCATGGTGGGCTTGCAGCACTAGGTAGGCATTAGTGGGAATCAGCAGAGGAGGCTGCCCAGGCAGCAAGATCCCGTAGCCTGCGCCAGGATCGGGCCACCCAAACATCAGCCACACCACTAACGTACATACCCCATACACATACTGCTACATACATTCCCCCCAGGACCTACCCATCCATACGTGATACTATACACACTCACACCCACACCATACGCGAAGTCCCATTCATGAGGTGGGTTGGTCTCCGATCCAGTACCCGCGGGGCCCCGGGCAGGACCCGCGGCACCTCTAAAGCCACCTCCCCCGCCCCCATCCGAGGACGAGCCAGGGGCAGCAAGACAGGACCCCGTTACCCTGCCAGCCAGCTTGGTTTGTAAGTGTGGGGCTAAGGTGCATTAAAAGTGGGGGAGGTGTCCAGGAGCACAACCACTGGCTGACGGACGTGTCTCCCAGAGGGTGTCCCCCATCCCTAAGTGTCTACTTGCAATTAAGAACAGGGTGGTGGTCATCCTTGCCGGAGGCGAGTACTGAGGTCACACCTGGCCCCTCGTCTCGGACCCCAGTAGGAGACCACCCCCTCAGGCTCTAAATGTGTGTGTATGTGAATATAAAGGACATTGGAAGACTACCAGTCTCCAAAGCCTTATTTGGTGTTTGTGTGTAATGTAGTTAAAAACTGAGGGGCATTCTGTTCTGGGAGGGACGATGGTTGAGGCTGCAATTAGAGAGCCAGTCCGCCCGTATGGACAGGGCCCCTCATAGACCTAGGTGAATGGGTGTAAAACATAGCTGTGGCATGAGGTACAAAGGTCAGCAGAGCTAGGTCCCAGACTAGCTCAGCATCCTATCCCCCACCCCCAGTCCCTCCCAGAGGGGGACGGAAAGACCTGACCAGAGGGCCACGTTTATGCTGCCCAGGGAACCACAGGCAGCGCAGTCAGGGCCTCCCCCACCTCCTCTGAGGTGTTAGCTCTTAGCCGCGTTGAGCTTCTCCACACGAGGAAGCCGGATCTGTCTGCGTTTCCAAAACTGCGGAGGAAAAGACGTGGCTGTAGAGCTGGAGTAAAGCGCCGGGAGAGGAAGCGGAGGTACAAACCATGTCTACCCTCGGTTATCATGGGGAACGTCTGCTCTCTCTCCAACAAGATGGACGAGCTAACGGCGCTCATGAGGCTGCAGCGGGAGTACAGGGAGAGCAGCCTGCTGTGTTTCACCGAGTCGTGGCTGAAGCAGGACACACCAGACTCTGTGGTTTCCCTGGACGGCTTCACGCTGGTTCGTGCGGACCGGAATGCAGCGGAGAGCGGTAAGAAGAAGGGAGGCGGGCTGGCGGTGTTTATAAACAACAGGTGGTGTAACCCCGGGCACATCACTGTTACGGAACAGCACTGCAGCAGAGACGTTGAGCTTCTAGTGGTCAGGGTTCGTTACTACATCCCGCGGGAGTTTTCACATGTGATCGTGCTCACTGTGTACATCCCGCCGTCGGCCGACGCTACTGCTGCATGTGAGCGCGTGCACAGCTCCGTGTCCCGGCTGCAGACACAACACCCGCAGGCCCTGATTCTCATCTCTGGGGATGTAAATCATGCCACTCTCCCCCGCTCTGCCACCTTCCCCCACTTCAACCAGTACGTGAACTGCCACACCAAGGAAAACAAAACGCTGGACCTTCTGCGTGTGAGAATGCATACACCGCCGCACCCCTCCCCCCCTTGGGCCGCTCCGACCATAACCTAGTCAGCCTGCTCCCTGTCTACACTCCTGTGGTGAAAAAGCAGCCACCACAGGTGAAAGTTGTTTGTTTAAGATCTGGTCAGAGGAGGGAGGTGAGCGGCTGAGGGACTGCTTCGACACCACGGACATGGACACTCTCTGTAGTCCTCACAGGGAGGACATCGATAGTCTCACAGACTGTGTCACGGACTACATTAATTTCTGTGTGGAAAACATTGTGCCATCCAGGACAATACGGTGTTTTCCCAACAACAAGCCCTGGGTGACCCCTGAACTGAAAGCCCTCCTGAATGAGAAGAAGCGAGGATAAGGAGGAGCTGAAAAGAGTCCAGCGGGAGCTGAAGTATGGGATCAGGAGGGGCAAGGACAGCTACAGAAGGAAGCTCGAACAACACATGGAGCAGAGCAACCCGCGAGAGGTATGGAGGGGACTGAACCAGATCTCAGGCCATGAACAAAGTGGGGCTGGTCAACAGGTTGAAGGAGACCGGGCCTGGGCAAACGAACTGAATCTGTTTTTTAACAGATTCGACTCTGCCGGCTCACCAGCCCCGTCAAACCTCCCCCCGTCTTCACACCTCTCCGCTACAATTGACTCTTGCCAGCTGCAGCTGTTCACACCTCATCCACCCGGTGACTACTCTGCCCCCCCTCCCACTGAGGAACCCGCTTAGGCCACAGCTTCGGACCAGTCACCCCCCACCCCCCTCTGCCTCTCTTTGGACCAGGTCAGGAGAGAGCTAAGGAAGAACAAGGCCAGGAAGGCCACAGGCCCTGACAACATCAGCTCCAGGCTCCTCAGGGAGTGTGCAGACCAGCTCAGTGGGGTGGTCCTGTCCCTGTTCAACCTGAGTCTGAGCCTGGAGAGGGTCCTGGCTCTGTGGAAGACGTCGTGTGTGGTTCCGGTTCCGAAGATACCACATCCCAGGGAGCCGAACCACTACAGACCTGTGGCCCTGACCTCTCACCTGATGTAGACGATTGTCCTCAGCAACCTCCGCGCCCAGGTGAGCTCAGCGCTGGACCCGCTGCAGTTTGCCTACCAGGCGGGCATCGGGGTGGATGATGCCGTCATCTACCTGCAGCATCGGGCACTATCTCACCTGGAGTCCCCCAGGAGCACTGTGAGGGTCAAGTTCTTTGACTTCTCCAGTGCTTTCAACACCATTCAGCCAGCACTGCTGAGGGGGAAGCTGGAGGTTGCAGGCGTGGACCAACACCTGGCGGCTTGGTCCATCAACTACCTCACAGACAGACCACAGTTTGTGAGGCTGCGCAACTGTGTGTCTGACGTGGTCGTCTGCAGCACGGGGCCCCCCCAGGGGACGGTGCTCTTCACCCTTCCTGTTCACCCTGTACACAGCGGACTTCAGGTACAACTCCAACAAATGCCACCTGCAGAAGTTCTCGGACGACACTGCGATTGTTGGATGTGTATCTGGGGGGAACGAGCTGGAGTACAGGGGGGTCATCACCGACTTTGTGGAACTGGTGTGAGGATAACCACCTGGTTCTGAACACCAGCAAAACGAAGGAGCTGGTGATTGACTTCCAGCGGAAACCAGCACCACCACCGCCGGTGTGCATAAGGGGTTCTGGGATCGAGATGGTGGACACTTACAAATATCTGGGTGTCCATCTCAACAAAAACCTGGACTGGACTGACAACTCTGATGCCCTGTACAGGAGGGGCCAGAGTCGCCTCCACCTGCTGAGGCGACTGAGGTCCTTTGGGGTGTGCAGGGCACTCCTACGGACTGTTTATGACACGGTAGTGGCATCGGCAGTCCTCTACGGCGTTGTGTGCTGGGCGGGCGGCAGCACGGACAGAGACAGGAAGAGACTGAACAAACTGGTTAAGAAAGCTGGCTCTGTCCTGGGCTGCCCACTGGAGTCCATCGAGGTGGTGGCCAATAGAAGGACGCGGGCGAAACTGTCGTCCATCATGGCCAACCCCTCCCACCCCCTGCACCAAACCGTGGAGGACCAATGCAGCTCACACAGCGCGAGACTGCTGCACCCGAAGTGCAGGACTGAGCTACCGGAGGTCCTTCATTACCACGGCAACAAGACTCCACAACACATCAACATGACTGTAAAGCATGTTCATAGTGTGATGTGTGCCGTGCGGTGTACATGTTGCATGTAGGTTATTTTATTTTTTATTTTTATTTTGGAACTTCGCACTTTATGTCTAGATATGTACATACTGTCAAACAAATTTTACTCTTTTTTTGTAATTATTGTAATTCTTTTTTTCTGACTGTAATTATGCTGCTGCTGGGTCACCAGAATTTCCCAATTGCGGGATAAATAAAGTCCTATCTATCTATCTATCATATTACAAACCTTCTTTGACTCTATGAGATTAAGTATTATGTCCTCAGTTATATTTGTCGGAGGAGGCCTAACATCATCTGGTCTTTTTCGCATTGCCTTTTTGGCCTCTGTTTTGGGAAGAACATTTCCAACCCTGGAGTGTTCACCAATCCATGGTGCCAAAGTGGAGTGGCAAAGACTCGAGGAGTATGGGTTGGCCACAGGTGAACCTGTTAGTATAAATATTTTGTTACAAACTCATAAATTCATACTTTACTTATATAATATTGGAATGTTGTGGCATTTGTTATTCTTACCACATAACAGCCCCTCAGCTATTAAAGACTTGTCAAGGTCCATCCATGCCTTCACTATGTCCACTTCTAGATCCTTGTCCTGTAAAGTTTCTGGATCTGGCCTTTTAAATGTTCCAACTGTCAGAAAATATATTATTAGTCCTCCAAATTCCTTAATACATACTTTAGTAATTTGATGTGTAGCACAAATTTACATTTAAAACATGAGGATGACAGGTGTCTGACAAAGTCTGTAGAAGAACTTAGTCTTACGTGGAATATCAAAGGCCAGTTTCCAGTTGGCATCTGCAATCAACACAGCAGGGTGGTATCCACACTGGTAGCAACTGAATTCAAACTTGAAGTTTGTCAATGACAAAAAGTGATGGAAAGCTCTCCTTACAGTCTGGTGGTTGTAGCGGTTGTCATTGAAAAATGACAGAGTACTGAGCATACGGCCACTAGATGTTTTGTTCTGCAACATAACCCAGAAAACAGGTTAACAATTCAATTTTCAAAGATGTAATTTTGTGTAACAAAACCAACAATAAACATGTGAGTACATCATAGGTTTAGTATCTGGCATAGTGTGCATGGCTGCCTTACCGCCAAACCAGACACCAGGAGTTCACACAGTGGAAGTGTTAGCAGGACATGGTTGTTGAAGTTGTGGAATCCAGAATCGTAATCCTGGAACCTCACAACATTGTGACATACTGAACACTCCTTTACAGCAACAGACACACCTGTTACATACAAAGTATCCATGTGTCCAATAATGTCCCTGTCAAGAACCACTCGAAATCCCGAGCCGGGTTTGGACCCAAGCGCAAATGAACCACTAGACGGGGTCTGCAGCAGGTTAATAATTTATTAAGTGTTTGAACAACAAAAAATCACAGCCGGGCTGGAATAGTAACGGTATAAATCTTGAAAACCAAAACAGAACAAAAAGCGATAGTGCCAATCACTATGAAAACTCTAATTATTAAACTACTGTGAAAGCAAAACGCCGCAAAGCGGGAACTAACAAACTTACTCTAACCTGACGAAAAAACTAAGACTATCTCAGAAACAAAAACCCACCGGGGGGAAAGAAACAAAAGTTATCCTTATTCTAACAACAAAAAACACTGCCAAGGCAGGACTACAAAGACTATGAAAACGTACGCTAGACTTACTTGAGCTAGAGGTCGGGGAAGAGGGAGAGCAACCAAACTAGGATCAGGAATGACACACCAGCGAATAATGACTGTATGGTGACCGGTATAAGACAAGCTGAGGTGAGTGACAAATGATAAACAGGTGTGTGCAATATGGCAGGTATGGAGGCTGGCAGAGAACATAGAAAAGGAAACACAAACAAAAACAAACACTCCCCCTGGTGGGGAAAAGGTCCAATCTACAATCAACAGTCCCACCTTTTTTTCAAACGCATCATACATATACTAAGTCTATATGCATTTGTACTTTCTCATCTTTATGTAGAGAATTAATTCCATACACTGTTGCTTGTGTGTTACGAATACTCAGACCGGTTCAGAGGAGGATGGAACGGGCAGAACCACGACAGGAGACGAAGCGATAGTTAACAGTTTATTGTGGTTAGATCACACACAGAAAGTGGGTAGGATGATACGAGCGCCTTCTGGATCTGCAGGATCAGAGGGAGATGTCAGAACACAGCTGGACAGTGGTACTACTGGAAATAATGTCAGCTCTGACGTACCTCCAGACAGGTGCGGAGTTCAGGGAACGAGGAAGAGTGAATCAGGTGTGGAACGTAGTAGGGAGTGAGCTGTGAGGATCCAGGCATGAACGGGGGAATGATGACTAGCACGGACTTCCCCGGTGGATGCTTTCACCTGGGCAGCCGAGTGTGAAGCGAGGTGTCCTGGTGATCCTTGCGCAGCGCGGCAACGGACGGTCCTGGAACTCCTCTTCAACAACAGTGGAGGAGGGTGAGAGAGAGAGAGAGAGAGAGAGCAGGGGAAAAGGCAGGTCCAAAACTGACCAAACAAAACTGGAAACAAAAAGCGAGCCGAACCGGCTGGTGCCCGGTAGCGTTCCGAGAGAGTAGCAAACGCTCCGCGTTCGCCAGAAACTAGAGACCTGGGTTCAAACACCAACAAAACAACATGTGAAACAAAGAGCGAGCCGAACCGGCTGGTGTCCGGTAGCGTTCCGAGAGAGTAGCAAACGCTCCGCGTTCGTCCGGAACAAGAGGGCTGGGTTCAAACACCAGCAAAACCAAAACGTAAAACAAAGAGCGAGCCGAACCGGCTCGTGTCCTGTAGAGTTCCGGGGCGATAGCAAACTCACTGCGTTTGCTGGTGGCTAGCAATCTAGCCCGAGAGCTTTGACGGTCGAGACCTGGGAGCGAAGGTTCCTTTCACTTCCGGGTGGCCAGGTCACAGTTCTGAGCAGGGTTAGCGGGTCGTTAAATCCAGAGCGGGTTCGTGGTCGTAGTACATGAAGCAATCCTAAACAGTCGGGTCGGAGTCAAAAGCGGCGATGCAGAAACACTCACAGAACAGATGCGGATCCGTCGAAAGACAGGCGATGGGCAGGTGCTGTGTGTCAGGGTCTTGCATGCCGGAACGAGGTTGACGATAAGGTGCTGGAGCAGACTGGCTTAATACGGGAGACATGGAACGTAGGATGGATTCTAAGGGGTCCTGGCAGACGGAGACGAACAGCGGCAGGGTTGATGACTTTGGAGACAGAGAATGGTCCTATGAAGCGCGGGGCTAGTTTAGGGGAGCGTACCTTTAAGGGAATATCCCGGGTAGACAACCAGACCTTCTGGCCCACGGAGTAATGGGGTGCAGGTCGCCGATGAAGGTTGGCCCGGTGTTCGTAGGTGGAGACCGACGAGAGTAAGGCCCGCCGAGCCCGTCTCCATGCTAGGTGACACCGGCGGGCAGAGGCTGCCGCAGATGGAACTGTGGATTGTCTGAATTGTGGCTCAAAGAGTGGCGGCTGATAGCCGTAGACCACATAAAATGGGGAAAACCCCGTTGCCGAGGAGACCAGGGAGTTGTGGGCGTACTCTGCCCATATTAGTTCCTCCGCCCAGTCGGTGGGGTTGTGTGTCACAAGGTGTCGAAGGCTAACTTCCAGCTCCCGGTTTAGTCTCTCTGTCTGCCCATTGGTCTGTGGATGATAACCAGAAGAGAGACTGACCTTTATTCCCAGAGACTTGCAGAACTCGACCCAGAAGCGGGCCACAAACTGTGGTCCCCGGTCGGAGACGATGTCTTCAGGGATCCCGTGTAAGCGGACCACGTTGTCCGTCAGGAGGCGAGCTGTTTTTGGTGCTGAGGGAAGTTTGCGAAGAGCCACAAAGTGTGCCATCTTCGAGAACCGATCGACAATGGACAGGATGACCGTTTTACCCCCTGAGGGGGGTAGGCCTGTGACGAAGTCCATGGCTATGTGAGACCAGGGCCTTCGTGGAATCGGCAGAGGACGGAGGAGTCCGGCGGGGGGCTGATTCGATGTTTTAACCCTTGCACAGGAGTCACATGCTGCGATGTAGTTCTTTGTGTCTGCTCGAATGGTGGGCCACCAAAACCTCTGGGTGATGACTTGCAGGGTGCGGGAAAAACCTGGATGAATAGCGAGGCGAGAGTTATGACAAAGTTGTAGTACCTTGGAGCGGTAGCGAGGGGGTACGTAGAGGCAGTGATCGGGACAGGCGGCCGGGACAGCATGGTTCTGTACAGCGAGCCGGACCTCCTCCTCCAAGGCTAGACGGGCCGCCCCAAGTCGCACCGAGGTGGGGAGGATGAATTTCCCACGATCTGCATCGCCCGTCGTAGAGAAGAGCCTGGAGAGGGCGTCCGCTTTGTTGTTCTCCGAGCCTGGACGGAAAGAGAGAGAGAAAGAGAAGCGCTCGAAGAAGATGGCCCACCTGGCCTGTCTAGAGTTCAGTCTCTTCGCCGACCTGAGGTACTCTAAGTTCTTGTGGTCGGTGAGGACCGTAAATTGATGTTTAGCACCCTCGAGCCAGTGCCGCCATTCGGCTAGAGCGAGCTTGACAGCTAGCAGTTCCCGGTTTCGTACGTCGTAATTTCTCTCGGAATCAGATAATTTCCGAGAGAAAAAGGCACATGGATGAACCTTAGAATCCAGTTTAGATCTCTGAGAGAGGACGGCCCCTACGCCGCAGTCTGAGGCGTCCACCTCTACAACGAATGGGAGGTCAGGGTCTGGAAGGGTGAGAACGGGTGCTGTAGTGAACAGCGTCTTGAGTCTGGTGAATGATTCTTCGGCGGCAGTCCCCCAACTGAACTTGGACTTGGGTGAGGTCAGGTTGTGAAGCGGGGCTGCGATGGTGCTGTAACCCTTGATGAAGCGGCGGTAAAAATTGGCGAAGCCAAGGAAGCGCTGAAGCTGCTTCCGGGTCTGTGGAAGAGGCCAGGTTCTCACCGCCCGCACCTTGTCAGGATCCATAGCCACTCTTCCTGGTTGGAGAATGAATCCTAGAAATATGGTGGAGGAGACGTGGAACTCGCATTTCTCTGCTTTGCAGAAGAGCCGGTTTTGCAATAGGCGTTGAAGGACTGTGCGGACGTGGTTGATGTGTTCAGTTTCGTTCTCGGAGAAAATTAAAATATCATCCAGATAAACAAAAACAAAGCGATTTAACATGTCACCCAGGATGTCGTTCACCATATTCTGGAAGACCGCGGGGGCGTTAGTCAGTCCGAGGGGCATGACCAGATACTCGAAGTGCCCTGATGGTGTGTTGAACGCCGTCTTCCACTCGCCCCCCTCTCGTACGCGGATGAGATGGTAAGCGTTCCTTAGGTCCAGCCTGGAGAAAATCTTGGCGCCTTTCAGAAGCTCAAATGCAGATGCGATGAGGGGAAGAGGATAGCGGTTCTTCACTGTGATGAGGTTGAGACCCCTATAGTCAATACATGGCCGCAGGCCGCCGTCCCTCTTGTCCACAAAGAAGAAGCCAGCTCCTGCAGGTGAGGTGGATGGGCGGATAATTCCCGAGCCCAGAGACTCCCGGAGGTAACTCTCCATGGCCGCCCGTTCGGGCTCAGATAATGAGAATAGGCGACCCCTGGGAGGGACGGCCCCGGGGAGCAGGTTGATGGCGCAGTCGTAGTGACGGTGTGGGGGAAGCGAGACAGCCCGGCTTTTGCTAAAAACTTCTCTGAGATCATGATAGTGCTTGGGTACCTTGGATAGGTCCGGAGGGTCCTCCTCCTTCGAAGAGATTTCTGGTGATGGGGGTTGGGCAGAGCGAAGACATGTGAGTGAGCAGGCTGGTCCCCATCCCATAACTTTGCCTGAAGACCAGTCGATATGGGGGTTGTGGCTCTGGAGCCAGGAGATTCCTAGTACCACTGGGGGATCGGTGGCGTCCACCACATGGAAGATGGTGTTGTCCCGATGGTTGTCTAGGAGGACCTGGACAGGAGGTGTGGTAAACGTTACTGAATGGAGCAGGGTGTTATTTAGGGAGCGTACCTGGACTGGGTTTGGCAGACGCCTAGTCGGGAGTTGAAGAGCCTGAACCAGGGAAGCAGAGATAAAGCTAGCGTCGGCCCCAGAGTCAATCAAGGCAGAAACGGTTCGACACTGAGGAGAGGTTCCGATGGTGACAGAGGTGAGAGAGCGGGTTGCGGGGGCTTTGGCTAGCGATCGGCTCAGTAGCACCCTCGCTCGAGCTACTGAGCCCCTCCTTTTGCTGAGCATTGAGCGATCAGATGCCCCTTAGTTCCACAGTAGTAGCACAACCCGTAGCACAATCCTTTATTCGCTCGTTGAGACCCACGTAAAACTGGTCTTGAAGGGCCGGCTCGTTCCAGGTACTGTCTGCGGCCAGAGTTCGAAACTCAATCACATAGTCCACTAATGGACGGTCTCCTTGTGAGAGAGAGGTGAGGCCCCGCCTAGCCTCGGCCTGTGGTCTTACGGGGTCAAAGACCCGAGAAAGTTGTTCAGCAAATCGCTTGAAGGTCTGACAATAGGGTTCGTTACGACGCCAGGCTGCTGTTCCCCAGACAGCAGCGCGACCACCTAAAAGGGCCAGGGTGTATGCCACCTTGCTTGCTTCTGAGGGAAAAGCAGATGGTTGCACACTAAACATAATTTCACAGTGAGTGATGAAGGCCTGACTCAGGCCCGGCTCCCCGTGGTAACGGGCCGGAGGGGGTAGTCGGGGTTCAGAAGCGGGAGTGGGCGCTCGAGGAGGTGAAGTGGGAACAGAGACAAGTGGAGCGTCTAACGGTGGCGGGGTTAGGCGATTGGCCAATTGCGCCATATCCGCGGACAATCTAGTTAGCCGGGCGTTGAGATCTCTTAACGCTCCTTCTATGCTTGCAGGCCATGTTTGAGAGGGTGGTTCTGCGGGTTCCATTTTATGGTCAGATCGTACTGTTACGAATACTCAGACCGGTTCAGAGGAGGATGGAACGGGCAGAACCACGACAGGAGACAAAGCGATAGTTAACAGTTTATTGTGGTTAGATCACACACAGAAAGTGGGTAGGATGATACGAGCGCCTTCTGGATCTGCAGGATCAGAGGGAGATGTCAGAACACAGCTGGACAGTGGTACTACTGGAAATAATGTCAGCTCTGACGTACCTCCAGACAGGTGCGGAGTTCAGGGAACGAGGAAGAGTGAATCAGGTGTGGAACGTAGTAGGGAGTGAGCTGTGAGGATCCAGGCATGAACGGGGGAATGACGACTAGCACGGACTTCCCCGGTGGATGCTTTCACCTGGGCAGCCGAGTGTGAAGCGAGGTGTCCTGGTGATCCTTGCGCAGCGCGGCAACGGACGGTCCTGGAACTCCTCTTCAACAATAGTGGAGGAGGGTGAGAGAGAGAGAGAGAGAGAGAGCAGGGGAAAAGGCAGGTCCAAAACTGACCAAACAAAACTGGAAACAAAAAGCGAGCCGAACCGGCTGGTGCCCGGTAGCGTTCCGAGAGAGTAGCAAACGCTCCGCGTTCGCCAGAAACTAGAGACCTGGGTTCAAACACCAACAAAACAACATGTGAAACAAAGAGCGAGCCGAACCGGCTGGTGTCCGGTAGCGTTCCGAGAGAGTAGCAAACGCTCCGCGTTCGTCCGGAACAAGAGGGCTGGGTTCAAACACCAGCAAAACCAAAACGTAAAACAAAGAGCGAGCCGAACCGGCTCGTGTCCTGTAGAGTTCCAGGGCGATAGCAAACTCACTGCGTTTGCTGGTGGCTAGCAATCTAGCCCGAGAGCTTTGACGGTCGAGACCTGGGAGCGAAGGTTCCTTTCACTTCCGGGTAGCCAGGTCACAGTTCTGAGCAGGGTTAGCGGGTCGTTAAATCCAGAGCGGGTTCGTGGTCGTAGTACATGAAGCAATCCTAAACAGTCGGGTCGGAGTCAAAAGCGGCGATGCAGAAACACTCACAGAACAGATGCGGATCCGTCGAAAGACAGGCGATGGGCAGGTGCTGTGTGTCAGGGTCTTGCATGCCGGAACGAGGTTGACGATCTGACAACTGGGTGCCTGTGAACAGGGCTTAAGAACAGATAGAAACAGGTGGAGTGAATAATGTAATCAGTGCCAGCTGACGGAGGTGCTGAGTGGGAATCGGCCGGAGCATTTCAGACTAAGAGCCCCGGCGGAAGTGGAGATGCCGATCATGACATTGTGCTGTAACCACTTTGGAATCACTGAGTGCTGGTGGAGTGGGTCCAGGACAATACGGACATATGTTCTCTGAAGGGACAGAAAAGGTTGGTATGTGTGCCTCCTGTGTCCTTAGTTCCAGTGGCAGTTCTGGTAGACATGGAATGCGCTTCTTTGTGTAGAGGTATTCCGTTGCAGCACAAATATCTGCTGAATTCTGTTTTTGCTGATCAGATGTTATTGAACTGTCAATGATGTGACTTTCAAGGTCATCAATGTCCTCTGTTTCATTGGCAGCAGTAGCTAGAAGTGTGTGGTGCTTCCTGATAAATCCACCACATTGCCATCATTTGGTGGCTACAGCGGTGAGATGTTCTAGTTCCTCTACATTGACAGTTCCACTTTCCTACAACGGAATCAAAAGCAACTCTTGTCCTCCCAAATCGACACCAGTTGTCTCTATCATTTGTGAAAACTGAGAAAAATATTAAGCGCTGGGAGTATCCCATGTCTGCAAAAAACAGAGGAAATACACTGTCCACTCCACATTCTGTTGCTGTCTTATTGAGGTCCTCACATTTCACACCCCACTCTGAAGACATCAGCCCTTTACTTTGCATGTCCTGCAGGGATGTGGAGGTGAGGATTGCAGGCTTGGCATAGGGTTTGGCAGTTGCAGTTCTTTCAAGGTGGACACATTCTTTGCCTGGATTGCCTGACGACCTGCATGAATTTTCTACACCTTTCCATTTCACACTCTATTTTCTGTGTTGGTTGACTTTATGACTATAAACTGGGCCATAGTCATATTTAACAGTCACATAAATTCCCTTCTGTATGTCAATGCACATCATCGGTGCTGGATCTTTGTGGTGAACATCTTGAACATGTCGTCTTAAATTTTTGGGTGTGGCAAGCTGACACACCGGGGGCAACTTGGGGTTCAGTGTCTTGCCCAGGGACACTTCGGCACATGACTGGGGGAAGCCAGGAATCGAACCACTGATCCTACGATTGGTGGGCGACAGCTCTACCTCTGAGCCACTGCCGCCCCAATATAGGTGAGACAGTATTACCTCTTTTCTTCTCTGCAGACTTCATACCTGTAAAATTTGCTAATACATTATTTAAATCTTAGTTTATGAGACTATAACTAATTGATCAGTACAGTGGTATCCCCTTGGACTAAATATTGAAAACTTTGTAATTGGTTAGATTTAATTTATTTATATTTGTATTTATTAATAATAAAACATATGTATGTTCCCAAAACAATGACATTCCTTATGCCTTACAGCCAGGCATGTCCCCTTATGACATCACTGTATCCTAAAAATATGGTTTCATGACCAAATGTTGTAACAACAAAAAGATGAAAATCATTAATGTTTGTGCTTTATGTGTGTGCAAAACATTTGATAATATAGAAGGTGCAATAATTTAAAGACACCAAAATATGGCAGGTACTGAATATTGTCAAATTGAAATTATTTGTACAAAATTCAATATAACATGTATACATGGTTTATGAAGTTTATTTTATGTATTTTCTTACTTTGTTTATATGGCTTATTTCTTAATTAAATCACATACCATGTTTGACTTTCAAGTGTTTCATAAAAGTCCCTGCACGAGAAAAAAGTGTGTAATTGCACAGTGGGCAATGGTAATGACCCCTCCTATTGTCATGGCTGTCCTTACAAAAGCAGAAAACCACAAAGTTCTCTGAAACAAACACCAATAAGAACATATTAAATTCAATCAAGTAATAATAAACTTTTCACTAAACGAACGATACAGACCATACCTTCATTATTTCTCTGAAAATACACAGCCTCACTGAGGTGCCTTTTGTAGAGATGCTCCTTATTGGCCAGTTCCCTTTTTTGGCAAAAGACACACACAGGACCAGCACAGGCCAATAAGGAGGTGACATCCTGGAATGACTGCTTTGACCCTGCAGAACAAACATAGTCAACGATGCCCCAACCCCCAATGAACGTGAACCTACACTGTAACAACAAGCTCATTTAGTGTCATTTGTGGTGGCAATGAGGAGACTAGGGGCAGTATATTTAAACTTGCCGTTTTATTTCCGTTTACATTACAATACATCAGGAAAGGCATTATTTTTATCCATCCTTACTGGCCATTTCCCTATTTGCAACAGCGATGGAAACAAAGGACTGACAAGCTCTGCACAAAACAAACAAACAGAAGCACTCTGACTGAAACAAGCCATTCCAGAAATATTTTACAATTTGGGTGATTATTATTATTAATAATTATGAATAAGTACAATTACATGACCAGGCAACAAACAATGTTTAACAAATAATAAATTAAATCACACAATTAACATAAACTTGAGAAGCTACAGCATTTGTGTGGTTGCTTTAAAGTAAGTCTTCATATAACATAGGGATGTAACGTAACATAGAGCATAGGCCTATGTCTAAAAAACTGCCACACTCTATAAAACAGTGGTGTCTCTAATGAAAGTTACCATTCAAGAACAATTTACCTTTTTTCCAGATATAAATGCAATTTCTTTAACTCTTTGGGTGTTACGAGCCAGACATTGGGCAACTGTTGTCATGAAGTCACAAACCTATTTAAAGACAACTCTCTGTGGTAGTGCACAGCTCCGCTTCAAGGCGGAGCATTAACTTCACACCTACAGTGGCAGGGTTGCCAGGTAGCCAAATTAAAGTATAACCAGATTTTAATAAAATGTATATAAGTCTCCTATTGGGTCATTTTTTTCATTATGCTGGCTAATGATACATATCAGATAATTATGTATATGTATAAGCATGTTTAATACTTACAAACAGTACCCAGTGTCAGGATTCGCTGGTGCGGAGTGAGGGGAGGCACCAGCAGTAGGAAAGATCAGGCAGAACCAAGGCTCCAGTCAAAACGTTTATTACCAGCATGAAAAAGCGTGGCAGAGAGTTCAAAATCAAAAAGCACCAGAACCGGCGTTCGAAACAAAAAAAACCAAAGACACGCTCACACAGTTAGCAAAACAACAAAGACGTTGAGCTAGCCGTTAGCCGGTGAATCTCCTGGCCTCCGTGAGGGCAAACATAAAGAGACACAAACATGAACAAAACGTACGACAGGACGTGACAACTACCTGAGTCCAAGCATGGGCGCACAGGAATATCAAGCGTGGAAAAACATGGGCAGGCATGAGTGATGGTCCGACACTGACGTGTCGGAGAGCCGGGCTTAAATCAAGTCGTGGGGAAACAAGGCACAGGTGTAAACAATCAGACAATCAAAGCTGGCGGAGATAACAAGAGTTTGTCCGGCGGAACCCGCCACATTAAGAGTCCGGGCGGAGCTCAACACACTAAAAGTCCGATCGGCCAAGCTGCCGATCGTGACACCCAGATTGGTTAGGTGTAACATGCATTGAGAACTTTCATGTCTCCAATCTGGCAACCGTACAAAGTTGGTGTCAAAGGTGGTGCCAGGGGACAATGTATGCAAACACATTAGGGACACTGACACACACTATCTTAATATGAAATAGAATGGTCTATTTATATTAGATACACCAGACGTGTATTCCTGCTGTATTTGATTTGTGTCTAAAAGTTGAGTCATGGTGACTGGTCTTCATACTGAAGAAGCTTCTTAGTGTTGAGCTGCTCCCAATCCCAGCTCTGCGCGTTCGTTGAATGATGAAGAGAAACATCTCATAAAAATCAGTCTTGCTTTTATTTCAAACTTGAAGAATAATAATTTACAGGCCTGGGTCAGTCTGTCCCTATACTATACAGCATATAGTCAGGGCACGAAGTCTGACTGACACTGTCTGTCCCTCGACCCACACTTTAATGCTGGACAGAGCATCTTTCTGTGGTGTAACAGGATCCTGATGCCGTGGTCTGGTCTTCGTCTCCATGGCTGGTTTATTGGTGTCTTATCTTCTCCGTTGCTTTGTGGGCCCATAACCTATGGATCTAAGCACATTCCTTCTACAGACATTCACATGTTTCACTCCCTACTTATCTGATTTTCTGCTTAGACCCCATTCTTCACATGCTGTTTTATGACCTGTGTCTGGGTGCATCTGGTGTCTCTACTATTCTCTAAACCTGATGTGAGTGTTTCAAACTATACTTTAATGCATTCGGCTTGTTCTGTTTTCTGCCTGCATCCTACTATCTAAGCTTTCAACTACTATTTTAACTACTACTTAACTATTTAGAATTTATAGACTGGATCCAAATATTATATAGCTCAGCAAATGCAGCAGTTCGAACAAATAGTCAGATCTCGTCAAGGTTTAATTTGTGTAGAGGAACCAGACAAGGTTGCCCACTCTCCCCCTCACTATTTGCAATATTTATTGAACCACTAGCCGCAGCAATTAGACAAAATGAAGGGATCACTGGAATACTGACTAAAACAGTAAATCATAAAATAAGCCTATATGCTGATGATGTTTTACTTTTCCTCCTCAAGCCATAAACTTCACTTCCCACAACCACCACTATTATCAACTAATTTTCAGCTCTGTCAGAATACTCTATCAACTGGACAAAGTCTACAGTGCTGCCACTTAACTATGACTTCCAAAGCGTTCATTCTAACACTCACATCCACAAATGGATAAATTCCAGTCCAGCAGACGTATCCTGGTTAGACATTGAACAAACATTTTGTAAAGACATTAAAATTGCAGATATACCATTTATCAGTACCAAAATCAAACTTCATAATTGCTTCCGGTATACTAGCATGAGAACATCCCTGACAGCCTGGTGGGAATTCTTAAAAATAACTGGCTCTTCACTTGCTCCCTGCCAATATACACCACTTTGAAACAATCAAGACATCCTACAAAACAAAAAAATCATTAAATTCCCAATGTGGTATAACAAAGGAATAACACATATGAAACACATTTTCTTAAGGGATAGAGTTATCCCATTCAAGGAGCTAGTGTCCAAATTTGGAATTACTAATGGCAACTTTTTAGAATATCAACAACTTAAATCAATAATTAAGGCAAAAAATAAAAATACTCCGATACAATGGTGTTACGGTTCTGAATGTCGGGCATGAGAGAGGAATGGAACAGGCTGAACCAGGATGGGGTGTAGAAGACCGGGAGTCCGGTCCGAGGTTCTGTAAGGTTGGATTTGAAATGCAGCAACTGATGACGGTGTCCGGCTGTGGCTGGTGAGCAGGGAGAGAAGAAAACAGAGAGAGAGAGAGAAAACCACAACAAAAAAAAAGGATAACAAAAATGAGCCGAACTGGCCGATAGCTCAGAGAGTCGTGCTGCCGGGTTACGGCTTAAGGCGCTCGTAACAACTCCTCTGAGCAGTTCTTGGACGAGCAGTCTTTATCCAGACAGACAGGGGAAATCCATAATCCAGTGAGCAACAAGGCAGAGACACAGAAGCAGACAATGGGAACAGAACTCACAGTCTTGTGGCAAGTGGCAAGGTGCGGGGTCCGAGGTCCGTCGTGATCCATGAAAATAGCTGCCGATCGTGACAGAGCCCCTCCTTCAAGGGCCGGATTCCAGACGGCCCAACCCTGCTGGAGATCCCACAAGGTCAGGCGGGAGGAGGGGGACCAGGCGGAGGGACCAAACAACACCCTCCCCTATCAGGTCGCTGTAACAGGAACAGAAGCCGGGTCCCTCCCGGGGTCACTGGAGCCAGAAACCGAAGGCAGACCCCTCCTGGGGTCGCCGGAGCCGGAAGGCAGACCCCTTCTGGGGTCGCCGCAGCCGGAAGGCAGACCCCTCCAGGGGTCGCCGGAGCCAGGGACAGGATCCTGTGTGGACCTCCAGGCCGCACAATACCAGGACACCTGAGGAACATGGCGAAGACAGGAACGGACCCTCCTTGGGAGCGGTCCGGTAAGGTTGGCGTGGAGCTGGGGCTGCAGGCTCTGCGTGGCGTGGAGCTGGGGCTGCACGCTCTGCGTGGCGTGGAGCTGGAGCTGGGGCTGCAGGCTCTGCGTGGCGTGGAGCTGGAGCTGGGGCTGCAGGCTCTGGGTGGCGTGGAGCATGAGCAGCAGGCTCTGGGTGGCGTGGAGCATGAGCAGCCGGCTTGGCGAGGCGTGGGGCATGAGCAGCAGGCTTGGCGAGGCGTGGGGCATGAGCAGCAGGCTTGGCGAGGTGTGAGGCAGGAGCAGCAGGCTTGGCGAGGCGGGAGGCAGGAGCAGCATGGTCAGGGTGGCGAGGAGCATGGTCTGTGTCTGCGTGGTCTGGAAGGGTGGAAAGTTCTGCCTGGGCGCGGGCCCGAAGGGAGGCCCAGTAGGACATGAACTGGGGAAACGTCCGCCGCGGAACCGACTGGGCCATCGGCTCTTCCAGAGTGGACAGAGGCTCAGGAGAGGTGAGGCGAGGAGCGGTAGGTAGGTCCGGGTGATATGAGTTCGTGGATTTAGCATGGCGCGAAGTAGGACCCGGTTTGGCATGGCGTTGAGCACGGCCCGGTTCAACGTGGGTCCGAAGAGAGGCCCAGTTGAGAGACGGCTGAAACTCAGGGTCTGGGACCGGGGAAAACGGAGGGGTATGGAGCGGGTCCGCCTGGTGTTTCAGTTCCTGCCAGATAAGGCGGCCCTCAGAGGGGGAGAGACGAGGGGCGAGCTCAGGTGTCCTGTATGAGCCGAGAATCACGTAGCCGGCACAGAAAACTGGAGAGGTGGCTTGGGCTTGGTGACACCCCAGTCAGCTACCATCACTGACGCTGTTACGGTCTCCGGATTAAAAAGCTCTCCTTCTTTTAACTGGTATAATAACAGTTCTCCTGTGCTATACTGAAACACGTAGCCAAAACTCCCACACTCCAGCTTCAGTTCTCCACGCAGAGACGCATCCGTTGGCTTCTGCACCCGACACAAATGAAATGTTGGTCTCCTGGGTGCATTCCATAACGCCGACTCCTCAGTAAGACCCACAGGTATGCTAGAGATGACACCGTTTACTTTAGCAGGAGTAGTCATGTTTCTTTCTTGGGTTTTTTGAAAAAAAATACTCTGAACCGACTACCACAACCACAAACTTCTAATGTGTAGAAATAAGCCTTATTTATAGGACATTACTCGTGCAAATGTTTGCGTGGGGGTCGCGAAAAGATGGGCCATGGGCAGACAATGTGGACTTAGATCTAAGCTTCAGCGTTTTTTTTTCTAAAAGACGTTTTTCTTAGCCGCAGGCATACAGACTACAGGCTCCCTTCCTACCCTGCAGTGTTGACCATAGTCACCTGTCAACCTACCCCCTAGAGACCCCATCCTGAACGAAAGTCCTCATCCTCACTTTACACATCGACTCGGTATGCGACGGACGCTGCAAGAAATGCTCCTCAGAAAATGCCAGATTCTTACTTCATAAAAGGTAAACGCTTAGTTTCACACTATGTCTCAGTTTAATTTAACTTTCGAGTTTGTTTTAAGTTTTGTTTCTCTTGAGAATTGTAGCACGTAGGACACACGCAATGTTTTGCTGTATGTGAGGTTTTTTTATTTTAGTTGTTTAAGGAAGAAAACTGTTACCATTTACAAAAGTAGTAAGTCAACATTATTTTATTTTTTACCTCCGCACATATTCTTCTTCACTAAAGAACTTTTTCTTTTTTCAACATCATTCCCTGTTTGCTGTCTAGAAGCGCATGCTTTTTACCAAACACTTGTTACAAACAGTCTCCCCACACCAACCACGAACCCCCTCTGTCACGAAGCACACACACACACACACACACACACACACACACACAGAGTCTACAGCCCCATCGATGGTGCAGCAGCACCTGCACCATAAACTTAAAGTGAATAAAACAACCAACAATCCTCAGAAACACCATTCTAACATCATAAAAATAAAAAAAACTCCTATTACACAACAAATGAACCCCCTGTTTCTGAATTTTTTTTTTTTTATTAATAATTTCATAAATATCATATAGTGTTTGGGGAGGGGCTTAGATAAGGATCGGCCAATCAGAAGCCGTGACCTCTCACCTAGAACTGTCAGAATTAATTTGATGAAAGGTGTCCCATATTACTCTCTTATGTCGCACACAGAAACAGCCATCATCGCCTCTACGGGGTGAGCTGAAACTGGATTCCGGGAGTTTTGGTTATGTGTTTAAACACCTTCCCGGCGAGCTTCTGCTATACCAGCTAAAGGAAGACGAGACTTTTTCTCCAGACACCGTGACAGCGTCTTTGTTGGTGAATGACTGGGGTGTCCTGAGACTTATAATCATGGATTATGTCAAAGACTGTATGTTTGACTTGTTCGATGAAGAAGAAGAAGAAGAGCCTTGCAAGAAGAAGAAGAAGAAGGAAAAGAAGGCCGGAGAAAACCGGCCGAGGTCGAGCGATGATGGTGATGATCGTGAGAGTGGAAACCCTGAAGTATTCAGAGCGGTGTGGGAGACTCAATGCACCCCATCGGGTAAATGGTTTTACAAAATAATCGCAGAGTTTAATGAAGCTGGACCAACCTTCATGAAGCTGTATCGTTTCAACACCAAGTGTGGGGTCTTTCAGACCGTGCTCAACATGCCCGTCGCAGCCTGGTTGGAAATATTTGACAAGTTGTTAGAGGATATGAAGCATAATCATTGTCCTCGCTGTGTTTGGTCCTGTCTGTTTTCTCTGTGACCTGTAACCTTTTCTTGCTTTTACTTTTATAAACATGGAACGATTTATAGTATTAGAGGAGAGTGGTTTTACCACCTATGTCAGGAGGAGGTTTTGCAGACCACATTTTATTGCTTTACGGCTCCATAGGTATTTGACACCAATGGAGCTGTCCACTATCTTGCTATGCCTGCATGCATCTTTTACGACTTGTAGTGTTTGGGAAAGGGGGTCTCAACCGCCTTCATCAGAGGAGGAGGCTTCACAACCTATGTATATGTTATCTACCATATATGGACTTGTCTTGTATTTTATTGCACCAGATGTAGAAGGAGTGACTTTCACACTGATCTCAATAAAAGACCCGTGTGCGAGAGAGGAGTTTGGAGTTCTCCAGCTGGCCACTAAGTTGTTGTGTTCAGAGAGGCTCCCCTCGTGCACGAGTAAAAGAAGCTGAGATTCTCGAGTTTGTCTTCATGTGTCAGGTGTCTCTGCGATTGTTTAAGTGTTGGCAGGTTAGACCCAACACAAGTGGGGAGAGGAAATAGCAGAGATGTTTTGTACGAGTCAGGACTGGCAAGAAATGGCGGTTGTGAAACGATCTCTGTTTGTGTGAACGCCCCTTGCTTTTCTTCCCCGCCCCTCGACCCTCCTCCATCCTTTGAACTTCCCATCCAATTTGAAATAAATAGAGACTGAGAGTTTCAACACTCCAACCACAAGCCAACCAGCCATCCAGGAAAGAAGATGTCTCAACTCCCTCCCTCTCCAGCTTCCAGCATTGACAATGTCAGGGGTGACAGCTCCGGCTATGACTGACATGTCTGAAGACTCTGAGCGTCCTTCAGCGAATCTTGTTTCACCTCCTGAGACTCTCCCTGAGGTTCCTCCATCCCCTGAAGGAGAGAGCCGTACCAAAACCGACGAGATTGCTGATGAACCAGACGGACCAATCTTCAAGCTGTTTCTGGACACGTCATTGATGACTCGTGTCTTGTACATAACGATATACGATTTTAAAGAGTATATTTTCAATGGATGTCAGATATCTCACCCTAGCCAGATGCAGTATACGTGCCTCTTTGGGATACCCAACTTCTTCCTACACATCCGTTATGAGGACCTGAAGAAGAGGGTGCTGACGACTCGCTTCATCCTGGCTGCCCTGAAGCTGCTGGCTAGCTACAACATTGACATCTCGGAGGAGAAGGTCAGAAAAGTATGCGATGCCATTCTGCTGGAATTAAAGCCTTCTGAAAAAGTGGCAATGACGCAAGCTGTGGACCCTCCAGCAGGGTCAGTCCTCGCGGCGGGGCTGTAGACATCGGCCGCTCGTCCCCGTCCTTCCTGGTGCGCTTCCTCCACGGGCCCTCCACCCTTCGCTCCTCAGCGATTCGAAATCGAGCCCCCTTGTCCCTTCTGTCACCCTCCGTCGGGCCCCCTGTCCGTCCTTCGGTGTGCCTTCCCGGTGCCTGCTTGCTCATTAATTACAGGTGTTCTCCTTTCAGTGACTTCTGAGGACACACGTTTCACTTAAAGCTGCTGTTTCGCTAGTGACAAGTAACAACAGCTGACTTACGGATAAATGCTGGTGAACTTAAAGCATGTGTCCACTGAAAAACCTTTTTGAGAGAATAGCGTCATGTTTCTACTAATAACGCTGAGTGGAAGGTGCTTGTGTTCTAAGGGTATTTAACACTAGGTCACAGGTCAAACACTGTGTGACACTAAAGAGAACTGTTCTTACCAAGGCTTTTAAAGCTGGGCGTCAAACCTTCTGTCCAGATGTCAGCATTCAGTCTGTGTCCCTCTAGAAAAGACCACATCAGTGTGTTTCTGTTAACTAACACGGAGGAAGCGAGATCATTTGATCATTAGATCATTTTCATGGTGTCGCTGATATTTTTTTCAAAACTAACCTTTAATATTATGTGTTATTACAGATCAGAGAACGAGAATTGAACGTATAAAGATGGCTAGAAAGATGAAAGATATGGTGGTGGAGCTGCAGGTGGAGAAGGAAAGAGGAGAAGATCTGAGGTTGGAGGTGGACAATGAAGAGCAGGAGGTGCCAGAAGACTTGGAGGAGACAGTGGTGAAGGGGTGGAGGAGATTCAAAAAATGGTGTGAGAAAAAGTGGAGGAAGTTGAGACAGGGGACAGTGGAGCGTAGTTATGAGGTGGAAACAGGAGAACAAAACTTTATTAGAATAAACTGTGCAAGAAACGACTTAATCTGGACTGACAGAACAAAAATAAACAATTTTCTATTGACAAAAGAAGAAGAGCAAAGACTTTCAACAAACGCACAGAAAGGCAATTGGAGAGTCAATTTTAGACAAAAACAAAATAAAGTTCACGCAATTTGAAATAAACATCTTGAATGGAACGAAGGGGAGAGAGGGGAGAAGAATAAAAAAATAGAGGGAGGAGGAGAGAAATGAAGGGGAGTGGGGAGGAGGAAGAGAAAAGAAAGGAAAGAGAAGGAGTGGAAGTAAGAAAAATAAGAGGAGGAGGAGCAGAAGTAAAAACATTAGGAGGAGAAAGTGTAGGAGGAGGAGTGGGAGGAGAAGTAGAAGTAAGAAAAATAAGAGGAGGAGGAGCGGGAGGAGGAGGAGGAGAAGTAACAAAAATAGGAGAAGGAGGAGGAGGCACAGAAAGAGTGGAAAGAATAACAAGAGAGGGAGAAGGAGGAGCACAGGAGCAGCCTGACAGCCTGGGCCACTCAATGTCAAAGTAAGACACTAATGGTTTCTATTGTAAATGTTTGTGACACCACAACCATCATGTGTGTGGCGTTAAGCTCAAGGAGGACGGGGAGAGTGTGTGTCTGTGTGGGAGGAGCATGTGTGTGTTTCTACCAACAAGCTACAACTGCGCTATATGAGCGCACACTGAGTGTTTGACGCAAAGCTGCTTTTAGCAGCCACAACGAACCACAGCTGGGACTGGAAGAGACATGAGTCGGCTTCAGATCGTAGGGTCGGTGGTTCGATTCCCGGCTCCTCTGGACTCGATCCATGTGTCCTTGAGAAAGACACAGAGCGCTGACACTGGAAGTTGTTCCCAGTGAATGAATGTGTGTAAAAGTGCTACAGTAATGTAGCTGTATTGATCCTGGGGAAAATGTCAGTGTCACAGCAGTGCAGCGAGCACAAAAGACTAGAGGGTCTTATGTACCATTTAAAAATGTAAAAATAGAAAAGTATTGCGTCCGTAAGTCCACTCAGTGACCACCGCTACTGGCCGGGTTTGGAAGGCTGGTTCGCCCATGACGGGTAAGATCCCACCTAAAACCCCGGGACGACCTAAGGCAGGCACAGTCACGATAACCTGGGAGGCTGTTTCCTCTGATGCGCCAGGCACATGCCCCCAAAACACGACGACACGGAGACGGTGGTGGGTAGGGCCGCCATCGTCTCTGTGCCAAGTGGTGTTCAAAGGAACGGGCAAAGGAACGTGTGAGGGAATCTAACAACAGCCTGTTAGCTGCTAGTGGTGCGTTAACATGGAAGGCTGGTTCGCCCATGACGGGTAAGCGGCTGAAGATGGGTTAAGGTGGGTCTAACCGAAGAGTCAGAGTTATGGAAGGCTCCCAAGAAGGCTACGATGCATCTATGTCGCATACAGAAACAGCCATCATCGCCTCTACGGGGTGAGCTGAAACTGGATTCCGGGAGTTATGGTTATGTGTTTAAACACCTTCCCAGCGAGTTTCTGCTATACCAGCTAAAGGAAGACGAGACTTTTTCTCCAGACACCGTGACAGCGCCTTTGTTGGTGAATGACTGGGGTGTCCTGAGACTTATAATCATGGATTATGTCAAAGACGGTATGTTTGACTTGGTCGATAAAGAAGAGCCTTGCAAGAAGAAGGAAAAGAAGGTCGGAGAAAACCAGCCGAGGTCGAACGATGATGGTGATGATCGTGAGAGTGGAAACCCTGAAGTATTCAGAGCGGTGACCCATATTACTCTTTGACTTAGTGACCTGTTTTAAGAAGCAGCGGCCGTTTCTAGGCCTCCGGGGCGTCTTTCAGCTGCCTTCATGGGGATACGGGGACTTAACCTGCGGCTTTAGTCTTGTGTTTTAACAGGTTGCTGGGTTTTGATACAATGTTTACTCTGTGGATTTGAATGAATGAAAATACAATATAAACGGACATGTAACAGTATATAATAATGTGTAAACGTAACCAAAAAAAAAAAGGTTCATAGTACATAGTAACAGAAAATCTAAGTAAATGCACGTTTTTAGCAGAGCTGTAAAATGTCCTACCTCTATCTGCTGCTTTTTGTTGTCTAAAGGTTTTTTTTAGAATGTTTGCTGTTAACATACGTGTTGCTCTGGCGCCAGGATTTACATGTGAGGACTGATTGGCCTGAGTCTGCACAGGCTGAAATAAACATGGTCAGAGCTACACAAGCTGCTTTAAATTGACGCGTGGCCCAAATAAACCCCTGCAGGGACTTGTCCCTCACTCTGCATTGTCCCATCAGCACCTATTTGTTACAGATTTAGCATAATTGCAATGGAAATATTTACAAATGTGTCCATAAAACTGGTTTTGAGCTTCATTAAATGTTTCAGTAAAAGCTTCATAGTAATATTTTTCAGAGGCTTTACTCTACGTGTCCTTTGATTTTTGCAAATGCACATTTAACTAAATCAAGTAGTAATAAACATAATGATCCCTGTAAAACACAATGATGCATCCAAAGCTGGTTTCAGTGATATAGATTCAAACTCATAAAACTCATTCACTCGGCAGAACTATGCAGCTAAAGTAACTTAACATCTTCCTAAACACAACTAGGTTAAACTGAACAGAAAATCTAAGTAAATGCACATTTTTAGCAGAACTGTGAAATGTCCTACCTCTATCTGCTGCTGTTTGTTGTGTCTAAAGGTTTTTTTAGAATGTTTGCTGTTAACATACGTGTTGCTATGGCGCCAGGATTTACATGTGAGGACTAATTGGCCTGAGTCTGCACAGGCTGAAATGAACATGGTCAGAGCTACACAAGCTGCTTTAAATTGAGGCGTGGCCCAAATAAACCCCTGCAGGGACTTGTCCCTCACTCTGCATTGTCCCATCAGCACCTGTCTGTTACAGATGCAGTAGAATGGAATGGAAATATTTCCAAGTTATCTCCTAGGCAGGCGATCGAACTCTCCTACTCTCCTCTTTGGGGTGTTGGTTTTTAAACTCTAAACTTGTGTCAGTTGCAAGGAAGCAATTGTCCAAATTTGGTCCTCGATCCTTGTTATTTTAGATTAATGACTCTGTTTACATGATAGCATCTACATCACTTCGACCTGGCGTGTTCCCGGAGCAGCCACACACGCCAAGAACTTTTACAGTCTGAACTTTCCAGATGTGGGAGAGAGCAGCCTGGTGACGCCAGAACAGAGGTTCAAACACTGGACACAGAAACTCTGTAAACTCATGGCGTGACAATCTTGCTTCATGCCTGCACTTATGAAAGCCTAGTCCTATTAATACATACATATCAAGTACAAATTCCATCCTATTCATTCTGAGCATATATTCCATCCCGAGTACACACATTTTCCACTACAATCCCTCCTCTGGGGCTTTCTAAAGCACCACCATAGTCGAAACATTCATACACATGCTATGCAACCTATCCCCAACTGAAACAGCCAATACTCACATACTGCCTCACAAAATCCTCTAGATCAGAACAGAGTCAACTAAGTAAATTATTAAATTAACTTTATCCTTAACTTGACAGAACTGGCATCACATTAAACACAATTCAATAAACACAAAACAAACTGAACCTTTTGGGTGAAATCACTCGTCACTTAGCTTTTTCTTTCCTCGTTTTTACCCGTATCCTTTCTCTGCCGTCAATCTGATGTCAAAGTCTGATAATTAGTTAATTGTCTTAATCATGATAATACAAAGTTATTGTGAATCAGATCTTGTGGCACGTTTGCCTTTATACATATCATACGGTTAGATATTATGTAAATCACCCTGTAAACCATGATCTGCATTTAGGCTCCAGTAAAAGTAAAGGTAAACTTTAAATGTCCACTTCTACCTGTGATAGAATCCTATAGAATCCTGTGTGTGGATCGTGCAGGTCCTGTTCTGTCTATGGCTCCACTGAGGTTGTCTCCTTTCTCCTTCCTCCTGTATTGCGTGATGCTGGTGTCGCCCTAAAACAGGGGTATTCAACTAAAATTTAAAGAGGTCCGGTTACGCACATTTTTTGGAAGCAAAGGTCCAGAAGATTATAATGTCTAACTATGTGATATATTAAGTAGCCTGCATGTAATCAGTACTTCACTGTCAAATCAAATTAATTCAGTACAATTCAAAAACCTTTTGACAAACTGAAACTCCAACTGAACATATATTTACAATGTAATCTAATTCATGAAATAAAAGCAGGGCTGATTTTCAAAATAAGCAAGAACACAAATGTTCAAATAAGAGCTTAATTTAAAGGAAATAAAGGAAAGGTATAAAAAAATATTTTACAATTTGAATCAAAAGTCTCAACCAATTTAACTGGTAAGAAAAACCTGAACATATCCTAACAACTGAACAGTTTTGGAGGCTCATCTTCTTCCCCTCATATATTTAACCCACGTACAGGACTCAGTGCTGGGAGGTATCGTCTGTCTGCGGCCGTTTGATCCAACCCTTGTGTCTGTTTTTGAGCTTTTGTAGCTTCTATCGTCTGCCTCTCCCTTTGTTGTCGCTAGCTACACGCAACTGTTATCGCCGTATGTGTTTGTTAATTCCTTTGCAACCTCGAACTTTCTTTTAGCTGCAGGTGCTCTTGAGTCGCAAAATTTAGCGCCTGTGATCCACAGAATCGATTGGCTAAGTGAAGTCACGTGGTTAACGCACATTCAATTGGCCTTCGCCAAATAACTACCGTAAAGATCACAATAGCCGCGCCGATTAAAAGTAAAGTGCTCCGCTAGATTCTGAATCAAAACGTTCCGTTTGGTCTGTAGCTCCGGGTCCGTATGGGACAGCTTCTGGGTCCGGATCCAGTCCGCCTGTTAGTGACCGCTGCCCTAAAACCTCAGTCAGTGTTGTTTTCTTCACTGGTTACTGACCACACGTCCCTATTGGTTCCTGCAATTAGTTACCCAGGCTGCTGACATGAGGCGTTGGCCACCCTCTATGACGGACTGGTTCCCTCTAGGAGATCGGTTCTGATAGCTTAAGAGCATCTGGTATCTTCTTATAGTCTTTTCCTCCACACGATCCTGGATGAGAATCCTCTGTGTTCAGATCACTCCAGTTACTGCAGCTTTAACCTAGGAGCAGATAGCTGAGAGGCACAAAAGTGCAACACATGCATCGCAGCTGATACCCAAGGGGGTGTTAATCCACTGCTGCGGTGCCTTAGGTGGCCCCCTCCTCCATGATGGTAGACTCTGGTTCCATGTTATTTCCTGCAGAAAACACTCAAGTGTAAATTAATGATCTGCTTTTCATGAGATCCTCTGATTGATTAGTTACCATTAATCACTCAAGCAAAGCTTCATGCAATGTTAAACCTGCACACACACACACACACACACACACACACACACACACACACACACACACACATAATGACACGCAATGTTTTTCAATCCCTCCTCAGTGCAGAGGCCTGCTCACAACCAGCAGTGGAACCATAGAGTAACATGCTATGAGCTACACACATACTACCACACTCCTCCTTTAGGCCTGTTCATGTCTGTTTAACAAGAAACACACACTAGTAACGTGTTCTCATGGTCTGGTAGAACCAAAACAGGAGCCTGCTGCAACAATACTTTAATGGTTTCAAATGACATGTGGCCGTCTGGGGTCCACATGAGTTTTCCCCATAACTTTCCAACTCCTCCAGCTTTTATCGTCTCTCTCAGGGGTTGCACAATTGTTCAGTACCCATCTATCCAGTCTTCTCTGCACTGTAACCTGTCATTCCCAAGAAAGTCAGCATTTCCCGGACTGTGGTTGATTTGGGAGCCTTCGTCACAGCTTCCACTTGAGAAGGAGAAAGCAGCAATTGAGCAGCAGACCCAGCGCGTGTTCCCTGTGTGATCAACCTCCCAGATTCTCCACTTGGTCTCTTCAGTACTGAAGCTTATTCAGAGATGTTTTATGGTCTCTTTCAGCCAACAGTGACAACATAGTGATGGAACCCACATGACACGTTTCCAGACTAGGTGAACACTTATCAACATACGTGAATTCAAAGAGGTGTCAACTGTTTTCACTCAGTATCACACTGAAAACCCAGAACACAGGTAACCCAATGAACCACTGAGCATCAGGTAGAACATCCGAGCATGTGGATCTGGGACCTCAGCTTGAATTCTACGGGGACTCTGAGCTTTACCCTCATACATGGATGGATGGATTCTCCTATGGAACCAGCTTCCAGGTTCGAGAAGCAGACACCCTCTCTAGTTTTAAAACTAGGCTTACAACCTTTCATTTTGACAAAGCGTATAGTTAGAGATGGTTCTGGTCACCCTGAACCATCTCTTAGTTAAGCTGCTATAGACTTAGATGCTGGGGGACGTCCTTCATTCACTGAGCTCTTTTTTCTCTTTTTCTTCTATCCACTAACATGCCTCCATTTCCACATGTGACTAACTTTGTCTCTGTTCTCTCCTAGTTGTGTTTCTCTCTTTCTGTCTCTCTCTATTCTCATCTCCAGGTATCGTCAGACTCAGAGCCGTGTGTCTCCAGTGTTCAGTTGCTGGTCCAACCATCCTGCCTGAGTCTGTTGCTGCTTGTTTTGTTGTGGTTGTTTTTCTTTTCTCTCTTCTCTATCCCCTCACCCCAACCGGTCAAGGCAGATGGCCGCCCACACTGAGCCTGGGTCTGCTGGAGGTTTCTTCCTCGTTAGAGAGGGAGTTTTTCCTCTCCATTGTTGCTATTTAAATGTACAATTTATCGATTGGCTACAATTAAAAGCTTGCTCTATGTGGGAATTGTTGGGTTTAGTTGTGTAAGGTCTTAAAACCTTACTTGTAAAGTGCCTTGAGATAACTGATGTTGTGAATTGGCGCTATATAAATAAAGTTGAATTGAATTGAATTGAACATGCATCTATATTCACCTACACTTATTATTAGACTAAGTGGTGTTTTAATAAAATACATATACACTAAACTAAGTCTTGGTCCCTTTTTACTTATGGCCCTTTTTTTTATCAATCATTTTTTAATTTCTTTTCCCAGGTCATGGGGCCTAATTGTCTCAACTTGTGGTCTGCTAATCAGATAATGTGTGAAATTTCTCGAAGAAATGCTTTCTTTTCTTTTTTTTTTCTTAATTTTTTTTTATTTTTTATTTTTATGCTGATCTTCAGAGTCTGTCTTTAAATAATAGGGTGTGCAGTGGGACGAACATGCAGGCTGTGATGCTGTTGGCTTTGATAAAGTCCACTGCTATGTCAGCAAAGTGCAAAGTTCATAAATGTCTTTCCTGCATTTTTCCTCAGTCATTGACATCATGCAGTTCCAGCTTCATCGTCCTTCTCTTCTTTTTTTTTCTTTTTTCAGTGCCAGTGTTTTTCTTCTTCTTTATTTTTTTTTTTACCGGTGGACGGCACAGTCCTCCTGCCAGCAACGACAGCTGTGCACAGGCTGATGTTGATGACAGCCGATATTCTCAGCTCCCAGCTTCTCAGGGACGCTGCCTTTGTCTCCTTGGTTCATTTACGTGGAGTTTGCCACTAATCCATGTAGGACACTGGTTTCTTACATGTCCAAGTCTTCCACAGCTGAAACTCTTCCAGCTCCTGCACTTCCTCCTACGGCTCCTCTGCCCCGGCCGGCCGGAAACCCTCCTCTCATCCTTGGAGGTCCTGTCCACCATCCTGGCTGGATGTATTTCACCTGAGGCTCAGCCTCAGGACGGGTGTTGTAGCTGACATCTGAAGTGCTCGGGCTGGTTCAGCAGGGGTCACCACTGTCTGTCTTTTCTTCTTCCCTTCCTTCGACGGCTGGTGTTTCAGTTCGTTTGCTGGCTCCTTATCGAGTGTCTGCTTATCTGTCTGCTTCTGATGAACAGCATTAGCAAACAACTTTGTTACAGCATCCACCACAGTGACCAGTGAAAGGATCACATGACACGTTACACAGTTCCCCAGCTTCTCTTAGCTTGCTCTGAGATGGTGACAAACCACTGATGATCACTGCAACCAGGCTGCCAGGTCAACAGCAGCAGAAACTGCTTTCCTCCCAGTGGCTGTGGGAGATCTCTCAGTCCTCTCATCGTCTCCAGCTGCATCGGTCTCTCTTACGTCCTCAACCTGCTTATTCGTGTCACCACACTCTTGTTCATTTTCTTTATCTATCTCCTGCCAAACTCTCACCATACAGTCATGCAGACAGATCTCTTATCTGAAATGTTCACTACCTTCAAATAAACTTTGGGTGACTCTAATAACTCATCTAACTCCTCTGACCTAAAATTTTCATTTCCCTTACAGGCATTTGTGCAGCATAAGGAGGGGGTTTCTTTATTTTCCTCGGCTCTAACTGCTCTTTCACATGCTCCTAACGACTGGACATGCTCTGTAAATAGTTGCAACACTGCCGTCTCACGCTTACGCACACGTTTTGCAGATTTATCTTTAATTTTGTGATTTTTTTATTAAAACTTCCATTTCAACACACTGTCTCTGGTCGAACTTTCCCCCCAATGGCCAGGGTGATGTAGCCTTCTGCGTTCGCTTATTCCACTTTTTTGAATATTTACGAATTTCTTCCATCAAAAGCAGATTCTTTTTCCCCAGCACCTAGACTGGAGACGGGTTCTTATTGTCAGACTCCATGACTCTACGTGATGCAACTATATGTGCCACAACTTAATGACTAAGTCTTACTAAAAAAAACTTCAAACCTTATTGTCGAGATTCAAACAACAGTGGAGTATGTACTTTGAGCCCTAAGCAGCCTCAAAACCCTTTAAAGTTAAATACCTCAGCTGCTTTCTAACAATGTGACCCTAGTTTAATCACTCATGCTTTGGACAGAAAGGGAGGGGCTGGCTGGGCTTACGTGTAGTAAGCCCCTGACCACCAGGAGATGCGCCGTCTCAACCACAGACTCAAAGCCAATCACGGACACGCGTTCATACAAAACCCCTCCTCTTCAAAAAACAGGAGACTCCAACAACACTGTGAATAATTATCCACCAACCAACGACCACAGCGAGGCAAACACTCTCAACGCAAATTTATTATGATCAAATCAAATCTTAGACTCTCAAAGCAAAAATGTTCATAAAAAGCAAAAAGCAAATCACACCGTTGAACAGCTCCGTACTCAGCCTCTACCGGACCACGAGAAAACACAGAGAAAACTCCAGACCGCTTTTACTCTGAAAGGCACATAGGTCTCTTTCTTTTCCTCTACACACACACACAGACAGCTGCAGGCACAGAGCCACTGACCAGCATTAACCCTTCAGCCCCAACTCTGACTGTAATGCAGCACAACACAACAACAAAGCAGTTCACAAAGATTCAACAGCTTTTATCAGCAATAAACACTAAACAGCAATAAACAATAAACACACAAATCACCAGATAGCTGATACAAAAGCACATACACATATATGAAGCTTCATTAATTCATTTGCATAGTTACAGTCTCATTCCTTTTCAAAAGAAGAGCGTCCTCCCTGGGATTTCTTATAAACTCAGGTACCTCTGCCGTGGCGAAATTTACACCTGGCTTGATCTGGCCCAGGCTAATGTAACTTTCCCATGTTATAAACTCACAGCGAAAAAACAGTCTAATCTATTCCTAGATTAAATATTCGTTCCTAATTAGGTGAGCACAACAAACACTTCTGGAGTCGAACCCCACTGCGAGCGCCCACTGAACTGTTGCCTCTGCAAAACCTCTGTGCTCTTTGACCTCAACTCACAAAACAAAAAAGATACATTTGAAGTGTTTTCAATTTTCGTTGAGTAACTGGGCCTAATTCACCATGCAGAGCCCACGCAAACAGTCATCTGGACTCACACAACCTTCACATAATAATTTCCGTTCACTAATTCCAGACTCAAACGAGTTCTAAATGTCTGAACAACATTTTAGTGGTCAATAGGTTGTATCATTTTCCTCCTAATAGACACATCAATAGAAACAAAAAAACACAACAAATGCTAGTTAAAAGTTATTTACTGCAGCATTCAGCAGAAGTGACTCCGTATAAAGCCTTCAACACCACGGTGGGGTTTTCCTCACACCAAATTCTTTTTTTAAGGCAGCGAAATTAGAATTTAACTGTTCAGGTCATCTTGTGATTTTGTTAAACGATCTTACCAACATTCTCCCAACTGATCCCAGACACAGAGTATGTCAAAGAAAAGCAAAACGCAGCCTTTTACCTGTGGCCACACGTGACGTTGTCTGTGTCCAGGAAGCAGCCGCAGAAGGTTGTTTGCCTTCTTCGTGACGCCAAGAAATCTGTCGTTGTTGACGAGCCATTAATGGGTTTAAAGAGAATGAACCACATGAGGAAGAGAAAGTTCAGCAAGATTGTGGCCTATGTTTTAAAACTGTATTTTAGTTTGTCTTCATTTGTGGTAAACCTAGCTTGTATTTAGTTTTATTTGGGTTGATTTTTAGTTTTAGATTATTCATACATCTAGGGATGTCCCATATGAATAAAATGGGCGTATGACTGATATAATAACATCATAAGCTTTGCGATGACTCCTTCAGTGTCCCGTGTGCATTGCTGATAAGCACACTACAGGGTACGTTGCTCGGAACGAATGTGTCATACAAACTACCTGGCTGAAGAGAGTCACCCAAAGTTAGAGTATGTGTGATAAGGTCCAACCATACGATGAGATGGGAAGATCAGTGTGAGTGAAAACCCCTGTGTGAATGATAAGCCCATTGAAAGTTTAAGCACCGGCCCAAGTGAATCTAGAAAACCACAGGGAACAAAATGGGGAAGTTAGAAGCTTTACCAGGTTGGTCTGTTGGCCAAATGGAACATGCGTTTAGACAGCAGGTAGCATGCGAGGGGTGGCTAAACCATTGTGTTACAATATATAAGAAGCTCTGGTGTTAACATCCATCAGAAGACAGTGGTTCGCTGTAGGATGTCTTCCTCATGCCAGCACGTACTAAACATTGAGCTGGTTCATTACACCAACATGCTCCTCTAGTTTTCTCAGTATGTTCCAGCATTTGAAGGTTTTTCCACGACATCTTGGTGTCAGACGTTGGACGGACAGTCTGCCGACTGACGCCTGAGTCCAGACTGAGGGTTACAGCCGACACAAGGGAAAGGTTCCTCTAAACAGAAAAACGAGGACTGGATTCCCGCCTGATGTTCGGGACAGGAGGCGGACAGCGGATGCTCCGTTCACAGTGAGTACAGTCTTGTATATCACATAAAAACTGCATTTACATCACAGTATTGTCGTCTAAATGGTTTCAACTGTCTCCTCTATAATTTGTCATGGTTTTATTTTTATTGTGTCGTCTACCGTCCTCCTGGTCCATATTCAGAGTTTTTAACTGAATTTTCAGAATTTTTATCTGACTTAGTTCTTAGCACAGACATCACATTTCATCATCTTTTGTCTCATTCCCTTGTAGCTACACAGAGGAGAGCAGACATCTTATTCGTGAACAGGTAGATTGTCTTGTTGAAGATGCTGCAGCTTCACTGCGTACAATTTTAGACACTGTTGCTCCTCTAAAGAAGAAGCCAGTGAATCAGAGGAGGTTGGCTCCATGGTATAACTCAGATCCGCAGCCTTAAGCAGAGGACTCGAAAACTAGAAAGACAGTGGCGTCCAACAAATGAGGTGAATCCTGTCTAGCATGGAAAGACAGTTTAATACTATATGAAAAGCACTTGGAGTTGCTAGAACCACATAACGTTAGCTTCCGGTTCTACTGTGAGGAACCTTAGTGTCGTTTTTGACCAAGATCTCTCTTTTACATCATATATTATATAAATCTCTAGAACCGCCTACTTCCACCTTAGGAATATTGTAAAATTAGGAGCATCCTCTCACAGAGTGATGCTGAAAAGTTAATCCATGCATTTGTTACCTCTAGGCTGGACAACTGTAACTCCCTACTCACAGGATGACCCAGTAACTCTTTAAAAAGCCTCCAGTTAATTCAAAATGCTGCAGCCAGAGTCTGACTGGACTTAGAAAGAGAGATCATATTTCTCCTAAATTCAAAATTCTTCTCCTCACTCACAAAGCTCTTCATAATAAAGCTCCATCTTATCTCAAAGACCTCATGGCTCCTTATGCTCCCTTCAGAACACTTGGTTCTCAGAGCGCTGGTCTTCTGATGACACACTCATCCAACCGTTGACCCCACACCACAGAGAGAGAGCGAGAGAGAGCACACACACACACACACACACATACAGACACAAGAGTTTGAGTGTAATGGGTGCGTGGCCTGCCTCTGGGGTCAAGGCCCCAACCTCCCATTTCACGAATGTCATTCATGTCACTTTTTTTATTTGAATTCTGCATTACACTGATTTAAGTGTGATTACGCTTGTTACGTTTGAGGTATGTCATGTGATGTGAGGGGTGAGGGCAGGCTAATGTGGTGGCTAAACCTGTACAGCTAGGCTACATGGGTCACGCTCCTACACACCTAAGACACACAACTAAGGACATATTAATTATGTGAACTTGATCAAATCATTATCCTATAGATTTGGATAAATACATGAACCTCTAAAACTACAATAGACTTTTATTTTCCTAATAATAATAAGTAATATTGTTAAATATATATAAAAAGGGAATTTATGGCCTATGCTTTCTGGAGCAGTGCTTATAAATTATGTCTAAGTGCTATTTCATTGTATAAGGAACAGCAGATCTAAATCCATGTCTTTTTACAAACTCTATGTCTCACACCTTCATACAGCTCCATAACGAGGTGCTGCTGTGTGGCAGTACCTGTTCAGGGCAATTCTACTTAGTTAGTAGTATCCTTGGGGGAAACGGGATTAACAAACTGAATTTCAGTCATACATTAATTCATTGCTTTACTTTATATCGGGTCGGTAAGTTGGGCCAGACTCCAGTAGATGGCGGTAATGCACCGCAACGTTGGAGGCCCCTCGCCTGACAGAAGAAGAAGAAGGTGGCGGACACATCCGGTTGGGACGAACTTGAGGTAGAGGCCACCTGCTGCTTTAAGCACAACCTGCGCTGCAGCGTGGAAACGGCAGCTGTCCGCCAGCGATTAGCCAGCGATTAGCGATTAGCCAGCGACTGCCTACATTATGTCTAATGTGACGCAGCGTTTAGCTCCGTTGGCAGTTAGCAGCTAACGTTAGCCAACATATTACGTCAACTAAGGCGATAATTACTGGGACCATTAACAAGGTAAAGGCCTATTAAGGCATATTTGGAATACTTCGTTGTAGTGTTATGTCCGATAGAATTAGCAACCAGCACAAAGAGGTCTTAAACCAAGTAAAGTTCCCTAAAAGAATGTATGTTGTGAATTAGCGCTATACAAATAAAAGTGAATTGAAAAGCGTGACTTCTAAAAATGTTGCAGGCGTCTATTCTAACATTATCATCACTGTGATGTAAATGAGTCGAAGACCCAACCTTTGTCTTGTCCCAGCCGGTGGTTGTCAGCTGACCCAGGAGGAAGGAATGCCCCCTTTAGTTGGAGCTGATTTGATCCAGACTCCAGTGCAGCTTTATCGATATCTTCTGAGATGCTGCAGACGGTTGCCAACCACAGCAATGCAGCATCATTACCGCCATGCCATAAGACAGGTGCCGTGTTATCATTTGTCTGAAGAGCAGTCCAAAATGTAAAGCTAGTCACATGTCAATAAAGAATGAACAGCAGCACATCCTCACACCAGTGAAGCTGGACTCTCAGGAGCGTTAAAGTACCAGACTATCAACTAATGTATCTTTGTAGCGTCACTGACTTTGACTTCACTACATACCTTTTGTATATAGTTTGATGGTGGTGTGACCTGGTACCTGCTCTGCCACATGCTGACAAGTTCATCTTTTGATGCTGTCACCACTTTGATCTATTTAACAGCTTTAGTTACCATTTACTTTTTACAAATGTACATTTTTAAACAAATATAGTTCACTTGAAATGTTGTATGGTCATTTCAGATGTCTTCTCAGCTAGCATGTGGACATTGTTCTGATATAACCCTGTGCTCTGATGTATTAATATTTCCAGGGTTACAACAGTCACTCAGATGAAGATGACCCAGAGAGGATACAAATGATAATCCAGAGAGCTATAGCAGATGCAGACTGGATTCTTGCTAAAGTAAGGGTTAAGGCCCTGTTATATGATAAGTCAATAGAAACTGCATGTTTGTTTAATTCTCTTTTGTTTTTACAGTATATCAAGAAGAAGTGAGCGGTGTGAGGCAACTGCAGTGCTGCTGAGGACATGGGTCCATTTTTGGAGCTGTGCCTCATGTGTTTGCATGTACATTCATAATGAAACAAGTACTGAAAACAGTGTAAATACTGTTCCTCAGATGGAATATGTGCTGATTATTGGTTGTAACAGATTAAAGCTGTCAACAATAAGTAGGACGGAAATAAAGAATGCAAACATTGTTGTAAAACTGACAGGTATATCAAAGTGTATTTGACTGGAACTACCCAAAATACATTATAGGTCTCTCTATGACTGGGATTGTACACCCAAGAGATATAGGCCAGCACTTAAATACTGTTATTTTTGTTATGTTAAGCTGAAAATTGTTCCTTAATATCCAGGTGAACTGAGAATTGTGTGTAAATTAGTTTAGCAAACCAACCCCCTCCAGCTCCGTTACCAATTACAAGTTGGTCTGGTGTGTTTCGAGTGCTTGGGTAGTTTGAGCAGGAACACTGCACTGTTGAGAACAACAAAAAGCTCTTGATTAAAGTGAACAACCTGCATAAATGACAATGTTTAGACATTTGATGTGAATTTAAAATAATGTTAAATAAAACCAATATGTTCCTTATACTAAATATGATAAATATGAAGCAGATTAGTGGATGTCCCCCAAATGGAAGTGTCAAAAAGACAAACATCAAAACAAAATATGAATATTAAATCATTTTATCAAAATAACAGTACAGACTAATGCTATTATGTCCTAGTGTTCTGTCCTGCATTTCTATGGCCAAATTGCTAACACATTTTCTTTGTGCAATATACAGTTTATATTCAAGTATAACCATTTGTCCTCTAATTACTGAATGAAAAACAATAAAAAGATAAGACTTTCTTTTGCATTGTGCCCATATACTGACTGTACCACAAGGCATGAAATAAAAGTTAAATTATGAGATGATCACATTTAAAAGCAAAATGAATTTAGATACATGCAAGACTTCAATTGATACAAAAAGTAATCAAACCAGATTTACAGAATAATTCTATAGTATAAATAGTATAAATTATGTTCCTTTGTATAAATAGCTCCTTCTTTGAAATTGGCCTCAGATGTTGAGATTCTTGGTGTGTCTTAACTATGTTCAAAGTTTACAATACTGGAAACCCTCACAGGCTATTGCTTCACACGCAGAGGCATGACAGAAGTAAGGTGGAAGAGGAGGTGTAGAAGCTGAAAACATTGGAGCTTTGGGGTTGGAATAAAAAAAAAACAGGAGTTTTAGCAGAGTCATTCTCTGAGGTGGGCCTCACCCAGAGAAAACAGGGCAGGCACGTGGTCACTAGTCGTGGTCTTACTTCTGCAGAATGAATTGGTCGATGAACTCGCTCTGTTCCGACTCCACTTTACACAATGCCTCATGTTCAATGCGATACCTGTAACATAGAAACAGAAAACTACCTGCAGCACAGTGCAACAAACCAACACCCATCAGTCAACTGAAACAAGCGAGATTCAAGTCACTAGATGACATGAGCTACAAGCATTTTTGTTTGTTTTTCTTCCTTTCAACTGTGCATGTATCCATGGAGACACACAGGGACATCAGTTGCTATGTGTGGATATTGTTGCAATAGCCTTCATACAAATGGTATTGTCAGTGTTTAGGCCATGGCTGTTAGGTGGGCAGGGGTGGCAGTAGTTAGACCTTTAAATCTCTTATCCATAACTATTATTTCAAATGTTTATTCATGGCTTTTTGCCAGCTATCAAAACTGTCAGTTTATTTTTTAATTTGTTTTACAGGTACAACTTTTGCCAGTTATTGTACCTAACTGTTAACCATGAGATCTTACAGCTTTGTTTTCTACAACAGATTCTAAATACTTTGGATCCAGGCTGTGCACTGTTTGGCTGTGCCTTTGTGTCACATAGTGGCAAGGTGGAACAGTCTACCCAAGGTGACAGTTGCTGTTTTACCTCTCAAGTTGCATTTTCTTTTCCGTAATAAGGGCCTGAAGTTGCTGCTGTTGAGCCTCCCTCTGTTTAGCGACCGACTTTAGCAGGTTTCTGGCTCCTATTGCCTAAAGGATACAAACATAAGATAATCATTCTTATTGTTTCTGTCTTGCTCTGACTCAACATACTGTACAGTGTACCTAAAGCAAATAAAGTGAAATATACAAGAGTTTAACTAGTACCAAATGTGAAATGAGCACAGCTTAAGCAATAACCAGTCAAAAGCAGCTTTAAATACCAATGGTTACCTTCATTTTTTCGGTCTCTGCTTCTTTTGCCAGTTCATCAACCAACTCAATGAGACCTCCAACTATCTTCTGAAACTGACCAATCTCTGGAAAACAGAGTGCAAGGTCATCAGACATTTGCCAAATGTTTGTAATAGAATGAGGAGGCTATGGCAACATGGACTTGATAAAACCTTCCGCTTACTGTCCACAAATTCTTTACACTCTTCCTTGAGCTCCGAGGTCTTCTGGCTGACATCAGGCTCCAGTACCCGTAGCTTGTTGAGTTCATCAAAATAAAAGCCCGCCTCTGCTAATGGGTCTTTGGCCATGGCCACAGGGCCCTTCACAAAACACAAGAGCAATGAACAATACTTTTTAGTTGTGCGTTATACAGTTGGAACCAAGCGAATATCCAATATATTTCCAATTTGCGGTGCTAAACACCCGACAAAACGCTGTTTGGAGTCTTCAACCAACCCGACTGCACGTCTTTGGACGGGAGGAAAGCAGAGACTGCGATCAAACGGCCCAGCTGTCACTCTGGGCTGACAGCACGTCTCTACTGTCACCTGGAAGCAGGGTTCGTTCTAAGGGCCAGACAGCGCCTCGTTTAGCATGAAGGCTGCAGCAACTACAAAGTTACTTAACTGTGTAGATGAACCTAAAGACTTCACGCGTCAATTAAGTCACACGTGTAGAATACGAGGCTTAGAAATGTCGATATCGACTGACTTCGCATTGACTAACATGTGGTAAAGTGAGACTTAGCTAACGTTATTTAGCTAAGTTTACTCATATTGGTGGACCTTGCTAGTTAGTTAGCCATGGCTACATTTAGCTAGCCTGTCCACAAAAGCCAACTAGCGCCTTCAAAACACATAGTCCCATCATACATGAGGGCGTCCCATGAACACCTTTCACACTGAAGTATGCACGTTCTGGATTGAAACGCGTTTTACCTGCTCAAAGCTCTGTCCCCGCTAAAACTGAAGAGTGTGTCTTGTTGAATGACGATGTGGCAAAAGCAAGTCGGGACGCTAATGCTAAGCCAGACGAGGCTCCTCCTCCTGCTGCTGCTAAGGAAACCAAACGCTGAAGTGCGCGTGCGTGCGTGCGTGTGTGTGTGTGTGTGTGTGTGTGTGTGTGTGTGTGTGTGTGTGTGTGTGTGTGTGTTTGCAACAGGTCCAGTTGTGATGAGATGTTCCGCGGGCCGGACACGCTCATCTACATATGACAGCGACGTTAAGTTAGCGTCGTTTGTCACTAAGGCGCTGCAGATGAACAAAGAGGTCAAACATTTAACAGGTGAATTAAAGAAAGGGAAAAAGTCCACAAATAGTTATTCAGCAGAGTTCCAGATAAATCACCAAGTTTAAAATGTACAGATTTACTGAACATGCACACTAAACAGTTGCAGCCTCCACAATAAAAGCTCAAGTTGTGATCATCAGTAAATATGTTACACAGGAAAATCCACAGTTCACACTTTAGTCCATTTCATTTGATTTAATCACTTTAGGTTTTTGTTGTTTATACTGCTAGCTAAGGGTTAGGATGCTACTGAGCCTGGACTAATTTTATCCAGAATATGTGTTTAATCACAGCTCAGGCAGCACAGGATAAATCTCCATAGTCACTAGACTGGTTTTAACTGATCCTGCTTTTGTGCAATCAAATCAAGGATATGCTCATCTAGAATATGTGGAAAATTCAGACTTACTTATGTTGGTTTTGTGCAACACCTCTCTGGTTTCTTTTAATCCTGGTAATCAAACATAATTTATCCACAAAATGAACTCCAACAAAGACCTAAAGACACCCCCAACTAAAAACCCAGAACTTAAAGAGGAAGGGCAATGTGTACCTTAACTTAAATAAGACTCCTCTTGATCATTATAATAAAGTCACACAGTGACATGAAACACTATATCCAGGTCCTTCATTCCATAGAGTAAGAAATCAATCCTGCCTTCTAAAGTTAACTTGACCGAACATGTACTTGGTCCTGGTTCCTGAATCTTTTGCACACAGCATAACTTGGTCTCTGACTTGAATACAACATAGACCTGTGGCTGTACAACATTATTGGTGATCATGGAATCAGGCGTGGGTCTGAAACTGCACTCGACAGGAGAGTAGGCGAACAATCTGGCACTGGCAGGTTGACAGTGTCTGTGAAGGCGTGCAGAGAGAGAGTGGCAGGTGAACCCACTAATGAGGGAGAGAGCCAAAAACTCAGCCAGGCAGGAAGTAGAGCCACCAACTCTTCAAAAAACAACTTATGAATGATACCTGTGACTGTACTGGTTGAAGGTTATATGCAACAGAGGAAGAAGTGTTTTGTAGCATCTAGTCTGGAAGAACTATTTCTAAGGAAACAAGTCCAAACTGAGACTAGAGTTAAGAAGGTAACGTCACGTACTGGACATCAAGCACGCGTCAGTCTTATAACGAGCAGACTTGACAGCTTTCATATCTGTATGTATAAGTCAAGCTTCAGGTATACAAAGGTTAGTCCCTACACCTTAGTCCCCCCACAAAAAACTCACATGTCACTAATAAATGACTTTTCAAGGTGCACTAAGTCCATCTAAGAATGGATGCTTGACGTGATCAACAAGAACAGTTGGGCTACTCACTGCTGAGTCCTTGAGTTGTCCTTGGGTTTCCTGGGCTGTAGTGTGGAACTTTTGATGAACATAAATGCAACCTTAAATTCAGTTTTCAATAAATATTTTAATTTGTGACTGTTGCTCCTGGTGCCTCTTTTGGCAGTTTGAACAACAACCTAGTTATGATCCACCAGTGGGAAATTCCCATACTTTTGTTCATTGTTCCAAATGACATATATAGAGAAAGATTTTAGAATTCTCTATAACAAACAAAATGACCTTTGTAATAAAAGGAATATTTAGCTGTTGAGAAGATGTAGTAAAGCGGCGATTTGTCGGTTTGTAGGTTGCTAAACGCATAGAAGAAGAAACGGCTACGCTGTTGGACTGCACTTGCTCGATTTACTCCAATCCAGGAGATGGCGCTACTGCACCAATGCGTTGCTTACAGAACGTCAATTACCATTGGGAAGAAGGTTAAAGGCTCGTAACACTCAGTCACACATGGTCAAATGTGTGGTGAAAACGGGGGAAATGATCAGCGATGGTTCATCAGTACTTTAGCACAACAGTGGACAGAGTCCACACGACCGCTAAGGGTATTTGGTCACACCCAAGTTCTCCTTCAGGCAGTTTACACCACAGACATTCAGACAGTAGAGCAGCCATTCAGCAGACGACGTTCAGAATACAGAGGGTTATCGCCGGAGAGGCGAGACTTCCAGGGCTCAGATTTGGACACACTGGACTGAATGGCTCACTGTTGATTCAAGTGAAGAAAGGCACAGCAGAGGTCTCGGGGAAGAGTTTTGTTTCTGAAGTCACGTAGCTTGACAGGGAGGATATAAAGTAGTTTGCTTCCAGAGTCCGCCCTCACTCCATTCCGCTAGGCGGCGGTAATGCACCAAACGTGCCAGTGAAGTATAAACACAAAGGAGGAAGACTCGTACTACGCGTTGATGTGGGGACAGTATGCGTCCAAACGTCCCGGGGAGGAAGAGGATAAGAGATCTACATTTTAATTCTGCGTGATAACCGGAATCTTGATATTATTGTGGATGTTTGTGTTACGACGACAAGGAAAAGGTAATTAGTTGCATTGTGTTCGTATGAAGTAACGGCATATGGCAGCAGCTAAAGTTAAACGTGTCCAAACTAAAAAGTTCCTTTCGCAGTGCAGCTAACTCTGACCTAGCCAGGCAGAGCGTTTGGGTAGAAAGCGCAGCTGGGGAGCGCGCTGTCATGTAAAGGCTCTTCAGAACGTTTAGCTGCTGAGTTAGCTAACCTGGGACAACACCAAGCGCTAATGTTAACCCGGGCGACTTTGTAGCAGCTCAGAGGGTTCAGGTTGCGTTGGCAGTGAGACCTTGGACTGTGTGAGAGATGGGGCGTCTGACTGACCCGAGTAGCGCAGCCGTGTGTGGGTGCGAGGCAAGCAACCGGTTACTTTAGGGGCCAACACGCAGACCACTGCGAAAGCTGTTTGTTGGCCAGCACCGCTGTGACGGTCGATATAATCAAGGGTCGACGCGGTTCAGTCAAACTACGAACAGCCGCACGTTAGAATTCTGGAGTGAAACGTACTTACTGCTTCAGTTGGTTTGTCCTTTTACTCACTGACATGTGCCTCTTCAGTCTCAGCCACATTTCATTTAGTGGTGAGGACGACAGAACACCACGGTCAGTAGGTGTCATCCAGTGTAAAGCTCTGTGTGATGCTCCATGGAAAATTTCAGCCAATTTAGGTTTGTGTGTTCTCAGGAATGATCCAGAGCAGTGAGAGGTTGTGGCGGCCTTATAAGTAGCTGTCACCACGGCGGGGGATCCGCGGACCTCCGTATGCAGGGTGGTCATCTACCTCCAAAAGGACATGTCTGGAGACAGTTGTCTGCCCCAGCATCACACCGCCTCCTCCCCAGCCCCCCATCTGACCTGTCCCAAAACCAAGGCCTGCAGCTATCGAGGAGCAGTTGGACTGGGCAACAAGTATGTCCGGCTTAATGTTGGTGGGACCCTGTTTTACACTACGGTACAAGTACTGACCAAGCAGAACTCCCTGCTGAAAGCCATGTTCAGTGGAAAGAAGGAAGTGTTCACTGATAAAGACGGTAAGCCTGCTCTGATGTAGATGCACAGAATTTATATTATTGTGTTCATCTGTTGATATTAACACTGAAACCAGTTTACTCACCGTCTGGCAGGGCTGTGCAGAAGTGGCTTAGACGAACCAGTTGTTGACATGCTGTGTTTCTGTTCAGGTTGGATCCTGATCGATCGCAGTGGGAAACACTTTGGCAGCATTCTGTGCTACTTGCGGGACGGCACAGTCGCTTTGCCCAAAGGTCGTCAGGCTGTCCAGGAGCTTCTGGTTGAGGCGAAGTATTACACCATCCAGGGCCTGTTGGAACTTTGTCAAAACACCCTGCAGGTCAGTAACAGCTGAATTATTCTAAAACTTTTATTTATTTATTTTTCAAAAAGAAGAGAGATTTCCTTTGGATAAAATTAGCCCCAGCTTGTGTCTCAAGTATTTAATACCATCACTGGTCTCGGCTGCGTTTATTGGCCACTTGTTGCCTTTGCTGAAACACAGCATGTGTTACATAATGATGTCTGTAGGTGGCGCTCAGCTTACACTCTGCTTAAAACTGCTGTGCATTCTCAGTGCATAGTAGGACATCCTACTATGACATATGTGCAGCAGATATACAAAACAGTCTGTGTCAGAATTATGTTATTAAGTAATACGTTTGTGGATTTCAGGTTAGAGTTACTCTTTTTTTTATGTATTTCTGTACCAGATACCAGAAATGTAGGTCAGAACAGTAGTTTAGTATTGACTAGGTTTTCATTTTACCATCCCTGTCTCAAAAATAGACCACACACGCAAACTGTATCACATATCTGCCATCATGACCCTACATTTAAACTTTACGCTTCTGTTTTGAGGAATTCCTGCGTCATTGTTGAAATGTATTGTGCAAGTTATTTTGAGAATGAATGAAGCTTGAAATATATAAACACAAACTATGCATAATACGAATAGGAGCCAAACACCAGCAAACTTACTCCAGATTCAGTCTAAACACTGTTTTCAGATTTGTTTTAACGCTTCTGAGTAATAAATTGCTAATATTTATGTACAGAGGGTTTGAGAAAGGGGTGGAAAGGTTTCCTGAATTTAAAATCTGAGGTATGTTGACACCCCATTGCAGACAGACTGCAGAGAGAGACAGCTTGCAGTCCTTCACTAACGAGTGGTCAGATTTTCATAATTTTTCTCACTTTTTATGTGCGTTTGTACTAAAATGTAATCATACAAAATGCATCAACAGACTACAGAACTGATAGACTGCTCACAAGTTGCTGAAAAACAGACCATTGAACCCCAAACCAACACATAACATGTTCTTGAGCTCTAGTGCGCTGTCTGTGGTTACTTCATTAATTATTCATAATAATTAATTGTAGTGCAGCTCATGATCAGTTAGGATAACGAGTTTGTTTTCAGTCTGTCTGGAAAAGCCAGTAAATAAGTGATGATGTCTACTTCATTGTGCATAGCTTGTTTTATCCAGAGAGCTGAGAAACTTGTGCCCACTGAATGGAATAGGGTAGCGTGCGTCATTGTGATGTTAGTGGTGTCAGTAAGAAGGCTGCGTTAACAATATTACTATATGCCTTCAAATTAACCTAGAGCAATCTTGCTGTAGCCGCTCATGTCAGCACAAGAAATAATGAGTTGTTTGACTCATCATTTAGTTTTACAGAGTTGTCTGCATCAGCACCACAGATGAGCACGAGACAGCCTGATTCAGTCTTGCGTTAAAAAATTCAGAATATTGGGGCAAAGTCTTTTTGCTTCATGCAGGTTCACGGAACACACATTAATACTCTGTCAATCAGAGAGGCTCTGCCAAAAGTTGTATTAAATATGAATTTATACAGTAGGTAAATGAATTTTAGTTGGTTAAAATATTCTGCAGTTTTACGTGATGCCCAAATGTTTTAATTCCTATATCACAAACAGAGAGAAGAACTTTCATCTCGTTGTCTACCACATTCATTGCATTAGGGACTTTACACATGTTGTAAATGTTACCTCCTCAACAAACACAAGCTTGGGTGTTGCACTGTACAATGTCTGTTTAGCCTGTAAATTGCAGTTTTGTCCCAATTTGATTCAGAATTTAATGATTTTACAAAGCATGTCAGCAAGCATGAAAATGTATTTAAGTATGATACAGAGACTATTATTTCAGTGACTGTGCTGCTGTGTAAACATTGATTTTGATTATGTATGAGAGGCCTTACTTTAGATTATAAGTATTTATCTTGCACAATAACTGCAGGGTAAGAAATATGTTTAACATTTTACAATGCCAGCTCCCCTGTCTTGTATGTCCATCCATACACAGCACTATACACCGGTCAGGCATAACCTCATGACCACACACAGGGGAAGTGATGGCATCAAGGCATCTGTTAGTGGGTGGAATATGGTAGGAAGCAATTTAACTCTGTCAGCAAGGTTAATGTCCCAGAAGCTGAAAAAAGGGCCAGAGTGTGTGATGGTTGAACGATTGGGTCAGAGCAGCTCCTGTGGAGTGTTCCTGGTCTGCAGACCAGTATCTATCAACAGGCTGACCCACTGTCCACTTTTGAAAGCACCCAGAACAGACATGTGAACATCAGAACTGGATCACAGAGCAATGGAAGGAAGTGGCCTGATCAGATGTGTAATATTTTCTTTTGGATGATAGGTCCCAGGTGGCTCTGGGTTGCTTAACTGCGGAAACACATGGTAACAATGTGGGAAGAAGGCAAGCTGGTGGAGGCAGTGTGATGTTTTATTTCCTGTTGGCCTCTACCAGGATTATATTTTTCCCTGCCACAAAAATGTTTCAGGAATGGTTTGAGGAGCAAGTGTTGATTTGGCTCCAGATTCCCCAGATCTAAATCCTATCCAAAAAAAGGATCTGCTGCTGACACCAATCACATTGGATTGGGGCCTTCTAATGATAAAACTGATGTGAAATAAAACAAGAAATCAGATTATTTTGAGAGTCAGTGTTTGCTTTGAGTTGATACAGAACGACGACCCAAAGTGTTTACTATTTTCTTAGATTTAGTTAGTTCAGTAGAGTTTACTCAAAGCTCAGAAATGCTGAGGAAGTATTTTAACATACAATTAGGTTTCACGCCTTTATGCTATTTACTTTGTGGGGCCCATTTGAAGTGATTCAAGTCATTTCAAACCAGTAAAGTGTGCAAAAATGGTTTCAATACTGGCCATAGTCACTGTATTAGCTGTGGTAGTGAGCTCTGTTCAGCTCAACAAGAGACTCCCAGGTGCATAGATTTGATTTACTGTGGACCAGCCTCTAGGCTATAGCAGGAATACGCTGTGCACCATCTGATGTTCACAGGAATGTCTACTGGGCTGCAGGGTGCACGTCCTCTGGTTTTTAGCTGTAAATAGTTTGATGAATTCTAAGACCAGCAGCTTACTGGGCTAAATAACAATGGTACTGTCCAACAACAACCTCCAGAATGATTATATCTAGATCTGTTGACTGAACGCATCTGGAACCCCCACAAGGTTCATCCATTTCCTATTCCATTCCAGTGGAAGCGTTGTGTGGATTTCCTGGAATAGAAGTTCTCACTACTGTTCAAGTTATTTGAAGTCATCTAGAAAGTTGATTTTATAAGATCACAGTACATACTATAGAAAACTATTGGTGTTAATGCAAGTAATAGCTGGATATGTACTATCTACCCATGTCTACATAGAGCATTAGCAGCTAAAGGTCATTTGCTCAGTGGATATGAACATGCCATTAAACAAAGCAATCTGGCTTCACTGGTCCATCGTGGATGTTGTATCCAACTTTTTTAGTTAATGGTCTAAAGCCAGTACCAATGACATGTCTGCATACAATCCTAAGTTCCTGTGTATGTTTACTTCTCACTGACAGGACAACAAAGAGCAGCCCCTGTGTGTTGTACCTGTAGTCACCTCCATTAAGGAAGAGGAGAAGCTCATCCAGTGTTCAACCAAGGTAACTACAGAACTGCTTCTGGGTTTCAACCTTCCCAAAGTAGACCAGTCTCCAAAGCTTGTTTAAAATGAGAAACAGCTTTTGCTTGTGCTTGATAATTATAACCTTTTGACATTTAGCATCTATTCCAAAATAAAGTTCAGATGTTTTTCATTTCACAATGCATCTAATTGTAGGTGCATATATTTGCTGCTTAACATTTTCACTAAATAGATGAATGCTGCTTGAAAGTTATCCTAGTGTGTAATGTTTTTTTAAACATGTTTACCTTTGTTAGCCTGTAGTGAAGCTGGTATACAACAGAAGCAACAACAAGTACTCCTACACAAGGTAAGAAACACTCTTTACGGATGACTAATACGTCACCAGCTGCAGATCCAAGTAAGTCATGAACCAAACTTCTGTATGTTTTTGTTTCAACAGTAACTCAGACGACAACCTTCTGAAGAACATTGAGCTCTTTGACAGGCTGTCTCTCAGCTACAGTGGCCGAGTCCTCTTTATCAAAGATGTGATCGGAGACGAGATCTGCTGCTGGTCTTTTTATGGTCAGGGCCGGAAGCTAGCTGAGGTGTGCTGCACCTCTATCGTCTATGCCACAGAGAAGAAGCAAACCAAGGTGGGGATGTTTTTGAACTTGTGTGTGTGATATACAGTCATGGCCGAGTTGGCGTATTGGATTGAATGGGACTGTACAGTAGATGCGGTCAATGTGTGTATAATTAATTCACTTAATTAAAAGAGGATGTACTAACTTTTGCACATGACTGTAAGTTTAATTGTGTTTACATTTAATTTGAAAAACACCTTTCAAACTTGTAATTAATATAGACCGTAATCTCCTTTACCAACTCACTCTGCCCTTAATGCACCATAGGGACAAACTAATGTCTGGCAGAGACCAGATCTGGAAAAATAGAATCTAGTCATCATTATCATACCAGACCAGCTTTGTCAGAAAATTACTTACAACACAGTTTTTTGTCACATCTCAGGTGGAGTTTCCTGAAGCTCGTATCTATGAAGAGACTCTGAACACATTGCTGTATGAGACAATGCCACTGCCAGACAACTCCCTGCTGGAGGCCACACGTCGAAGCTACAACTACTGTGGTTCTCACAGTGAGGAGGAGGAGGGAGCTGAGGTTCGCGAGCGAGTCCGTCGAATCCACGTTAAGAGATATAGCACATACGACGACCGGCCACTGGGACATTGAGCCTGAAACCTGGATACATTTGAGCTTTTTATACTCACCATGAACATATAAAACTAAAATCTGTTGATGCTTACTAGTTTCTATTTAGACTTTTTATCTTATTGGCTCTACCACTAGCTAAAAAAGTTCCAGACTGTGGCCTTCAATATTGCCAGATTAGTATATATTTTATTGAATTTAGAATTATAATTTAGTTGGAATCATCAGAAGTGCTTACTTCATATCTAGATTTTTTTTATTTTTGTCCATATGCATTCAGAAGACACAAACCTGTTGTTTGCCAAAGATTAATCCATTTTTAGTTTGACCAGAATTACTGTGCCTACAACACATTTTAATGCTGTTAACCTTAATGACTTTTTTCCACATGTGAAGATGAAAGTTGTCTTTCAATTATTTGTTGTCATTTAATTTTAGTATACAGGAAACTACCTTCATTCATTAAATCTACTGTTTGAAAAACACTGCATTAGTGGCAATACAAATTGCAATCCATGTACAGTGCAGGCAAACTGACTTTTTGAACACATGCGCTTCCCAAAATATGTCTTACTTATTATAAATACCTCAGCTGGCATTGCAATGCATTCAGGGTACTGGCATCAAACAGTTGTACACTATTTTGCCAAATGTATTCGCTCCCCCATCCAAATAATGGGAATCAGTGCACAAAGCAAGGTCCATAAAGACATGGATGACAGAGTCTGGTGTGGATGAACCTGACTGGCCTGCACAGAGTCCTGACCTCAACCCGATAGAACACCTTTGGATGAATTAAAGCAGAGACTGAGAGCCAGGATTTCTGGGCCAACATCAGTGTGTGACCTCACAAATGCGCTTCTGGAAGAATGGTCAATATGTCCCACAAACACTCCTAAACCTTGTGGACAGCCTTGCCAGAAGAGCTGAAGCTGTGGACCGACGTCACATTGAACCCTATGGATTAGGAACGAGACGTCACTAAGTTCATATAGGGAGTTAGGGCAGCTGAGCCAATTCTTATTATACAATATTTAGCAATATAGTGTATCTTGCATGCTATTTTGTATGGAACAAGAATAGTATACATTTAGGTCTTTCGATTGGAGTCGGTGCACAGAATTAACGAGGATGGAAGAATTGAAGGCGCTTATAGTCTACTGAAAAACGAACGCAATCAGGTGGTGAGGAGCTGAGGTTGAGGCCAAATAGACGGTGTTTCAGCAGTGTGTGAAGTCTGTGGATTAGCAGTGGCTCGCGCAGAGAATGTGATATTTAATTAATTGACAGGAACAGTTGAGTCAACAAAGAACAGTCCTCTTCAGGCAGGTGTGACCTGATGGGATTCGCCAGTTCATCCCTGGGCTACACATAAATCTCGACATAAACCGTCACACCTATGGGCTGTTTAACTCTTGCAGGGCCTTCTGGGCCACTGTAAATACTGCGGCTGTTTTATCCAATCCTTGTGTGATTTTGGAGCTTTGAGAGGCCCCCTATTTTCATTTTGAAGTCTGCACAAGGGTTAATATGTCCAGTCAACCTGAATGCATGTTTTTGGACTGGGAGGAAATCCTGTACCCAGAGAAAACATTACAACTCCACAGGAGACACCAGTACTAACCACTACACATCCATCTACAAGTTGTATTAGTTACTAAACTGTGCAAATATTTAATTTGTAATTATTTTAATATATATAATAAAAATGTATATGATTTAAGAAAATGAACCTTAAACATAATATGCTGTACAAAGGTTTTAGGCAGATGTGAAAAATGCTGTAAACAAAGAAAGCTTTCAAAAATGTAAGTGTTAAACATTTATTTCCATAAATGAACAAAATGCAGTGAATGAACAGCAGAGAAATCTAAACCACATCAATATTTGCTGTGTCCACCCTTTGCCTTCAAACAGCAGCAGTTCTTCCAGGTTCACTTGCTCACAGTGTTTGAAGGAACTGGGCTGTAGGTTGTTCCAACATCTAGAGAACTAACCACAGATCTTCTGTGGATGTAGGGTTTCTACATCCTTCTGTCTCTTCATGTGATCCCAGACACACATGATGCTGAGATCAGGGCTCTGTGGGGGCCAAGCATCACTTCCAGTAAAAAGATTGCCACCAGAGATTGATTTGATTTACTTTTGTTCCCTCACTTTGCACTTGCTAAATTGACTCTTGCACAGTACTGTATGTATTTGACAATAACATTTAAATACAGTTTATACATACATAATTTAATACATTAAAATACAGTGGCAAAGTCTGAATAGCCTACAGGCTTTGAATCTGCATCGAGCCATGAAGCTAACAACGACCACTAATGTGACGACAGGCAGTCATCAGTCCTTGTCTGTGGGTGGTGGCTGTAAGTTTGGCTTAAGCCTGGCTGGGACTGTGGGGAGAGAGTCGTTAAATAACTGTAATATTAACATTACATGTTATACTGTAAGGGCTCCACATACAACAGCTGATAAAAGTAGACACAGCATGAACATGAGGTCATACTGAATTTGAAGGTTCTCACATGTTTCAGAACATGGTGCCAAAGAAAAATAAAAGACTGGGAACACTGATGAATGAAAAGGTATCCAGAGTGGGCATCTTGAAAGGCTCAGTCAACCACAGGAAGGGATGAGGCAACATTCTCTCTCCATTTCCTGGGCCCATTCATTTCTTCATTGACTGCTCCGCTGATGAAAATCCCTCTGACAGGGAAACACAGAACTTGTCACCTCTTAACACGACAGCAGCCAGAGCACCGTAGATCTACAGGTGGGCCTGATGAAGTGTCCGAGTAAATGCCTGTCACAGCAGACCGTGTTTCAGAAATAGATTCTTTTCAGCAGCTTGTCTCATTCGCTGTGTTCGTTGGCCTGATCAAGCGTCATCTGCTACACTGACGTTTTGCAGCCATCACACCATGGCGGAGCCGAACCGCGTTGCCAGCGTTTCACACCTTTCACATCACACCCTGCCCTGCTTTAAGTCGCGAGGGAGGGCGGTGAGGCTAAAAATAGCCTGGGGCTCCACAGGTTGTCGCTGCGTTGGATGCTGGGAGGCTGCAGGCTGGGCGGGGCTGGCGCTGGAGGCCGTGCGCGCGCCACTGATTTTCCCTCCTTCATTGATCAGTAGTGGGAAGGCGGTTCCTCCGAAGCCGCCGTCAACCCGCTCGGTTGCGTCAGAGTCCAGCTGAGCAGAGCCAGGTTGAAGCCACGGGTGAAAACGAAGGCGGTTCTGCAAGAGCCGGGAGAGTAGGCCGTGTGTCGCCAAGGCTGACCTGCGTCGTGTACATCGCGGACAGACGAGACATGGACGGAACCACGGACGAGGAATACAAAGAGAAATTGTTATGGAACGTCAAGCGGGAGGTAGGCGCTGCTGTTCGACGTCTGCTGGTCTCACGGGAGATCATTTATTTGCCCCCATCCTCCGTATGAATGCTTTTGCTGGAAATGTCAGCATATGACACTTCAACGAGCAGGTGCTGCATTGTTAGACCCAACTAACGTTAACTGTGCCGTCCATACACGTAACGTTTACACGAACGCCTTGTTCATCTACTCATATGTTCCTACATATAAGTCAGTAATGATTAGAGCAATACGAACTCTTGATTGAAGTTTTCTCGCCCCCTGTATTTCCTGTGTATATCTGATGTAAAAGTCATATATTGTCCATCCAGGTAAAAACATCTGAGATGTTACAGCTGGGAGTCATTTCCTTCTCTACCTGCAGCTCCACAGGCTGGTGGATCCTCCAGTGAGGAATAAATCATTACCCATTTAACCTCACTGCCCACATCCATTGTAGTCCTCATGACGCTTTATCATAAGCTACACATGTTCAAATACCAGTGTAAATCATAAGCTGAATGTAAAGGCGTGGCTTGGCCAGTAGTCAGGTCAGAGTGAGTGTGAAAACATAGTTTCCCCTCATCGTGACAGATACTAAAACTACCAGCAGTCAGTTTTTTTCAGCTAGACTTACAAAGTGTCATCTTTCACAACATGTCATCAGTTTGCATTGTGCAATGTGTTCTTATAAGCGTTCCGATAAAAAATGGATACTGTGAAGGTTAGAAATATTTTCTAGCTAATACCTTTCAGTGAAAGACAGCCCACTGACACTGATATGTCAGAATTGTAGTCAGAATTATGATCAAAACACTAAACATGATCTATTTCATGCCGTAGTTTTACTGTATTTTGTAATAAGAGAGAATTGCAGTTTTCAAACCTGTATTTCCAACCACAAGTCCAAATGCAAGGAGTGTAATGGCTTTGAATTCAATATCAAAACTGTATTACAAATGTCCACAGGCTTGGTTTTGGAAGCTTTGTGTTAAGAATGTAAACTGTCTGAGCTAAATCCAGCTGTAGCTTCCATGCTGCAACATGAAATGCATCATGACATTTGCCTTAGAAATGAACACTGGTAATAGGTAAATGCAGCCACTCACTGCTACTGGTCAAGGCAAAAGGGGTTTCTCCACTGTTGTCCAGTGCTTGCTCAGGAGGGACTGTTGGGGTTCACCCTGGAAAGGTGCCAGTCCATCACAGGGCCACATATATAGATAGACAGACTCACTGTCTCACTTACACCTGTGGCCAGTTTATTCAATATTTAGTTATTTTAGTCATTTCACAGACCACCATTTATCATAAGCTGTTGGAGCTTGCAGATCCAAAGACAAAGTTGTGACCTAGAGATTCATTACATCTCCATAAAATGCCCTTGAACAACTGAGACTTTGGAGATAAATGAATAGAAAAAATACATGCATGATTTAATCGTGGCTTCTGAGCTTTTTTCTGAAATCCTGGAAGTTTTGCGGTCGATGACTTGAATTAACTATTTAAGCCTGATGTAATTAACTATTTTTTATGTGTGCAGTCAACTTGATTTCAATATCTAAATCGGCTAAATAACTAAACGTCCTGTTGCTGTTCTGCAGTTACCCATCGGTTTGGGTCTTAAATAATTGAATCATTGCAATGTCTACGGTACAAGACTGAAAATAGCTTCAGTTCTCTGGATGTCTGCAGGCGAGGTGACCTGTGTCTAAACCCTGACATTATGAAACAAGGATAAATATTGCATTTATTGGTGACTGGGCAATTGGATGGTGTGTGTTGACATTTTCAGCAGCATCCTTAAACACGTCTTGCACTTATGACTCGAGCTCTTGTGGTAATAATATCCTGGTTTTTAACATTCAAGGAACACTGATTTGTATTTTGTATTGTGTCCACATTTAAATGAATGAACTTGAACTTACATGGGGGATGTTGTTGTGTCATTTTTACATTTACATAAAATGTTCTGTTGAACCATATAACAGATCTCTTCTTATTTTTGTGTACATCCGGTTTATAAATGCATGATGCGGGCGGTTGGCACTATATCCCTGAGCTATCGATGCCTTCTGACGTCTTAAAGCTGAAAAGCTAACTGGACAGAGAGAGGCTGGTTTAAATAAGGCTTACAGACTCCTGGTTTAAAGGTCTCTGTCTCTTTAAGCAGCACTCAGCTACCTAAGCATTGCTTGGCAACTGAAAGCTTTAGCAGCTCCATAAAAAGTCAAATTGCATCAGTTGACGATTAATATCACAGCAGTTAGGCAGCCGTGCCAGGTGGTTTCTTGTTCTAACACAAAAAAGTAGTCTTCCCTGTGAACCTGCTATCATCAGGATCCTTTTGTTCTCGTAATGCGTATGGGACTCTGTATTCCAAATGGTTACAGCAGCAAGACAAAAAAGCGTATTTGAATGTTGTAGCTTTTGCTTTTAAGAAATATATTTTAGAAATATAGTTTATATATTACAAATAAGATGTCGCATTCAAGAGGGTGCAGCACTGGCGTTTTGTTAGTTGTGTGAGATGTCAATTGTCCTAAGGATTGTGACAAACGTGAGACATGACAGAGTGCAGGGACCACTGTGTGCCTGGTGTTTCACTTCACTGTGCAGCTGATGTGATGAAATCATGCGTTACAAGGATTAGCCCATAATGACTGATGGTCATTATTCCACAAAAAGCGTAGCACCATACCATGTTGTTGAAAATGAATACAGGCTTTGACTAATGCATAAGCTGGTGTCCTATCTGAGTTTTTCAAACTTGTCAAAGTAAAAGGCTTTTTACTTTCCCTTGGTGAAAAGTCTAACTATCTGTTTCTGTAATATGAGTGTTGTACATAAGTTATATTATTAACAGAACTCTTATTAGAATGCTAAATTGCCTTCATAAGCTTTTATTTTCAGTTAAATCTTTTAAGCTTTTATTTTTATAATAGCATTTCTTTACTACAGTGAGCTGCCTTAGTTATTACTGTATATTGCACCTTGAAGCCAACCAGCGTGTAGCTGGTTCTTCCTTAAAGAATTATTCTGCCATTATTCGACAGGCTGGTGAATAATTTCCTCCTCAGATTGACATTTCTCCAGAATCCTATGCCCCAAGAGCTTGTAAGGCCAGTCGTGCTTTCTAAACTGCATTGATATCCACTTGGGCATGTAGGGCGAGGTTAGATGTTAATTTCTGCGCTATTTTGATCTGAAAAGTGATGCAATTGATTTGGCATGTGATATGGCTGTTTTAAGGAGAGACAATGATCGCAGGGTTGTATCTGTAAATGTTCAGAGATCTAAGTTTGTGTGAAAGCTGCAGCAAATCAGCAAGAGCACAGGAGACAAGTAAAGATAGATTGAGTCCACTAACTCATCCCTCATAGTCTGCAGCCCTCTTCCACTAACCTTACAAAGGCATGAATAATTGCCTCATTAATAACTGTCTCTGCTGTGGCCTGACAGTGGCTGATTAGGGTGGAAGCTTATTATATTTCGGGTCCTCAGATGGAGAGTAGGGAAGGAAGAACGCCTCACACTTACAAAATTTCTTGAGGAAAATTCACACAGTGTAAAGTTTTGCAACTTACCACCAGCATGTTGCTTGTAATAATTAATGGTGCTGTACTTGAGGGACCACAGCTGTGAGTTTGTGTATCTATATAATATTCTAATTAGAAAATGGAATCCGGTGACGTCAGCCTGAGTAAACATTTAGTCAGCAAAAACAGGTGAAACCTATGAGGTTTCTAATGAGCCACACTACGGAACAAATGAGTGCAGCTTAATTCCATAAGTAGGTATTCACAGCACCACAGCAGTGGGCCTTTATGCCAATGTTGGCAGGACAAATATTAAAGAAAAACCACCAGGTGAAGTTAATGTTGCAGCTGATTTCTCATTATAGTTGCATAAGCTGCTGTTTATGTCAAATGTCCACTTTTTTGTTTTTTGAGATGCAGTGGGTGAACGTCTCAGGAAAAGTGCCTTCATACTGTACCACAGAAACCACTTTGTTGATGTTCTGTTGTTGCAAATGTATCCTTATATTACTGACAGCTGGCTAATGAGCTCTTCCCTCTGTTCCTCCCAGAAACCATTAGTTTCAGGATTCTCAGAAGTGTCTCAGATGCTGAGTTTGCTACTGGACAAATGGTTAATGACAGTCCTCTTTCAGTTATAGTAAATCTGTGTATAATTATTGTTTTCTATTGTGCATCAATGAGTACTTAATTTTTTGTAAAGATTTAAAAACAAATAAAAATGGCAAAAAATAACTAACTCGCAGTGAAAGGTACAGTGACATGACTGTACATGATAACATGTCTGTACAGTTTGTCAAACTCAAACTGGTCTCTCCATGTAGGATAGTTAGGATGTACAGCGATGTGAAACACTTTCACCCAATCCTTCACCCTATTTGTCATTATATGACCTAATCCTAATCAACAAATTCTAGTCTAATGTTGTTGCAGGCATTTTAGAGGATCCTTCTGCATTTATATAGTCACGCAGGACTGCACACAATGCATTTAGTGTTTTATTGTCTCTCATGACAAAAATGTCCCTCATTCTCATTCCTGTCCACCACATCAGTAATACAGGTGGTCTTAAGGTTAAGGTCTTCAGGTTTTGTCAGATCTTTACAAAAGAGCAAGCGATTCAGCTTTATCTGTGCTTTTTTAGACCTGGTGCATTCATTACTCTGTATGGACCTTGACTGCTGATCTCTGACCAAACTGTTAACCTAGAAAAACTTAACTTAATCAATTGACCTCCCTGTCCAATTGCTGCGCATCACTTCTTTCTGATTTAGTGGGTAGAACTATAACTCCATGTAAATGTATGCATTCAGTTGTCATCTAGTATCTATATGGTTGGATAGTACATCTCTGAGTCTTTAAGGCCCAAATACAATAACTTATATGCTAGGCCATAATCATTAATTGTTAGATTTTTCCATCATTGACAACAGTCTGCTTTAAGCTGCAGTATGAATTTGTATATTTTACCAGCTTCTTTTACAGAGGGACCACAGTATAGGACATTGTATGCAGTAAGGCTACAGTAAGATTAAGAAAATAATAAACATTTAAGAGATACGTTTGACAAATAAGTAACAACACTTTCAGATATAAATTTACTGTAGATGACTTTTTACCTGATATACTTTATGTAGTGAATTCACAGACTATTAAGTAATGATCAGAGAAAGACAAGATAGGGGTTTTGGGAATTGTTTCAATGCTCTATGTCAGAATAGGATTGAGGCTGTAATTAAAACAAGGACAAACTAATGTCATCTGACTGTGGTACGATACTGAATCACTGACGAGGGAGAAAATGTAGTAATCCTAAATATAAGCATTTCTTTTTTGAGCTGAGTACCTGTGGTCTCTTTGTTCTTGGAACTCTGGAGTATTGGCTAAGATAACATAAGCCTTTATTCATCCCGCAGTGGGAAAATGACCTCGTTGCAGCAGTACAGCAAGAATAAAATGTAGATTGTGGTCAACTCTATAGGAAACGCACAAAGTTACGCATTGTAAGACAGTCTTCAGCCTTTCCAGTATATTCAGTCTCTAGGAATGAGGTGACTTAGCTCACTACTTACAGTACAAAATAACAGCCTCTCACACTTCCAAAATACAGGGAAGAAAGTTTGAACCAATGATAATGTAGGCACAGTTCTGTCATCACACTACCAAGCAATTAAATTATTCCTGTTTATCAGCTGGACTTAACAAAGGCAAAGGTGTCAGACAATGACAATTAATTCCTACACAGAGAGCCAACTTAGACAAGCGAATACCAGACTTTCTCTTCCCCAAAGACTCATTGAATGGCAGTTTACAGACTCATCTGAATGTTTTAAGAGGCTGTGATGTTAATTGGAAGTTAGTGGTGCGGATGTTCAGTCGAGACTGTCAGGATTATCATTAGTAGCTGTCACATTGTTAAGTGAAGCCTGGATATTACTGTTTTTCCACGTATTGCATTTTACAGCATCAGTGAGTATTGGCTAGGTAATGTTTGTTGAGTGTCTTACTTGTCAGTTCCACAGCGAGTGTGATCTCCCCCTGGATTGTTAATGTAATGGAATCTGATATTCTACTTGGTCGACTGACAGAAGAGCAAAACTGTTAATAAAACTGGTTTAGCAGATGATTGTGCTTTTTAGCTGTTCCTTTTTATGATTTTCTGTGATAATATTTTGAGTAGCTTTGATAGTGGCGACGGATCCTATTTATATTCAGTAAGGAAATACTGTCATTATCACTGACACTGAGTGTTTTGTGTGCAGGTAAAGCAGATTATGGAGGAAGCAGTGACTAAGAAATTTGTCCACGAAGACAGCAGCCACATCATTGCTCTTTGCAGTAAGTACACTCTTGTCTGTTTCTGTGGAGACGCACACACACACGCACACACACAGACTTGTTGAACTCCTCAGCAGGTGACTTGGCGCAGTGTTTCTGTCAAGGCTACTGCTTGACGTCACTGTGCCTCTGACTATGGTGCTGCATCACTGGAAAGTTAATAATCACAGCGGAGTTAATGGAAACCAATTTCAGAGATGGGCTGTGTGAGTGAGTGAGTGAGTAAGAGAGAGAGAGTAACAGAAGCCAACGATAGAGGGGTTGTCCCTACTGAAAAGATGGTTGAGCTTGAAGCGATGTGTGACTCACAGCTTACATATTGGTCCGAATTGTGACTGCCTGTAGCCCCAAATCAGCCAAATGACTGTTGACATGCAGCCTTTTATGATGGATGGACTGATTTTTAAAAATAAACGCAAATCTAACACCTTACCACAGATAAAATTTTCCTCCAAGGGGATTATTGAATCACTTAATCATTATATCTACTGCAGCTACAGGGCTAACAGGTACATATTAGCTGTTGTTGTAGCCGCTAACATCATGTTGGCTAAATATAAAATATATTTATATAATATATATAAAAATATTTATATAATGATTATAATAAATGTATTTACCCTTTATCATGCCACTCAGCTTGTGTTCAAGTAGGAATACTCCCACTTCCCTCAATCAGATCATTACCCAACTGTCTGACTCTATATATTGAACACAGCTGTAATAACTTACCAAAATAATGCATCTTGTAGCCATTAGCCTTATGGTACGTTAAGGTACATGTATAACGTATAAGGTATACCATACACAGAAGTATTGTTTTATTGTATTCCTCGGGACAAAATAGTGCCATTGGTTGTGCACAGTGAGTGGATAGTTAAACAATGTTTCAGTTTCACACAGTTTGTCATCTGCATATGCTACTGTGAAATATTCATCTCTTTATCTCTTCTTGGCCTCGTTGTTATTAGTCTACTAAGTCTATCGGCCCTATTGACACATTTATTTAACAAAGACATTTATTTAAAAATAGATTAAATTTAGTCTGCTCTTCTCTTTAAAAAGCATGTTATGGTACAGAATTAAATGGTGTATCAACACAAACAGTTTCTCTACTATCACTCTGCTCCTTCATGACCTTTGATTTGGCATGGCATGGAATTTCACTGTACTTTATGGTACAGTAAAGAGTTTGTATTGGTAAGTATATAGTGTGTGAAGTCATTTCACAGGCTGCAAGGTTATGTCATTTATTAGCTACAGTACATAATATTCTTGCGTTATAGTAATAGTAATAGTAATCTCTTTATGCTTCCTCGTCATGAAACTGCAGCGCATCTTGTATAAGGGAAAGTATGTGAGAAGTTGATTCACTTAAAATATGTTCAAATACAAAGGGTAATAAAGCCAGTTCTTTCTTTCCACGTGTTCAAACAGGACTGTATAAATTGAATTGGCATCTGTGGGCAACCGTAATTCAGTGCAGTATACTAGTGACTGCTGTGAGAGCAGAGTTCATTATGTGTCATCATCAGTAGATCAAATATCTCTCCAGATGAGACTGAACCATGTCTGTCTTAGGGTAATGCCAGGGTAATGCCATCCTAGCAGTGTACACTAAAACTGTCTTACTTTTAATTACTGTCAGTGACATCTAGAGGTGAGATCTCATCAACAATGTGTAAGGGAAGACTGTTGTTAACATTAGACTAAAATGTGTATCACTTCCCCTGCTAATGGCTAATTGTTAATTGTAAAGCAGAAGCACTGCTGGGGGAGGCAGAAAGCTCCATATTTATGCAGGGGAGAAATGGTGATGTACAATCTAAGTTACATTCAATTGCAGAGAGTAGTTTTTATATATAGTATAGTGTATGTAGTTTTTATTTTATTTTTATTTTTATATTTATCACTGGTGGTGTCAGTAGTGGGATGTAGCATAATAAGCACTGGGAGAAGCCCTGAGGGAGGTCGGGCACGCTGAGGAGCTGCTGCAGCCCCCAGCTGAGCCACGCCATGCCGCCCCCTGGTCCAAGCAGATAGTGCAGAGAACAGCGAGGTATTAGCAACAGAGCAAGGGGGAAGCCGGGCCCAGTTATCCACCCCAGGCCGGCGTCCTGCAACGCTGCAGGGAAACTGGATATTATGCCAGAGTCAATCCACCCCTACATGGCTTTGTCATGGGGACTTAACGTGGACTTTGAAATTGATGGGCATCCCCACAGGAGCCATCAAAAGCCTACGCAGCGGATTGCTGCCTGAGACTGTTGGCTGGACCCCCATCTAGATCACTAAAGCATCTAGAAATGGTGGTGGGGATACAGCACCTCAAGCACACGTATTGGCTGACTGACATCCAGGATGAGAGCATCCTGGGTCTGGATTTGCTGGGCTGCTGAGGGACATTTACTACATTATAGACATATATTTGGTACCTCCTCTCAGGTGATAATATCCCAGCTATTATAATTTGTGCTTCTTTGTTCAAACCTAATTAGTCTCTTAGACCAAAGTGCAAAATATTATTAATTGTAGCTTTATGGGGAAGCCTGGCCATTAAGACTCGTTTGCATTATTTGATTACTGTTACTCTAAGATACACAATTCACAAACTGTGTCACAGGATGTATGAAGTACCCTTTGTTTTCTTTATTACTGGATGAGATATAATAGCAAATTACTTACAGAGAAGGCAACAAGATTGAAACTAAGTTATTCAAGAACTCTCAAACTGCAGATGGAAGGACAGACATGATTTTAAGGTGTCAGGTAATCTCTGATGCCACGTCAGCAAAGACTATGTGTGAATGTTTACATACAGCTCACAAAACAACATTGAAACAAAGTAAAACTATTAGGGTAGAAAGTGGAGTGATGGAGAATGTTGGTGAGAAAATGCAACCAATAATATTAAAAACATGGGAATCTGATGACCAGGAGGAGAAGAAAGAGACAAAAGACTGGTTAAGAATATTACCAGTAGTACTTATGGTGTAGTAACTCTACTGTAAGTATGAAGTAAAGTATACAGGCCTGATTGTGAACATGAATACAACAGCAGCTAACAGACAGTTCATTTCATTCTTATCCTTTGTATAAAGACATTGCTACTTTCCAAATGTGAAAATTTCAGGAGAGGTTTTCTGGAAGTTGAGTCGTGGCATTTGCACCAGTTACTTCTATAGCAAAAGCTTTTACCATCTATCCAGGTAGTGTCATCAGTCTCACACTTGGGAAATTCAGATACCAGGCTTCTAAATGTAAAGGTTAGAGAGAAAATTGATTACAAACGAACTAAAGAAGCCTGCAGACTAAGTAAGGTTCTTCAACGGGGCAAAAACTGCCTTAAGAAAATATGAAAAATGTTATGTGAAACTAATTATCATACAGGAAATGTGAAATTGTAGTTGTGGATTGTATCTACACAGCGAACAGATTTGGGGTTCAATTCCTTGGTAGCCCAGGGGCCTCCCTCTGTTTCTGCCTGGGTTCTTTCCAGGTTTTCTGGTTTCCTCTCACACAGTCCAAGCAGCAATCATGTTAATTGAAGACTGCGTCCTGTAGGTGTGTTAGACAGAAAGATTCACTCACACCTATGTGGCCCTGGATGGCTGGCGACCTGTCTAGAGTGAACCCTCGCCCATGATAGCTGGGATAGGCTACAGCATGCCTACAAGCCTTACAAGGATGGAGTGTAAGTAGATGAGTGAGAGAGCGAGCGGTGGATTGTCCCTGGGAATTCAACATCTTCTACAGCTCATTCAAACAAAACCCTGGGTTTTCCAATTAGTCATTCTAGTAGATGCCTCAGTTTTCTCAGATGTTTGAAATGGGTGGCTTTCGTGAATGGTGTACAAATGGAGCTGGGTGACCACATGACCCCCTGAAGGAAATTACAGCATGGCTCTTGTGTACCTTGATGGTGTGCTTTAAACCATGCGTGAATGGGACAGTGGGTAAATATGTGGATGTAAGCAAGAGAGGAGAGGGAACACTGAAGGCTTCACCTCTCCCGTGCAGATTTGAAGTGGTTCAAAATGTCAGACATTCACTGCAGTATTTTAAGTTTGAAATTGACCCCATTTTCACTACAGTACTGTGGCACTACTGCGCTGGAGCATAGCCAACTAAGTATTTTAATTCTAGCAGTTTCCACCACCAGACGTTACAAAGTTGTTTACATACAGTTGTGAAAAATAAGGACAGCCTATTGAATCCTGTGTATTTTATAACATTCAATCACTGTGTTAAATGAGTAATGTAATACTGAGAGATAAAAGTAATATAACTACACAATTAAATGTGAACAAAAGACTTTTCAAGACCTTCTGAAAATGTAATTCTACAAAAATGCATCTTCTGACTGAGGAATGTTCGGACCTCCTACCCCCTCATAGCTTGTGTTTCCCCTTGACTGAAATAACTGCAGTGAGACGCTTCTTGTAGCGTCTACCAGTCTCTGACATCGTCTGAGGAAAGTTCCCCACTCCTCAATACAGAATACAGAATGGAACAACAGGTGTATGGTACAGGTTCTCTGATGACAATGATGGATGGTACTTCAATCTGGGCATGAGATCAGGACTGAGTAGGTGATAATAAGAAACTGTTAACCATAGAGTGAGCAATTACTTGGGTTGTATGTGAATGCTGGGTACTGTAGTCAGCAGGAGAATTGTGAGTGACGAGCAGGTGGAAAGGAGACTATGGATGGCTTATGACACCATAAGCTGAAGATGAGACTATACATGACAAGGATACAGAGACAGTGGTTAGTGCCTCAAGTAGTGTACTGTAGTGAAGCATCAGGTATTCCACCGATTAGAACCAGTCTCCATGGCAACTCCGCCACCGCCAGAAATGTTTGTAGCTTATGAAAGAAGACACAACTCTCAGAACACATTCACTGGACACATTTAGATAGACTCACAGTTGCACATGTGAATCTTGAATCTCTGCTGCGGTCTCTGGGATGCTCATCTTCTGTGTCACTGGTGGAGTACATGGACAGAATTGTGTTATAACTGTGTGCTGCAGACGTGGCATTGCATACAACTAGTATCACTGTTGCTATTCAAACCCATCGCTGTTTTGCTGTAGGTTGGAGTGACCTGCTGTCACTCACACATTTCTGCTGTCAAGAATCTATGAGGCGAAGCTCAAATTGGCTTGTTGCTGCTTTAACACATATTCTGAATCTTTTAGTCCATTCCTACTAAAACATACAATTTTTTTATGTATCAGGAATGGTTTTATCCTAGAAGTGAGGCTGAACATTGAATAATTGCTATGCCACTGTACTGTACAGGTCCTAAATACTAGTGGTACACTCTCATTTCCTTTTTGCAACATAACACACAGTAGGATTTTGCAACGACTACTGACTTTGAAATTGGAAAACAAAATCTTGAGTGGGCGCATGGACGATATTCTAACTTGGATGTGTTAGGAGAAATGGATACCATGTTCCAAAATGGCAGACTTTCATTCCAATGAAAGTTAGTCACTCAGCATGAACGATGCCAAAAAAGTCTTTCTTTCTTTCTCTCTCTCTTTCTTTGTATCTCTGATTTGCTTCTGTGTTGTAACAGTAATTTACATTCATATCCGATCCCTCCAGCTTGTACAGCAGATTATCCTTTTCTAATAACTAATAATTAGTATTGACCTGTGCTATGTCTGTAATTAGCCACATCAAATAAACATAAGGATGTGGAAGTGATGGTTAGAAATAGCTCTGTGTGCTGCAAGAATCCATAGTATTATGTCAAATCTGTCTGAAAATGGTGAGTTGGTGTGAAGCCCCAGTAAGTTGTTTTGAAGGCTTATAGAATAAGTAGTTTCATATTGAAATTTCTTTTCATTCGTACAGTAAATCCAGATTAGTAGTACCGCTGTGGTGCAGTGCAGCCAACCCTCCACTTTATATTACAACACCCTGAAGAAATATTGATACAGACTGAAAAAAACAAAGAGAAATTAGAAACTAGTTTATTAGCTTTGTGCCATAACTGACTTTAAGGCTCATGTTATTGTAATGAAGAATAATTCTCCAAATATCAGCAATTACTTGTGGCTCATCTGTGCCTGTTGTTGTGAATTGGTGCTGTATAAATAAACGTAACTGAAACAGAATTGCATCTCCTACTGCCCCAACATCCTTTGTTCCCAGGTCAGTACGCACACAGGGTGATTAAATATTGATTTTTGTGAGTCCACCATTACCCTCTTCAACTGCTCATCAAATATATGTGTAGGTGTTGTGGGGTTTATCTTCTATCACTGATGGGACTAGAGGAGCTGAAATAATCTATGACAATCAGTGGCTGAGAGCGACACACACACAAAGTGTGAGGCCCACTAGTTCAAGGGTGACAAACAGACTGTGCCTGATTTTTGCATACACGATAAGAGGAAGATTTTACTGCAACTGCTGTACTATTAAGAATATAATTTTGTTTTCAATATCTGTCAACCTGTCACTGTTCAGTCCTGCCTTTGTCCAACACCTATTGAATACAGTTTGAATTTCCTAGAACAAAGCTCTCATTGATTTAAGTGTATGTATTTTTGGGCCACTGTAATTATTGGTCAGTTACCGTAACTTGGCTTTGTGGTCATACAGTCATTGGTCCCTGGAGCTGTGCATCCAAATCACAAGACGGATTTTTGCAACAGTAGTCTTGTTGATTGCTGTTTCGTGTTTGGTTGACGTCCATGTTACCAAAGTCCTGTTTTTGTCTGTATTGATTTGACTAGTGATCTCTGTGTCTCGGCAGACACCATCATCCCACTGTACTGCTTTCCTGTGTGTTTATTAATAGTGGGCGTTTATTTAGTTGGCTGAGGTGGTGAGATTCCTGTTGCGTTCAGTTATTATTTAGCCCTGCTCTGTATTGCATGTTTCATGTTTCCTCTCGGCTCTGTAACTCACGTCACCTTAGACTCACTTCTTACTGGTTTTAATCCCTCATGCCGATTTTCTTTCTCCCTGCCTAACTCTTGCTAATTGTGTCTCTCCTATGAACATAAAACGGTTTCTACTTTCTACAGTGGGTAAACACAGTAAAATAATTGCAACAAGCAGTCAATTAAAGAGTTCTGGAAAATTGTTTAATCATTCTGTCCGGATACATCAGACAGATTGAGGCTTTCATTTAACAGCAGCTAGATGTTAATGTGAGCAGCCCAGTGGTGTAGTAGTTGGACCAGTTCTGCACAGAAAGAAAGACCATTTTGACAACAATTTTTTTAAATGCAGAATGCATAACTTTATAGAATGAATATGAAAACTGTAGAATTGTATATAAATATTGTGTTTATGATAGTGGGATAGACAGAGTAGAGTATTGCAGCCTTGACAAATTTACTCAGGATTCTGCCTTAGAGATTAGCAAATCTGTGTACAACCCAAATTCCAGAAAAGGTTTTTTAAATTCAATTTTAAAGACTTTCAAATCACACAACCCAATATTTTATTCACAATAGAACGTAGATAACATAACAAATGTTTAAAATTTTACACTTTCCAGTAAATAAGCTAATTTCAATGTGTTGCCTGCTACAAGTCTCAAATAGTTGGAACGGAGGCAACAAAGGGCGAAAGCAGGGCGTTTTGAAAAGATTCAGATGGAAGAACATCTAGCAACTAAATACGTTAATAGACTTCAGGTCTGTAACATAATCAGATATAAATGGGATGTATTAGACAGGCAGAGTCTCTCAGAAGTGAAGATTGGTAGAGGACCTCTGTTGGATGCCTGTGGTCTTCTGGCCCTCAGACGACATTGCATCACTCTTCAGCTTGGTTCTGCCCTTGACATTACTGAATGGGCCCAGCAGGACTTCCAGAAACCACTGGTGGTAAACACAATCCACAACATGCAACCCACTCTCGTGCAAACGCGATATGTGAACGTAGTTCAGAAGCGCCGTCGTGTCCTGTGGGCCAAGGCTCATTTAAAATGGACTGTTTCAAAGCGTGTTCTATGGTCAGACGAGTCCAAATCTGAATTTCTAGTTGGAAATCATGGAGGCTGTGTCCTCCGGGCTAAAGACGAGGGAGTTCTTCCAACGTCTTATCAGCAGTCAGTTCAAAAGACAGCATCTTTGATGGTATGGGGGAGCATAAGTGCGTATGGTGTGGGCAGCTGGCGTGTTTTGGAAGCTCTGTGTATGCTGAAAGGTATAGAAATGTTTCAGAGCAACATATGCTCCCTCCAGGCGACGTCTGTTTCAGTCCTTGTGTATTTCAGCAGGACAACGCAAAAGTGGCAAACTTCTCAGTTTAAACATTTGTTATGTTCTATTATGAATGAAATATTGGCTAATTTTATTCAAATTTAAAAAATGTTTTCTTCTTTTCTATCCTTTTCCAGAATTTGGGTTGTATTTTACCAGCTTTACTGTCAGAGTTACTTATCATGGCCCCTGAATTAATTTTCAATTCACACATACAGTTTATTTTCAGCATTTTCATCAACTTAAATGTAATTTCTGCTGTCCTTTACCAGACCTAGATTATGTTTTAGCAGTTGTTCAGCAAACGTATAAATGTTGTCAGTTGTGTAAAATAAATGTGATTTTTAATTTAACTGATGCAATACACCACTCATCTGCTTTAAATAATATAGTCATGTAAAAAAATTAGGACACCCTATGAAAGCCTGTGTATTTGGTAACATTGTTATATTTAATAATTATTACTTCAATCTTCATATTTTACTAATAAAATATTTAATCACAGTGTAACTAAACAGTTAAAAGTAACGAGAAGACTTTTCAAGATCTTTCTTTCTCTAAATGTAATTCTACATAAATGCATCTTCTAACAAAGTTGGGACACTCTCTCATTTATTCCCACTTTAAATGGCTCAAATCACACATAGGTGTATCACACCAGGTTCACGTGATTAGTAGATTGTTACCCAGCATTTTGAATGAGGTTTGCCCTTTCTAAACCTCAGACATTTAATTTGGTGTGCTCCTGACTGTTGACGTGAGAGTGAGCACCATGGTGAGAGCAAAAGAGCTGTCAGAGTCCTTCAGGAATAAAACTGTAGCAGCTTTACAGACAAAAAATACGATCAACTATCTTACCATTCTGGAGAACATAAAGTATTATATCTACGAGTGCTTCGAGAGAGTCGTCATGGGGAAATCCAAGCTGACGGCCCGCTTAAGAGATGCCGACTCTCAGTCACCTGAAGCTGACACATCTTTTAAAAACGTTGCTGACATCCTCGAGTCTATCGAGGAAAAACTTGAAAGCTTTGATGCTCGTCTGGCGCTAGTGGAGATACTGCAGTTACAGTCTCTTAGAGAGTCACTGGAATTCAGCCTGCAGCAGGTCGTCGCTCTCGCCACAGAGAACGAGGCCCTGAAAGGAACAGTAAAATCCCAGCTAGCGGCAGAAGATAACAAAATAAAAGAAAGCATCATCGACTTTCAGACGTGCATGAGGGACAAAGTGGTGCAGGCAGAGGAAGACACCGAAGCGACTGTCAGAAACTTCCTGAAACATCTGGTGAAGCTATCAGCTGATGTCGTGGGGAAAGTCAATTTGCATCACACTCAATGGTTGGGAGGAAGAAGACTGGATGGCCAGCGCCCTAAAGCTGACTAGCTTGAGGTTAGAAGTCACCCAGTGACAGTGACGGTGACGGGCAGGTAAAGAAGGCTACATCCAAATGAACACATTTTTGTAATTGTGTTTTAGAGAGTCTTCTCTCTCACTCTCTTTGATCTTGAATGTCTCTACATTCAACCCTACGCTTGGAGGAAACATTCTCCCAGGCAGGAGATCCAAATACATGTTTGATGCTGTGTTTGAGTAAGTTTGAAAATGTTTTTCTTAATTTGATGTCACTGTGTGGTGAAACAACCTAAAGCTCGTGCAAACATTCAAGCATTCAGGTTATTTAACAAACTAAAGGTGTCCCGTCTTGGGTTTCTATAGTTCCATAACACAAATATACTTTATATCAATCAAATAACACTAACAAATGGCTTGGTGTGGTTGAAGAACAAAGCTAGAAACAAAACATGGAGTGAAGAGGAAGCAAGCAACAAAGAAATAAGAAAAAATCTACCCCTAGAAACTCTTCCAATTCCTCTATACTGATTTCAGAAACCAGGTTTCCTGATAATATGGCACTTAGTGAACAATGCAGCTTATTATGCAGAAGGAACTGGTAAAGAGAACCGACTACACCGTCAACAACCAGTTCCCCAAGGAGATCCTGGACCGACCACTGCTTCCTTGCCAACAAACTGAATCACGTCCACAACTGGATAAAAGCCAGTCCAGCAGACTTATCCTGGTTAGACATTGAACAAACATTTTGTGAAGGCAATGAAATAGCAGATTTACCATTAATCACAATCAAACATCATAATAATTGAATATTAGCATAAGAACATCTCTGACAGCCTGATGAAATTTCTTAAAAATAACTGTCTCTTTACTTTCTCCTTGCCAATATTCACCACTTTGGAACAATCCAGACATCCTCGAAAACAAAAAAAAGTAATGAATCTCCCAAAACAAAAATACTCCCATACAATCGCAGGCTCCACCAGCAGTAGAACGATTTATTGGAATTTTGCTAAGAAGGGTATCAACAATCTCTATATATTATTATCTAAAAGTGATGACAATGTGAGTCTCCCAGTCTCTAAATGGGAAAAATAATTGGGAATCAGCACTGACAATATACATATATATATATATATATATATATATATATATATATATATATATATATATATATATATATATATATGTATATATATATGTATATGTTCAGATTGATTCCAAATATGTCAGTATCAAGTATGTCAGATTATACAACTTCTATGATGTGTTTTAATGGGTCCTTCCATGCCACCCGTTGGATATGGCGGTCAGGCCACACCCATCACCACTAGCGGCGCTGTGCTTGTATCATCACATCACTGAATGATGTAGTTTTGCTGTTTAACGGGATAATGGGAAAAACTACGTCTGAACCAACAGGCAAGTGAGCCAAGCTGTAAGTTCTGATGTCACTCCTTATTATTACCTTCAATAATTATGGTTTTTGTGGTGCATTATACGTAAGTATCGATACATGTATGTGTGTATTATTATTATTATTATTATTATTATTATTAGCACCATAGTTAATATTATAATTAAAAACATTATTATCACTATTACTCATTAACTAATTATTCTCAATGAATGCAGTTTTATCGATGGGGTATACAATACACGTCCATTCCACACATTCTGCTGCTAAACTGCTGGACAGGACAAAAAAAAGTATTTTCCTCACTTTTAATATTTTTGTTTAATCTTGTTTTGGGCGGCAGTGGCTCAGTGGTAGAGCTGTCGCCCACTGATCGTAGGATCGGTGGTTCGATTCCTGGCTTCCCCCAGTCATGTGCCGAAGTGTCCCTGGGCAAGACACTGAACCCTAAGTTGCCCCCGGTGTGTCAGCCTAAGCTGCATAGCAGCTCTGCCACCGGTGTGTGAATGTGTGTGTGAATGGGTGAATGGGTGAATGAGACGCAGTGTCAAAACGCTTTGAGTACCGATAGCTAGAAAAGCGCTATACAAATGCAGACCATTTACCATTTGTTTACTTTAATCTCCCAGTATTACATTGTGATTAAATATCCATATATTAAACAATGTTACAAAATACACTGGCTTTCAAAGGGTGTGTTTTTTCACATGACTGTAAGCCACTGCTATCATATCAGACATCACAAATAGTTTGGGATGCATCTCTCAAAGTAACTTTAAATTCATGTAACCTGTTCACCAGGGAGTCCATTGGCTTTGTTACACCCAGCTCCCTGGTGTGAAGACAGCCGCTCCACAAGACAAGTGCTTGATCAGCACCACGTCTCTCCGACAATCACCATGATTTGAGCTCTTCGCAACACTGATGAGAACATCTCTCTTCTTACAGGGAAGGCATCGATTCTCTGCCAGTTAAGAGAAAAATGTCAGCATGCTGCTGCTGTGGCACCACTTAAAGCTGTATTACTGGCTCAGTGATATAGACAGTAACTTTGTATTAGACCCTCATATACATGTAGATAATATTGCAGTCACCCCAGGTATCTTGTGGAAGTGTTTGTTTGTATGACACCATGGTTTAAAAAGCCATGTCAACACATTGTTTAGATAGGGCTCAGCTAAGGTGAGTGAGACAAAACAACACAGCAGGGAAACAGCAAATCTTGACACACACTGCATGAATAAAATAACTACATCTGTAACCACTACACATTTGTCAGACTTGGATAATGATTCAAAATACACAAAATATATTGTATTGATGTTAATCCCTGTTGTTAATTGCCCGGCAATAATTACACTTATTTTAAGAAGCAGTACTTACTCCATGCTGTTGTATTTCAATTTTCACTTAAGTAAAAGTTTGAGTTGTTCTTCTACCACTGTACCAATGTAATGATTTTCAGTCTGACTTAATGAATCCAATAATCTTACTCCTCAGTGCTTTGTGTTGGTGTTGCTAGAGGGCACTAGCCTCTCAGGAGAAGCATCTATGATGTGTATGTGTAACATTTGCTGGTCTCCCTCATAAATAATTGGGTAACTTGACACTGGGAGGGCACACAAGTACAAATCAATGGCCAGTACCACCACTGCAGTGTGAGCTGGAGATGTTTCTCAAACTGTTGGCATACGTTTTATTCCTTTACTACTGATGTACACATGATGTGATAGAACGTAAATGTTAATTTTTAAATCTGAAATAAGTATAATGTTAATATAATAATTGTCATGTAAGTGTTCATAAAGCTTTGCTATGTATAAATATCCAATCCAATATCCACAGTAAATGTTTAGTGAGCCATTTCTAGTAAGCACATTACTACAGTCTCCTTCCTCCTCAACATCTTTTTCCCATCCAAACAGTTGGTTTTGCAAAATATGATTGTTAATAATTTAGTAATTTAATCCTTTCTTTGGAACGTGGTACAAAAACCATCATTGCCAAACAGTCAAACCATGGCCATGTTCCAAAGCAACTTAACTGCGCACTGTTGAAAACTGTAAATCACATCCACAGTGCAGAGCAGCATACTGGGGTAAACTGAGGTTGTCAAAGTGGCAAAATTTATCCGCCACACTAGCTATGAGGAGTTTGTGTTCTTCTTGTGTCTGCATGGGGTTTGTCTGGGTACTCCAGCTTCCCACAGTCCAGTCCAGGACCACTGCAGTTAGGTTACTTGATGACTCTAAATTGCCAATAAATGAGAGCGTGAAACAAACAACACTTTGAAATGTCTCCAGCACCCCAACAGTTAAATTAAATTGAAGGAAATACAGATTGGACAATGGTTCAGTGCTGTAGATGGCTGGTTGGTGACCACACCACATTTACCAGCTACTTGTCTCTGCTTGTGGTTAAATGCTGAGTTATTGGGGTTTCATTGAGGTACTGTACTAGGTGACAGATTTGTCCAATGACTGCACACTCTTTCAAAACATTACACGTCAGTACTACAGTAAATGCCTAAAGGTGATATAAGTGTTTGTCAATATTTTGAAATTAGGATATTCATATGTTATGTACCATTTTCCATTAAATATTCCCTAAATAAATTGGAATTACCAGTATTAAAAAACAAACAAGCTGCAACTCTCACTCTCCTTAGCAGGACTGTATGAAGCTGTATAGCAGATGCCAAATAAAAAAAGCCCTAGGGCAGATAGCTTGTCAGCTAAGTTCTATAAGGACATTTTGGACCATTGCTTTCTGCAAAACGATTGCAGCAAAACACCCCCACACCATCACACGTCCTCCTCAATACTTCATGGTGGGAACCATGCATGTACAGACACATTCACCTTTTATGAGTCACACAAAGACACAGCAGGTGGAACTAAAGATCTGAAATTTGGACTCATTAGACTGAAGCAGAAATTTCCACTGGTCTAATGTCCATTCCTTGTGTTTCTTAGCTCAACCAAATATTTTCTGCTTGTAGCTTTTCCTTAGTAGTGTTTCTTTAGCAGCTATTTGACCATAAAGGCAAGATGTGTGCAATCTGAAGTCTGTGTGGCATTTAACTGGGCTAATCTGCTGTTACCTTGTGATTTCTGAGGCTGGTGACTCGGTTGGACTTATCCTCAGCAGCACAGTTTCTTTGGTCTTCCTTTCTTGGGGCTGTACTCATTTGAGCCAGTTTTGTTGTAGCACTTGATGGGTTTTGCAGTTGCACTTGCACTGATGTTTCTCTTTACTTAGCTTATTGATTCTTGCCATAATATGAATTCTAACAGTTGTCACACTGTCAGCTGTGAGTCAACCTGACACACATGTGAAATGAAAACCATTTCAGATGAACCACATGAAGCTCATGGAGAGAACACCAAGAGTGTTCAATGCAGTAATCAAAACAAAGGGTGGCTACGTTGAAAAATCTCAAATATAAATCAAATATCACTCTTTCTTCTTCACTACATAAGTCCGCACATGTTCACATGTTGCTGAGGATGTACTGTATTGGTGTTTCTCTTAAACCTCATTACTAAAACCAGTAGCCGTGACTTCAAACAAGGAGAACTGCCTAGAATCAACTGTTCTCAGTGATCCCAACCCAGGCATTTCAGTTATGGTTTCAGGCTCTGGACTCATACTTGTTATGAAAGAAGAACAAACCACTGTGACTTAGCTTAAAACACTTGTGGTGGTTTACAATGACCTAATCCTTGTTACTTCCTCCTTGCCACAGATTAAATCACATCTACAAAGGGATTAAATATTGTGGGGATGTTTAGCATCCAACTGGCAAAGTTCACTTTGTCAGTGTCAGACATTATACCCAAGTCACATCTACTTTATGTGACAATAGCCTAATACAGTAATAATAAGTGGTGCTTTGGGAGGCAGCAGAATAAGGGGAGTGGGTGTGTATTTGTTTGCATTCTCTGCTTGTACTGGGTTTTGTGCATGAGATTGAAAGACTACACACACCCTGTAAACCTCTACTTCAGCTAAAACTTTAACAGCTAATGTCGCCAATTTCCTTCTAATGGGATAAAGTATTAATGGATAGTAAGAATACTTCTATGTATATTAACATGTTAATCTGCCTGAATAAAGCTGCTGTGAACATACAGTATTAAGCAGAAAGCTGTTTGTGCTAAAGCCCCCAAGTCTCTTAGCACATCAGCACTTTCTGAGGCTCTGAGATCAGCAATAAAAGCAGTCGATTGAACCCATAAACCATCAGCTCCACACAACGATCACACAGAGGATTATATGGTCTGTCATTACTTTCCTCTGTAACATTATGTAATCTCTAAGATCCGCCTCACAAAGCAAAACGGACACAGAAAAACACAAATGTTGTGAATTCAGTATTGCAGATGGGTATTAATAAACAGGCTCTCTGCGTTTGCTGTATGTTTACGTAGAGACTATCTCCATGGATCCAACCCTTTTTACAGAAAACATTAGTATAAAAACATTAGCTTAAAAATCTTTTTGCATTATTCAGTAAGATATTGAAAGTCATTAAACAGCCTATGATCATTAAAACCATCACAAAACATGCGGTGAGATGAGGACAAGGCAAATGCTCAGTTAACTGGAATAATTTCCACATTTTTGCTTGTACTATCAGGCTTTAGGAGCTCATTATGACTAACCATTAATGCAGCAGTCACAAATGGGGACATGGCTAATGGATGGATCGCAGATAATCAGAGGCTATTTACCCCCATATCTTCCTCAGATTTGCTGCAAATGACCCAATGCATCTCTGCACCAGCTGCCATGTGGTTGTGCTTCTTCTCACAATATCAGGCCTCAGTACTGGAGTTAGGAATAAGGATGTGTACTGTAGCTTTAACTCAAGCATACAGTGTTGAACCTTTTGCAGTTTTCATTAAAATGGCAGCTCGGTTATGAATGCATGCCCACCGTTACACAGGTATACTATGGCACTGCCTCCAGAATGTTTGACACATGATGTCGCATGCTCTGGATAATGAGCTAAATAGTTTTCTAGCAAGTCTGTGCTGGTAGATAGGCCAGCAGTTATGCTTCCCTTCAGGAAACAGGTGTTAGGTGACTGTCTGTTTAGTGGCCATCATCCCACTCTTTGAGTTTTCCTAATGGACTTGTTCTGAGAAAGCCTGCAGGTGGAGTGAAGAGATGAGTCACAACAATGTGATGATGTTTGAGTAGGTGCAGAGGATTCTCTAGCTGGAAATTCACATAATTGCACCTGTGTTCAACTCCTCTACACATGCTGTAAATGCCTTCAAATCATTTGGTTGGACAGATATAAGTAGTTTAGCATTTAGAGTTATATAATTATTTCATGACATAATGAACATCATAATTTTCAATATGTTTCTTTTCTTTACACATTTTCCTACTGTATGTGCTCATTTCTTTGTCTTCCTCTTTCTCCAGCGGCTATCGAGGCCTGTCTCGGTCACCTGCTGAAGAGACGGGCAGCTGGTTTTCTCCGCAGTGATAAGATTGCCGCCCTCTTCAACAAAGTCGGCAAAGTTTATGACATTGCCGGCGAGGTTTGCCGCAAGGTGCAAGAGCAGCTACAGCAACAGGCAGATTTAACCAGGCAAGTCTTAATGTTTTGTTTCTGTCGCTACTGAACTAAATAATGAGAATGTGCTTATATAGCTTCCTTTGTGGGTGTGTTTTTGTATTTCCCCCCCTCCAGGAGTGGGGGTTTAGTACCACCACAGACAAACAAGTCGAGGAACGTGGCCATACTATAAAGGAGAGTGCAGAACAGTGACACCATGATTACCTGTAGGGTTGTCGTGTTTTTATACACCAAAAAGGAGAACACAAAACTACACCACACAAAAATTCAAAAATGTAACTTGACTATCTAACTCATGGACCCACATTGTAAACTATGTTGAGATTCACAGTGTCCTGTGTCTTAGGATCAACAACATCTAGTTGTTGTCTAGCTCCACAGAAAAAAAAAAATATATGTTTCTTCCGCAAATAGAAAAATAGCTTCAATAATTTGGCTTCCAATGTTTCCACCATACACTGGTACTCGGGGTATTGCACAAAAGTTGGATTAAGATCTCCAGGACCAGTGAAGCATCCTGGTTTGACCCGTTCTGCTTAACTCATCCTGGTTTATTCTGTTGCCTTTTTGCCAAGTGAAGATAAGAAGGAGCAACTAAGTCAACCTGGTGTAGATAGTTGGTCTGTTTAACAGACCACATGTATCGACACATGGAGTACACTCACAGAGCAGCAGCTGATTGTGGAGATGAACAAAGAGGTGAAACATATAATAGGTGAATTAAACAAAGAGAAAAAGCCTGGCAGACAATACAGGATCAGCTGAATGTGCCAGTAATCCACAAGTAGTTATTTAGCAGAGAAATCACCACGTTTAAAATGTACAGAGTTTAATTTGATTTAAACAGTGTTTCTGTTTTTCATTCACTCTGCTCTGTGAATGTTTACATGTTCTGTTGAACAAATACATGAAAACATATAATGTTTGTGCAGTATTAGTTTAAGCAGTTCTGTTTACCTCATCATTCAGTTACAGATACACTTCATTATCTGCAGACACAATCTGTGGTTAGTTGAGTATTTACTATTGCTTAGCAGTCTGTGTTCATGCTATTTAACGCTTCAGGCCTCTTTGTATTGTCTGTTTGTGGGTGGTAGGGGAGGTTGGAGTGTATACTTGTGTACTTGTTTGTGTGTGTATTTATGTGTATGTGTGTACACACGGCATGTGATGAACTACTTGCTAGCCCATTAATTGTCCATTAGCCCAGGCCTCTTGGCTACCTCATCTTTTCCAGGGCTGCACAGACGTTACCAAATAGAGGATAACAACAGCACACACATGTACACTCAGAATCACATCTTCGTGTGTACAGTATGGAGGACAAAATACGTAGGGTCACGAGTGTCATCTCCTTCGCCATTATTTCCCCAGATGGTCTCCACACATTATTAAGTCTGATTACAGTGTATGGATGTGCTCTGCACAAGTCTTTTCCCTCATCATGAATCTATACATGCAATCATACCCTCTCAGACAAACCAGTAACACAGACATTCCCACTGCCCTCCCTGCCAGTGCACATTAGGGCTCTATCTCTCAGTTACCCTGGTTACCATGGTAACATGGTTTGCACAACTGGCAGTGACAGAGACCTAGACTATGATTTTAAACTTGTGTGCCACTTCAGTCACAGGAACAAGCTGCCTGGAGATGATCTCATGGACTAACTTTACCAGGAAACAGCTGATGTATCATTGTCATTTGTTTTCTGTCACATAGTGATAGCAGCAGAGCTGCTGTGGCAACTCCCACATAAATTAAATGATTGCCTGCAGATATTTGGGGCAGTTCTGACAGCAAAGAGAACCTCGCCCTTATTTATTGGAAAAACAACCACAAATAAATGATAAAGAAAACAAAAAGCTACAAATAGATCATCACAAATACACCAAGAATGCTGCATGTGTGTTAACAAAAAAACACCCCAAAATATATTTCTTTATTCTCTGTAAAAGGTCATTTGTGTTTCACTATTGCTTATGTGTCTGTGAAGGTTCTCATTCATCCAGGTCAAGTTGTCTGAAGGTTGAGTCATGGCAACTGGACTTCTTCTAGTTAGTAGAAACGTTTCACCACCTATCCAGGTGGCTTCTTCAGTCTGTGGGAAGTTGGTGGAGACCACTAATATATCCTCCAGTTGGGTTTCACTTAACACCTGTGAAGAATGGGCTCGTTATGTGAACAGAGGGGGTGTGAGGGTAGTGAGTAGGTGTGAATCCTCAACTACCGTGACTCCTCCTACAACCATTAAAGGGTCGTTAAGTGTCTCCTTTGTGGGGGACGTGTGAAGTGGCCTTGATCTTCCTGGGCATAGTTGAAAGGGCGGCATGGTAAATGGGAGACAAATTGTGTCTGAGGCCCCCACCTCTGTTGAGAGAGGGGCTGTTCACCTGGACATGTATGGCTTCTCTGACGCCTCGTTCAAACCACCTGTCTTCTCTGTCCAGAATGTGAACGTTGTTGTCATCAAATGAGTGGCCTTTGTCTTTTAAGTGGAGATACACGGCAGATACTGGTCCTGATGTGTTGTTCCTCCTATGCTGGGCCATCCTCTTGTGTAATGGCTGTTTGGTTTCACCAATGTATAGTTCCGAGCACTCTTCACTGCATTGAACTGCATATACTATGTTGCTCCTCTTGTGTTTTGGTGTCGGGTCCTTTGGATGCACAAGCTTCTGTCTGAGGGTGTTGGTGGGTTTGAAGTAGACAGGTATGTTGTAGTTTCTAAAAATCCTTTTAAGCTTATCGGACACTCCGGCCATGTAAGGAATGACCAGGTTCTTCCGTTGGCTTTGGGTGTCCGGCTGTTCTGTTGTCCTTGTTCTGGGACGTGACGCAGCTTTGTTGAAGGCCCATCTGGGGTAGCCACAGGTCCTGAGAGCTGCCCTTACATGCATGTTCTCCTTCGTCTTGGCTACAGTGGAAGTGGGAATGTTCTCCGCTCTGTGGTTCAGGGTCCTGATGACTCCTAGTTTGTGCTGAAGGGGGTGATGAGAGTCAAACAGAAGATATTGGTCTGTGTGGGTGGGTTTTCTGTAGATTTCTATTTCCAAGCCGCCGTCATTCCCTCTGATGACTGCGCAGTCCAGAAAGGCCAGTCTGTTGTTTTTGGTGTCTTCCCTGGTGAACCTGATGTTGCTGTCCACTGTATTTATGTGGTCTGTGAAGGTCTGTACCTCCTGGATCTTCACTGCCACTATCCTGGCACCTCTGGTTGGACACACAGACCATCACATCCGAAACTCCGAGGAATTTGCAGACAAGGTCAGAGGCCTGAAACTGGAATTGTATGAAACCATGGTTTCGTTTGATGTTACATCACTCTTCACCAGCATCCCCACCAGCGATGCTCTAACAGCTGTTAGGAAAAGACTGGAAGAGGACAGCACCCTCAGCGCCAGAAGCAACCTCAACCCAGGTCAGATTTGTTCACTCCTGGACTTATGCCTTAACACCACATATTTCAGCTATAGAGGGGACTTCTACAGACAGAGGCATGGCTGCGCTATGGGCTCTCCTGTGTCACCTATTGTGGCCAACCTATATATGGAAGAAGTGGAGAAGAAAGCTCTTGACTCTTTCTCAGGTACAGCCCCAACCCATTGGTTCAGATATGTGGATGACACCTGGGTGAAGATCAAGATCCAGGAGGTACAGACCTTCACAGACCACATAAATACAGTGGACAGCAACATCAGGTTCACCAGGGAAGACACCAAAAACAACAGACTGGCCTTTCTGGACTGCGCAGTCATCAGAGGGAATGACGGCGGCTTGGAAATAGAAATCTACAGAAAACCCACCCACACAGACCAATATCTTCTGTTTGACTCTCATCACCCCCTTCAGCACAAACTAGGAGTCATCAGGACCCTGAACCACAGAGCGGAGAACATTCCCACTTCCACTGTAGCCAAGACGAAGGAGAACATGCATGTAAGGGCAGCTCTCAGGACCTGTGGCTACCCCAGATGGGCCTTCAACAAAGCTGCGTCACGTCCCAGAACAAGGACAACAGAACAGCCTGACACCCAAAGCCAACGGAAGAACCTGGTCATTCCTTACATGGCCGGAGTGTCCGATAAGCTTAAAAGGATTTTTAGAAACTACAACATACCTGTCTACTTCAAACCCACCAACACCCTCAGACAGAAGCTTGTGCATCCAAAGGACCCGACACCAAAACACAAGAGGAGCAACATAGTGTATGCAGTTCAATGCAGTGAAGAGTGCTCGGAACTATACATTGGTGAAACCAAACAGCCATTACACAAGAGGATGGCCCAGCATAGGAGGAACAACACATCAGGACCAGTATCTGCCGTGTATCTCCACTTAAAAGACAAAGGCCACTCATTTGATGACAACAACGTTCACATTCTGGACAGAGAAGACAGGTGGTTTGAACGAGGCGTCAGAGAAGCCATACATGTCCAGGTGAACAGCCCCTCTCTCAACAGAGGTGGGGGCCTCAGACACAATTTGTCTCCCATTTACCATGCCGCCCTTTCAACTATGCCCAGGAAGATCAAGGCCACTTCACACGTCCCCCACAAAGGAGACACTTAACGACCCTTTAATGGTTGTAGGAGGAGTCACGGTAGTTGAGGATTCACACCTACTCACTACCCTCACACCCCCCTCTGTTCGCATAACGAGCCCATTCTTCACAGGTGTTAAGTGAAACCCAACTGGAGGATATATTAGTGGTCTCCACCAACTTCCCACAGACTGAAGAAGCCACCTGGATAGGTGGTGAAACGTTTCTACTAACTAGAAGAAGTCCAGTTGCCATGACTCAACCTTCAGACTATTGCTTATGTGGTTACATTTTGCCAGACCTTGAAGATGTTCTTGGGGCAGCAAGTCACTTCCAATGTTAGACAACCTGCCTTCATCCATGTTGAAATGTATGGCCTGGTGAAACCAACATCATCTGGACAAAGCAGAAAGTTCTAGCCATGAAAGTCATAAGCAAAACCAAAGAAAGGTTGAGGTCACCGGAACAATGCATAGCCTGGCTTTATTATGGACCAGATGATTCACATGGTGCCCTTATATACCCTGGGTTGATGTGGTGTTATAAATCAGTGTTACACGTACATGATGTGTATAACTGGTGATAATGATGTGGATTATAGAAACGCAATGCCCTCCTTTCCAAAACTTGGCTTTGAATAAAACCTATTCCTCCAATCAGTAGATCACTATTCCTTCATAGTACTACTTAGTACCTCACAGACTACTGCCACAGACAAGATCATGTTACTGCATAGCTTTTGACCCGACTGACAGCTGGCACAGGCTCCCCTTGCAAGTGGTGCTGTGATAGAGCCGTCACTTCAGAGATCGCTTCAGAATAAACCATTATTGGTTTATTGCAAAACATCCCTACTATTTCCCAATATACCAGTTTGGTGCATTCCCAAAGTTGGCATGCTTTGCAAGCAGCAGCGCTACTTACTGTAACAGCAGACTGGCCTCAGCGGTGACCACGAGGACTTGATCAGACATCTTATGTTACTGTTGTTAGCTTTTACTGTGAAATCCGCAGTTTTTTCATCATTTTCAGTTTTCACTGAAAACGCTCTCACACAACTGAAATTGAGAGCATTTTTACATGAATGAAAGGATTTCACATGTATTTATAAAAGCATTTCACTTGTATGTATGAATGGTTTTCACAATAGTATATAGATGACTAGTTTCACTTGTATGTGTTGGAGGATAACTCTGAATAATTTATGCTTAGGCCTTATAGAAGTTGCTCGTACTGTAATGAGTGACAGCAAAGCAACATAAACTTGAGGTACATGGCAGAAGTTTCACATCAAGAGAAGACTATATATTTGGAAAATATAGCAGCCGTCTCTCATCTCTGACATCATCTTTCTCTCGATCCTTGTTATAGCCATGTACTGACACATCATCTTCTTTAAAATGGTAGGGGAATGGAAAAATCGTGACCTGCCGTTTTTCACACACACACACACACACACACAAGACCGCACACAGATGGGACTGCTAACATCGTGACTGTGGTCGCAGAGTCTCTCTAAGCACAGACACGTTCATTAGCTTGTTGAAGTGGGTGGGTATGAGTGGTTTTGTCTGATTTCTGAAGACATGGCAGAGATCAAGCCATTATTATAAATATTGTTGAGTTACTATATACAGGTACAGTCGTGTTGCTGTTAAACACTGCCTCCACATGGTCAAAGATGCCAGTCCCTTTAATTTATTAAGTTTTTTATTGATTAAGTAAGCATATTATAACACAGTCTATATACAGATCCTAAGATAATGGCATAATAATGACACATGACAAATTTCACTACAGGAACTCATGTACTGTATGTTTTGTATGTTTAAATCAGATGCTGTTGAAATATTCAGTATTAAATATTAAATATTATTTCAGCATCAGATTTAAACTAAACTTCACATGACATTGTCAGTGATATTGACTTGTGCCTTATACCCTGCAGGAGAACTCAGAGCGTGGGACATGAGCCTCTAAGGAGACAGGGCTCATCGACCACCAGCCGGTCCCCTCAGCCTCTCTCAGCCCAGGCAGTCAAACACATCTGGGTTCGAACAGCTCTGTTTGAGAAAGTTCTGGACAAGATAATACAATATATTGTTGACAACTCCAGGTGATTTATATATTCTTTGCACTATGAGTTGCATAGCAGTGAGTCAATCCGCTGCAGGCTTTGCTGTAGTTGAATGGTGATCATCCTCTTTAAAGACCTATTAATGCACAGTGTTCACTTGTTGTTTGTCTGTCAGACTGAAATGATGTAGCACTGCTTCACTGATAAAAGCCTAAGTCATGAAGTGCAGAACACTGACATACGTGTTGATCACATGACCCATCCCATGTCATGCTTGTGCACACACGCATGTACAGTGTCACCATTCTTGTGGCTGCTGTTCTTTTGTTGCACCACTAATGCAATATTGGCGTGTGCTATATTTGGCCATGCTGGGACTTGCTTGTAGTGTGTACATTGTCAGTTTACCCATTGTTGACAACAATATTACGAAAAGCTGTTTGTAATATTGCACCGTAATTATATATACCTGGATTAAACACATAGCAAAACTGTCCAGCACAACAAGGCATCTAGCCAAGTACCCCTTCTAGTAGCCAAAGCTGTCGGACAGGCCACAATCGACAAAAAAGGAACTAATGGGTTTTATTAGATTGAATTAGACTGCACACGTACCAACCATTGAGTCTTTGTGTAATTGAATAAATTACTGCTTGCTGTCGAAAAAAAATTTGGGAAATAAAGTAAATGAAATAGTTGGGGGATCCTTCGCTGGAGTGTTATGACATTTGATAATGTTTTTCTTTGATTTACTATTTTCTCTCTGTTCATTACTGCAGTAAATACTACGAGAGGGAAGCACTAATGCATGACTCAGTCTTTGGCCCAATCTTGGCAGCCCTGCTGGGTAAGTACAATTTATTGCGTGTTTCAACTGCCAACATTTCTGACATTTACAAAGGCCAGTAAAATACAGAGTGAAACACCAACGTCAGAGCTAATTGTGTAAGTGTATAGTTTAAAGACACCTCTTCTGACACTATGGCAGCAGGTGGAGAAAGCAGCCATCAGACGTAACACACACACACAGAGCTAACGAGATGGAGCTTTTAAGACAGACAGCACATACAGTAAACTTCTGGTATAAGAGAGAAAAGGGAAGTAAGATAAGATGCTACATGTTAAAGCAATAAACGATTTTTAATGCTTTACTTGACCATAAACTACAACAGCACGAATGAGCAGAAATACAAAAGGTATTAAAAAAACGCTAGCAGAAACTCTTAGGTCTGGCTAAGCCTGATCAGATGGCACAAATACAGCTATCTAGAGACTACATTACATAGAAGCTCACCCTGATCTGAGACATAGTCAAACAAACGTTAATCATTAACACAGGACACAAAGCTAAGCTACCCTAGTTAATAAGACAGCACCAGTGCAGCTTTAAATGACTTCAGCAACCCCTGACTAGTATAATAATCACAAATTACAGCAGACGCACGCAAACATTAAGAACAGCAACCCTCAGTTTGTAGAGGTGTCAGAATGGGCGGATAACCCGACTGGTGGAAGCCCTGACCAAGCCGCCAATGAAGCCTCCACATGGTCAGGAGGGAGACGGGCAAATAGGGAAGGCAGGCTAACAAGTTCAAATGAATCACAGCCAGTTCCTACTAGGTAAGATTTGAATAGGAACGGTAAAGTCAAGCAGTCCCGCACAAATAGAAAACCACCAACAGACATAATAGCTTAGTTCAAAGTGATTCTATTATTATTATTAAGTAGTTATGTAATCCCAACAATAAAGTGTCTGTGTGCTCTGTTTTAAGTGGGGCCCTGTGCTCTGGAATACACTAAACTAAAGACGTCAGATCATTTTTGGACCGACCCCTCAGCCAACGAGCTAGTTCAGCGACACCGAATCCATGGGGCGCACCGAGGTCAAGACACCGCTGCTGGCCGTCGTCCTGCTTTGGGGGTGAGTATAGCAGTTCGAACTGATTACAGCAAGCAAGATGCTCTAGTTCTCAGGGGTGTGTGGTGGAGGGTGATCACTTGATGTGTGGGATGAGTTGCAGAGGTTTTCTTTCCAAAAAATCTTTTAAAAAATTCTCTTTTTCAGATTCGCAAGAGGCAATCCAGTGGCAGCATGTCAGAGGACAGGTTTGCTGCATCCGCGAGGGAGTATGTGGAGTCTCTCCACCAAAATTCCAGAACACACCTTCTCTATGGAAAAAACAATGTCCTGGTGCAACCGGTAAGACACCCCAAGAATAAACCATAATCCTACAGAGGCAGAGCAACCTATTCTATGACAGTCATAGTTTCTGAACATGGGCTTCTTAGACTAAACAAAATGCATCAGACCTTATAGAACCATACAAATCACAGTCACAGATCAGTGCTTTAATGAACTGTGTATTGTCCTGCCTGTTGCCCTGATGTCTACCATTGTAGAAAAAGGACATGGAAGTGTTGCGAGGGTACTTGTCACTCCACCAGGCTGGTGATAACCTGACTCTGAAATGGACACCTAACCAGCTCATCAATGGCACGCTGGGAGACTGTGACCTGGAGAAAAGGTCAACACATCCCTACTTTGGATTTTTTTAAATATGTATTTGTCTTGGTTTTTTAATCAATGAGAACTTATCCATCTTCCCTACTTTCTTTTGTTAGCATCTACTGGGACTATGCACTGACTGTTCCTCTGCGCCAGATAGTCTGTATTCACTGTCATCAGCGCTGTGAGTATACTACTACTGGTTCTGTAAATCAGTGTCACCATCAGTGCTATTGGCACAGTACAGTTGACAGTTCACAACCATTACTTTATTTACTGTGTTGTCTCTTTTCCTCTACTCTCACCATCTCACAATGATTGAGGTTCATAAACAACAGGGCCAGTATGATGACCAGATGAACAAATATTTCTTGCCATAATATCATTTTAAAAATGGACAAATGTACACAACATGAAGCTTTTGCTCCTTTGCTCCTAATGAGGTTATGTTACATGATCCTCTTTATTTTATTTGCTTTCACTGTCTGATCCTTGTCCCTTTTTTTAATTTTTACCTTTTTGCAGCTGATTGTGGTGGTACACTGGTCCTGGTTAGCCAGGATGGGATCCAGCGGCCGCCCCTCCACTTCCCTCCTGGGGGTCACCTCCTGGCCTTTCTGTCCTGTCTGGAAACAGGCCTTTTACCACGGGGACAGTTGGAGCCGCCCCTTTGGTCTCAGAAAGGCAAGGTGGGTCATCGAAAACATCGATACTGTTTTCACATTTTCACTTACTGTAAGGGCTCTTGCCTTGCAGCAAGAAGGTCTGCGATTTTCTCCTGTGTCCTCCCAGAAACATGCGGTTAGGTTGGTTGGTCTCAATTGTGTGAGTGTGAGAGTGGGTGGTTGTCTGTGGATATATGTTTATACCTGACCCTGAGATGAACTGGACTGGCCATCTGTGCAGGGAGTAGGCAAGCCCACGGCCTTACTAGAAGTAAGTGGCAAAGATAGTGAGTGAGTGATTAGTATCAGTACTACAGGTAAGATAATAGGGTTTAGATTACTAGCAAATTTAAAGGGCATAAATGCTACCAAAACAAAGATAACATTCTTATTCTTATTCTTATTCTTATTCTTATTCTTATTCTTATTCTTATTCTTATTCTTATTCTTATTCTTATTCTTATTCTTATTCTTATTCTTATTCTTTACTAGTGCGTTTATATTAAGTATTGCTACTGTACACCTCATATTATTAATATTGTGCAGTGTAGTACTACATACTGTAGTGTAGTTGTAACATGCTACATTTGCTAATTATTTAAAGCATCATTTGATGCAGTTAGTTAGTTGAATTATGCACTAAATATGCAGAAAATGATTAAAATTTTAACATAGCCATTGTTATAATTTCACTTCAAAATTCAAGGACTCAGCTGGACTCAACTGATACACATTGATTTGAAATAGGACAAGAATGTTGTTATGATTACTTACCTTGTTGAATTAAAAAAAAATCAGACAGCAAACATTTAAGATTGAAGCACTTAATTAACTGGAACCTGTGAACAATGCCAACACAATACGTTTCGTTTAAATCTGTGACATTAGGCGAGGTTTTTAATATCCAAGCTTTATTTCCTATTAATGTTCTTTGGTGTTTTATGTGTGTCCTTCAGGGAAAAGTGTTTCCTAAACTGAGAAAGAGAAGTAGTTCTGCAAGGCTCATTGACCAGGACAGGAATGGTGATGAGCAGACTGCTGCTGACTATGTCTTTCGCATTGTCTATCCAGGCTACCGCTACGATGCCAGTAAGTGACACTTACGTTGTTGCGCCGTAATCTGAAGACCACAGTGGCAGCATAACAGCAACAGTGAAAAAATCCTCCTATAGATAATCTTCACTCTCTGTGGCCAACCTGCATTTTCCCTGATTGCTTGTGTCAGTTCTAATTTTGCCTTTTCATTGTGTTTATCTAAAGTCCAGGTGTAGTGTGCTCTCTTTGCCACAGAACACAAACACTATTCTAACTGTGTTCTCTGTTGTCCCACTGGTGCAAGCAGTCACCATAAACTACCACCACAACACAGGCAGCCGTGCTCCCTCGCTGGACGATGATGAGGAAGAAGAAGATAGGCTCCATGCTATGATCTCAATGATCTGCTCGCGGAACCTCACAGACCCTAATGTCATGAAAGGTTTTTATCACCTTTAACACCCCCGCTCTCAGACCTTCTAGCTTCAGATGTCCCTCCCAGCCCATCGCACCTTTTCAAGTCTTTCACCCATCCCTTTCTCCTAACCCCACGTCCACCAGCTTCATCATTCTGTGTGTGTGTGCTGCCTGAGGCTGAGTCCAACAGTAAGGGGTAGGCTGCGGAGTTGAGATGACACATGACTAATCATTTTCAACTAAACTGGTGAGATGGATTAATAAATTAGCATACTGTATTAAATCACTGCCAATCTGTACCCTCAGTATGGTTCTATTGTAGTAGTAGCAGTAAACACTACTGGTGTTACATTTGTTGCATGGGGCACCTTACAACACGCAGTCGTACTTTGTAATCCCGTACACTTGAGTTTGAGATGTTTTGTTTGGTTGTTTTAATTTTTGCACAACAGCAGAGGAGCTCAAGCAAAAACACTGGGAGTATCGTCAGTTTTCTCTTTACACACATCATTATTTCTACAGCCCCATAAATCACGGTCTCAGCCACTTGTAGCCTGCTTCAGTACAATAAAAGGCCTTTTGCTCTGCTGTTGGCTGCTGTGTGTTACCTGTGTTGAATGTATGAGCTGAAAAAGCATTTTGTCTAGATGATGTGACAAATAGTCAAACATCCAGTTAATGGCTCAGCTGCCACTGACACACTACCCGTGAAGCCTTCCTGTCTAATTTCTCTCCTCTGTCCTGCCTCTATTGATTTTAATTTTCAGTGAAAATAATGCTTTAAAACAAAGTGACTGCAAACAAGATCTTCATATGTTGGTTTAGGCTTCTGTTTTCTGGGACGGTGTGTTAACACAAATGTAAGAAGGATCCAATGATTTGCAATTCTTACCCATGTTCTCCATTACTCACAATAGAACATGAACAACACATTAATAGGGTAACATCTACTGTGCCATTGTGTGGCAGCCATCCCTTCTGTCTGTAAACATCTGGGAAGGGACCAGTTGCTGGGGTTTCAGAAGAGGAATGATGTTGCTTTCTTGTCTAGTGCACGATTGTAGCTGCTCTGCAGTCCTGGACCTTTGTAGCCACATGTTTACTCTTGGTTAAAGGTCGGGACTGCATCAGGCCAGTTCAGCACTCTGCCTCATCTCCTGTGAAGCCATGCTGTGGATGCACTTTAGTGGTTTAACATTTTCTTCCCGAAATATGCACGAATATCCAATTTCCTGAAAGAGATGTTTTCTGGCATGTGATGCTTCAATAATTTTCATATACTGTTTAGCATTGGTGGAGATGCAGGCATTTGAACCGTCCACTGATAATTAGCTGGTTCCTCTTCTCTTTTGTCCACCGTACACTGCACCCATGGAATTTTCTTCTTTGCACGATTCAGGTCTTCACAATTTTCTGTGTCTCTCTGAAATGCTCCTTCTATAGTCGTACCTAGTTGCTGACTTGTTGCCATTTAGTATTTGTAGTAGTTGAATGTTTTGGATTTGCAACCAAGCCTTTTGTTGCCCCATTAAATTTAAAATTCTAGTATTTTCCAAGAAAGGTCAAGATGTCTCAGTTTCAACATTAATGTGTTATTAATGTGCTTTTGTGAATGGGTGAGATTTGCAAACCATTGCATTCAGTTCTTATTTGTTGTCCCGGTGGGATGATGGGGTTGTACTTTGAGCTGTGACAGGGTATCGGACTGTTGGGTTATGCAAAATTCACTAATAATTTGCTTTTTTGCACTGGTTTAATTTGACTTTATTCTGTTTCCTTCCTTTTTGTCTTTCATTTCTTACTTGCAACATGCTTGACGATTTTTGCATGGGAAATTTGCATCCGTTTTGTGGTTGTTTTTGTATATTTTTGAGAACAACTGTATGTTTTTGCATATCTGTGATGGCAAACCTTTGTCACAGTCTCCCTCCTGTGTTCGTGGTGATTTCTCTCTTTTCGGACATCTTCAATTGTTTCTCCTCTGTTTGTGCAGTTGTTTGCTGTGATGCTGTTCACTGTAATTCTTCACTAACCCGCCACCCCCTGCCCTTCCCCTCGCCCCTCTCCACTCCTCTCATTACGGTCCTGTGGGGTTCCGCAGTAGTAGAGATGTGGAGTCCTTTTGTGAGCGGGGTTGCAATACTGAGACCAAGAACAGTTGTTAATCACGTATAGTCCTAAAGTAAAGAGGGGGGAGGCCAAATGTTGGTCTCGCTCCAGCATTTTTTTTCTTTGCTTTTTTGTTTTGTTCTTAATTATTTGTTTTGGGGTGATTGAACAACCAAAGCACAGCTTCATATTGATGACAGGTCATCAGCTCCAACCTGAAGAATTAAGGTGAAGAGCATTTATCAAATGTTGAAGTTTTTTTCCTCCCTTTTGTGTGCCTTGTGTGCCATTTATTTAGTTGAATACCTCTTTTGGTGCTCTTGTCTTGTCCTGGCTTTATGCATCCTGCATGGCCTGAGCCTCAGCCTTGTCCCTGCCCTCTACTCTTCCTTCAGGTTCTTTCCTTCCTCTTTTCTTCTTCTCTAGCTTCCCTCTCTCTCCTGGTTGTCTGAAGCATCCTCCTGAGCTCTGCTGTCTTCGCTGCCTTCCCTGATCTAGCATGGCTTCTCTGCATCCTCTTTCTGTCTCTTCTCATAGCTCCGTTCCTTCTTCCTAATCTGTCCTCACCGTTTTGGTTTCTCTCTACCCTTGTTTTTCCAGCTCTCATATGTAACGTCAGTGTAAAATGTCCATACATCTAGTCATCTTGTGATGTCATGAATAAATAAGAGCAACACGTGGAAAGATGGGTTTTTGGTTGAGCTGAGGGACCTCTGTCATAATATGTAAGACATAGCAATATAACCACAGTAAAGTGGATTTAAAGGTTCATTGATTTAAAAAAGAGACTCTAGACACAGGACGACAGCAGTGTCCACTTTGTGTCCAAGCACTAAGGCCTCTCTCACTTCTCTCTTTTGTTCAGACCACGGGGAGATGATAGAGATGCAGGGTTTTGGGAGCCCATCATCATGGCAACAGACTGAAGTAACTACTCATGAGTCGCTGTGTCAGTCCTGCTCCACAGCTGGTAGCAACGTGGCATTCGACTACTTGGCTGGCTGTACCTGCATCCATGACCCCTCAGACATACACACGTACGCACTAACGATTATTTGCAAACTTTTGACTGACTAGCTTTGTTACACTCCCAGAGGTATTGAAATAAAAAGGCCAAACCATTTAGGTTAAAGGTGGGTTAGGGTTTAGTGATTTACTTTAGTGGAAGTCAACATGTGCGTGAGTAATGTATCATTAGAAAAAAGAGAGCAGCCATGCTTTAAATTAACTTTCACAGTGGCTGGTGATAATGAACAACCTTTTTTCCCCTCAGTATTCCTCTGAAGATGCTCTGCCAGAACATGAAGAGGCAGATAGTTTCTAGAGCATTTTATGGATGTAAGTACATCTGTGTTACCACTGTACAGTGCCCACTTCTTTTTAAATACAAGATTCAGGACCATTTTGTAACAAAATCTGAAAACCTTAAGTCAAAGCTTAGTTCATGCAGAGGAAGGAGTCTACTCTCTACTCTGAGTCCACTCTTAGATTTCCATTCCTGATTATTTATGATTTTTGCTCTGGTTACAAACAGCATGTTTTTGTAAACAATTGTTTACGTAGATGTTTTGGTATAATTTTTTCAGCACAGCCTCATATATTTTATTTTACATGTGTTTTGCCATAATGTATCACACATTAAACCTAAAAACATTTCACAACACAAACCATTTCACAATGAAGTGGAGGATCGTTTCTCTGTTTGTCCACTAGGAGTCAGCGTCTGCATTACACGCATTACAACTTGTGGCTCTGTGCCCAGTGTCTGTGACAAAGGCTACAGCGCTCAGGCTATCGCTCAGCGCTCCGTTTCATTCACACAACAAAAGGTGCCAACTACAAGGCCGCTGTGCACCCTGTAACTCATTCTGTAAGACAAGCAGGAGAGTTCCTGCCATCATGGTTTAGACTGAGCTTAGTTTCACCCAACCAACTAAACAGACAGATGTCACAACACCACCGATATACCAGTAGTTACGTTTTTATTACAAAAATATTTATTACATCTTAACAAACCACAATCAACTTCAGTGTCTCTAGATAATGTAAATTTCTGACACGTCTTTTCACTTGTTATACCTTAAAGCTGCTTAATGTCTGCTGCGCGTGTCCCCGTCTCACCTGTTACCAGGGCTGGCTTACTGTCGACACTTGTCCACTGTGCGGACTCACCTGTCAGCTCTGGTCAACCACAACATTGTTCCTCCAGACAGACCCTGCGAAGCGTCTGGGGGTCTCAGCAAAGAAGTGTGGAGCAAGTACCAGAAAGATTGCAAGGTGTGTAACGTTTCATTGATTTGTTGTTGATTACCCATAAAGATAAATTATGGTCACTTACCTATGTGTGGAAAATGTTTTTCAGAAACACTGGCCATTTTGTAGTAACCAGGTTCTTTTACTCAGCCCTAAGGCTGTTCTGTTGTCACTTCACGAGCCTAACGGGTTGATCAGATCCCCCCTACTGGAAAGTTACTCATGGGCTTGACCCACTCACAGTTGAGCTGAGGTTGAGCTCAGAGTAGAGCCACTGCTCCTCCACATGAAGCCAGCTGAGATGGCCTCTACTTCAGAGGCCTGGTGTTACGGGCACATTCCATATCCTTGGGATACAAATGGTGGTAAATTGCTCTGTCAGTGGCTTTGTCCACTGTGTCCACATGTTTAGGCATTCATGGCTTTCTTCTAACTGTTGACGGGGTCTCTTTGGGTGGTGTTGGGTGTTAGGTGTTGTTGTTGAGGGCACTCCTCTCCTTTGACTGATCTCTCTCCCCGTTATCCAGAGTAGAAAGTAGATGTTTTTGGTTTGCCATCATTTGTCTTTGCTGTGTTTTTGGTCATCCCATACTGACATGGGTAGAGTTCCATCCATTTTCTGGTGAAGGCAGTCTGTTCTCTGTTCCATCTCTCTCTCTTTCATTAAATAGCTGTTTTTATGCCATTTAAAGGCATTAAGACATTGACATAAGGCTCTGTTGTCTGTTTATCTACATCTAAAACCATGTTTAAATCATGATGATTTTAATCCCCCCTCCTTTTCTTTTTCAGTCTGACCTTAACCCTCGCGGGGCCTTCAAGGGGTCAAAATGAAAACAAGGGGCTCAAAGCTCAAAAACCACACAAGGGTTTGATGAAACAGACGATAAATCACAACACGCTTTATCTAGATGAACGGTTGGATGAACTTGTTCATCATAGACCCACACGTGTTCATTGCTTGGATGTAACACCCACGAAGGCTGTTTGATCCAACCCTTGTGTGTGTTTTGGAGCTTTGAGCGCCTCCTAGTTCACAGTGGGGTCGTTTGACCCCTCGAAGGCTGCACGAGGGATAAATAAGGCCATTACAGAAGGGGTGACTTCCGCCTCCAGTTGCTTCTTTGCTTAGTGTGTGTAGCCTTTACAGCTGTGGAGTGAAACAAACCTGTAGGATTATGGTCTCTAGCCAACTTTCCCCTGACTGATGAAGTTACTTGGATAAGTAGTGATATGTTTAAGATGACATGACTCAATTTCCTGACTATAAATTATATTGGATGCAAGCCATGGTCAATTCAATTAAATTTATTTTTCTATAGCACCAATTTACAAATGGGAGTTATTTAATAATATTATAATTTCTTAAGTTTAATAAAATGTCCAAAGCAATAGCGGAAAAACTCCCTCTATAGAGGAAGAAACCTCCAGCAGACCCACGCTCAGAGTGGGAGAACATCTGCCTTGACCGGTTGGGGTGAGGGGATAGAGAAGAGAGAAAAGAACACAACAACAACAACAACAACAAAACAAGCAGCAACAGACTCAGGCAGGATGGTTGGACCAGCAACTGAACACTGAAGACACACGACTCTGAGTCTGACGATACCTGGAGATGAGAATAGAGAGAGACAGAAAGAGAGAAACACAACTAGGAGAGAACAGAGACAAAGTTAGTCACATGTGGACATGGAGGCATGTTAGTGGATGGAATAGATAGAAAACCAGAGGAGCTCAGTGAATGAAGGAGGTTCCAGCATCTAAGCCTGTAGCAGCTGAACTAAGAGATGGATCAGAGAAACCAGAACCATCTGGAACCATCAGCTTTGTCAGAAAGGAAGGTTTCAGCCTGGAACCTGCTGCGTCTCCCTCCCCTGGATGGATTGCAATCATTATTTTCTGTCTTTATTAATGCATTAGTTCTCAGCACTCACCACGCATATCCTCCTGCCATCTCTCCCTTCTGTGGTGGGTGTGTGTAGAACTACAAGGAGCTGGAGCTTCTGAGGCTGGTTTATTATGGTGGAGTGCAGCATGACATCAGGAAGAAGGTCTGGCCTTTTTTGCTGGGACACTATAAGTTTGGAATGGGCAAAAAAGACATGAACCAGGTACAGCACAGACACAGGTACACGCACAATTTGAATCTAAACAGACAAAACAATGTGTGCTTGCACATTTTCTCTCTAAAAAGATTGATGCAAAGATCAGTGAGCGCTACCAGCAGGTAATGCGGGAGTGGAAAGCCTGTGAGGTGATCGTCAAGCAGAGGGAGAAGGAGATGCATTCAGCCATCTTTGCCAAGCTCTCATCAGGCAGCAGCATCGACAGTCATGTTCTGCGCCTCGTCCATAGAGACTCCACGCTCAGCAACGAGGTGAGGTAGCGTTATCAACATCAAACCAATACATCTGGCTCTTCAATATTTTACAGCATCTAATCTGTTCTTACAAGCAAGGACTTCAGTTATGGCAATTATATGTATATTTTATATAAAGGTTCTACTTTACATCATTAACCAAACATTAAATCATAATTTACATTTAACGGTTCTTAGTTAATTTTTTTTTAAATTTTTAGGTGTTCATGTCGGTGGATGAGCCGGATGCAGGGAGCCAAGAGACCCCAAGTGGAGAGGACAGCACTCCTACCATGACCACCCTGGTCCCTCCTGCAGCTGTCCCACAAGAGGAGCGCCTCCTGGTGGAGTTCGACTCCCCTGATTCAGGTCTCCCCTCCTCCAGAAACTACTCAGTGACCTCGGCTCACTCCCAGATACTGTCAAGTATCGATGATGGTCAGAGCACGGAAGAAGAAGGAGGGGGCGGAGAAGAGGTCAGGACTCCAAGTGTACTGGGGGAGCGTCAGGACTCACTGACTGAGGATAGACTTTGTTGTCAGCTGGACAAACTGGTGACCAACGAAGCAGCTACTGAGTTAATGCCGCCATCGCTGTCCTCATACACGGTACACAGAGTTGTGATACTGAAAAATATGCAACATGTTTCTCACACTCTACAATATAATATATAATATTATAATGTAACTGCAAACCATGGTAGAGAAGAAAGGATCATGTAGCCTTGACTGAAAAAACAATGAAGAATGCACTGGACACATCTGAGCATCAACATGATGGCTGGGTGTGCTCATGAATAGGAAGTTGGGTAGTTTTGTGATTTGATGGTGAATTGACAGACTGAAGTTGTTCATAGTAGAACATGTATATACCAAGAAACTCTACTGACACTAGCGTTCTTTGTACAGATCGAGCTGTTGGACACAGTTGCTCTGAACCTCCACAGGATAGACAAAGATGTTCAGCGCTGTGATCGAAACTATTTTTACTTCACCACAACCAACCTGGAGAAACTGCGCAACATCATGTGCAGGTAAGTGGAAAAGGTAAACAGGGTATCTGTAAAAACAACAAACTAACTGCTTAGTATCTAATTGGGGCTGTTCCACAAAACCCGGATAAAGAATAACATTTTTGAGATATCCTGACTGAACTTATCCTTGACTTGACTGCACAAGAGCTTCTGAACCGCTTATCCTTGTAAGGGATTTATTCAGTGACCCGATTACCCATTTATGACAGATATTAAACCCAGACTACATTAATCTGACAGATTTGAGGATAAATTACTTTGGAGATTTATTCTAGTCTGGTCCAGAGCAACGTAATGTCAAAACTGTGACATGTATAATATATAAGGTTCAATTTAAACATGCATTCCCTTTCCTGGATGACGTCATTGCTGAGGAGTCATTAATACTCATATGCATTCAGTGAATTTAGAAGGGATTCTGAGATAGGTCTGACATGTTGGCTCTCTTCCACACAAGGTGTCTCTTCCTGAGTCCAGTCAGACTCTGCTGCAGCATTTGAATGAACTGGAGGCTTTTAAAGAGTCACTGGTTCAAACTATGAGCAGGGAGACACAGTCGTCCAGCCTGGAGGAACTAATGCAGGGATTCATGTTTCAGCATCACTGTGTGAGAGGATGCTCCTCATTTTAGCAACATTCCTCAGGTGGAAGTAGGAGGTTTAGAGATTTATATACTGTAGGATGTAAAGGAGAGAACTGGGTCAAAGATGACACCAAGGTTCCTACAGTAGAACCTGAAGATAATATTAAATGGGTAGAGTAAGTAAACTTTAGCCACACACTGGCTTCTCACACCTTCCAGTACTGTTTCATTAAACAAATCAAGTCATCTCAAAGTAGTTTATTAGGGTTAAACCTTAGTGTAATTATATAATGTATATGGAAAACAAACCCCACTTGAACAGAGGTTTGTTGCACAAAACCAAAATAAGGAATTAAGATGGATTTTCCAGATATCCTTGCTGAACTTATCCTTGACGTGGTTGCACAAATGCAAGATCAGTTACATCCATTCTAGTTACCATGGAGATTTATGGTGTGTTGCCTTTGTTGTGATTAAAAACTTAGCGTGGAATAATTTAGCCCAGATCCGCGTACATGACGTGTTTCAGTTCCTGCCAATATCCAGCAACTGCGCACAGCCTCTGAGGGGGAGTGGACCAACATTCCACAGGATCAACTCTATGCCAAAGAGCTGTGCAGCACTGCGTGAGGCAAATGGTCACTTCAGATACTGACTGGCTGTCACACTCAGCCTAAGCCACACCGGTGCAATAATCATGCTGGCTAACCAGCATCTTGATATTCCACACCTGTGAGGTAGATGGATCATCTTGGCACGGGTGAAGTGTTCACTAACACAGACCTTTGACACAGGACAGAAGAAGTTCCTGTCCAGTAAGCTGCCAGTTGTTTGCACTCTCTTGCCGCAGCCAACTAGACATTGCATCATTGCATCCAATCTGCTGAAACTGAGTCTGAAAACTGGATGATGATGGCTCCTTTTGTTTGTTGCAGCTCTAATCAGGCTTTCGGCTTCGCATGTAGGCCCAGTAGATGTTTCACCTGATGTCTGCATCCTGAGCATATGAGGGTTTTCCACAGTATATGATTCTTTTGTTTTTATATATAAATGTTCCATTGAAGCATCTGTATTATAAATATAATATAATAAATGAGCCAGTAGAAGTATAACTGCCAGGGTACTTATACTTATAATAGAGACAGTGAATTAAAGGTCAGCTACTTGAGTAATTATGCTTAATTCCAGCGGAGTTGACTCTGACATGTCGTCTTGCTTTGCAGCTACGTGTGGGAACATTTAGAGATGGGCTACGTGCAGGGCATGTGCGACCTGCTCGCTCCACTCATGGTCATCCTGGATGACGGTAAGGACAATAACACTATTACACAGTATCTATTAATACATGTGTGCCAGTTGTGCAGGCCCAGTATCAAATAGATGTTTTTTGGTATTATACATTGAAGAAAAGTTGAGCTTGAATTTCACGTCGTGCATATAAACTGTCTACAAGGTGATTCTGATACGTTTGCAAAAACTGGGAAACGTGTTTGTTTGTAATGTGGTATAGGAGGTTTTGACAGACAAAACCCTTGTTCACTGCCAACACTACATTACTTGATGTCTGTCTCTGTCAGAGTGCTTGGCCTACAGCTGTTTCACTCAGCTGATGAAGAGGATGAGTCAAAACTTCCCTAATGGTGGAGCCATGGACACACACTTTGCCAACATGAGATCACTGATCCAGGTGACAGATAACTGTGTGTGTCTGGGTGGGTGGATGTTAAGATACCATGATTAGAAGAACGTTTAGTCTTTCGTCTCATTTAGCTGCTGTTGTGGGCTTAGTGTTAAAGATGATGGTGTTGAAGATGCTTTTGTGTTCACTGGAGTAAAGGGAATTGTTAAAACTAGAAGTAATAGCGTCTCTATGACTGAGTGACATAGAATCTATGTATGACTTGACATGTGTCTCTCTGGTGTCAGATCCTGGACTCAGAGCTGTTTGAACTAATGCAGCAAAATGGAGATTACACTCACTTCTACTTCTGTTACCGCTGGTTCCTGCTGGACTTCAAGAGAGGTAAACAAGTAGCCCATCAGTGCTTCTGGTCAAATATGTCATTTGAGGTACTAGGGGGAAAAGTTGGCAGGTTTCCAGATGGGAAACCAAGGCTTCTTGTTCCAAACTGTTGGTAGTGGGATGAGGTTTGGGGATAACATTAACAGAAAGCCTGCTGTAAAAGACAGGAGTGAGAAAGACTACAATCTCCAGAAGTCCACAAAAAGGAGTGGGATACATGAAAGATGAATATGTGGAGCTTCTCTAGAGCCTGGAGTCAAGACACTATGCTAATGTAATGTCCTACTGTACTTCAGCAGCACATGTTGTACCATGATGAAACACACTGAGGACCTTTGTCTCATCAAAGACGAGCAAAGTGTTAAAAAGTCACGTCTTTACTGTGACGTGTAATGAAATGGCCATGAAATTTCTGGACGCACTGATCACACTGTTGACCAGCAGCAGTAATAAAACACATTAAGCTTTTTTCAGGGAAGACATAGACACACATTCATACCTGTGTTTAGAAGCAGCTTGTCAGACCATGACGTCATGATTAGGTCAGCTGGGCTGTTGCTCTGCTTACCACATGTTGAAAACACAGATTTAGCAGATTCTGCTGTACAGATGTCTGTGGAATAGTTTGCACATGGAAAGTGTGTGTGTGTGTGTGTGTGTGTGTGTGTGTTTGTGTGTGTGCGTGCGTGTGCGTGTGCGCGTGCGTAGAGCTCTTGTATGAGGATGTGTTTGCCGTGTGGGAGGTGATCTGGGTGGCTCCCAGGATTTCTTCGCAGCACTTTGTCCTCTTCCTGGCTTTGGCCTTGGTCACAGTTTACCGTGATATCATCATGGACAACAACATGGACTTTACTGACATCATCAAGTTCTTTAATGGTAAGATGGCTCCACTGTTCCCCCGTGTTACTGTAGCACTACTAGGTGCTTCTTATGTCAATTTGCATGTGCAATCCACAATGTACTTGTGCAGAAGATTGTGTAAAAATGTAATACCCTATGTTCATATGCAGTTCTCTAAAAACACTGGAGAGACGGATCAATTCCAAATCTCAACTAAAGTTTGGACAAGAGCTGTGCAATGTGTTGTCAGAATAAAAATCAACACACAAATCGGATCACAAGTGTGTGTAACTCAACACACTATTTACATGAGTACAGGCATCAGAATAGTTCCGCTTAAAACGTCTTGTGGTTCAGCTCTCACATTTAGCTGCTGCTGATTTTTGTAAAATGTGTCGGATTTATTGTGTATTTGTGTGGTTGGCAGAGATGGCAGAGCGACACGATGTCCAGCATATCTTGAACGTAGCACGTGAGCTGGTGCACAAAGTCCAGTCTCTGATGGACAACAAGTGATTGAGAACAAGCCGAGGAGGAATTGACGTGTCCAGGCCTACAGGACATCCAGCTCCTCCCTGACTCCTCAGAGACCGTGTTTCCAGACCTCTACCCATCCAGAGCAGGTCCAGCAGGCTCAGCCGTCTGCCCAGTAGAGGTCCACGTGAGCCTCACTCCAGGGGTCAACCTTGATCTGTTTACATATACCTTGAACGGAATGCCCATGGTGACATGTGGATTTGTCTGCATGCTTGTCAGTTCGATCACACTGTGAACACATTTTGACTCCCCATGATTCTCCAGAGCTTGTGTGTGTGCGCATGAAAACACACAATGCATATTGGCTCTATAAATACTCCAACTCGAGGAGTCTGACCCAGAACATAGATGCCAGTCAGGAAGGCTGACGTGTTCTCAGCGTTTGACTGATGCTACTGTGCACTGCCAGTCGAGTCTGCTGAAGCGCAGGACATTTACGCAGCGTTGTTAAAGCAGCTGCGAAGAAGTTTCCATACGTGACCAAATGAACTGTGCCAACTACCTTCTGAGTGTTTTGTAAGACAAGCATGTCCCCTTTTCTGTTTAGAAGTTCAAATGTTGCCTTTATCTGTAACAGCCCAACGTACGTAGTTGCACTTATAACGAGAGTTTCCTTTTTGGTGCTCTCCTCAGCAAGTGGGGGCCAAAGGTCCAAAAGGCCCGTCTATGGAGGAGCTGAACTGTGGACCCAACTTTTCTGAGCTTGTTGGCGATTAAAGCATATTTCATCCTGGTTCCAACAGAAAAGCACAAAAGTGAAGACAGCACACAGGAGATTGGATTCATGTGCCATGTTATGATTACATACATGTTACACACATCAGCTTTTATGGTCTCATTTTGGTAAAAACCTGACGGGTTAAATCAAAAACAATGTTACTAGTCTGGTGTCAACCTTTGCAGTTTAGGATTTTGACATTCTGAGCAAAGTATGATTGAAAGGAGGAAACTGCTGATGGTCTTGAGTCCAGTGATGTCCATTCTTGGACTGGAATAGTTGAAAAACCACAACCATGATCCCAAGTTAAAAAACTACCTGAGAAAAGCTGCTTTAACGCCAAACTTTCTCTAGTGTTCAACGAATCAGTATTACTGTAAGTTGGTTTGGGCTTCACAGCAACAGCACATTGTTTATACTTAAGGGAATTTTTAATGCTAGTTCCAGTCCCTCTTGTCAGTGTGAGCTTTCCTCTCCACCCTTCTCGTCTCCTTCAAATCCCAACATGGCTGCATACGATTGGTCATCCAGCACGGACCTGCACCTACAAGTGCCAAGAGTCTTCCCCAATCTTAAATGTACTGTAGTCATCTGGCTTTCTGATTCGCTAGCTTGATCCCAAGGTGGGTAGGTTGTGTGGATGTACCTTGCTACGGCCTCTGGCGCTTCCCCCACCCTGCTGCCATGGTGACAGAGGAGGGTCAGAGGGGAACTGGGCTCGTAGCCAAGTCTCTTCTTCCAATCAGGACATTGTGTACCAAAGCCTTGAAACAGCCCCCTCTGTGGCATGACGACGTGCAATTTCATACTGCATCTTGAAGACTTGACTGTTTACTATGTGTGCAAAATATTTTTGAAAATGGTGACCTTGTATTCTTTAACTACTGTGCATTTTATGTTGTTTGAGAAAACCCATCAAAGTCTATATTGATGTAAATATAAACCAAAAGCCCAATATTTCTATGATGACATAAAACATATATAACTTATTTTTGATCTATTTTTATGTTGTTTTAGCAGCACTAGTCAGAGGTGTATACTGTGCAGAAATGCAGAATGTGTGAAGATTATGTTACACGTTGACTGTTAAGTGTTCTTTCTCCATGTTGTGCACTGATTTTACAACTTCAAATTTCTATTTATTTAGAGAGCCAATGATTGCATTGCCAAATATGTATTGGTAAGGATGTATCATTTGCCTTGAATGTAATGTGTTATTAAAAAAGTTGTTCATTAATGTACTGCTCACTTATATCACTCGTTAATATCTGATACTACAGATTAGTAGATGTAGCTTTTAGTAGCTGAAGATCCGCTCTCAGAAGGTGGACGGGACCTGAACCCAGGCTAAAAGAAGAGCTGCTCCGTCATTTTCTCAGAGGCTGAAGCAACATCAGGAAGCACTGCTGGAGCCTTTTTAATAGAATGAGATTTGACTGCTCATCATCAGTGCAACTAATAACATCCCTATAACGGGTGACAGAGTGTGAGCCTCAAGGCAGCTACATTATTTCGTGTTTGTGTTCATCATGAAAAGAAATAGACGGACAGTTTGTTAGTTTGTTTGTTTTTTAAAAAAAAAAGCACTTTATCACCGTCGATACTTCAGACTGATTGGTACCCATGAAATTGCACAATACAAAGGCATGGAAATAAAAACAAACATTAAAATAGGTATTGCATCTTCCAAAAGCAAATTTTCCATTCATAAATACTTGTTGATTTTAAATCACTGCAGTTTCTTACAACAGAATCACAGAGTTGTTATTCCTAAAAAGCCAAAAATGCTTTCTAAAAAGAACAAAAACAATGAGCGTTATGCAACACCAAAATAACAATCAGCAGACATTCTGTGGTTGTAAGAACCAGTATTATGTTTTATACAGTACAACACTGAAGGCCAAGAGTTCTCCATGTATGAGAAGTGGTAGCAGCCTGTTCTGAGACAATGCTGCAATGTCCGAAATGTGCAGTGATCCAACACCGATGAGATTCTGTTCCACTGCACCTGGTCCTGTGCTGAAACATAACAATATGATGTTGGTTATGAAATCTCTGACGGCTTCAAATGGCCACTGGCCATTTAGAGACTGAATGTAAACAAGTGCAACACAGGTATTTCATATCTATGCACAGGGGAGGAGAATGAGCGGTCAGACCTCTAAATATGGATATTTATAGATTGCAAGAGTCTTGATTTTCAATGAGAAGAGAAAAGGCTGAAGTAAAGTCTCTTAATTGAACATATCAGGCATATAAACGGGTGGAACTGTAAGCAAGTACTTAATACATTTAGTCAACTACTGCACCTAAGGTTATGAACTATGTAAAGACTTGGACAGTACATCACTTGATTTATCTGACACTATTTTTCACTTTGTAGAAGCAGAATCTTAAACCACATAATAAAATGCTGATGTATTGATATGAATGAAGCAGCTGTAGAAGGTTCAAATCAGATCCATATCTTTGTATCTTAGAAACGAGCACTTGTCCAGCAGAAATTCCATGTTATCCTCAGTTTGGTGACAAGCCCAAGTGTCTGTACAGCAACAGGATCAATCATGCAGTCCCTTCATCTTAAAATAATAAAACATTTACGTAGCAGAAATGAAGCCGTATTCAAAAAACATAAACCCATGATTGGTGTCAGGGAGTATTAGTAACAGATACGCAACATTAGAAAGAAGCTTAAAACACCGTAGAAGTTGAAATGTCAAAGAAAATTTTGATTAGACAGTCTCAAGTGATCTCCAAGCACAGGAAAAGCTCTAAAGGACGTTGTGTAGAAGAGCAGGTTGTGTGTGTCCATGTATGGACACTGATGTCCAGCTTGTACCTGTGTGCTGTGGTGAAGGCAGCCCCTCTTCTCCTAGCTGGGGTTGGGTCTCTCTGCAGACTTCTGGATCTGTATGGAAGAGCAGAGAGCAGCTCTGTGACATCCTGTCCACCAGAAATAAAACAGCCTCCACCCACCAAATGCACAGTCAGCTGACTGAGGTGTGTTTTTGAAACATGGAGGAGATGCAGCAGATGTAGGTGTATTTAACTACCAGAAGAGGGCAGAAGGTTCCTTTAGTCCACTTCAAGATTTGTCAAGAGACAAAGGCCAACACAAAAACACCAAGTAAAAAAAGAACCACTAAGGACCTCAACCATGAAAACCAAAAACAACAGGATGCTTTAGATGGTGACATATGCAAGAGATGGAACGGAGCCCATCACAGTGTGGAACGAGGTCGTCCACTGAGCTGCATATGCAGTAAATCTATTCTAGTAATCAAAACCCTGAATTTGGTCTTAAAAAACTAAAAGAAAAGCTCAACAACAGGCAGAAATGTTACTGTACCTGTGACTGTTCTTTTAGGAAATCTGGAAGCTGAAATTCACCTTTAAAGACCTGGAAAAACAAAGGACCAGGTTTAGAACGCCATGAATTCATCCTGTGGAGCATTAAACGGTGCATGACAGTCACAGCTTCCCTCAGCCAGACTGACAACATCCACCTCAGCGTGAGGAGGGAGCTTTCTGCTGGGTGAACACATGGAGAGTCGTGGACGCATTCCAGGAAGCTCCCACTCTGGGGTCAGGCAGAGGAGGAGGACCGAGAGGAGAACGAACAGGCTGACTGCCACTGAAGTTCACAATGAAGGGGCTTTTTAAAATTATGTCTCACAGGAAGTCACCTCCTTCCTGCTGGGTGAAAACAACGCTGGAGGACAGGGTGGCTGTGTCGGACAGAGACAAAGAACGTGGGTAGGGACTGCTGTGCTTTATCAGAGGGATTCTGCAGATCACGCAGTCACACTGCTGCTGTCTGACTCATCGCCCCGCCTCACTATCACTACACAACACTGTCAAGACCCTGAACCGTACATATGATCTCACCACAGGTGGTTCATTTAGTTCTGTTCATTCTGTTCAAATATTAGCTTCCCTTGATGTCAGTGTAGGACACGTACACACACACCAACGTCTGCACGCTCTGCTGCATCTGCCACTCACCAGCACACATTCATTCACACCAGACGGCTCCAGTTTTACATTATGGAGGAAACCTGTGTTAAAGCCCTTTGAAGCGTTTTGCTCAGATGTCTCCAAAAGTCACATCTGTTTAGTACAAATTTCCCTATGATGTGGTAGTGCATTAAGTACAATATGATATGCATAAGGACATGTGACTATTATTTAAGACATACACTGTAAACCGTTAAAAGTTCCCCAAACACAAAAATCCCCTGCGTGCCTCCATGCATGCTAGCGTGTCAGCTAGAGTCAACGCAGTGCCAGAAACTGAAGTTATTTCCAACACCACAGACCAGGAGACGAGGGCATGTTTCTAATTTCCTCCTGGTTGCCATTTTGCAGCTTTCCTCAGCACACACAGGCTCTGGGCCTGTCCAAACCTTCTGCTCACACATAGAGGCCAAGCACGGACAGAAGACGTAGAACAGAAAGCCCTCTGACTGGACACTAGGTAATAAAAGCAAGCGCAAATGATGAGAACTGTCCAGAAGAAGTTGGGACAGACAGACACACACACACACACACACACACAGCAGAGATGAGCTGATGTGAACCAACAGGAAGGAACTAACACATTGCACACACTTTCCTCTAAACACACTGTGGCTTCAACTGCAACAAGACAGCAAAGTACATTTACTCAAGTACTGCAGCAGGAAATGTTGTGCTTTTCACGCCACAACCTTTATTAAGAGTATAGTTACTTGAGTTACCTTTTAATAAAAACAGGAAATAATAACTGCTGATGAATTATCATTTAAGCATTTAGAATCAGCTGCAGTCACCACTGTAGTAACACACACACACCACAAAGTTCTGTTGAAACACCGCTACCAGCTTTTTCACAGTGAAATACCACCTACGTGTTCTCTAAACCAGGTGTCTCGCCACCACGTCTGCCGTTCAGTTAGCGACACGTGTTTAATCTGGATATCGCTGGGCTGTGATTGGCTGCAATATCAATCGGCATCAAAGTTCAAATGTGACTTTGGAAGTAGTCGGAACAATTTGCAATTATAATAAATCCTACTTATTGGATTTTCATACAGGGTTTTCAGAATAAGGTGCATCTATAGAAGACCACACGTCTTAGAAGTATATCCATATTTCTATAATGAAGCTTGACTGTTGGAAACCATTTATAACAACTTTTAAATCAGTCCCTTGTCTTCCTTTCAGTTGCAATCTGATCTGACAATTTGCTGTCCTTCTACTGATCAACTGAAAACGATCAGCTACACTACTATTATATTTACTTATTATTATTAATGCATAGCTCATTGCAATGCTAATAAAGCAACATTGTGGTTTTCCAGAATCTTTAACTACAATCCTAACCCCAGTCACAAGTTGGGCCCGGAGGCGGCAGAATGTGAAAACCGGACGTGCCGCGGTGCAGCCAGGCGGAGCCCTGGTGGGGAGGGACCGGCACCGATGGGTCAGCCAAGGTGCCTGCTGGAACAAGCAGTAGGTCAGTCCGGCGTGGAAGTGCCAGAACAGGCTGTGTATGGCTGGAGCTGCCTGCTCTCAGAGGGGTGAATGTGGTAGCAGCCCAGTGCGTTTGAAGAGCTGCCAGTGTGAGTCAAAGTGGGGGTCTGTTTCAGCTGCACAGCTTCAACTCACTCTCTCTCTCAACTTACTCGGATATGATTACCTCTAACAAAATGCCTGCATCTTGAATGTTTGTGCAGGAAGGAAGAACCGTACCAGAGGTCTACTGCCCTCTGAAACCAAAAACTCCCATTTTGACTTGATCTGACAATGCAAAGTCAATGTCTATGTCAGAATCCAGAGATGGTTTGAAACAATCTCTGATGTCTGGATGGCAGAAGGTCTAAAAACAGCCCTGCACAGAAACCTTAAGCACTGACCCAGAGACACAAAAAGTGCTATGTAGGAAACAGCATGAATGCATCAAAATATAGTTTCAATGTTGAATGATGATATTTTTCAGACAATACCAGCCTCGTTGCTTTGGTGCAAGTCTAAAATGGTTCAGTTACTGTTGAAAGCTTGGCCGTCACCACTTTTCCCACAGTCGACCTGCATGTCTTACCTTTTTGGTCAGAACATCATAACAAAATGTAATGGGGTCTTCTCACACTGGATACATTGACAGGTTTCTATTTCCAAAGGACATATCTGGTGTTGCAGTATTAAAGATTCACACAAACAAAAACATAAACTAAACTGATAAATGAACAAGTAAACACCACTGTTGACAAAAAACCAGCTTCACCTGTACAGCACTACCCAGACAACACAGAGAAGCTGAGCTAAGGGAGAGAGAGAGTTACCGTACAAAGCCTTACGTTGGGTAGTAACCAAAACAAAGGACAGGCTGATGGCTCCGGCCTAGACTTGGCCAAACACGCGTGTGGGCACTGAATAAGATGTCTGGATTCTCATCCGTTTTCCTTTGCGGATTCAAATGAATTCCCAGTCTGTTGAGGTCTGAGAGCTAAGAGGTGCCATGATGATCAAGTGCCCACAGAGGCCCTGGATCAATATGTTATGATTAGCCTGCACATCATTTACTGTCCTTACATCAATATAAAAGAATGGCTCAACCCACAGATCTTAAACAACACACTGAGCTCGACGCACATCTGAGTCTCATGTTTCCAGTAATTAGTATTATTATGGTGACTGAAACTGATCCCAAAATCCAGCTCTCAACCGGAGAGCAATCAGAACAACTGCAAAGCAATGTAAAAGCTGTCGATCGTGGCCTCAGCCTTGATGAACCTTCATTACAATCAGGTTCATCAATACCTCATTTTAGTCAAATCCTTGATGGAGAGGACATAAAAAAATTCTTTAGGTGCAGGCTAAACTGTACGAGTGTTACCCAGCATCTTTATGACCTGAATCCTTTCAGCAAATGATCCTGCTCTGCGCCTGCCACACCGTTTCTACAGTAGCACCCCCTTATGACAGAAAGGCCAAACACAGGCCTGCCCCAGACCTTCAGCAAGCAGTAGCCTATGGCATGTGCTCACAACATGAAACCGTGCATGAGAACAGTGAGAGGTGTGTCAGTAACCGACCAAGTGCCACTGATGCCATCAACAGGCCAAGCTTTTCTCTCCAGCTCTACAATACAACCCGTACTTTCAAACGGTTTCTGCGCTGAGCTGCATACTCTGTGGTGAAATGAGGGCTGAAGAATAGATGGGATGGTGGGTAAATATTTGGATGGGGCTGGGTGAAAATTCTAGACAGCAGAGAGAGCGTTTCCACATGTAGCTTCAGCCTTCAGTGGTTTACTTGAGGGCTAGTTGCCAGATGTCTTGTGCAACGGAGAGCAAAATTTAGAGGAAGAGGGAGGTGCCCTTTTCCAACAGTAATGCATTGTGGCTTTGAATTAACTGCACAGTAACTGAACTTTGGTAAACCCCAGCATTCACACACAAATCATACACTGAGCTGGATCGAAAGGTGAAAGACCGATCTGGTGTGGATGAACTTGACTGGCCAGCACAGAGTCCTGACCTCAACCCGATAGATCACCTTTGGGACGAATTAGAGCAGAGACTGAGAGTCAGGCCTTCTGGTCCAACATCAGTGTATAACCTCACAAATGCGCCTTCCCAGAAGAGCAGAAGCTGTTCCCATTGAGCCCTATGCTAAACATAAGAGAGGACATCGCGCAGTTCCACAACTGCTAGAGAATATGAAGGAAAGAGGAGAAGAGGGTCCACTACACTCATCCCAGTCCCTGATGTGCGTCTGGACACCATTGCTCATTGGATCGTCATGGGTGACAGGAAAGGAAGCTGGTACCAGGATGCAAAGGTACTGAAGCAAAGAGCCAAGATATGATGTTGATGTGCACCTCTGTTTCACATCCACCAGCAACTGCTTCCATAGGTTTCATACAGAATAAAATGTTTTGTGCTTTGTAAAGGCAAAAACAAGAAAGAAAAGCTTTCAACATGCTGTGAAGGCGCTTTAGTGCGTCACACGTTGTTGATGTATTATCAGGGACCCCCAAGCTTCCAAAAACTAGGGTCAAATATTTTTTTCCTCATAAAATAAAAATTCATGCCATAGAGGGCTAAATCCCATCTGTGAGGTAGAGTCAGCTAACCATCACGGCTCACTGCCTGCAGGGGATCCACACAGTACTTATTAACTGACTACACCACTGTGACTTTACTGATACCTGGCGTGACACAAATCTCCCAAATTCACAGAAGGCTCTCTGCAAAATGACTTAACGCTGTGGATTTAGAACATGTCTAAAAAAAAGGGAGCACTGAGCCCTGTAACAAACGCATTGTTAACTTGACTCTGTAGCTGGTATGAGGTGCTTTGAATGCAGGAACAATAATCTAATACAATATTAAACCCTGCAGCTGGGTTCAGTGCAGGGGAATCGCACTAATAAGCTACAGATGTACACAGCATCTGAACACACATGCTGTCAACCAGCCATATAAGTCGTATCTGTCATGAGTGCACAGTTAAGAGGCAGAGGAAGAACCAGCACAGTCTGACATGGATAGTATCTGCATTCCACATATGCAAACACGACCACAGACACATCTGAAAAGCATCACATGGTGAGAACATGGAAGGAACATCTGAGCAGAACATGCTTGCGCCAGCCTTGATGGAAAACTGAATATACACGGTGTACATTTAAGATTAAAGAGCCAGGCGGCTGCTCATCGTACAATGAGACATTGTGCTTTTATAAGCGGCTAATTTTAACACAACAGAGCTTTGATTAACACAGCTTCTATGAACGCATGTCTGTCTGGCCTTAGTTTAGTTCAGGCCCATGTCAAATGTGCTGCTGAGACACCATCTATCATCTCACCTCCCTGATGATCCTCATCCTTAGGTAAGAGATTATGAAATTATTCTGTACAAAAACCAAGAATGTATTATGCTATGCCCCTGATAAAGAGCAGCTTTTAAAACTAAATTTAAAATAAACATGTTGAGAATTGTGTATGACATTAACAGAGAACTATCTAATAATGCCTGCAATAGCCAAGCTGCTCTTTAAGTCTGAGCATAGAAGTGAACTTGTCTGAAAGTTGAGTCATGACTTCTTCTTCTTCTATTTGGTAGAAACGTTTCTCCATCTGTCCAGGAAGCTTCTTCATGTTGAGGGAAGTTGGTTCAGACCACAGATTCATTCTCCAGTTAGGTTTCACTTCACACCTGTAAAGAACGGGCTCATTATGAGAACAAAGGCCTGAGGGTAGTGAGTAGGTGTGAACTGAGGAGTCACGGTAGAAGAGTTGTCCTTTGTGGAGGACTTGTGAAGCCTACTCCAATTGACTCTGGACCCAGTTGATCATGGCATCTGGACTTCTTCCTTCTACACGCCATGACTTCCAGACAACCTCAGCCGGATGACTGAGAATCCTCACTGACAAGTCTGGACCCAGTTTTCCTGGCTAAGATCTGGTTCTGGGTACAATGAAACAAAGCAGCTCTAATATAAGCACACATTACTTACCATTAATTATTACTGAAGACCATGAAAGGGGGTTTTTCCATTATTCTGTCACCTTGTTCATAGTTTCCATCTATGCGAGTCAGGAACAGTACAAGTACTAACATTTTCCTCTCACATCTTGCCCTCTGCTCTTTGTTTGAGTCATGTAAGTGATGAAAACGTGACAAGTTGCTCCAATTTAGTTCTTTCTTTGCATCTTTGTTCCCACATTTTTGCTTTACCTTGAGAAATGCTGGCAGTATTACAGCTGAATGCAACCCCCACAAAGGACTCAATTTACCACAGCAAAAATAATAAACCACACAACCCGCTGAGTATCGTTTCAGAAAAAGGACGCTCAGCACGGTTAACAGTCAAACTCCCATTATCTTAAACCCAGTAAACAAACGCAGCACAAAGCTGGGAGGTGGCGGATGCTTCTGTTACTCGAGCAAGGTGTATTCTGCTCCCCTTCCTGCCCTCACAGTTCAGTCAGATCTGCCTATTCAGATTTCAATGAGTGTGCACACTCTGCCACTTGGGTGTTGGGCTGTTGTGCTAAAGTACAACTCACTGATTTGTGTGACAAGGGAGTCACTTCCTGCTGAAGCAGCAGTAAAATGTGTGGATGTTCGCTGAAACACCTACACTGCCTGATAAATGCAGGCAGGCTATTTAAGGAGAGAACGTCCGGTCTGTGGCACAAACACAAATATGCTAAAACATCACTGGTTTCTGTTACTACGACCTGCACCCGAACATTGATGCAGTTCATCAGAAGACAGAATTGTCTTTATATCTTTACAATAAGTTATTAATACAAACCAACAGTGGAGAACTGAGAGCCATAAATACAGTATGAACCCCACAAGCATAAGCTGCAGATCTACACAGAGTACATGATTTCCAGGAATCTCTTTTTCATATCTTCAGGATTTTCAGATAATGTTGCTGGAATGCAACAAATCAACCACATATGTTGATATAAGAGCAGTCAAGATAAAGATTTTCTCAGACTGCACGTCCCAAATCATTGTGGGCAGTGTGAAGTCTCCTCTCCTGGAGTTCCGATGATGTCATGTGCTAACATCTCACAATTAGTGGTACCACAACGTAACGTTAGCCTGTTTTACCCAATTGAACCACTAAAAGGGCCCATTCTGTACATAAAAGGTCAAGCACATAAACACTTAACTGAGAACCATGAACTCTACCACGGACAAGCAGCAAGCCACCAAAAAGATCAGAGCAGCAGAGCATGTCAGCTCAGCTTGAGCAAAGGAAATATGAATAAAATATATTCTGCTCCAAAAATAGCAGATGCCCACATATGAAGAGGTTCTGGCATCTGGATATCACTGCTAAAGGAAAATAGGCTGTATACACACACACTTTTCACCTTTAAAAGGCTCCACAGTTATAGCAATTTATCAAACCTATATCTCCACAGAGCAAATAGAAGAAAAGTAGGAATATGGACAAACCATAATTCATTTTAAATAATGTGTAAAATGACAACTAGCAATTGCATTAATAGCAGGGGGAACCCGTCCGTCTGCCTCCGAGCTGGTAACCAACCATCAACCTCTTTCTCAGAGCATCCTCACCTGCAACACGACCACGAGTCTCATCCAGTTTCCCCAGAGCCCACCAAGCAGCCTCAACGACTGCAGGCCAGTAGCACTTGCTCCAACCATTGTCAAGTGTTTTGAGAGAGTGGTGCTGGCCCACATCCACATACACTTGATCAGGGGTCTTAACCTCCTTCACCTCAAGGCCCAATTTTTCCAGTTCAAATGTAAACCTTTTTAATTCAAATGATCCGAGTCTTGATTTAATAATTAAATAAAGTTCACTTAGATTTTCACAAGCTGAAACACTGAACAAGCTAGTTGCTCTTATTACTCCTATTAATTCCAAAAATATATACTAGAAATTCTGATAATACAATTCGGTGGTAATAAAATAAATACATTTAAAATAATAAACAAAATCTATTAAGTAAAATGAAATTTAAAAAGTGCAAATGAAACCATTGGATTAACATTAACATTCAACCTGCTGTTGAATTTGACAGAACTAGAAGTTACTCTCTTGACTTGACTAATAAACAACAGTCACAACATCCCACAACCGCCACTGTCCACCTCCTACTGAGACACTTGCCTCTCAGACATGATCAGATCCAGTCTGGGTGGAAGGGGCAAAGGCTCACTCTCACGGTAGCCTCCAGTGATGCTCTGAGTTTGGAGCTGACTTCTTCTGCTGCTGCTCATTGGAGCGTGTTAACAAGAGGCTGACACCTCATTTCCATCAAGTGGTGGGATGCTGCATTGCGGTTCCGCAACCCTTGCGGCGCTCGAGGCCCAAGAACGGGCCACGGTCCCATGGTTGAGAATGGCTGCACTAGACCCTCTGCCATGAGCTTACCAGTCCAACATGTCCACCTCAGACTCCATCGCCACTGTAAACCATCCCATCCTCACCCACTTGGAGGATCAAGACTCCCACATCAGGACGATGTGACTACACTACTACAGACTACAGCTCTTCATTTAACACAGTCATAACCCACAAACTGTCAGAATTGGAAATTGGACCTTCGTTGTCACCACAAAGAACACAGGCACCCCACAGAGGCGTGTTCTCAGCCCCATCCTCTACACAATTGTGCCATGCCCCCACAAAGACAACATCCCTGAAGTGTGTTGATGACAGCGCTGTGATGGGACAGACCACTGGTGGGGATGAAGCAGCTGCAGGAGGGAGGTGACCAGTCTGGTGAGATGGTGGCAGGACAACACAGGAAAACCAAGGAGACGATACTGGACGTGAGAACTCACCGGCCACCGTTTGTCTGGGAGCTAAGTGGAGAAGGGGAGCAGCTCCAAATACCTGAGGTCCACATCACCCAGCTGGTCAAGAAAGCACAACAACAGCTGTACTTCCTGAGGAGACTGAGGCGGTTTGACGTGCGACCGAAGATCCTCTAACTTCTACAGAGACACTGCTGAGAGCATCCTGTCCAGCTGCATCACCGTGTGGTTCAACTGCTGATCACCAGGCCTCCACGGGCCTCCGTCGTCAAGGATCCCACCCACCGCCAATACGGACTGTTCACACTCCCACCCTCAGGTCGTAGGAGCAGTGAAATGCAGGACCAGGGGAAGGAAGACCCTCTTCCCCACAGACACTAGACTCCTACACAGTAGCCCAGTTCTTAATAAGCAGGCACACAAGCACAATGTTGATACTGCTGCCACTGCCTGCCACAGCTGTACATAATCCATATTTCTGTTGAGCATAGTTTATTGCTCATATTTATTTATTTTAAACGCTCTTCTTGCTTCTTTTACCATTTGTTATTCTTTTGACATTTGGTGTGATCTGCAAAGGAATAATTTCATTGTACATGTTGATATACTTGTTTATTGCGTCATTTTGCTGCGTAGGCCTGTACTGATTCTCCAAAACACATGTAATTTCATTTGGCATTCACATATAGAGGATTCCTCGCTGACGTTTCTTATCGGGTTAAGCCCCAGACCACTAAATGGCAGGGTTGTGCATGTTGAGCTTCTTTTTTGGTCATGTGGAAGTGCCCTTCAACTGTTTAGCTATAATTTGATAAACCAAATGTAACAATAGCAAGTGAAGTTTACATTAGTTTCACACATCGGTGTCGAGCTGTACCGCGACTTTCGGCCACTCACAGCGCACACGCTCCTCACCTGTTCTGGCTACAACGCGTTGAGAAGCTGACGTACCAAAGAGGTCCCGTGGTCAGGATTGGGAACACTGTGGCTATTACTCAATGCGTGATATGATATAAGTTTTCTTAATTATACACATACAAAAGTATGAATGTTCGTGACGTTGGGGTTCAGCATTAAAATAAGAGCTGTGACAACTGGAGCACACTGCTGTACAATGTAACAGCAGTGAAAGGTTTGGTTCTTTGCTGGTTGCCTCTTATATGCTGTCACATACTGTAGCAACGCAACCAGAGCAGGGCTTGAGAAAGGTATGAACACATGGAAAGTTAAGGGACACCCACATACGAAGGAGCATGTATGTGAAAAAAAAAAAATAATAAATCATGTTCTGTCTATGGGAAGAAACTATGAATACATTTCGGGTCATACTGAGTACTCACCCTTCTGGTGTTGTCCAGGACTTTGGGATCTGGCCGTCCATAGTTGGGGGGGTTGGCGTGGGGATCGTAGCCCAACCTGGAGAGCATGGGGGCGATAACAGCCATGTCCCTTACCACATCTGCTGGCATCTTCCCCACCCATTTGGATAAGGCCTCTACATTGACGGGTTTGATGACCTGGTCGGTGGACCTCTCCACCCTGTCAAGACAAAGAAATATGTTAATTTTATCTAGTCTAAAATAAAACAGAATTTAATGAATTACAAGATTTATGTAGTTGCTGCAACAAATGTCATGTGTGCTTAACCCTTTTCTATTTGATTGTTACGTATGGTTATAAAATTGTTACGATTGCAAACTTAAAACTAATATAATTAACTAAAAACTGGGGAAAAAGATTTCTAAACTTGCTCCTCTACAGTAAAAAACAGATCATTGAGCACCAGCATCTACTCGTTCTGACCTAGTGCTTGCTCAAATGGCATATGTTGGGTTTTGTAAGGGAATTTTCTATTGTACATCCTCAGTAGAAATTATTATAACTATTCTGAGCTCAGCAGAATAAGTTAAATATCATGATTCTTTACGTCTGCAGAAGGCAACACCTTCTACTGTTAAAACCACCAGGTAAGAGCAACACGTTTCCTGTGTTTGTGCTTTATGAGGGGAAAAACATCCTCATACTGCAGACGCTGCAGACTGTTACTAGGCAGAAAAGGTTGTTTAGCTTCAGTGCACCCTGCTGTAAATCCAAGTGGTCCATATTCAGCGTCCTGCTATGGTTTCTGTGCAGAGGGAAAAGCAGCTTGTACCCATTCTGCTGGGAGCTTCACATACTCTGTATCAATCTGTACCTCTGGGTCTCGAATGAATCTAGAAAGACAACTGAGTTTTTTTAAATAGTTGTATTTTGGATTCTGTAAAGGTCTTATTGACATTAATGACTCTGCTTGTTAATGGAATTTAAAAAAAACAAAACAAAACAGCCACTATGAGGTTTTTCCCTTCCTCAATACATGGAGGCAAGGTTCTTAAAGAGGAATGCGTCATATGTACCGAGAGAATTCTATAAAATCAAATATTCTGCAAGCGAGTGTATTGAAGCTGCTGGACTGTAGCAAAATGTACAAGCACAAAGGATTTTATGTCTAATCAATACATAACCACACACTTTACACTTATTAAATTAACAACCAAAGGGTCACACTGACAGCATCCTATTAGTAGAGACTACCAGTTTGCAAACCTTTGCAGCTTACCTGGAGCTGACTCATTACAAGTTCAACTGTGGTAAAGCACCATGGGAAAGATTGGAATGGGAGCCTGAGATTTCGTACATGGACATCAAACACTCACTCAGCCAAGACAGCTAGTGCCAAATCCTACTGAGCATCTATACGTATGGGGCGTTTTGTATCGGTGCTTCCAGAGCCGCCTAGGAGCTCACTGAAGCTTTAAATCCAATCTGGGAGAAAGTCTCACAATGATGTTAAATATAAATAATTTAATTGGCATTGATGAATTTGGTTTCTGGTGACCTTTGTTACTCTAAATCATTTCACTGTGAGGAAATTATCTGACATACTGTACATTAGTAAAAACAATCAACTTATGAACTACGTTCAGAGGGTATGAAAACATTTCAGTTGAATACTGAACTGTATGGTTTGAGATTATAAAACCAAAACCTGAGATACAGAAGCAGTTGTGATTACACATAATTTTGCAGCGCTACCTAACAATAAACTCTACAAGGCAAATTATTACTAAAAACACTTCCAGGTCCTTAGGCTTCCTGTCGGACTCTATACCTCAACATGGCAATTCAATTTCCCCTAATCCACTTACTTTGCTATTGAATCTTTACACTCTATGGGTATAGTCTCTTGCATGATTAATAGAGTGAGCTGGTTATGTCATCTCGAGAGAATGATGGAGATGGGTTCTGAGACACGGGCAATGATCCAAACATCCACTTTGCAACAAATGGGTGGGGAATCACTATAGGTATCTCAAGACCCGTGAGGCTGCACATTCTGGATTGGAGCACAAAACTAAACACAGCCCAGCTCATGCTCGCATTACATTAGGGCAGGCAATCCTGACGTTTACAGAAATGACTGCTGGCTCAAAATGACACACTTCCTTAAGACTGTCAAATTGTGATTTGGTGTAATGAAACACAAAAAATGCAACAAAAAAAAATTATGAGACTGACTTGATTTTAAAGAAAATACACATTTATAACATATACAGTATTTAAAACAAAGTATAACCAAAATTGGCATTAAATCATGCTACTAAACTTTGTGTATTCACAATTCAGAGATATAATGAGACCTAGATGCTAAAATGAACATTAAAATTTGTATTAAAAAAATAAAAGAAGATGTTTATAGGGAAAAATGTCCTTTTGGCTCATTCAGTGAAGTTACTGACAAATTCCAGCAGCTGGAATCAAGTAGCTGGAGCCAATCCAGAAGGTCACTATGGGGTTGTGGGGTCGAAGCCAATAGGGTCTGACAACGCTGGCCGAAGAGCAACTAACTAGTCATCTCTTCATCGGAGATGTAGTATAATAATTTTCTTATTATCAAATCCCAACATTTTTGCGAATGTACTTGAAATTGAAGTCTGTGTGTGAAAACAGGCAATTTTACAACAAAACAGGTAGGAACTCTGTGTCTCCTCTGAGTCAAATACACCTAGCGTTAAAAAGCAAGGCCTTCAGAAGCTCTGCTCACGCATAACAGACTTCTATTCATTTCTTAGATGTCAAGATGCAAACAGACAGAATGATATGACAGAGCCCTGTAGTGAACCAAGCCTACTGAGTACTAAGGCTGAAGGCCACATACAGAAATCAGAGAATTCTCAGTTGTTTGTTTTCTATCGAGCTTAAGTACCTGTCAGCCCGATGAGTCGAGAAGTGACTGTTGTTGCCTTTAAATGTGCAACGTGACAGAAACCTTTACGCTCATCACATGACCACTTCCCTCCAGGCTGATGCTCTTTATGGCCTCCAGCTCGTCAATTATTCATTGCTGGGCCTCTTTTGCCCAGGGTGGTGTTCTCTATCACCACCAGCCAATGAGACCAGCGTTCTAGGCTTAGTAATGGAGCTAGTCCCTTAGCTAGGCAGAGCCTTCACTAAATCACGGCTACGTAATTGATGTTAATCCTAAAACAAGGTCCCGCTGTGGGGCCTGGCTGCTAGATGATTGACATTTTCAAGTAGATAGATGCGCATAAAATGTTGCATGTTAAAGGGGGAAAGGCACTTTGACAGGTGTCAAGGGGGTTGACTTTAATGCGCTGAGTGCTAAGTAGCTGAGAGAAGGTGGGGCAAAATGTTTAAAAGGCAGTTGTTTTGCCCTGAAGGCCACTGGCAGCCTGCCTCCTCTTACATCAAACTCCATCAACGTCCATTAACGGGAGATATAAGATGTGGAACCAAACCTATAAAAACTACTATAAAGTCCATACACAGCAAAAGCCTTTAAGATACTGAACATTGAAAGTAGAGGGAGATCAGCGTAATTTGTTACTTTACATCTGTGAACTTCTATTTGTTTGTTTGTTTGTTTTATTAATGAGCGAGAATGTCCCGGGTTTGCTTCCCGGAGACAGTTTGCATGTTCTGTGTGTGTGTGTGCTTTCTCCAGCTTCCTCCCACCCAATCTGACAATATAACCTCAGTGTGATTTGTAGTTTCTACTGTGGCTTTCTCAGTGGATGGATGACATAGAATTCTTTCCAAAAAGGATGATGCAAACATTTTGAATTTTTGTAAGATACAGTCACTTAATAGCTTCCATTGACAGAAACACATGGTCCAGATAATGCAGTTTATTTTAGTTTTGGATGATTTAAGCAGTTGAGAAACACACACCTACTGTTCACCAAAAAGGACTAAACTGGGATCAGCATAACAGGATTTTGTATTTTGAGGTTATACAGCAGATACATGTGTCAGAACAGTCTTTAAGGGCATTAAGGACTTGAGCTGGGGAAATACAATTGGTTTGTGTTGCAATCCCAAAAAAGCACCACACTATTGTAAGGAATGTGCCTCTGGTTTAATGCCAAGAATAAACTAACTCAAGGAACGCTGGAAAGGGGCACCCCTGTTGTTTTTGTATGATTTTGGTGGGTTGTAGATCTGGAATGTGAATGAAAAGACAAGGGCCTAAGAAGGACGTAGCGGCACCTATACGACCATTTTTTCACAGGAATCAAAACTGCAATCAAAGTTGCAGTCTTCACTAAATTAAATTAAGTCTGATTTCAGAAAGTTTTCATAATCTAATCTACATCTGCTGAAACCATCCTTTGGTTCACACATATAAATACAAAGCGTCTGGCAGCGTCTCACCTGTCACGAAGCTATAGTTATGAGGGTGCAGTGGGTTGAGGACATCCCTAGTGCTGCCATTGTAAATAACAGACAGGTGTATTCACCATAGTTCTGTAACGTGATTACATATTAGATGTAGCAGTAATCACCAAACACTAAATTGAATTCTCCTGTCCACACCATTACTTTTTAGTGGTAAGTAGTGACAGATAAGCTGAATAATACTATTTCTAGTCTGGCATTTAGTTTGAGTTAGATGTGACAAGAACACACCAGAGAAAGCGCTGACTGACCGACTACGCATCTCTTCAAATTCAGGGATTCTTGCAGTAGTCCCACCTAATTCACTCTGTGGTGTCCTACCTCATACAACCCACACAGGGCTTCTCCGCTGAATGTACTGTGTCTTGTTGAATGAATAAAACAATAAAACACGTCGATAAAAGAGTTATTTTGTGAAATGAAATAGGTTTTAGTGAACGTCTTCACAAAGAGTGAGGAAGACAAAACACATTTAGAAAGGAAACCTCAAGAATTTTAATAAAATCCATGAGTGCTCTCATACGTAGACGATAACTAAAATGATTAAAATCATCTGCACCAATAGCACCAGTGTGTTCTGGTGCTACGTGGCAGGGAAAGATCAGCTGCAGACATGAGGGGGGCAGAGGCGAGGAATGGGTTTGAAGCCCCTCACCGTTTCCTCAACAGCTTCCAGAGACCAAACCTCCAAATCACTGAAACCAAACAGGTCTGACATCAGGCAAGGCCATTAGGAAAACCAGCTTACAGCACAGCTCATGTGCTTCAAGTCACTAATGAGAGGCTTTCTCACTGTGCTCTACTGTGGGGACGTGTATCTCTGTGAAAACATAACAGGAGCCATTTCAAGGCCAGGACAACATGCTTTTAAAGCCTACAGGGTAGGTCAGACTGTCGCTCGACACCCTGCTCACCAATATGTCATTCCTCTTAATAGGAATCATCCTCCTTTAGGCCAAGTAGTTAGAAAGCAAGTAAGACATGGGAAACGTGGTTTCAACATAGCCCAGCTCACCAGCCTGATATGCATCACAGCATTGCTTGACAATATTTATTTAGCCATCTCCATAAAATGCACTTTTAATGAAGCATCTAATACAAGTGTAAGTTTGATAACGCACGGCTCAATCAATACTTGATCTGTCATGTGTCTGCACTCAACCCTACAAAACAAAGACCAACGAAATGAGGCCGTTTGATGCAGCCACTCACAGACAACAACCTATTCCTGAAAGGCATCAGACAGGCCTACATTGTAATTACTGTCAAATTAAAGACTTGTCAGGATGTAACAACATGGACAAGTCTCTCTCAGTTTCAAATGAGGCATCACGGGAACACAATGATAATGACCAGTGTGACGCCCGACTCTGCAGTTCAGTCTGGGTAGTAGTAAAAAAACACACACACACACACACACACACACACACACACACACACACACACACACACACACACACACACACACAGGTCTACAGAGTCGTACCTAATGATCACCACAACCAATCGTGTGTTTGTTTGTTTCACAACACAAAGGACATGTAAATGATATGTTGGCACCACTGCTTATTACTTTAACTATTTTACTATTGTGCTTCAAGAAACACACACCATCAATGAACTGTGTCAATTAACAGCTGCTGCCTGTCAGTCTTCAATCTGAATTATGTTATTCATCTGTGCCATGTCCCTCTGTTGGTAACTAAACTATTAAAACATTAGAGACTCACCACTCCGTGTTGCGTGGTTGTGAAGCATGAGACCCAAATATCTTTTAAAATGTGTCAGACTCAGAGCGGTGAAGGACGCTGTTCATGCGTTTATCATTAAATACTCGTGGCATAATGTTAACCATTGCAGCTGTGTGTTTCGCTGGTTTAACTTTGGACAACAACTGAGCTCTATCACAAGTAAAATCGGGTTCGAGACTGACAGACATTAGGGTAACTAAACACAAATCCCTTGTTTTAGTCTGTGTAGCAACGGTTGCAAATAATACATATAAAAAAAGTGACCAGGCGTAGTCTCTGAGCAAATATTAAGACGTCAGGGACTTTACTGGAGCAAGAGCGTAAAAGGGAAATGTAGGCAACGCTTACTTGGAGAGGGACACTCCTCCAGCTTTTCCAATGAGATCCTCATGATGGAGAACGGCGTCATTCCAAGGAACGTCGAGGAATTTCAGCAATGTCCTCATCCACTTCTCAGGATGGAGAACCAACTGTTCATAGTGCACTGGTAGGCATTTATCAGACGCATCCAGGCATTGTGTGTACATGGTCTCTATGGCCCGATTCCACTTGGTCAGGCAGTCCCGGTAGCTGCCCAGGTCAAAGCCTGCAATGGTCACCTTCCGTGAGATCATGGAGTGGACTGACGCCCGCCCATCACGAATCATGAGTATAAACTTGGCATGAGGAAAGATTTTTGCTAGGTAAGCAAGCGACTTCAGTGCAAAAGGATCTTTGTTGCAAAGGTAATTGGCAGGCTCCCCGTGTTTGACAATGACTTCCAATAGGAAGGCCTGCATAGCAGCATCCAGCACCTCGTCCGTCACACCGGCCTCATCAAGGCGCATCTTTTCCCTGCCTGAGCGGCTCCACATCTGCTTCATGGCCAAAATACGTGGAATGACACGAGTCTCTTCGCCACAGCGTACCTCTGGGTGGGCATCCAGCATCGCTCGCATGAGCGTCGTCCCACTGCGGGGAACACCACCGATGAAGATAAGTGGCATGTCTTTGCTGTAAACAAAAGGAGTGCTGAGATTCTGGCCTGTCCGTAAGGTGGTCCGCATGCTGCCTCCCACCGCTGACAGAGGCAGGATTCCACCCAGCTGGCTGTGCTCCCCAATGCGATGATGGCACTCCATGGCATGGCGGCCCAGGTAGAAAACTGTGACGGAGCTAATGACCAGGCAGGCCACCAGCAAATTCTGTTTGAGCTTGCCAATCATGTTGCAGGCCACAAACAGGAGAGGACAATCACCACAGGGGTAAATCAGGGGGAGGGGCCAGGGAGGCAAAAAAAGGAACTGAAGGGTAATTAAGGTTCCCACACTTTATGGTTGGTTGCTGGGAACCAGGCATGGGTCAAGCTCCCTGGTGCACAGCAGTCGTTCAGTCCCCAACTCCATGAGGCCTGGATTTTAGCACAAAACACAGAAAATAGTCCAATTATACATAACCAAAACAACAAAACCTAGTCAAATGCACAGGACCATTACATGTGCCAAATTCACATAAAAAGCAACGGAGACCTTTCATCATGTACATACGATCAACATTTCTTAATGGAAGGACAGTTTTACTCATCAAAGAGCCTTGAAATACACTGATCAAGAAATTGTGTCATAAATATTTAAAATGAGAATGCGAAGAGCTAAACTAGGAAACATCCACCAATAAAGTTGTGAAAGTGATGTGCATGTTATGTAGCACGTAGGTGTGTTCCACTGCCGAGGGCAGTACAAACAAACAAAGGAGGAGTCTCCTTAGAATATCTCAATGTGAGGCCATCACCATCATCGGTGGGGAACAGTAGTCTGCATTCAAAGACCCAACACTGCAGCACTTGGCAGAGTTTGCTCACTGTCTGAACAGCCAGTCAGACCCCCTTGTTAAAGGGGTCCATCACTTCTACTGTATGACACAATGAATCAGATGAACACCAACAGTGTCAATGGTGCAGGACACACCACCCAAACTAGGCTGACAACTGCTTAGCAATAAGGAAAGAAAGTAGCAAAGGCTATAAAAGAGCTTCCATTTCGAATGTTCTCTATATAAAAGGCCATTAAAAAGTGAAGCCAAAACAAGTGTATTACTACAGTAAGAAACTGCTTGTTAATCACAGAATAGTGAACCCAGTGCAGCTTGTTGAGGAAGTACTGGGATGTATGTGAACAGAGCACCACAACATAGCAGTCTGCTTTGTTCTAACGCAAAATGGTAATTAGCAACTTTGTTTCTTCCAACCACACTAGTAATGACTAAGTGGCATTTCGTGTCTGAGGAGTCTAAACATAGAGAACCACTTAGTTCTTTATCTAAAGCTATGATTAGGCTTGTTTTCTGTCTTTACGGCAGCGATCAGCATGTACTGCTGCTGACAAATGCTGAAATCAACAGTTTCCATCTGTGCCCAGGCCTATCGTCACTATACCACACTCTGGCTACAGCAGAACACGTAAAACAAAGGGAACAAACTGAATTTAAAAATCCTCAAATACAGAAACCCACAAGGCATGAAGAGTTGGAGTAGAAGCTGTAGGTATAACGGCGTTACAGTTAGACATTGAGGAACAGGTCCAACACTCATATTTGAAAGGGTATTTTGGGTCTCAAGGCCATAAATGAGTCAACATCGTTTGATTGTCTTATTTATCTGCATGTGTTCAACACTGTATTGATATGTGGCTAATGACTACTCTCCCTGAATACAATTAAAATTATGCTAAATGCACATTGTAGCGTTACCAGCCATCAGTCAACTAACAAATTTAAACGTGTGTTCTTTGGGTCGCCTCCATATGAAAGGAAGCTCACAAAAGGCCACGTTGCAGATTAATGCTTTACTTCAGTAGTAGTATTACTATTAGCAGTGTATTACAGCACTGTGAGTCAGTTACATATTATAGAAGGATGAACTCACTTATTGTAAGCCTCAATAAATATTAACTTTGTGTTTTCACAGAGGAGTAAAGCATCAAATAACAATTAAACACATTGTGCCAAATAAAAAATAACCACTGTAATCTACGGCTATAAACTGAACAGAGTATGGAGGAGTCAACGTAACTAAAGCTAGTTCAACTTCTACCACAAAGAAGTGGGGGCACACCATTTAGCTCCTTCAATCCCCAGTGCCAATGAGGACGTTTATAAAGGCAGAGCGACTAATTCACAAAGAAGCTGATCAGAAAGATAATCTGCAGACAACACATGAAGTGTTTTTGTCGTGTGTTGGCTCAGTCGAGAGTTTAAGAAAAGCACATAGCTGAGATTAATCCAGTAAAGTAAACCCTCACTTCTGTAGACAATAATATTGACATTTGGAAAAGGGAGGCAATAGGAAAGTTTAACACTTCTCTCCACTGCTGATCTCAGACATATGTGTCCCATCTGGGAGAGTGAAGGCCTGCTGTCCACCAGAACAGTAATCAGTTTTAAATCAGTCCATAAATCGGGCTTAATGTCAACAGGCGATTAGCAAATAAGCATCCAGGGTCTCTCCAACCTTACAGTAACAAGACATGAACACAAGTATATATTTCAGCATGTTTGGCCTGATTGTTGGTTAGAGTCCTGTTAGCGGTCTCTCAATAAAATGTGTTCAATGCATTCATGGACATCTGCATTTCAGAAACCACCAGGCCCCAAACAGAAATGTGATACTATACTGTGGAGACTGATGCATAGTTGACAGGAACTGCATTAGTACCCAGGACAAGTGGTATTACAACACTCAACAACTCCCAGGTGGTACCTTAAACCAAATCCTTTAGGGAAGTGGCACAATAAGCTGTCAAAGACGTAAATGTGACAAGACCAACTGTTGTGTTGCTTCATGTCAATTGCAGCTTTCAGCAGAATGTGATGAAAAAAAAAAAAAAAAAAACCACGTGTCACCTCTTGACCCTTGCGGGGTCTTCGAGGGGTCAAAACGACCCCACTGATGACTAGGAGGCGCTCTAAGCTCAAAAACAAACACAGGGGTTGGATCAAACGGCCCTCGTGGGTGTTACATCCAAACAATGAACACGTGTGGGTCTATGATGAACAAGTTCATCTAGATGAAGCGTGTTGTGATTTATGGTCTGTCTGCGGCTGTTTTATCCAACCAGTGTGAGGTTTTTGAGCTTTTAGCGTCCCCTGTTTTTTTATTTTGACCCCTCGAAGGCTGCGCGAGGGTTAAGACAGTCTGGAAAACACACTGCAGAGTTGGAGTGCTGTAAATTCCTGATAAACTGCGGTTGAGGTTCTGAGCAGTGTTGTCTTACACCTTGAAGCGCGGCTAAAACGTGTTTGTGTTAAATTAATTGATGCTCTTCTATCCTGTTACTGATATTGTATTCTCCTCTAAGGATATTCTTCCCATTGATCTGTTAGGGGAAGCGGTGGAGGCTGAGGCTGCTCTCCAAGGAGTAACGGTGAAACCTAACCACATCAACACTTAATAATGAGGGTGGCGCTGCCTGTGAGAGGTCTGCCTTACTGAAAGAAAAACAAAACCTTTCCTCTCATTTCTTCTTCATCTGTGCTTGGGAAGTACACCAGCCTGGGTTCAAAGGTTTATTTTAATATTTTTATTATTATACCAATAAATAAAGAAAATCAACAAAAGAAGATAACTGGTCACTGTCTAGAGGCAGGAGAATAATCCGCTGACTCAAGCATTGACAGGTGCTGAACAGTCGGTTTGCTGCCCCATCACATTTCCCCCAAAAAGACCAGAGGGCTTCAGAGCAAACCAAACACGTTTGTGCATGTGTGTGATGGGGGTATGTGCAAAAGATGCTTCACATCCACCTTTTTATAAAACATAATCACTGGAACAACAATATCTCACCAGATTTAGAATTGTTTCCTTATCATTTATCTTCCCTGTTGAAACCACACAAGCAGGAGATCAATTATTTTAATGTCACTCAGTTTATAATGACTGCGTGGAAAGCAACCATTTCTCACCATCGCCAGAGGAAATCAAAAGTCCTTACTACAGTTGTGTCTGGGCAAACCCATCTTCCACATGTCATCCTCTGACTGCTTATTTATGTGGGTTTTAAACAGCTATCCGATCTGGTGCATTCCTTAGATTCCTCACAACTGCAATCAGTCAAGCAGGACTACGGCCCCGTCTACAACCTCTGCCCCTCAGGCTCTGACCTACATCACATGCAGTGAACAAACGTAATTGAGCTGCATCTACAACATGACAGGGAGAAGGACACCAGGGCCTGGTGTCTTTAAGAAAGCGTGCTCACTCAACCAAATTAGGGTGGTACAGGTGCTGAACAAACACTCATTTACCACCTCTTCATCCTCAGAAGAGTTGCAGGTATGCAGACACGAACATTGAAAGGCACTTGAACTCAGGTGCTGCTTGCTCTAAGGCAAGTGCCAACCACTACACCACCAAATATCAATAAGAAAATAACAGCAAAAGGATTGTCTGCACACTGAGTAAATGATAAATACGTTCCTCAAAAGTGTACTGTGACATTTCAGACAAACCTTTACGGTGCATTAGCTCATTTGTGTCTTTCCATACCAGTCATTCTGTCGGTCTTTTCTAATCTATACATTTCTTTTTTTATTTCACGACTGTTTCCCTGCTCACGTATTTCACTGGTCAGACGATCCTTTTGTTTTTGTCTTTAAAAGCCAGCTTTCACCGATGTGATACATTTTTATCTTCACTCACCTGGTGAAGCATGACTTTGGTGTCACATCACAGCCAGTACTACTAGAGAAAAGGAACTAACTGTGGATTCAACTGAAAGATCAGCAAGTTACAAGTTCCACCTCCTCCATTATATGGAAGAGTAGTAGATATACACACATTGATTCCGGATATGCAGTCTCAAAACTGCAAAAAACTCAAAAACCAGCTGATGAGTTTGTAACTTAATGTGCAATTCAAGACTCTTCCCCTAAATTAACTGTACATGCAAAATATACCCTGATCAATACTGTATTAAAACATTCATCAATACATTAGAGTAAATTTACAAATTAATCACTATTGGTATACAGGTACCTCTGAAATAGGCCTATAACAGAAAGATGGCACTGAAATAACTGCCTTTTGATCATAATAGGACATGGACGTGTAATATACAATCACAATCAATGGAGCTTCCTCCATTGTGAACTCAGTCTCAAAAACATCAGGCTGTCAATAAACCGAAGAACAGCCTCCTCGTGCAGTTCACACATCAAGTGTGTACATTTGAAGCTACAGCAGACCTGCATGCATCCGACTGCTCCATGCATTAAGCAGCCAATTTCAATTTATCCTATTAAAGCAATGAAATGTCCAGGTCCAGTAAATAAACGTCACCTCGTTGCAGCTGACAACTGTGCAACTGCGCAACCACTAGACCACTGCAGGGGTTGAGCGAGACAACACTAATAACACATCAATAAAAGCCCAGCTGGAAAACCAAGTGTAGCAGTTGGGAAAGTGTACAGCGTGAATTGTTTTTAGTAAACTACTATGAATATCATTTGTATGGCAGTAATAAACAATCTGGGCTGTTAGTGTAGGCTGCAGGTTTTGTTTTTGTATCTGAACTAATTATTGTTTTTGAAACAGTGAAACATGCACATAATCTACAATAATCCATGACAGTTAATGAAATGTCTTCAGAAACCACACTTTTATTTCATTGTAAAATCTTCTGCGCTTCCAGCATCATACAGTATTTCACCTTATTTCCATGATCCATCATCATCAATGCCTCACTGAAAAATTGTTTCCAGTCCATTTGTGCTAAATCTATGAAGCAACTAATTGATGCACATCAACAGGAAATAAATCATTTTAAGATGAATAATTCATAAGCGTTTTGCATGGCAAACACTAGTTAGTTCGCAGACTGTGCAGACTGTTGCAGTACACAATATGATTCAAAGGCGGAACAAATCGAGTTTTTGTTAAGTGACAACCTAACTTGCTTGTCTTCTTGAAGACGTATCAGCTTCCATTTTGGCAGAAGGTGAAATCCTGCTTCAATCACTGGTCCATATGACAAAAGGTCAAACATTGTAAATATTCAGGTCAAATTCTGTTTGTTGTGCTACACTGCAGCAGCTATGGAGCCACATTTTGAACAACTGCAATTGTGAATTCTTCTCTATAGTGGAACTTGAACTTCATGGTAACACTGGGTTTAGTCTGAACTACAGAATAAACAAACCTCCTGGACAAAAAATAAATAATAATAAATGTGTAGCAAAAAGGAAGACAGATTTGAACGTGGCGGAACACTACTATTTCAGCTGATAAAACTGGGTCAGACGAAACGCTTCAATTCTGTTTCGCCCCATTCCTGGTTCTAATGGCCCCTAACACTCACAAAATCAACACACTTTGTAGAAAACAACCGACCAAGAGTTTCCGCTCAATTTTCAAATTTAGTTCTAACCAACACAGTGTATGAAAATTATAATTTGGTGCTTTGCAAGCTTACCTGATACAAGTTTTCAGGAGCGATGGGAAGATTTCATGTCACAGAAATAATTAATGAACTGACTAAAATAAGCTTAGTACCAATGGAAATTTTTATGAAGACAAAAAAAATAGTTTGGGTATTTACTAGCTCATAGTAGATTCCTCTGCTTTGGACACTACCAGAACCAGCAGGCTCCATCTATAACTGACCTATTCCTTTCCACAAAGACAAAGTGACCAGCGAAACCTGACCAAGATGTGGGTTCCACCACCACGTTGTCTCACAGCTTCACTATTCCTGTTCATTGACTCATGGTTTTCTGGCAGATTCTGCTGCAAGTTCCTGTTTAGTTTAACATTCAAACAACTTGACAATAACAAAGTCAATGAAGAACACACATTTGTGACATGTGAGATTTGAAAACAACTACATACGCACAACTTGCAAAAAGCATTGCTGGCGACATCTGTGACCAGCAGCACTACCATTCTGGGAGGTTTGGGGAGTATGTGCCTCCACGTCACGTCTTTTTGGAAAAACCTTGTAAAAACGGGCACCACTGTGCCACCGACAGCCCTGGCAGCCAGGCAGGCTCGTGTGGCTGTAATAATTTTGATGTGGGTTTTCTTTTCAAAGACAGAAACGAGGCTGTAAGTGAACTGGAGCTCAACTGAGCCAGCTCGGCAGCTGCGGAAGCTGACCCGCTGAGAGAAGCCAGCACGAAGGAATACTCTGAATTAAACGTTTACTGAATTAGAGTTTTCTTGCCTCCCCCAGACCACCTGCACGCAGCAGATGTGCTCCTGGCTACCAAGACACTGGCAGTCTGTGCTCCTCGCTGGCCACTTCAGTTCTTTTTAAGGCCATTTCCTTTCATTTACACCCTGGTAAAAGTCAAGGATACAGTTCTGTCTCTTTCAGACTTCAGAAAAGTCTGACACATCAAGGAAGTATTTCCTATATTTAGTGGCTAGTTTGACAGCACTTACAATGCGTGAGACCCATGTCTTCCATCAATCTGCCACATAGCAGTCGTTAAAAAGACTAGTGTCTAAAAACGGAGGAATGATTAAATATTAATAATTAGGACCACATCTGTAATAAGGCCACTACAAGGCCTGTGCTGTAAACAGCTTCATCTCAACACTGACACTAGTGTTTTCATAAAAAACTGAGCGCATGCAGACATTTTCACACACACAAGCCCGAAATACCGCAATGAAACCAGTACTGCTTGATAAGCACAGCTCGGTTCACATCATGTCACCGTGAGCATCCTTGATGTGAACGTGCCGCGTTCAATTCGGCAGACGGATCAGAACCAGCGGGGTTATAAATATTCATCACGGTTGTTAGACGTCGATCCAAAGGCAACCGACGGAACTTAGCGGCGTCGAGCAGGAGAGTTGCCTCTTATTATTCCAGAGGGGTCTTCTTCGAGGTGTGTAACCTGACCGCGTTAGTCGGTTTGTGGCACGGCTCAGCCCGACGTCCCCCGAGGGCGGCACGGAACCGAGCCGTCAACACGCCCGAGTCAATGGATTGATCGGACATGGACTTCGTTTGTGCGCGAGTATCAGACGGGCTTTTCCAGCCGTCGTGACTGACATGTCAAACATTAGCAATTATGTAACACACGTTTTGAAGGACGACAGGTTGTGCTGAAGCCAAGAAAACGACGAATTACGGTTCCCCACAACCCTACGGCCAAAAGTGTGCGGTCCACGGTCGCTGCTTCTGCGCTAAAGGAAGGAACGAAGAGGGACGGTACGAGCACCATAGCTACAAAAACCCACCTAGTGTTGCGGATACGGCGCAGGAGACTCGCGTCTGTCGCTTACAAACCTCCGCAGAACCCAGGGCTGAGCTTCGAGCGGTCCTGCCGGCCACTAGAACCACTTTCCGGGCATTTGCTGTGACCACGTACCGTGTCAGTCACACGGAGGACGGCTTGTTGCACTGCCAGACTATGGGCGACACCACAGAGACTGCTACAACTTACTGCTCCGCTTGATTTGAAAGGCGAGCTGTGATTGGCCTAGAATGCAGACACGGTCTGTGTCATAGCTGCTGATTCGTCAGTACAGTGTTGGGCGGAACCTTGCAAATTTAAAAACACAGTACGTGCGGAATCAGCCCCTTTGTGCTACTTACATGTAAATTTAGAAAATAAAATGCATATTTTGTAAATATAAAAATAAACTGTCTACTTTTCACTTTATGGCTGTTTCCAGGTATGGGATTTGACCCCTAGTTATTTTTTGTGTGACTTTTGTGTGCATTTCTAAAGCCTTTTCTATCATGCGTAGCATTTAGTCTTCTTACATTGTTATGAGTGGCTAATACCAAGACAAATATCTTTTTGACCTTGTTTTTTTTAGTTCATTATTTTAGCAGAAAACTGTTTTAAAAGGGGCAAATGTGTGCTGCTGGGTCCAGCATAACATTGTCTTTGTTCTTTGAAGTTAAAATCAAAGAACAGAAGGCAACTATACAGTTGCAAGAAAAAGTATGTGAACCCTTTGGGATTATGTAGATTTCTGCATAAATTGGTCATAAATGTTCTTATCTTCATCTAAGTCACGAAAAATAGAAAAACTCACTCTGCCTAAACTAATACTGCACAAACATTATCTGTTATGTTCTCACGTTTTTGTTGAACATAACATGTAAACATTCACAGAGCAGGGTGGAAATAAATTCTTATGTTGCAACAAGTAGTAAACCAACAGCTGTTTTTCATGATTGCATCAGCTTTAATTCTAATAATCGCAGACGAGGATCCACAGACACATTAAAACTGCCTTATTAACACAGTGTTAGCAGTTCATTTTTGTAGGATTGATGCCTGTTCCTTACAAAATTGAAGCAAATCTACCAACAGAATAGAAAGGATCCCCTCTTCAGCAGATAAACACAGTTATCTTAGCCTGAAGCTCAGACTAAGTCTGAGGACTGAAAGCACATCAACGTATAACAGGGAGGGAAGATTAAAACCTCTTGCTGTGATAAAGATTGTGCTGTTTTTATTATTTCGCCTCCTCGTGGCAGTGGAAGCTTTGAAGGCAGCGACAGAGAGAAGATGGCCAGTGATCAATGATGCCATTATTGTGGATGCTCTGGTTTCAGTCATAGTGAACACCACTCTGGCTGGGTTCAAAAGTGCATGTTAACTGATATGAAAAAATACAGAGAACTCTGGGACCAAATACTATTTTAAACAATACAGGGACTCGCAGGCTGACACCATTTGTTTTGTTAAGAAATCTGCATTTTTTAATTTTATTAGTTAGTTAGTTTAACCTAAAATGTCAATATTTAGTCTGTCACAGTAGGATTTGGGCCCTGATCAATATTGTCTTATTTTTATTTTCATTGGTTGCTCAGATTTATTCCTAATTTAATATTTAATAATATTTAATCCAGTGTAGATAAAGCAATAATAGAAATCAAACTGATTGACACTGTGGTAAAGCAGGACCGTACATCATATTGAATGACTGGCTATGTTCTAGGTATTTAAATATTTAATGACATATTGATTTGTTCTGACCAAATGTATGGATAGTCAAAGAATGGCTGAAACATTTATGCAGATAAATACGATGCGCAGAGTCATATAACTTGTAGACTGCAACAACAGTGAGTGGTTGAATTTGACAACATGACTTGGGTAATACTTACTTCCCGTGAGAGTCATTTACAGCAGAGTAGTAACAATGCTCACTGTGCAAATGAGCACAAACTGCAGTTCCTCTAAATGTGGTCAGCACAACAGAATGCTACACCACCACAGAATCCGAAGTTCCCCCAATTCCTTACTTATTGAGAGGCTATAGAAGTAGACAGGGAGACAATGCACTCCCTAGAGACATTTACTCAAGGGTCTGCTGAAGTGTGAGAACGGATGGGAGTCAGGAGAAAATGGGAGGAAATGTGTGGTGTCCAACAATGCCCAGAGGTTCACGTGTCAAGGTGCTGAGGTGAGAAATCCCTTATAGTACACTAACTGTGTTAGAACTGCTCATTGTCATTGAACTGTATCGGACTTAAATACTGTTTGGTATAAAAAAGAACAAATATATATTTTAAAAATGTCACATACAGCTAAATAAAGTTTTAAAGGTAGCATGATAAATTGTAAATGGCTGCTGCTGCGATACAAGACAAAACATATAGTACAGTAAAGGAAGATGAAAAGCACTATAACGTTTACATTTCTCATTTTAATTAGTATTTATTTTTAGTTCTTGCTGTATGAGGGCTGTAAAAATAAGTTTTATCCAGTGCCTGGACACACTACACACACGTCTGTCCCCTCTTACACAGTACATGATGTCTATGTGAGTCAGTAACAAGTCTTGGGCATAAACTTCTTCTGCTGTGTTCCAGGCTGTGCCAGACATAAAAAGTGTAAAGGGATGATGGCATAGGTGGGTTGTGTCTTTCAGTTTGTTGTCCAGTGTGGCCAGAGATGTGTGTGGAAGAGAGCAGACATGAGAAGCTGGGCAGGTTTATCGTTTTAACGTCAGTAGTTATTTAAAAATGCTGGCGTGACCCCTTTACCCGGTGGTTGACCATTCTCCACGATGTGTGGATTAGAAAAAACCGTGTTAATGGTCACCTCACTTCAAGAAGGACTGTGGTTTGAGTCCAGGGTTCAGCCAGGCACCTTTCACATTCTTGTTCTCCATTCGCCTGCATGGTTTCTCTCCAGTTACGTCTCCTACAGCCCAAAGACATGCAGCCACTGAAGGGTCTCTGTGGTGGTTGTCTGGCAACCTGTCCTCCAGCTTCGTCCCACAGCCATGCACCTGTGCTAATTAACAGATTTTCAGCTCGACTCAGGAGGTCAAAATATGAGAAGAGCACTTGGTCTAACTCAGTCTATTGGTCAGTGTGGTGAAGTGGTACTCAAACATCTGCATCTGCATGACTTTCTCTTTTCAGCTAAGACAAGGTTCCAGGTCAGTGAGTGAAACGGTCTAAGCTTCAAAGAGCTTGTTATTTATTTGACATAGTAACTTCTAATCTACTTCATTGATTGTGATGAGACAGTGGCCAACGTGCGAGTCATAACAAGCTGGTATGAAAAGTTGGCTCCAAAGATGAAGGGAGGTGACCTGTGAAAACCTGAAATACCTGAGACCAAGTTTTCCTTTCAGCTATTCTGTTTAGTTCTGCCTTCTGTTCAACCTTCCCATGCGTCCTTTCAAGTATGATTACTGGACAAGTCCAAGAAAAAAGAAAAAGACACAAGAGAAACATAGATGTGGTCGAGGAAACTGCTACTCACCGTCCAAGCCTCTCAATTTGGTGCCGTGGTTGCTGTTTAGATTTCTGATATAGTCTTAGGTTGGAGGTGCTTTTAGTTACCTGAAGTTAGTTGCACTTTGTGTTTTTTCTATTTAAGTGCATACTCGTGATACACTCTCTGATTCTCCATTAAGTCCTTTGGGTTCAAGTTGCACACATTCTGCTGGTCAAGGTAGACCTAATGCTGAGGCTGAATGTGATTTAGTGTCTGACACTGTAGTGTTCGCAATGTTAAGGGCAGGACGAAGAAGAATGAGAAAGATTTCTTATAATATATTGAGACCAACTTTGCTAAGTGAAGATGAGGCTCCCACCTGAAACAGGCTCCAGATCAATTCAATTCAACTAATCAGTTATCTCAAGGCACTTTACAAGTAAGGTTTAAGACCTGACTAAGCCCTACAAAACCCACATAGAGCAGCTTTGAATTGGAGCCAATCAATAAATTGTACATTTTAATAGCAACAGCGGAGGAAAAACTCCCTCTATAGAGAGGAAGAAACCTCCAGCAGACCCAGGATCAGTGTGGGCAAACATCTGCCTTGACAGGTTGAAGTGAAGGGATAGAAAAGAGAGAAAAGAAAAACAACAACAACAACAAGCTGCAACAGACTCAGGCAGGATGGTTGGACCAGCAGCTGAACACTGAGACACACGGCTCTGAGTCTGACGATACCTGGAGATGAGAATAGAGAGAGACAGAAAGAGAGAAACACAACTAGGAGAGAACAGAGACAAAGTTATTCACATGTAGACATGGAGGCATGTTAGTGGATGGAATAGATAGAAAACCAGAGGAGCTCAGTGAATGAAGGAGGTTCCAGCATCTAAGCCTGTAGCAGCTGAACTAAGAGATGGATCAGAGAAACCAGAACCATCTGGAACCATCAGCTTTGTCAGAAAGGAAGGTTTCAGCCTAGTTTTAAAGCAGAGAGGGCGTCTGCTGCTAGAACCTGAACTGGAAGCTGGTTCCACATAGAGGAGCTTGGAGCTAAAGGCTCTGCCTCCCGTTCTACAGGTAGAAACTCTAGGAACCACCAGCAGACCAGCTCTGAGAAGCAAGCATCATTATATAGTATGTGATTGACTTTATATGAACACTGAAGGTCCTGATTTCAAACTAAAAGTCCAGATTTATTGAAATAATATGACCATGTGAGTTGTTGCTGATGCACTTGAAAATATATCTGACTTTGTTTTAGAACTGCTGTGATGACAGCCAGTCTCAGACAGTGGAATATCTCTTATCTGATCTATGGCTACATACAGTGGTTTTGTATTGAAGGCCAGCTCCTCACAAAGCAGGAAAGCACATAGACAGATGACATGTTTGTTCTTTCACTGTTTGAAATGTTTAATTTAATGTAAGTTGCATGTAGCAAGAGCTGCAGATTTTATTTTACTTTACTAACAGAACAGCCCAGAGAATTGTAGGGTGTCGACTCCTAGACTCCATGCATGCAGGCTGATCGCCAGAGTAAACCAGCAACACGGCCACAAACCTGACTCCCCCAGATCATGGACTGTTTGTTCCCCTGTCACTTGAGAGAAGTTTCCACTCCATTAAAGATTGAACTAGCAGGTGGAGGAATAGTTTCTTTCCTAGAGCTGTTGCCTTTATCACCCCCCAACTCCCGCCCGAGAACATTTTTCATAGCATCGTGAGAAACTGTGATCTTGCACTACTTCAAGAACCACTGTTACTGTTCACCCACAATCTGTAAACCTTGTTACTTCGTTCGTTAGTCAGCCTTGACAAGCCTTGTGACAACCTATGTTGTTTCTCTATGTCTGTGTTCTGTTGATTATATACAGTATAAATATTTTCTCTATCTATCTTTTTTCTTATGAGTGAGCCCAATAAGTGCCAATGAACTTTGTTGCACAATGTAGTAAGTGTTTTGTTTTGTTATCTTATCTTGAAATGTGTCTGATAAAATGTTCTTTGCTATTTTAGGTTAAGCAGTTCTCTCTCAAACACCGGCCTTTTGGTCCCACTGCCAAGAGGGACCCGGAATGAGATGCTGCGTTTGCTCTGTGAAATGACATCAACATCATCACTCTGTGCTGAATACACAGTCCTGTGCAAAAGTTTTAGGCAGGTGTGAAAAAATGCTGTAAACAAAGAAAGCTTTCAAAAATGGAAGTGTTACACATTTATTTGAACAACAAATAAACAAAATGCAGTAAATGAACAGCAGAGAAATCTAAATCACATCAATATTTGCTGTGTCCACACTTTGCTTTCAAACAGCTGCAGTTCTTCCAGGTTCACAGTGTTTGAAGGAACTGGGCTGTAGGTTGTTCCAACATCTAGAGAACTAACCACAGATCTTCTGTGGATGTAGGGTTTCTACATCCTTCTGTCTCTTCATGTGATCCCAGACACACATGATGCTGAGATCAGGGCTCTGTGGGGCCAAGCATCACTTCCAGTACTGACAGCACTGACATAGTGACACCAAGATTAATTTGATTCAGATTTTTGTTTTGTTTGCTCACTTTGCATTTTGTAAATTGAAAATAAACCAAAATCATTACTTATCTTTCTGAAAGCATTCTTTGTTTTCAGCATTTTTTCACACCTGCCTAAACTTTGCTTACATACTAAGGTGATATTTGATCCTGTATGACACAGTAGTATTATTAATGTCCAAACACATCTGTCAGCACTGTTCCTGCACTGCTTAAGCTGTGTAAGGAGCTTTAAGCCCCCGTCACCAGGAATGGCTAAGACTGGCTGGTCTCAGCCCATTAGCTCATGGTAATGATACGTCTCTCGCTGGTAGTGGCTGTGATAACGCTGCCATTTCCTCTAATGTGTCTGACCCTCATCAGTCCTGCATCCAGACCAAGCACTTTCAACTAAATCAGGTCTTCGAACCAAGCACTTCCACAAGCTTTTAAACTTGTGAAGCTGCTGGCAGCACAGTGACATTCAAGTTTGCACTCTGCAATTCTTGGCTGCTTGTCTTTCAAGCTCTATCAAGTCAATGTGCTGCCTTAAAGCAATGACTCCATTAAGGCAAATTACGTTACTCTGCATGCATGTGTTTGGGTATTTGGAAATCATCTAGCCAGCAAATTACAGGTACGTTGTTGTTGTTTTTGTCTTTTTGTTGTTGTTTTTGTCTCGCAGTAATGGCTGACGGCAGTGATGAAGCAGGTTGCTGCCCTCCGTTGAAACATACGTCTTTTGCAGAGAGGTGAATTAATGCTCATAATGGTGGAGCCTGATAACCACATTTTATGGGCAGCGTGTTGAACCAGACAGCAAATTTGCATTTTACATTATACAAAATGACTGGTAGCAACTTAGAATCATTTTGCCTCAGATAACAGTGTAACAGGCAAGCTGGACCTAGTGCATTTATAGTTTAATTGGCCTCGACACTTTATTGTATTTCCTTCCCACTTTGCTGATGCCCTGGGGAGGTCTGGCCCCAGCTGGTGCCTTATTGGCGAAACTTGAGCTCAATCAAGACGATAGACTCCTGCAGTAAGGATCTCCTGATTGTGCCATGTCAGAGATTCTGCTTCCAAGTCGACTTTCTGAGTAGGGGAGAGCTTTATAAAGTCGAATATGTCATTAAGTTTAATGGGGCCACCAGTAATCACGTCTTCCGTTGACGCTGCAGTAAGTGATATCCAGGCTAATGCAGAGTAGAAGAAGTGTGATTTACTGCAGCTGCTGTTAGATATTCTCCTCAGACATCTGTTGATATTGTCTTTCTGGTAATACAGTACATTTAGATATCTGCCCATGACCATCTCAGCATTCAGATGGATATTGTCCAACGTCCCCCCTCCATTCGTTTATAGCATGTTCTTCATGGTAATGCTTGAAGTCAAGCCCCCAGAAACCTATGCAGGACACTAAGGTTACTGTTATGTAAGTGGACTTATTATTCAAGGTCATTAATGAAGATTTCCTATGATACACAACATAAAGAGATCAAACCCACTGCTAAGCAGGAATCAACAGCAACAAAACAAACAAACAAACAAAGATTATTATGCGTCACTGCTGGAGCAGGAGTAAAACAATGTTCAAACAAGTAAAGAACCAAGTGTGACAGGGTGGTCAAGGAATTTCTCTTTTAACTGAAGACAAAATACATTCAGTAAAACAAGTAAGTCTGTCAACCCAAACACACGCAAGGATTGCAAGAGGTTGTGGCTTATAAAAATGCACTTTACCAAATAAATGCAGAAACCAAATAAAACAAAACAAATTCCACTATCAGGTCAGTTAGAAGATCTCCTAAAAGCATAACAGGCACTGGTCCACGTCCAGGGAAGCAAAGGGATCGTTTCATGGCCTCGAACTGTCAGATGGGTCGCGACTTGGGTCCGAATCAGAGTCAGACCCAGAGTCACAAGAGTCAGAACAGCAGCAGTCAGCAGCGGCGAGGGAAAAGTCCGTTTGTGGCCACTCTTACCGGGGCCAGAGTGCAGCCCCACAGTGGTGGAGCCATGAGAACAGCAGAGCTTCGCAGCTAATGGACCCGCTGCCGTCACTTCAGCAGAGACTCCTCCCTCCACTCGCCACAGCCCAGGCCAACACCAATCAAGCTGATCACTACTAAAAGCACAACTCAGCGGCAAGTTCCCTCGGCATGTGCAGCTCTCACCCGTATTCTACAGTCTCCTCCAAGAAAGCTTGATTGGTCCAATCCAGCTTAACAGCAGAATGGGCTGGAAGAACTGACATCAGACCCTGCGTAGCTGCCATAACTAGGGCTGGGGGCAAGCCCTCCTGAAACTCTTTGAGGACCAAGGTACTGGGCAAAAGTCCAGCACCCGACTCCGAACCGTTGACATACTGCTGTGAGAGAGCATCTGCATTTCTGTTCAAACGTCCCGAGCGATACTTGATGTCAAAATCAAAGATGTTCAGAGATGTTCAGTCGCTCCCAGTTTACAGACTGAAGGTAGCTCAGGGTGTTGTTATCCGTGTATATGGTACACTTGTGACCTAGCAGGTACTCTCTAAACGTTTCTGTTAGCTCTGTGCTCTGTGGACCTCGGCTGGTGTATGCCACTGGTCTCACCCCTCATCTCTTGTGAGAGGACTGCCCCGAGTCAACTATGACTTGCTTCAACCTTTAAAATAAAAGGGCGCAAAAAGTCTGCATAGGCCAAAACAGTAGACACAAGTTTAGCCTTAAGAGCCTCGAAGCTCTCCTCACACTGAGGGGTCCATACGGTGGCAAAAGCCTGTCCTCTTTTAGACTTGTTGCATGCCTGTTCACCCACCAAACGAAAAAACGGTAATAACTGGCAAAACCGAAGAATGTACGCAGCTCAGACATATCTGAGGGCACTTCCAATGGGCCACAGCTTCAACCTTCTTGGGGTCGGTAGAGACGCCCTGGCCTGAAATAACATGACCCAGGTGCCCTACCTCACATTGGCAGAATACACACTTCTCGAGTCTAGTCTTCAACTCCTCTGTATGAAGGCTACCAAGTATCAATTCCAGCCTCTGAAGATGCTACTCGATGGGAGATGAGAAGACAATTATGTCATCAAGGCAGAGCAAAAGAGACTGACCTTGTTGATCCCCAAACATCCTCCGCATTAACCGCTGGAAGATGCTGGGGGTATTACACCACCCGAACGGCATACGATTAAATGAAAAAAGTCCAAAGGGGGTACAAAAAACAGACTTGGGCTTATAGAACCAGCAAACCCCTGACAACGCATCCAAGCTCTCCTCAATTCTGGGCAGAGGAAAAGCATCCTTACGAGTTTTACGACTGAGGAGCCAGTAATCCACACACAAACGCAGACCCTCACCCGTCTTCCTCACCAACACTATTGGGGAGGCGTATGGGCTGCTGCTTTCCCGAAGGACCTGGGACTACAGCAACATTAATATGGGCCTTCACTGCCTCGTACTGATGGAGGAATGTGGCGGTACCTCTGCTGGATTGGTACCTCATCAAGCAGAGATATGTCATGAGAAAGGAGATTGGTACAACCTAAATCATTATCATAAGCAGCAAAGACAGAATCATACCTCTACAACAGGGATCTCACCTTCTCCTTGTCCTGTTACTCCAGAGCAGGGAGAGCTAAAGACTTCACCCTATTATGCACAGAGGAAGCAGCCCAGCATTTACAGTTGCCAATGCGGGCCTGTCCTCTGTCACCCCAGCTGGGAGGCTAATGACCTGAGCTTTACCCAGACTACCGAGCCCAGTTCGAGGGTAGAGAGAGATTGCCACCATTCTCAAATTAACTACCGGGACAAATGTCGTACCTTGGATCACCCGCACTAAGCATGAGGACACCAACAGACCAGCAGGTAAACCACTCTCAGGGGGTTCCAACAGTGCGGCTCCACTTGCAAATTGTGCTGAACAAGTGCCAGCAACCAACTTCATAGTACCCCCAAGCACGAGCACCACCCGTCTGCCTTGAACTCACCATGCCAACAGGGAACCCACAGTTTTCAGCGACCAACTCATGCCATATCTGTAAGGCATCGACGACCAGGCAGGGGGCCTTTAACACTACAGGCAACTCAAAAAGAGAGAGACCATGTGACCCAAAAAGCTCCTTATAACCTGCACATCAAACATATGTAATTCCGTAAGTCTTGTCTGTTGGGTCGTGCGTATGGGTCCAACCTGTCAGTCTTCACCTCAGTCAGTCTCTCTTTGTAGTTTGTAACATTATGAAATGACACAACACATCTTGACAAGACAAAAAACGCACTAGGTTTCATTTCTTTCACAGTGGAACTGGAGTCAGAGCAAATCAAAGCCTGGGTCTCAAGATTAATTAATAATTACGATGATGACTGAGGTACAATATCTGAGCCATGAAAGCAGCTTGTACAGTGAGTCAGATGTCTCCTGATGACGAACCTGCCAGTGCCAGTGAGTCTTTCCTGCCCTGCAGTAAAGCACAAGAGCCAGCATGTAGCATTTTTAGTTTTTGGATAAGGCTTAATGCTGTGGCTCTGGTGGAAGCAGCCATCTGCTCAGGTGAAGAATTCGAATTTCTGCAACAATACATGTAATTTTAAAATGTTCATGAGCAGCTGACAATTGTGCATTGAAGCAAAGGATCTGTATATGTAAGTGGTCCTTGAGCTACAAATGGAAAATTGTTTAGTCTAATGGGCTTAGACGTTTTCCATCTGCAATCATCTGGACTTTAGCTGAATTTCTACTGACAAAGAGCGAGGGATTACAAAGGGGCGCAGAGGATTTGGTAACTGTCATAACTGATCCACAACAGGAAATAAGTGAGGCGACACAACAGAGAGAGAGCTGTTAAAATACAACAATAGGCATGATTCAGAGCAGTGACACACACACTCACAGCAGCCATCCCTCCGCATCACAAGCATCTAGATTATGGTAAACAAAGAAATTAATAAAGCCTGTAATGCTGATGTGAGAGTCGCTGCCTGGGAAGTGGAGCAATAGCATGTGATGAACAGCTTGACGTACAAAAATATCAGCTGTGTTACCACAGATATTCAGAGAATATATGGTTTGTAACCTCATGCAACACTGTGCTACATGCTGTATCGGTTTTAAATGCCAGTTATTATAGTCTCTGGTATCCTATCAATGACCCTGTATTAAAGTGACTGCTGTGATACCTTGTTGTATACGTGGGTGTGTTTGCTCTGGGGTAAAAGTTCACATTATGCAGGAGGGGACGACCAACTCTCCAAATGTGTGAGGATTAACACTGACCTTACTTGGTAATACTACACTATGAATCTGCAATTACAACAATTGCTGTACGCACAGTAGGCATTGAAGGAAATCACCAGGAACTGCAGGTCAGTGGACACACACACCAGGTTAAAGCACAGGGTCAGAGTATTCAGCTGTACCTCGCCAGACATCCTGCTGAGTCCCTCTGAGATAATCTGCATATGTTTAAATGCATCCCACATGTGAAACAACCACCGACTCGCCAGCACAGAAAATCACAAGATGAATTATGGGCTAGTGAACCTACCAGTGTGCCAGTTGCCATGACAACAAGGCCACTGTTGTCTAGTCATCACCTGCAGCAGTGGCCCCTTTAATGAATCAAATTAACCTGGTTCGTCCCACAGTCCCCTGTTCGCCACAGGAACAGGGAACAAGCTAATAGATTTAGATTACAGTAAGATAACAACTGAATGACCTTGTTAAAATCGTAGAATATACTGTATAAGCTGTCACATAAACCTCTATACTGAGCTTGTACTGCGCCATGTGAGCGCTGGACGCTGCACTATTGATTGGTTTGAAAGTCGACAACTGTTTACCATCTATCAAGGCTTCAAGTCATTACTACTATGCAGATAAATGGTGCCTGTTAGTCATCTGTACTCATTAGTGTATCGATCTGCTCGGATTGATGTTGCCAGGCACACAGTGTAACATCTGTGATTTCCTGAGGCAGGACTTTGGTAGGTAGAACTCAGGCAGAATGATACATTATACATACGCCATAGAAACGACGACAAAGAGGAACAATTGTGAACAAAAAGTGTTACATAACCCACAATATGTTTCGTATTTCACACAAAGTTTGGTGACAGCTTTGGACACTGTTGGTGCTCTGTCAGCCTCATGAGATTTCGTTCAGGTGCCAAGTGCTTCCTGGCGGCCTTTTCTGCACTGTCCAGTCAAACTCATCCCAGTCCATCTCAGTCAGAATCATCCTTCCTTAACTAACAGCTCTTGCATAACCTGGAGCTGTGTCCTGTTAGAATACATGACACATGCTGGTCCCACTAGGTGCCCAGCATAAGGGGTGACGCGTCCCTGCGAAGGCGTAGGGTTATGTGCTTTCTTTCTAACAAAGGCCGTCAGAACTAAGGACAGTTTTCACCCATGCAAATATTTTCTGCTTCTTGTTTTTGAACAACTTGAGCAAGAAGGCACTTACACAGTGTCTTACGGAGGATGGAGACATTTGTTTACCACTTGAACTTCAGGCAGAAAGTGGGGCTGGACTTCAGTAATTCTAATAACCTTCCTGCAATGGCCTCTTGAGTGTGTGATAGTTTACACATGTTTTTCTTTGCTTAAATTAATGATGGACTGATTTTACTCTGTACATTATAAATTAGCAGGTGTCACAGGCTAACTTTTGTCAAGCCAGTCTGAACGGAAACATTCCAGGACTCCTCGTGGCTCAGATGAGAGAATGTCAAAGCTCAGTGCAGGTACTGTGGATAAAGTGAAATAGAACAGTGTGAGGCGCTCTGGTCAACGCTGGCCTATAGGGATATAGGGAGTTGGTTTGGATAGGTAATGGTGTTAACTACCATAATGCTTCAACGTCTAATTCTCAGCCATCATGTACGGTGCTGAAAATCAAAGGTGTCCATGTCGACCAGTGGTAGTGTAATAATTTGGGTCTTTGAGATCCAGTCATCGTGTTGACAGTAGGCACTGCAGCAGAATGCAGAGTCACCTACATCCAGAGTTTTGCCGTGTATTTAATAACACAAATACACAGCAACACTCTACGCTGAGAACCATTTTACATAACCCAAAACAATCTTGCCTACAGGTACGTCTCCCTTTGAAAGCTTTGCTGGTTGAGGGTTCTTTACAGTCTCACATGGATCGTTCACTGTGACAACATGCAGAGAACATGACAGGACTGAACAAATAACAGCAGATGTCAGCTGATCAATTTGCTCATCACACCTGAAATGGCCAGCTGTTGAAGTCACAGTGACACCAGAGTCGCAGTGTTTGTTTTAGATAGCAGCATCCTGCCTAATCCATAAGAATTACTGCTAAATCTTACTCTGGCAATGCTGTGCATCAGCGATTAGCCACTTCCCAGCAAAGGTCATGCACTGTAAAAGAACATACTAAAATTAATCAACTCCTGGGTGAAACACGACCCAGAACCGTGACTCAGTTTTATATTATTTCTTTTTCTAAGCAAGCTCCAAGCGTGGTGGTGATGTCTCCTCTCTACAATTTATTGATTGGCTACAATTAAAAGCTGCTCTATGTGGGATTTGTTGGGTTTAGTGGTGTCAGGTCTTAAACCTTACTTGTGCCTTGAGATAACTGCTGTGAATTGGCGCTATTCATTAATCTTCTACCGCTTCTTCCCCACAGGGGTCACGGGTGTGCTGGAGCCTGTCCCAGCTGGCTATGGGCGAGACACACATATAGACGCACACACTCACACCTACGGGCAATTTAGAGTTTCCAGTTAGCCTAACTGCAGGTCTTTGGACTGTGGGAAACAAAACAAGAGAACAAGATTAATACTGAGTCTGACCAGGAAGGTTATAATTATGGACTTCACTTAACTCACTGTGCTACTGTCAACATACGAGCATAGACCAGTAGATGGAAAGATGGAGAGACAAGTTACAGGGGAGTAGTGGATATGAAGACAGTAGGAGAGAATGAGGGGAATAGACCAGAGATGAGGCAGGTGCAAGCAGGGTATCCTTAGAGTGAGGTAATGAAGAGGGATGAAGAAACACAAATGCATCATAATGAAGAAACCAGGAGGGCAAAACTAGATCCGAGGCTCAGAAGAGACTCCTCCACAAACACTTTACTCCACGTGTTTCTAGTCTTCTAGGGCCTCTGCCCTGCCGCTGCTTGGTTATCTAGATAACACATTCAGTCTGTTCATTTAGTCTTGACTTACTCCAAACTTGTCTAAGCTGAAATCTCCCAGCTTGTGATCTGCTCAATATGCTTTATGTACACAACCAGCTGGTATAATTGGAAAACAAGCAGGGTTGGACCTGATGTGTTTGTGTGTAGTAATCAATATTATATCAAGAACTGTCCAACATAAAGAAGGTAATAGCCCATAATGTCTTTATGAAGGTCAGTTGATTAGGAACATTTCAAAAATGTTGAAAGCTTCTTCCAAGTGCAGTTGCTAAAAGCATCAATCTCTTGATGAAACTCTCAGGAGGACTTTCCCAGTGAAGAAGAGAAGAGAGCTGCTTGTGCCAAGAAACATAAGGAATGAACATTAGTCCAGTGGAAACCTGCACTTTAGTTTATAGGATCCAAATGAGGCACTGTCACAATGATCAAAACACACTTCTGTTCACATGTTAGGCCTGTTTGATCACAAGCATCACAAGCAGCAGACCATAAGGCCTCTACAGTCACAACATAAGCCCACTGAGACAGAGCCAATAATCAAGATGTGAAATTGTATTATTTTCATACTCAAATCTAATCCACTGTTCATGTTAACTGAAAAACCTATACTAAAGCACAATTATTACTGATGAGTGATGACTTAACAACATCAGCATGAATTAGATTAGTCACGATAAGGTCTGACCTCCTGCAGCCATCACACACCAGCAGGCGGAGAGCAGGAAACATTCCAGGAAGAGCTGGGCAGGATAGATGACAGCTTAGTCCACTGAGAGCAGAAACAGACACACTGTTCACATACAGCAAAGACCACTGGACTGGGATGTAGGGGCCCGGAAAGCCGGACTCGGTCACCGGGTGTGTGCCCCCCGCTTCCCCAGGGTGATGGGATGAAATGCAAAAATGATTTTATATAAACAGAAAGAATATACTACATCTCAAATTCCTTGTGTTGATTTTGCTTTTCCAACAAGTTGGATTTTGCCACATTTTTATTATATTATTATTATTATAGCTCATTATTAGATGTGTGTTCTTCCACTAAAAGCAACACATGTAGTCCACGTCATGCAATCAGCGTTGCAGAAACAGTTCAACCTTCCTCTTCTCCTCCTTGTACTGTAGCTGTTCTTGCTGATTACGGAAGACAAACAAGCTGCACTGTGCACCAAAACACATGCACACACATGCGTTGGCTTATGATGTCATCTTACTTCAGCGCCCACCCCTCCAAAAGAGGAGCCTGCTTTACAACAACGCAAACAAAATCCTTGACGACGAGCTTCTATGCAGCTCTCCCTTCCCTCTGTGTCTGAGTTGTTTCTCACTAACTGGTTTGCTTACCAGCGCCTGAGTCTGGCTTCCTGCCCATGATCCACTCACACAGCCAGTCATGGCCAAACAAGGTTTTCCCAAAGCAGCGGGGCTTTACAGTTAGTTGTATCAAGACTTCACTTCACACAGTAATGACATCTGCCACAAGCAAACCATGACTTACTTTAACATCGCTGCCATAGCACAGGAGTCTTTATATTTTTCCACATTGATGAATTCCTATCTATGTATTACATTTTTCATGAAGGCACGTTACACAAACCTTTACTCATTAACAACTAGGCTGGTGTTCAGTAATAAAACACTCCCGCCAACACTTACATTTACAGAAGGCAGAGCGAATGCCTGCTAAAAGCTTTTAACCAAGCAGAGGACAGTTAGGCCGTGCAGCTGGGGCTGAAGGGCAGCATGGGAAGTCTGCAGGTCCTGGGTATGGAGCAGCCACAGACCGCTCAGCCTGCCCTGAGGCCTGGCGGCCACAATATTAAAACCTCAGTGAAGTTAATGTGATAGTTTTTTCTACCAGTCTGGTGTATTTCATAGCTTTATAGCTTATTTACTGAGCTGCATATTGTTTTGATAAAATGATTCAGAAAGTTAATTAAATGGCCTGATTGACCCAGCTTTTTACAGCAATCACACACAAGCTCCTCCAGAAAAGTGTCTTAATAAATATTACATAAATTTTTGAAAATAATAGACCTTTTTACATAAGTCAATCAGGGGAGAAGCAGGGATGGACAGACAACATCTTTCTGTCATTATCTGGCTGACTCACATCTCTACTGCATGAGTACAATGAAAACAAGGCATCACAGTCACAGGGAGCTGCACCGAGGGATCCCACTCAATCATCTCCCTCACACTCACTGTAGAATACAACAACATGTCCATGTTCCCAATAATTAAACAGAAAACAAAGTGAACCACTGCCAAACATTCAAAGGTTTTATCTAAATAAAATATTAATAAAATAAGTTCACATCCAAATACACTGACTTGACTGTGAAGTCATATACAACATGAGATACACATGCTTAACCCTCACACAGCCTTCGAGGGGTCAGAATGAAAACAGGGGGCTCGAAGCTCAAAAACCACACAAGGGTTGGATAAAACAGACGATAAATCCCAACAAGCTTTATCTAGATGAACGGTTGGATCAACTTGTTCATCATACACCCACCAAGGCTGTTTGATCCAACCCTTGTGTGTGTTTTTGAGCTTTGAGCGCCTCCTAGTTTAAAGTGGGGTCGTTTGACCCCTTGAAGACCCCGCAAGCCTTAAAAAAAGTGTGTGTGTGTGTGTGTGTGTGTGTGTGTGTGCTCTCTGGCAGCACAGTCCAACGAGGCAGCTGCTGGGTTGAAGGATGTTTGGCAGAGTATTTTATAAAAGGAGAAATGAGGGCAAACTTCTGCAAAAGATAATTTTACAGTCTAGTAGCAGCACTGCTCAGAAAATATAAGCTTCAGTTGTCTTCAGAACCTCCTGCAGTTATCTGCAAAAGGAGCACCTCCCAACAACAGGGGGTCAGGAGCATCCACATGTGAAACCTAACACACTAACCATGACGTTAACATGCTTTTCACAAAGGTTCACTTTACTGGAGCATTTTATTGTACTTTTACTTTGCTACAATTCCTAAAAACAGTTCAGATCCTAGGACACAGCCAGGCCAAATGAAATGCCGTGCTGTACATCCTTGCTCCGGCATGTTCAGAACATTTTTTCTGCAGTTTTGGACGAGAACCAGCAGTCGGGAGTGGAATGACTCGCACGATGACCTTGCTGGGGAGGAAGCTGACTGAACGCTGGAATCCAGAAGTGAGGAGCATAGGAGAGGAATTGCCAGCGAGCAGCTGCAGGAGACAGTTATGACACGTGTCGCATTTTCACCTTTCTGTTAACATTTGGTAATAGTTGGTGTTGGGTTTAAATCACCAACAGAGCTGATTACACCTGGAGATACGGTTCAATAACAGTAAAATTATGTACAGGAGTCGCGCAAAGTTTTACCTGTACAAGGGGAGATCGGTGGGATCTCAGTGTGTTACCACTTCACCCAAACTCAGACAACTCCACCGAGCTCCTCCTGGTTCAGCTTTTTATTCCAAAGAAGACGCTGCATCTCAGGTACGTTGAAAACACTTCGTTCTCGTGTTAGCAACCCGTGCGGTTGAACGTTTGGAGAAGCAGTCACAAAATGGATGGAACAGGCTGGAAGGTCAGTCCAGGTTCACCATATGGCTTATAACCGTGAGTCACACTATTTCACACAAGCCAAGAATAGTCAGATAAAACCCCAAAGTCCTCAGTGATCACAGATCAACGGTGTGATAGAAGCGCCGGCCACAGTGTAGGCACGTGGAGCTAGAAGCTCTTCATGGTGAGGAGAGGCTGGGACCCACACTGTCTCAGTAACATGTACAGCAATAATCCTTTCTTGAAAGAACAGATGCATGACATCATCCTGTCCAGTGTTTGTGTTGCCTGTTGACTGTAATTGTTCCTAAGGGTCATCTAAAGTTTAGTGAGTGCAGAGCTACTAGCAGCTGGGGGTTCTGTTTTACGGCCACACACAGGAAATGTGATGTGCCGTGTGAGGGCGAGCTCTCCTGGTACAAAGCACACAAGCAGAGTTTGTGCAGACCCTGGCGATGTCTCCGTGCTGCGTGCAGTACCAGACGCCACACTGCAGGTTTGTCTCTTTCAGTTCGCCTGAGAGCGAACAACTGTCAGCTTAGTTCATGGAGTGTTGAGCAGTGTGAACATGGGGACATGAGAAGGAACCTGGGCGATCTGCTGACCCGTCTGTGGCAGAGAGGCAGCACATAGCGGACCCAAATGCACATCCTCACTCCCCCCATGTGGCCTCTCTGGCTAATCGCCCCTGCAACTGGGTCGAGTGTGACTCTTGGCAACCGAGCGGGCTTGCAGAGCATTTACTGTGGCGGGTTTGGTCAGTTGACTGGTTTCTAACAAGGTCTGGAGTTTGTTTCAACACTTCTGGTGGCCCTCTGCTCATCATGACGTGCAGAACTACATGATCCCATGCACAACTCACTGGCATCTTCTGCTACCAGGATATAGTTCTGTTTGGTTTTCTCACTGCAGTTATGTTTCTTGCCCCTGTTTACAGCTGCATTATGGACAATTACAATATATAAGGACTCCTCCACCACCTCCACCTTGTCAGTTCGACTCTGGTTGAGCCATGTGTCCTTGCTTGGTTGTTCATCATTCTTGTCACCATCTCATACGTCTCTCTCTTGTTTTCTTAGTTTATTCGATGACTGGGAGGGCTGCAAGGGAAACAACGGTGGGTTCCACACTGCATTATTCTTGGCCCTGTCATACTTCACCACTTCCACCAGAGTGAAGTTAATGTTTTTAGTTCTATTTTTTTGCCAGCGTCCACCTTCATCCTGAATGTTCCCACAGTACGCTTCCTCACCTTGATCCTTTCTCCTGGCCTCCACGTCAGTCCTGCTTCCACTACACCCAAATCACTGCCACTTTCTGCAGTAGCACATTTGTTGTGACGTGTTAAATCTGTTCACTGAGATGCTGCAGCAGAGAATTTCTTTTACTGTCTTTAACTGTATAGAATGAGATTTTACACCTTCTCCTCAGCAATTCATTGTAATTCAGTAAGGATTTTTAGATTTCTTTTTATAATGGACAAGCTGGTCTACTGCAGATGAACACGTTAACGTCAGTATACTTCGTCTCCTGTGGGTTTGGTCTCTGAGTAGCTTCCTCGGCTCTCTGCTGCCATCTGGCAGCCGCCCACAGTGTGCCGTCACTGAGACCAGCAGCTAGAACTCACCTATCTACAGACGTGTTGGGTCGTATCGTGTCGAGCATATTTCAAGAATGAACAGTTCACTTCCATGTCTGTTTTACTCCGCTTCTTAAATCGGCTGACAATCCAGTGACACAGTGGCAGTAAATAAACAGCTGTATAAAGCTTCATTTTCAGGTCTGAACAGTTGAATATAAAACCATGTTTAATATAATGTAACTGTAAATTGTTCTGGGTGCTTTGAAAAAAATTAAAATATCGTCCCTCCTGTTTTTCTTTTGTGTTGATATCAGACTAAACTGTTTGACGTCATATGTTGACTTCCTCTTTGATTAGTCGCTGTGCTATTGTTGACAGTCGTGGCAGAGCTTCAGCCCACAGACTGACGGCCTGACGTTCTCTGTGGCACAGAGTGAAATTCAGGTATCCTGCTGTCACGCTGCCACCTCTGCGCTTGTTCGTAGATGATGTTCTGTTCGTTTTTCGTCATATGTTAAGGCAGCATTGTTTAAGGTCACGGCTTTCACCTCGTAGCTCACCTCGACCTCATTCAGAGATATGGACTAAAGGGAGGTTCGCTATTGTTCTGTTGCATTGTAAGTCTTACCTACATCTGCAAGAAAATGAATTTAAACTTGCATTAAAACTGGAAAGGCTATCAAACCTATTCAAAGCAGATGCCACTAAGCTGCCAGCACCATTCTCACACAGCGTGGAACATGGTTCCATGTTTTCTTTAGGGTTATTACTTGTTGATTTATTTTGGAACCACATACATACATGTCTTGCTATCTCCTGACCACGTGAGAACAAAGTGATTTCACACAATATTTAAACATGGTTGACGCAAAACAATCACTAGTCGCAGTTAGACAGAGGGTCACTTAAATTTCTGAATATAAAATGGGATTCAGTTGTTCCACCTTGTTCTTTACACGGTGTTTCCTCTTATCCGTCTCTAGTAATAAAAGCCTCTCCAGTACCAGCAGGTACAGTAGAGGCCTGCTGCCATGAGGAGGACGACCAGCAGGGCGACAAACAAGGCGCAGCCGATGACGGTGGCAGCGATGGCCCAGATCAGCGTCCTTTTGGACGTGTCGATCAGGGGGGTCTTGAGGGCCATGCGTGCCCTGCGTGCCCGCCGGCGGTCCTGCGGAGGGTACCTGGCCAGGTTGACCCTCTCCATACCCAGGGAGCGGATCAGACAGGCCTTGTGGTGGCTCAGCTGGTCAAAGGTGTGTTTACCATGGTAGCGGCCCATACCACTCTGACCTGAAGGGACACAAACAAGCCATGTGTTTTCAAACAAGAGTAGTTGTTTAAGGCCATTCTGAAAAAGACAAATGTGTGAGGACTGATGATGACATGGAGATCAAAACACACCAGGTATTCCTCTATGTATCTCTATGTGCATCTCTGCTGTAGATAGTTGGAGATGTATTATTTTTTGTTGTTTTGTTGTTGGGAACAGAGGCCCAGTGAATGTTCATCTACTGTAACTAGAGACAGACAGTAATGTGACTTACCAACGCCACCGAATGGGAGAGAGCTGAGTGTGTAGTGCATCATTACATCGTTGACTGTTACTCCTCCACTCGTGGTCTCCTCAATCATGCGCTTTGTAGCCTTTCAGAGGCAGGTGAAGAAAGTGAAAGATGAGGTTTAGAAATCACAAACAGTTTTACTCTGTGGCTGCATCCTCTCACCTTCTTATCAGTGCAGAAGATGTACAGGGCCAGAGGTTTCTCTCTCTCATTGACAAAGCGAATGGCATCGTCCATGTCGCTCACAGTTACAATGGGCAGCAGGGGACCAAAGATCTCCTCCTGCATCAGTCTGGAGTGTGGGGGCACATCCTTCAGCACTGTTGGGGCTTTAAGGGCAACAGCAGTGTTCATTAGGATCCAGTACAGAGCAAACAAGACTGCGTGTTTGTGTAATCTGTGTCATCCTACCAATGTAACACTGGGAGGCATCACTCTGCCCCCCCAACACAGGGGTGTATCCCTCCATCAGACCAATGACTCTGTTGAAGTGGCGCTGGTTGACGATACGACCGTAGTCAGGTGAGCATTTAGGATCAGCACCGTAAAATTCCTGGAGAGTTTCAGAAGGTCAGAACAGTTTAAGGTCATGGTAGGACCCTCACCAGACGGGTAGAGATTTGGTGAGTCTGATTTCTATACGTTACCAGTAGAGTTTGTCGGATGCATTCCACCACTCTGCCCTGGATGCAGGGCTCACACAGGATGTAGTCCGGTGCGATGCACGTCTGGCCACAGTTCACAAACTTCCCCCATGTGATCCGACTGCAAACAAACCAAGTCCAGGGGCACAAATTTACAGTGCAGCATCATTTAGACATCTGAACCTCTTACCGCTTTAAGCTGTAAACATCATGTTCACCGTGTTCAGTTCAAGGCTTCACGCTTAGCTCTTAAAAGGATCACAGACACCGAAGCTGTTTGGCTCTGTGTTGAGGTGAAAGCTGCTGACACTGCTACTTCACTTCTGTGTATGTTTTACTCTGTCTTGTGAATCAGCTCACTATCAAGTGCAACAGTAGTGTAACCACTGCACAAAACATCATAAACTGCATCTTTAAGCATAAGTGCACTCCACAATGTAATAAGTGTAAATTGTACTGGGGTGGATTCTGACATATGATTCTAGCTGCTGGCTAAACTGCTGATACGTGCTACTTGGATGATTTTCATACCGGCAGGCGATCCTGATGTCACAGTTCTTGTCAATGTAGCAGGGACTCTTCCCCCCGAGCTCCAGCGTCACTGGGGTGAGGTGACGAGCTGCAGCCTCCATCACCAGTTTCCCAATGACGCTGCTTCCTGTGTAGAAGATGTGGTCAAACCTCAGCCTCAGCAGCTCCTGTGTCTCTGACACGCCGCCTGTCACCACAGGGTAGAGATCCTGAACATGAACATCACAGGCAGTTTGTCTAATGTCTGGCATGACACTGGTTTCCATAAAGACAACTCTGGTGGGAATTAAGAAAGCAACATCGTCACTTTTACTCCTGGTGTGGACTGGGACTTGCAGCACGCCCTAACAGAGGAGCCACTTGGACTCACTCTGTGTTAGCATGTGGCTCTGTTACAGCAGCTCTCAACATATCATCAACAATAGAAGCTGGTGTTCAGACCTTGTCCAGATAGCGAGGCAGCAGAGCCCGGAGGAGGAGGGATGAATATTCACTGAGCTCTGACGGCTTCACCACAGCTGCGTTGCCTGCAGAGAGGGAGACAATGCAGGAGGATTTTATCCTGTGATGAGATCACCAAGTGACAGAGAGCAAACAAGCGGAGGCTGAGTATGCTGAGCAGGCGGACAGCAAGCCTCTCTCCCAGTTTCACTCTCGCCATCCCCTCCAGCAGGAGGAACTGTCTCAGAGTGGCGTTTCATCTTAGGTTGGCACAAGAAACCCTAAACATGCAGCATTATCAGAACCACGGAGAGCTATTGAGCACATTAGTTTAGCTACTGTTCAAAGCTTTAACGCTATGGACACATTTTAGTAAACACTGTTTCAAAATTTGCACATTTCTCTTCTGTTGCTTTCTTCCCGGTCCTCTCAGAAATATTACACTCAATAGTTGCACCATGTCCATCAGCTAGTGTGTAACTGCAAGCTTGTTGTGGACCATGAAACTTGGACTAATCTCACTGTTGGGTGTGAAATTCACTTTATAAATCCACCTGATGCTAATGAAATAGAGCTGTGGTATGTGGTAGGAATGTGGTGTTCCAACACATAACATTCAGTCCTGTGCAAAAGTTTAGACAGGTGTGATGCTTGGCCCCACAGAGCCCTGATCTCAGCATCATGTGTGTCTGGGATCACATGAAGACAGAAGGATGTAGAAACCCTACATCCACAGAAGATCTGTGGTTAGTTCTCTAGATGTTGGAACAACCTACAGCCCAGTTCCTTCAAACACTGTGAACCTGGAAGATCTGCTGCTGTTTGAAGGCAAAGTGTGGACACAGCAAACACTGATGTGGTTTAGATTTCTCTGCTGTTCATTCACTGCATTTTGTTCATTTATGGAAATAAATGTGTAACACTTTAATTTTTTAAAGCTTTATTTGTTTACAGCATTTTTTCACACCTGCCTAAAACGTTTGCACAGTACTGTGTGTGTTCTTCAACACATTTGATACCAGCTTCCCTCCTCTTCACGCAGATACAGCCACCATCCCCTGATCTCCTTCAGCTCCCTCCACCCAATCTTCACATCACCCTACAGCAGCACCCATTCACAACCAGCCCCTCTCCCAATCATCAGACCACCTGAACATCAGGAAAGCTGCAGGACCAGACAGAATCAGCCCCAGACTTCTCAGGAACCCTGCTGACCAGCTCTGTGAGGTGGTGGTTGACGGCACTGGGCTCCCTCATGGTTCTGTGCTCTCACCTTATACTGTTTTCTTCTGAGCTGCTTAACAAGTGAATTCCACCGATGTTGGATCAATAAAGATTAATCTTTAAAATTAATTTTAAAAAATTTCAGGAGTTACAATTCAATATAATGTAGTGTAAACAAGGTAATAGAATTTTAAAGTCCAGGTTAGCTGTCGATCAGTGAAGAACACCACATAATATTGGAACCAAATAAGTCTGTTTACAGGTGTGTAAGGTCTTTAACCTCACTTAAACTGAATCAAATTGAATCTAGTCGGAAAGGGTTTACAGAAACAAACTCACAAAATGGAACCCAGACAGAGAACTATTATTTCATACTTAAATTTGTTTAATCCAAATCATTTTTTGTTAAAATTGATACAGATACAGAAGATAAACGCAGGAGAGACTGTGGTGTATCAATATTTTCACACACCACTATAGTCAAAGTAATGTGAATTATGGGCATATCACTATAGAATAGTAATGTATTTTAAACTAAATATTTCAATTCACCGTGATTTTACATTCTGTTCTCCATTAGAATTTAAAATCCTGAGGACACTGTTCGATAATTTCACTATAACCTCCTAGTTTTATTGCTTGTTAGCTGGACAGAGGCAGAAAAAAAAACTGACAATGCGTGAGCTCGATTAAAGTCTGAACTATAAAGATTGAGAGGAAACGGAAGCGGAAATGTTACTTACCTGCAGCAATAGCTCCAACCAGGGGCGTGAGGGTGAGAGCCCAAGGATAATTCCACGCTCCAATGATTAGCACCACTCCCAGTGGCTCTGGTTGGATGTAAACCTCGTCTGATAGCGTGAAGAGGTTCTTCTCTGCAGGTCGAGGAGCTGCCCACTCCTTCAGCTTGTCGATAGCCAGTTTGATCTCGTTCTCGATTCCAATCAGTTCCAAGAGTGGAGTATCGTACTGGCTCTATAGAAAACCCAGCACTTTGTTAATTAGACACGGGAACATAGTCTATGCAACAACATGTGTCCACGCACCCTGTTGACGTCCTGCTTGACAGCTGTGGAGATCTCCGTCTCTTTCTCAGTGATCATCCTCTGCAGGGCTTGAAGCTGCTGCAGTCTAAACTCCACAGGTCGAGTCCTGCCAGTCAGGAAGGCCTCCTTGGCCCGGTGCACTGCCTGCCTCTCCATTCAGCTGAAGCACAGGAAAATGCTGGTGAAAGTGTACGACAGGCATGATGTACTGTTGTATATTACCTTCTGAAATAATACAAATGCTGTAACAACCAATAACTATATTGTAGCTGGGCTGTCCCAAGCTGTTTTGGCAACTGGTCCATATAATCTTTAATTTTTGATTCTTAAACAACTGAAAATGACAAGTTTTAATCTAACATCATCATAGTAGTTACAGTAAACACGTTACAACTAGTGTAGAAAGAACTTTAACGGCATCACCAATGACGACGTGAAAGAGCGTTCATTAGCTAAATAAACACCACAGCCGGGACAGAACACTTCCATTCTTTGTAACTTTGTAACTTGACATTGGAGAAAATATTGTCATTTCAGATTTGTCTTGTAAATACCGGACAAAATGTGGCAAATATTTTTTCTCGTAATAATCCAGGGACATTTTGTTCTCCGTCCCTTGTCAAGACACATAAGTCACCTACAACGTGCCGAACTTGATTTGAAAGAAATAGATAAAAATGGAACTGGCGTAATTATTTTATGTTTCAACAGCTGCTATATTCATAATAACAGATCATCATTTAGCAGTAATTTATATTGGTACTTGCAAAGTAACTAAAGCAGTTAGATAGTGGAGCAAAAATATTGTATCTCCCTGTAACGTGACAAACATAAAAACATTAAATGCAAGGACATCGAAATTGTATTGCATTAAAGAAATATACTTAGTTAGGCTACTTACCACCTTTACTCAAAGCTAATGTACATCGGATTTGAAAGCCTGTATAAGGGCTTAGATCTTGCTTTTCAGGAGTTGTATCTGATCGTTTTATGTGCGACATGCTGACCAACCAAAACACGAAGACATAACAGTTATTCATGAACAAAGACAACACAGAAGAAATAAACTTACTGTCTACAGAAGCTCACGCAGACTGCACATCCAGTGCCTCCTCCAGTGTGAAATACTGGTGAATATTCCACCACTAATCTGATCTCACAGTGGTTCAGATGTCCCACACGCTGTGGGCTCACTGCCTGACTGACTCACTCACTCAGTGCTCTGTTCACTGTCAGTCACAAAGCTCTAGGATCAGTTTACCGAGAGGCTTGGTCTCTGGAACGTCAGAGCTCAACCCTCCCCAGCACACACACAAACACACATTCAAAGCAGCTTCTCTTTATTTAATAATTACATAACTAGGTTTTGCTCAGGGAATTGTGTTTTGTCCTTAACAGCATCTCAACCACAGTGGCCATTACATTACAACAACATTGGGATCTGGTTGACAGTACGCCACTGTTGAGATCCATGAAGTCAGCACTCACAATCACATTTAACCTTGATGACAGAATAAAGGACAATAAGAGGTTTGAGTCCATGTCTGTTTAAATAAACCACAATAACAAGACATCTGAAGCAACAGTTAAAAGACGAGTGATATCACTGCAAACAGGTTCTAAGATACTAAAGGTGGATGACTATGTTGTAACAAAGTACAACCTCCATTTACATGGTCACATTAAAAAAATACAGATGAGGATTTTATAGGAACATTGTACTAAAAATTTTAATAGAAGCTCAAGCTGTAAAAGAAACCAAATGTTAAAAAAAAAGATAGTGTCTATTAATGAAAAATGCTACTGACCAGGACATTACATGAATGCGACAACTGTTATAATAACCCGCTCCAACACAAAAGGTCACAAGGTCACTGGTTTTCTGCTTCTCAGCCTGATCGTAGGAACCTCTGCAAGACACAGGATATAGTTTGGCAATCAGAGAGGTAACCCATAGTTTAACAGTTCACAAGACGACAAGTGTAGATGTCAACAAAGGTGGTGGGACTGACCAAAACAAGGGGACATTTATCAGAATACAATGAAGCATGCTGGGTAATTAAAGGGAGGTTAGATAAGGAGGCATTCTGTGCTTACATTTTCTAAACAACGCCACACATTGTCTGCTGGAGACAAAGCTACTGCTGTGCTAGGACATGGGGCTGTGGAATTGTGGGTATGTCAGAGGAGGAGAACTCATATCTGGGTGTGTTAGGAACGTGACTTAGTTATTATTTAAAAACAGACAAAAAGCCCACTGTTACTATTTAGACACTTGTCTTTAACAGCTAAAAAGTAAGGACAAAAGAGAACCCGAAAACATGCAAGAAAATCACAAGCGAATCCTGCTTTAGTGGTGATCATTGACACCAGGAACAAACATGATGAATCAGTTAAGGGCTAATTAAAGAGAAAATAAAGACCATGTTCCTGGCAAAGGCAAAATAAAATCAGTTGAACTGGATGCACATTTCAGGTTCCTCACCTTCACCACAAACGCTGCCAAGGCAACCAGCATGACCAGCCTTGCCCTGCGATGCAGCCTAGAAACATTCACTTGCTTGAGAAATAAGAATCGAGCCCAACTCATTTTCTTGGCAGTGTGCGGTGGGTATCGCATGCTGTTTACTCCCTCCATGCTCAGCCGTTTGATCAGACAGCTGCGCATGTGGCTGAGCTGATCAAAGCCGTGCCGACCATGGTAGCAGCCCGTGCCACTGTTACCTGAGAACGAAACAGGAGCATTCGTTTTGGCTGATTCTTGCAAACTTAAAGAAAGAGCTTGATACACTCACCCACTCCTCCAAAGGGCAACGCACTGACAGTAAAGTGGACCAGACAGTCATTAGCCAGGAGAGCTCCGCTGGACGTCTCTGCGATAACCCTTTTGATCAGCTGTTTGTAACAGAGAGCAAACCAATCAAACGGAGAAGTGGAAGGAAAAGGTAACATCAGGAATAAGCTCAACGGTCATAAAATGCCTATGAGGACTTCTACCTTATTGTCATTTGAGAAAACGTAAACCACCAGTGGTTTCTCTCTCTCGTTGATAAACTGGATTGCCTCGTCCACGCCACTCACTGTGACAATAGGAAGCAGTGGCCCAAAGATCTCCTCCTTCATCACTTTGGACTCCACTTTAACATCCTTCAACACAGTCGGTGCTGCCGGGGTACAGGAAGCAGCAGGTCAAGCTTTACAGATACTGCTTAGATACAAGAGTGCAACTACACGGTCATGACAGCAGTTATAAATGAAGAAGCAAACCATTCACAGTCAACTTTTCATCTAATGGTGGTCAAGACGGTTTAATTAGGAAGCAGAATAGTGATTCTCGTGCTCATTTTAAATTGCATGCCACCACTGACAATCAATTCAGGTAAAATTAGTCAACACCAACAGTTCAGTCGGCTTCTTTAGGGTTAGCCAGTGTTTAACAAACCGTACTGTACCTATGTAGCACTGAGATGCATCGCTGTCTCCCCCAACAGCAACGGTGCTGCCCTCCATCAGTGTCATAATCCTTTTATAGTGTTGCAGGTTGATGATACGTCCGTAGTCCTCAAAAGTCTTTGGATTGTCTGTGTAAAACTCCTGCAATGTGTCACACAGAATATGTGCTATAGTATCTTCAGGCTACTTTTAATCTCAAAATAAAATCTTCAACTGTAATAAAAGACCAAAACACTTATCAACATAAAAACATCCGATTTCAGACCAACTTTGATGCTCTTCTTGATCTCCTCCACTACTCTGCTCTGAATGGAAGGTTCACACAGGACGTAGTCAGGAGCTATGCACGTCTGTCCACAATTGACAAACTTTCCCCACGTAATACGACTGCAGTGGAAGACAAAGAAATCCCATAGTCACACAAGAATATATGTATAGCGCCCTAATCCTGAAAGGTTGTTCCTGGAAAATTAACCTCCTACACTACAAAATCTGCTAATAGATAACAGAAACATTTCATTTAAGGGAAACACTGACCGACACGCAACAGTGAGGTTACAGTTCTTGTCAATGTAGCAGGGACTCTTCCCCCCGAGCTCCAGCGTCACTGGGGTGAGGTGACGAGCTGCAGCCTCCATCACCAGTTTCCCAACTGTGCTACTTCCTGTGTAGAAGATGTGGTCAAACCTCTGCTTCAGTAGTTCCTGAGTCTCCAAAACGCCACCTGCTACCACTGGGTAGAGATCCTAGGAAAAGTGTAAAACATTCATCTACAGTTGCAATAAATGAAGACAAAGCGTTAAGACTTTACAAATATCAAACAAAGCAGGAAACTCACTTTGTCTAGATACTGGGGGAGAAGATTCTCCATGACCTTGGAGGAATGTGAACTGACCTCAGATGGCTTTATCACTGCTGCATTACCTGAAAAGCAGGAATGCGTTGGATGAATCAAACTAAACTAAATATGCTGGCTTTGTTGCATACCAATATGTAACATTTAATTTATTGCAATATATAAAGCCTATGTTCGTATGGATCTACTGTATGGCCATGGTTACATACAGTAGAGGCCCTCAGACTACTGGTTTACACTAGCACACCTGACATAGGAGCATTACATCAGGGGTGCAACAGGTCTCCAGTTTGTTGTTTTTGTGACAATATAAATGACTTGCACTGTGCACAGATGACTCACTTCAGCTACGCACAGGTATTAGAATATGGGACATTCCACTGCAAAATAGGTTGGAAGTGCCCAAGAGGCTGGAAGCAGATGCAGCAGGCGAGGAGGCTGTGGTTTAGGGTTGAAGTGCAACGAGACCATAAGAGAACCATTACACGCATAATGTACATAACTACATGCCTTCAGGCCTAGAGTTAGCACAACTCAAAAAACAGATGAAGCTCCTTATGCCAGGTCAATGATGCGAGTGTACAGTAGATTAATCTGTAGATTCTTCAGTAGTTTTAAAACGGGTGCAACCACCTCCATTATCCCCCATCTTCAGGTGGGCATCTAAGCAATTTATACCATCTAAACTGAATCCTCGTACCTATACCACAGACCACGTTAACACCTGTACATCCATCGGCAAACGTGCTGCACGCTGGCAGATATTAGTGTAGTTGATACCAGCAGCGATGGCGCCAACCAGTGGCTGGAGGGTGACGGCCCATGGGTAGTTCCAGGCCCCAATGATGAGCACCACTCCCAGAGGTTCTGGCTGGATGTAGACCTCATCTGCCACAGTGAGGAGGTTCTTCTCCACCGGCCGAGGAGCTGCCCACTCTGCCAGCCTGTCTATAGCCAGTTTGATCTCTCCCTCCAGTCCGAGTGTCTCAAAGAGCTCAGTCCCGTGTTCGCTCTGAAACACAAGTAGATTCACATCACAGATGGACTGCGTTCACCGGTTTTTAATCTTCTCAACTTGACCACGCACTTAGCTGTTGTGTGTGACTTAGTTTAATTACCTAGGCCAGTGACTAATGGTGGCCATGCATGCATATACCGGTAGTTCTCCTGCCTGTGTCTGTCCTAACTCACTTTGCCAGTGTCCCTTTTGACGGCGTCTGAAATGTCCTTCCTCCTCTCTGAGACGAAGCGAAGCAGACTCCGCAGCTGATGAATCCTGTGAGCCAGAGGCTTGGTCCGTCCCGTCTGGAAAGACTTCCTGGTCTGCTGTACGACAAGCTGTTCCCGGGACATCTTAGATGAAAAACGGTTAGGAAAGATCATCATTAGTGACCTGGAACGTTGTTAGCTCCATTCCTGCTAAACGTCAACCCTCCTGTGTGTCGACATTACGTCTGCGTTAAATCAACGCAGAATTGATGATACTGTCGACAACCACATGCGGCTCAACTGTGCAACAGATACTTCTTCCAAACAGGTTGGTTAGGTAATACAGCTACTAGCTGCCACATTCCCCAGCACAGACGCGTGCTTTAGTCAGATAAGTCAACATTTTGCATTTACTGAGTTCAGGATAATCGACGTCAGTGCTTCGTTAACATGAGTAACATTCGCTATCGCAAAGTATTGAATCGCGTTGTCCTTTTTAGCTTAGCTTAATTGCTAAGAGTTGCAGTGTTGATTGAAAGCACGACGACTATATACACGTTAAAGACACGAACCGCTGACATTGTTTAAAAAAAAAAAAAGGTACGATATATAAAATACGATATTACTTTTCTTCAGAACTTCTTTGTTGTAGGCACTTAAGATGTAGCTGGTCGGGACAACTAAATTAACCCCGATAACGTCAAGGGTGACACCAGCAACTGGCCCGACCCTGTGTCAATCAAGACTCTGGCACCAATAGGCATATACGTAGTCACCCAAGCCCCTCCCCCACAGCCATAACAACACGGACCAGCTTGTATTTCAGTGTCTGTCCACGCCTCCGTCTATGTGACGGGCGAGCTGCACTGTAGAGAGAGAGCTTTACTGTGTATAACTCCATATCTGAGAAAACTAGAGAAGCAAGACTGAAAAATAGTAACAAACAGTTTTTAAACAACAGACTGTATTTGAGTTTTATAAAGAACAAACAGGGATAACCCTCAGTGAGAAACAAGTAGAGCATTAACATTTCTCTGGGACATGGAAACAGTTGCATTTTCAGGGTTGTGACCAACACGTAGGAGAGGGAAGTTCTTCAAAATGCATTCATATCAAGCTGGAGAGGCGCAAACACAATAGGGTGCATACATTCAAGATTAGGGCTTCTATAGGGTAAAATGCAGACCCCCATGCTTTGCCTTCAAAAACAGTCCTTTAGTTAGTTATAGACAAAATGGTACATAGTAAAGTTTTTAGGTGGGTTTTCTATCGGCCATCTCCTTTTAGAGAAAAGGCTTTGAGTGGTTTAGAGTACTCATGACAAGGATGAAGGAAACGTTTAACCCAAGTATGTCTAGAAAAAAGAACAGTACATGAGAGAGACAGGCACAGAGTTTGCCGGATGCCTGCAAATACATTTATACACATTTTTACATTGGAAATGAATTTATTTACACCTGTACACAGGAGTAGGCCTGCGTTTGCTTTTCCATCTGCTGCACACCATTGGCCTTGCACTCCTGGCAAGCGCCTGTGATATATAAACAGTATTTACACTCTTACATACAGTAAATACATTGTTGGGAGAACAGCAGAAGAGTAGTGGGGGTGCTAGGCAGTGCAAGATTGTGAAAAATCAAATCTCAAATGAGGACACATTTATTTCAGGAACTGCTGTTAAAGTCTACTGAAGTATGTGTCTCCATCTAAACGAACAGTTCTGGTAGAAATCAACATCTCTAACATTGTTTTGGAGCTGCCACGACTTTTGTTTTACAGTTTGGCACACCAATGTGCCCCAAAAAACCATATGAAACTCTTGGCAGACATGAATAACATGTATTCACTTCATTCACGTACATAAAAAGATTTGTGCTAGTTGAGCCCCATAGCTCACTCCCCCCGAAAAAAGTGAACTACCTACAAATATTTACATGTTTGCAGACATCAAGTTTCTTTAAAAAAAATGCTGCGGCTACAAACAAAACATACAGAACTGTAGCATTTTTAATAAAATGAGACTTACTATCAAGGTAACTAAAGTATGACCATTCAGTTTAGCTATGCACTCCAAATGGGCTGCTAAATGCTGCTGTGGTGACAATGGAAGGACCTGCCACAGTGCCACCACAGCAGCAGTATGCAGGATCTGGTTTCCATCCAAATATCCAGACCTACACAGAGGCAAAGTGATCTGGATTCACACGAACCCTTCCTCTTTCAGCAAGGAGGTTGCCTGAGTCTACTACTTCCTAACAAAACAAGATGAACACCTCCTGAGTTTACTCTCATTTTATTTACCAGGACGTACTGCAAGTATTCTTTTTGTTCCTTTTGTTGTCATTCTAAATGTGTACTGTGTCCATTTCACTATACGAATTTTAAATAAACTACAGATATGACTGTTTTCCCCTGGTTGGTGTACCTTCAGGGAAATGTTTGCTTTCAGCCTAGTTGATCATGCACACACTGTAAAGCAAGTATGTTCAGAGAGTGAAGGAAGCAGGATTACAAAACTCTCCTGCCGCCTTCACATGTCCACTGTCAGAATTTGTACGGATGCATCTTTCCTCCTCTCAAATCACAATAAAGTGCTTGAGCTATTAACACAATAAAATTATCTGAAGATGTGACAAATTGACAGGTTCCTTTGCTCACATGGCTGTAACAGACGTTTGTGTTTTATGTAAAAGTCCACATCTGTTGCAGATTTCTTCCATGTCGCTTTAACATAATACTTGAATCTCCATGTTCTTCTGAACCAATAAATAAAAAGAACAGCAATTTAAACACTGTAAATAAGAGCTGATATCAACTACAGTAGTAAGCAGAATGAGATGCACATGACATGCATTATATCCATGTCTGGTTTCAGCCTTTATGTTTCCGGACCTGCAGTCGTCTTTGGTTGAAAACTTGTGCATCGGTCATATTTCAGTTCATGATGCAACCAGTACAACTAATGGAGACAAAAAAAGATAAACCTACGAAATGGAAAAAGTGCTTCAACTGCTACAAGGAGGAACAGTGGTTTTGTGAACTTGGTAGTCAATAGTCCCACATTGTGGTCCCTCTGAGTGTGTGTTTGAGTGAGGGTCTGCTACTCATACAGCGTGACAGTGCAGTAGCAGAGGGCAGAAATCCTGCGGTCCACACTGGCCTTGTCTGCAGGAAAAAAGACAGACAGAAGACCTTAAGTCATTAAAGAAATATGTAGGCTGTGCTACATGACAATCATGGCGTGTGGTTTGGGAGAGCGTCCCAAAGGATGACGTCCTTACATTTAATCACGTTCTCAATGTCAGTGGGGTCCTGTAAAATCTTAGACAAGCCATCCAAAAGCATGGCAGCCTTGCTGTAGCGGTAGGCGATATCCTCGGTCTGCTTGAACATCTCATCCAGAGCGGCTGACTGAACCTGAAGTAAATCAGGTAATGACTCAGTACCATAACAAATTCCTTGGTCTCATTAAGCACTGTGTGTGCGCACTCACCATCTCCACAGCATGATTATAGATTAGCTTCTCTGCAGTAACGCTGTTAATTTCATCCACAAAACGCTGTTTGTCAGCAAAGAAGTGGTTGAGTTTGTTTGTCAGCCGTCGACAGAGGGAGATGCAGCTTTTGTAACGGTCATTTAGATTCTTCACAACTGAAAGAAAACAGTGGGGTGGGTTTAGCAGAGTGCACTTGTAATGGCAGGTTAGATAAAGATAGCTTTAGTAGTTTATGGAACCTAGCTATATCTTTTTCAAGCTGATAATGTGATTCAACAGATTTGGCAGTTCTACCTAAATGCTGGCTACAGTTTAAAGTCCATACCCTGTTTGACAGCAGTGGAAGGGTTGAGTTTGGCAGATTTAATCTGAGCCTTTGCCAGGTGGAGGGAGGAGGCTAGGAGTTGAGCAGCCTTCATGTAGAGCACCAACTGCTCCACCTGCCTGTAGAGGGCAGCACAACCATTGTATTTAAGAACAGAAAACCTTTAGCTCTGCAGCAACACCACTGCACAAAAAGCCAGAGATACCACACTTTCCCTCACCCCCACTCTTTGCTGAGCTGGCTGATCTGGTCCACAACCACACTGTCGTGGGGAGGGTAGAGGGACGCGGCAGACACACCAAGCTCCGTCCCTCCTGCTCGAATTGCTGCCATCTCGAGGACGCAGTCAGTAAAAGAAAGCATCATCCGAAGGTGCATCAGTGTATCTGTGTGCTCACGCTGTAGCAGAAGTTCAAGTTTTCATTTAAAACCAAAAACTAAAAAATGCAATGATTTAAAAAGCTCTCCAATTGACCATATCGTACCTCCATGAGTGTCTCCTCAGGCAGTTCTGGGGCTTCAAAGGTTATGAATCCTTCCAGACTGGGAGGGGAGGTCCCATAGGGGACATAGCGTAGACTGCTGGGTGCCCCCTCTGCTCCAGGAACACCCTGCCCAAATCCAAATGCTCCTGGAGGAGAGGAGCCCATGGCCATGCCCGGAGGAGATCCAATATAGACCCGACCACTGGTGGAACACAAGGAGCCAGTCGAACTGTTGGAGCCCACTGAGGAGAATACATAAACAAAAACAGAAAGCCCATGTTACTGATGTTACTAAACAAAACTTTACTGTACTGACAAGTACCCTTGCTGGTACTACCTAACTGGTAAGGTCCTAACCTGAGGTGGTGCGAGGTCGGGTGCCCAGATGGCTGCAGGTAGGAGGGGTGGTGCTGTTGGGTGGTGAACCCACAGTGAAAAGCACAGTACGTGGACTTGCTGACCCACCCTGAGCCTGCCCACTGGGGCCTGCAGGGGCTTTGAGAAGACAACAATCATTCATTTGCTGTTCTTGGCATTACAATTGTTGATAGCTTTAAAATAAATCTGTATGAAGCAACAGTGTACATGACTGCCTTTTACTCATACCTGTGTCCATAGGTCGCTCTGTGTTCAGACTGTCAGTGCTACCCTGATACGCTTGTCCACCCAGAGTAATTCTAGTTGGCTGCTCAGACAAACGACCAGTACTAACAGACCTGCCAAGAAACATCAGCGTAACCTCAAAGAGCAGACAAATACATACTACGTACAAAATTACGTCGTCCATATATCTACTACATTTAAAGCTTAAGTACCAAGCTCAGTGAAAAAACAAACATACAAGACAAGGAACTTAAAACCAGATGTGTGTGAGACCATTAACCCTTTAAAATTGGACAATATGGTTGTAATGTATTTACTGTGCAGAAAACATTGTGAAACGTAAAATTAGGTAAAAGAGGTTTCAAGTTGTACCTGCCAAATGTCCGACTGGCCTCAGGTGCAGCCGACCGTCCAGTAAAGTACGGGCTACAGTGGTGAGCGCAAACATCTCGGGCATCTGCCAGTGTCTTGGTGGGCACCGGGCTGTCCGCCAGGGCCATTAAGTTGCAGGATGCCTGTGTTTTCGGAATCTTGAATGGTGCTGAAACAGTCTGTAACAAAAAGATATTTAATTTAGACAGCTGGCATTGAGCATTTGTAGATTTACTACTATTCCACTCACCTTGGTAGGAGAACCAATAATGGTGGGCAGGGGGGACTTCTGCAGCCAGTCGGACGTGCGTGGAGAGGAGCCCAGCAGCTTGGTAGGGGAGGAACCCAGGTTGGCTGGTCGGCCAAACTGAGGGGAGTGACTGCAGCAGGAAGAAGGCTGAACAGGGTCTGACAGCTGCTTGTGGAGCTTCTGTCTGGTCTGGTACACTTCCGTCAAGGTAGGGGCACTTTGGAGCCGAGCCCCCAGAAGCTGAGATGATGGGACAGGGGAACCTGGAGAAGGATAATGGAACAATCAGATCCAAGTAATAGCTTCCCATATTCACAAATCAAGCTTTGAGTGGGTTGGTAAAGGTAAGATGTGATTTAGCCCAATGAGCAGATTCAGTTTTATCTTCAAACTGACCTCCTGAAGAGCTCCGACTGCGAGGCTCTTGGTTTTGCAGGTGACAGCAGCAGTGACCCAGCTGCTCAGGGATGGTGCCCACTGCAAACATAAGTTATTACTACACAGTTATTTTAATAGTTTGATTGTGGATATGTTCATCAAATTTCTCAAAGTGTTGAAGATTGAAGAAGTGCCTAGACATGTCCGTACCAAGAGGTGAAGGGGAATAGGGCCGGGAGCTACCAGTAGAGAGACGTCGGCCCACTGTCTGAGGAACGTCTCCAGAGCTGGGAGACCCTGACCCCACTTTAGGAAACCCCATAGGGCTAGTGTTAGAGCGTCTCACTGTGCCAGATCTAGAAACACAAAGACAAAAAAAATTGCAGGATCAGCGATCACCCAGGCAAAACGCTGCACTAACCTTGTATATGAATTGTACATAAAAGTTTATTCCTTGCTAAGAAAGCAAGAGTTAGGGGTTAGAGGGACAGCATCCGTCCAGGATCTGCCCAGAGAGGTCAAATGAACAGGCTGCTAGATCACAAATGTTAAATATGCTCATCTTCACAGCCTCAGCTACATGCAAGACAAATGAAGCAAACAAAATGAGCACAAAGCTGCCAACACATGAGAACCTGATTAATAATCACATTACTGATACAATATAGCCTATTACAGTCTGCCTTCTCCTTCCCAGAAGGTAACTGAAGTGACCCAGTGAGGCACCAACTCTACCATCTGCTTTGTCTTTACAGAAAATGACAGCTACAAACTAAAGCTGATGTAATGACACTGAAAACATCTGACTGAGAAAATGCTGGAATTTCTTTACTTAAACAGTCACAAGCCGGTCCTTCGGCATCAGAAGTGATCTCACCTGGGAGAGCTGTAATGAGTAGTGGTTGGGCTGCTGGAGAGGTTCTGCTTGATGCGTTGGTAGTTCCGGACCTGGGTCGGTACTGGAATGGGGGTTGTTTCGGCCCGAGGGGACACCATGGGAGTCTGTCCCGGAGCAGGCTGTGGCTGCCTGGAGAAGAAATGTAGGGAGAGGAACGCCGTTAGCCCGTCAACTTGAGCCTGTTCTGCAGGATCGTTTTCGCGGATCAACACCCATTAAAACCTTCTGCTTGTGGAAAAATAAATTAAACAAAAAAGACGACAAGTCTACGTGCGTCTGCAGCCACCATTTCTTTGACTTCAGCACCCAGGCAGGCTCAAGTTTGGTCTGACTGATCCAAATGGGAGGAAGTGGGTGGAAAAAATGGGGGATGGGCTTTCATGTAAACACAAAGACAGGGCCAATCAACCTTAAGCTCAATCCTTCTAGGGGCAGGGCTGGAGGCAGGGCTTGCTAACAACACGTGCAAAGCTGCTGCTCTGTGAACACCAGACACAGAAGGGGAAGTACTACAAGGCAAAATTCATTTGCATTCAGTTGTTATTCTACACGAGACAGAATGTTCTCAAAAAGCGAGTCATGACCATGTCACCCACTGCAGGGTTCATGAGGTACACGCACAGAAAAGGGAAGGAGTGGTGGAAATGGCAGTTAGAGTTTGGTGTCTTTTGACAACCAGTATTATGTAATTGTACGAAGCCTGGGAGGGTCAACATGGACGAAAGCAGAAGACACGTGAGGCAAGTCTAGACAAAGTACCAGAGAGCAGCTGCTTTGTGTGTCTACACACATGCTATTCTTCTCCACACTTTAAGCTGGTGGGGGAAGACATTTGATGCAGTAACCCATGAATATGGCTATTATTCTTCATTTCAGCTTTATTGTCTATAAAGTCTATAAAGAAAGAGAACATGTTCTAAGTCATTTGCCTTTTCCCTAGCCCGGTTTTTAACTAGCAGCCTACGAGAGGAGGCGGCGTGAAATCATTTTGCACTTCTGTTTGCATGTCCCACATTTGGCCCTATCTAATTTCTTTTTTTGCTCTTTCCAGACATCCTGCTCTGCCCCCTCAATCTAAAACCCATTCTGTTCACCCTTCCCTCCACATCTGACTCCAATCAACTTCAGACAAACAGGACACGGAGACAAACATAACCAAGATTGAAGAATTCTGAGTGTAATTTCAACACGAAGACAGGGCCCATACTTCACTATAAGTCTTGTAACAGTCCTTCCTCATTTATGTAAGAGTAAAGTCTAATGGTTATGACAGCACAATGAACCAGTAGCATGTACAGATGAGATGATTATGGATATTACGTGAGTAAGATTCCAGATCCATTGCTTCTTTTTTTTATATATCTTAGAATTACTCATAAACAAACAATCACATCATTGGATATATGTTTAACCTGAACCTAAGTAAATTTTAGGCAAAATAAAATAACAGACAATATTTTTCTCCACTTTAACATTTTAACGTACAGAAGCCATTAGGCCCAAATGAGTAGGGGTGCAGTCGATGTTGAGAGAATGTGTTTGCAGGAGTCGTAAGCACGTTTTGACACGTGAATACAGAGATGAAGCCCATAACAGGTATAGTTTGTTATTGTTTGTTTTGGTGTGTAAAGCTATTCCTATGACCCCAGAGCCAGAGTGTGTCAGGTGTTTTATTTAGCACAGCACCACCGTGTTGTGCAGTCTGACTCATTACTAGCTAATCTTGTGCGTCATGTGTGACATGAGTGGCGTTGAGCACATGCAACACTGTGTCTTTGTTGGTCAGACAGCCAGAAATAGTGACATGAAGAACTTGTGAAGGTTCATTGATATTAAAACAAAAGGCTGCGTGTGAAATGGAAATAATGTACAGCATTGCAACACACTTCAGCTATGTAGCCCGTCATGTTTTATTCATGTTTACCAATATTCAAAATAGCTTAAGGATTAACATTTACTAGCAGTATACTCACCCTCCACACATGAGGAACTCGCTAGATGGCCGGCGACCTGCTCCCATGGGCTCATCTGAGAGGATAAACAAAACAAAAGGTAAAGAATGAATGATGATGAAGGTGCACAAGGCTATTAAATGTCAGCTAACACAAATTAACATTGTTCATTGTCTGACTGGAAGACTGGGATGTGCGTGTGTGTATGTATCTGCTGTGGCAGGTGTGAACCATAAAGTCTTGCATTACCAGCTAAAAGGGCGTATGTGCGTGCCTCCTGTTGGAGTCATCTACAGTTACAATATGAAATGCTTAGCAGCTGTCGAATACACTGTCTGCGTATTTGGTGACACATGACCTCATTACACATGTATAATAGCCACAGTGTCTCTATTACTCTATAAAGTTAGAGGACATTGTGTATAGAACAGATGGCAACGCATGTGTAAATGCTCGACATGTAGAAGGCATTCATGTATGTGTTCATTCATGTAACAGACCACGTGGAATTGATACTATTGCCAAGTAAGTGTATGTTAATCAAGCTATGTGAAAGAAGTGGAGACAGGGGGTCTACTACAAAGTCCAAGAGCAGATCTTCAAATGCAGTAAATTCAGACTTACAGGGTGGATGTAAGGGAACAAACACATGCGGGTAATTGTATGAACATGTATGAGTGTCTGACAGCTCACAACACTTACAACTGTCAGTAGAGATGTGAGGCACCAGGACAAAGTCATCAGTGTCACAGGAAGAGTTCTTACTGCTGGTACTTCCTGCCGACTCTTTGGACAGCTGCAGGAAGTTGGGTGGACCGAGCGGGGGTGACGACAAGCCATCTTCTGCTAGAGTCTGCATGTCAGGGAGAGACTGCATCCACAGAGAAAGAAAGGGGAGAGGGCAGAGTAAAGAACATGTTGTAGTGACTCATGGACGATGGAATTAAAGCTTCCAGACTGTCAATATACTACAACTAAACCAAGTTGAACACTGCTTAAAAAGCAGAAGGAGCTTTGCCAACAGCTTCAAGGATGTTTATGTGGTAGATGAACAGGAAGCACAAAACTACAAATCATTTACCTGCCTGTAAAGAAACACATGAAGAGTTTGTCTTTTGAAAAAAAGGTAATGGCAAAACAAAACACAGAGTGGTGGTTACCTTCACGTTAAATGCAGGTGTAAGTTATGTAAATTAAATGTTAGAAATTAATCAGGTATAATTACAATCTAAATATGATCTGTGTAATTAATGTAAGGTTCTACCAAACTTACAGTAGGAGAGTTGTAGCGGACGCATGGAGAGCTGCCACAGGAACTGTCCGTCACTGCGTTGGAGGTACTGGGTACTGGCACTGGACACGCTGAGGGGAATACACACAATTCATTAAGCATGTTGAAGATGAGAAAGTGTAGTATACATAGTTACTGCTGTGCTTACATTTTTTAATGGCAGTTGATGGCTCCAGGAAAGGATGGCTGAAAAACGTGTCTGGAGGGGTGATGAGTTAGATTGACAGAAAAGTTGAAATGTCTCACAATTAGCTTAGATTCCATTTATTGTTCAGGTTTGATTTAACAGACTGTCAACACTTACCAAAGTCCATCCTGTCTTTCTGATTCCTCTGAAGCAGTCCAAGCAAAAGGTCACCAAGTTGTGGAGAAGTCTCCCTTGGGATGCTGGGTAAGAAAAGCATGAATGTTTTTCTCAGGGTGCACAATGACAGCAACCAGGACCAACATGCAATGGACATGCAAGACCATGTGTCATACTTGACACATGTCAATTCATCTTTGCTCAAAGATAAAGAAAAGGTCATCTAATATCGTGGTTTTTGCTGGTGGTGTTGGTTGAGGATGAATCACACATGGCCTACAGTCTGTACTGTCCCTGACCACAATGCTTTCCAAAACACAGTGAAACTATAATGATGCTGGGGAAAAGCTCTAGTATCATCACGCTCAACAGTATTCACCCTTTAGGCATCAACAGCTTCTAATTACTGATTAGATCTGTTACTGCAAAACAACTACACTACACCATCCAGTGTCATCCTGAAAATCACACCTCTTTCCTCTGTTTTCTTCTCCAGATGTCAGCTAATGTACAATTGGGCACATTGCAAAGGGGCTTTACAACTAAAGAGACTACAAGATTTTAGGACTCACATAGGTTGAAGATTCTTGTTCTTTTCATAGAACATCCTCAGATCTTGGGGGCTGTTGGCCTGTAGGGATTAATACAGATATTAGTTGAATGCAAGTGCACACCGCTATAAACACACTTCTCAGTACAGCATTAACCTGGAAGGGTGGTTTGCCAACCAGACACTGGTAGATGACTGTCCCTATGCTCCACAGGTCAGCCTTAGCATCATAATTTTGGGACATGATGACCTCTGGGGCCTGGAAAGATCAAGAGTTAGTATTCAGCTGAGAGAAGCTAAAAGAACTGACCCCAAGTCACACCAAAGCATAACCAAGCACAGTAAAACATACTGACCATGTACATAGGTGACCCACATAGTGTAGCAGCCATCATGTTACTCTGGAGGTACCGTGCAAAGCCAAAGTCAGCTGCAAGACCAAAAAAGAAACCTGTCAGTATAGGTGTAACACTGAAAACACAATGACTAGTGTTAGTCTCTGGTATATACGTGGAACATCCATTATCATACCCACAGACTAAAAACGTATTTCAGTGTGAATCCAAGGTGTGTTTACCTATTTTTATGCGAATGCCGCTGATGTTTGACTTCTTGCGACCTGCATATGACAACAGGATATTCTGGGGTTTCAGGTCCCGGTGGATGATTCCTTTACTGTTGAGGACACGCATGGCAGCAGCAATCTGCTGGAGGAAAACCCTGAGCGTTTCTTCTCTCAGAGTCCCCTTGGCTGATGAGGAAAAAATAAAAATCATTGCTTCAGTTTAAATTGCTGCTGTTTGCCAGTCAACATTTGTTGATGCTCATTCATTTGAAAATATATTCTACATCATCCTCACTTAATTAAAGCTAATAATTAGCCACTTACAGTAATAATCCCAAGGTAACCAGGGTAAATTAAGGGAGTGAGGGTCTATTCCACAGTGGTACAGACGTAAGCCTAATCTGACTTTGCTCTCTCTCTCTATTACAGTGTAGGCATAGATCACACCAGTAAGATTATCAACTTTAAGCTAGGATTTGAGGCATAAGCTGCTCTCTGCCCACCTCAGCAGACCTGAAACACATAAATACACATGAAAGCTATCCAATGATCATGTGCAATAACATAACCAGTAGTGATTCGAACTATCAAGACGTACTGGCAAGCTGTTAATGTAAGAATATGAGATTCAAGCAGCCTCTGCCTAGTCACTGCAGCTGGGAAAGTTCTTCCCGGTTGTGGCCGCACAACAGCAGCACAAAAACTATGGCATACCATACTGTGCCTCAATAAATGTTCCAGATAAGCAACATTTTAGGAAGGCTTGCATTCAGTTTTCTATTGGTTTGTAACCATCAAGCCCAAATTTAGTATTTAGAGATGTGGATCATTTCATTTTCATATCTCTCAAAAATCTCTCTATAGACATCATTCATAGAATCACAGAGGCAAGGACAGTGTGTTGACATGCCCCAAGAAGGAATTCTTCACACAATGCTGCGATGGTTCCAATGTATACACCCACAAACTAACCCTCACACAGAAAACATGCATATTCTGAACTTATCCAAAAACACAGACTTGCATTATGCTTCACCATGGCATTAGTTTGTTTTGATGACCAATAATCTGTGTGTCTGTGTGTGGGCGTGCATGTCCTAGACAGATTAGTGTGATGCCTACCTTGCAGATAGTCAGCAAGATCACCTCCATTACAGTACTGTGTGTGGGGACACAAATAATCATTATCAGCAGCAGTTCAATCCGGATTCAACAATGTGAAAGCTGTATGTAGCACAGCAAGACCAAACCCTTGCGATATTCATCAAACCACTGGACAGTTAAACTTCAGGAGAGAAGCACAAATTGCCACTCATCCAGAATAACTAAATGTCCATTCCAATCTTTCAGTTGTGTAAGCTCTACAACAACAACAAAACGCAGCGTTTTGCACGTTTCAAAGACCCAGGACTGTTGACTGGCAAGAATCCTGCACCAGAAAAGGACAGGACAACATTCCTGTCTAACACGGTCAACATCTCCCTGTGCTGAGACACATCTTACATGTCATGCTGTAATCTGGCACTATATACATAAACTGGACCGAATTGTTCTGCTATGACACTTATGACACACTGTGTCAGATACACAGTGCTTGAATAGACAATGAAGTACTGCTCTCTCATGAGCACTAGTCAAAGGGGACTACTGGTGGAAATACACTTCAATTGCAAAAAAAGATATCAATCAGATTGTCTGTTTTAACACGATATGTTGTTTATGTTTCATTGTGAGTAAAATATGGGTTGATGAGATTTGCAAATTATATTCATTCTGTGTTTATTTATGTTCTGAACAACCTCTTTTGGAATAAGGGTTATATCAGTCTAGTCCTATAGGAGCTGTAGGACAATGTGGGACATATTCTGCAAAGGCACCTAAAAGTAAAAACACTAAGACTCTAAGGGAACATGATTCCAAGAAAACAGGGGCCAGCATTTAGAATGAGCAACTTGAGGTACAGTCATGGTTTGTTTTCTACTCTGTGGCCACTTGAGAGTGTTGCGAAACAAGACCACGGAGAAGTGATTGGTAGCGGGACAAGAGTAGGAAGCAGTCCAAGCAAAGAACACATGCTGACATTCAGTGTTTAGACATTTTTCTAGTGATGATTCATATACAAATGTAACAAAACATGATGTGGAGGAGGAGGAGGACGTGAAATATCATGTCACGGTTCTATACTTACCTCCATAACAAGGAAAACCGAGTTGGGTGTTTCCTGGAAAGGAAGAAACACGGAGTCAGTTACAGAAGCCATTTATTCTAAAGCAGATGTCAGCTCCACCATCCGCCACTGGATGAAATCCAAAATACACAACACCATCAAGACCCCAGCCCTTTCTGCAGATGGCTCACATGGTGGACGGAAGCATACAAACACAGACCAGAATCAGACTATTCAAAGACACTCATAAAGCCAAAGGACATTTGCTGCCCTCTAATCAATTCAAATAACAAAAAGGAGAATTATTATTGTGTATTTATTATCGTTTCTGTTTAAAGTATCCCACAGTTTCCCACATTGCCATTGTTTGTCATACAGTAAATGTAAAGACTGACACATAAACATGAGTGCAGTGTTGAAGTCTGTTTGTGTATATTACACAGATACAGTGAGGTTGAATCCACAAAATGTCCTCTCTACTAAATATTTCACGATCAACTGTTAATGGTACTAGCAGCTGGGGATGAAAGCAATTCAGCCACAAAGTGGTGGGTCACGTGGAGACTTCTCTGGAGATGGCGAATGACGCTGCTCTGTCTGGCAGTCAGATGAACACGTCTGGATGTGGCGGGTGCCAGGTGAACGGTACTGGCCTGACGGTTGTGTGCCAAGTATAAAGTTGGGTGGAGAGGGGATTATGGTGCAGGGTTGGCCACTTGGTTCCAGTGTGGGGAACCCCTACGGTGCCAGCGTACCAGACATCTCAGATTGCTCAAACATGGGGGGGAACTGTTTGGAGATGGCTGTCCCAACACAACAAGGTCCAAAAAGGCATGGATGAACTGGCCTGCACAGTTCTGACCACAACCCAATACAAGATGTATAGGGTACAGATTAGAGGGGAGACTGCAAGTAAAACGTAATCTACATGAGAATGGACTGAATCCGTTTCTGTACTGAACTACAGAACACAACAAGATAATATACAGCATACATTACACGCACTTGCTATAATGCAAAGCAGCATGTGACCCTGCCTGTGCTGTGATTTTGTTACAGTGACTAGCTTTTCCCATCCTATTCTGCGTTTCATGGGATGTGCCTTTGATGGACTTTACACAACAAGGACACATTCTGCAGTGTAATTTGGAGAAAGGGAGCAGAGTGACCAGAGTCAAAGTGAGGCTAAGGACATGAGTAACTATAACTCACACGCATGCTGATGTAAATGCTTGGCCAGGACATTCTGACACAACAGCGTCCACTACCTAACCTGTGACAAACAAGGGGAATTCTAAGAAGAGCCAGTGCCTGGAATCACTTTTTTTTTTATCCAGTGTTGTTCTCCTGTTGTTGTTATCCTGCAGTTGCCTCAGTATGGTTTGTTGCCCAATTCCTAAAGCTGGAAGATGAACTTCAAGAGACAGGTGGTGACAGCAGCACACAGAGCACCTTTTTGTTGCAGACTTAGTAACTCAGTTAAAAAAGTGTTTACATGAACCAATGGTTTCAGTAGGTACTGTTCACATTTTGTGTGTGAAATAAATCAGTGAACTTTGCACACTGCCAGATAAGACCTGGTCTCCAAAACATTTCCCTTCCAGCACAAAATATTCCACAACAACTAGGATATAAATAGCCCATTTGTCATCACGGACTTACACTCATGTAATGCCTGTACTTTGTTTCATAAACAGCCAAATCCTCTGGCTTGATGGTAGCATGAGGAGATTTCATTATCCTGACATATGAATACTTACGGCACAACACTGAACAAAGATAAAAAAACAGCCTGAGTCAGCCTGAGCATAAACAACACTGTCTGGTTAGTTGTGCAGTCAATGCGTCACACACCAACTTCCACAAGTGCAAGGTTATGTAATGATATGGACAAAACAGAGAGGTTGGAGGTGGAGAAAAACACTGTGTGTACCTACTGAGGAGGGGGAGGCTGAGTGAGGCCAGTGTGCTGTTGGCACGCAAGCGACAAGTGTAATCTGTGGTGTTCCAAGTACACTGGTGTCATCCCCATTTAGTAGTACAGTCTGTGTTTGACATAACCGCAGCACACAGACATATGTCTGTCAGTGGCAGCAGCCACAGTGTTTTCAGCTGAGGCTGAGTTATGTTGATCTGCCTGTAGTAAACAGACAAGAAGGTTCAATATTTGCAGGTGATGTGTTTTTTTCCATTTTCATAAAACACTGATAACATGTATTGACGGAAACCAAACCAATAATAATAAAAAAGCATGCTTGGCAATAACATACTTCATAGTGTAAACATGTTGTGTAATGAGCTGCTTCTGAGACGCAGACGTAAAAGTCATTATTGCCGCTACAATCTAAATGTTCACACACCAGAAACCACCTGACATGCAAAAAGCACAGCAGATCACGAGTGGTGTTCACGTTCCATTTACATGACTGGCTGCATGTGCCTGTGCCTCTATAGGGAGTAACTGTTTTCTCCGGGCCTCATTCCCAGCCAGCTGAATATCTGGAAAGCAAAGCTCTGAAGGAATGTGAACAGGAGGCCAAGAGGTTCACACTGCAGGTTTTCTAGGAAAACTCTCCACGCTGCAAAAGGAACATGCCCTGCCCCATTTACGTACCCAAAGACCCTTTTGATCAGACCAGAACATGCAGCTGAAAAACCCAGTAAGCAGATGGAGTCACAGAAAAGTCATCACTGCATTTCCCCCCTTGTTAAGGCCTACTCAAGAACTTGTTTTTATCTTGCACCTACAATAATCTTCTGTGCCAGTTCCCAAGATCTCAAGAGGAGTTGTGCAATTCTGTCACATAGACGAAAGTTGAGTCTGGAGTCCTGACACAGGACACCATACAGCAACACCCATCTTTCCTCACATTACTGCAGCTGATCACCAACTCTGTGGAGGACAACTTCAAGCAGATCAGCTGTGGGCTTAAGCCTGTCTTTCGCTAGTGCACGTCTATTCTGAGAGGCAGGCAGGTAGGTAGCTACTAGTCCTTTCTCCAATTAGCAGCTGGTAATTGATGGACACGGAGTCCACTGCATTTACAAAAGCACAGACAGGGCTTTAAGAACATAGTGACTACACATATTTCCTCAATAGTGGTTTGACCTAACGTCACATGCAAAAGTTACTGTCCCTCCTTTAACCATCAGGGTCATTTTAATATCCTACACACTTGAGTCTCAAAGTTAGGTTGTAAAGACTATTATGCATTAATTATGAGTTAATTCATTCTGCAAAGCCCTAATAAAACTAAAGGAGTGTGTAACCCAGTGTTGTTGTCCCTGTAGCCCTGAATTTAGCAACTGGTTGTACACAGTGTATTTTTGACTTACTGTAGGAGCTGAACTGGAAATTCAAAGATCAAACAAAAATACATTATTTTGCCAAAATGTGTGAGCCAAATATATCAAAAGAATTAGAATGCAGGTAATAGTCTTGGTAGTAATGGTCTTCGTAATAGAAAAAGGAATGAACGAAATTAAGCCACGAGGGTCCTGCCAGTCATCAGCCAGTATTTACCTGATGGTTGGCAGGTGTTCAGACCTCTAGAAAAGCAGATGTTCTGGCACAACACTAACTATTGCACATTAACCTGGAAACTGTTATAAAACCATCTCCAAACGAATTTCAAGACAGGCAATCAGATGATTTGGGGTTTTTTGATTTTGTTTTTTTTTACATAAAAAACAATAATCATTTCTGCAGGAGATACTAGTATTGTGTGGTTGAGTGGTCTGGTTATACCATTGATGTTATCTGATAAAAACGGAGAGAACATGCTCTCTACTAGTGTTTACTGCTCTTCTTTCCTTCTTAGTTAAAGAGGTTAGCACGCTGAACTGAATAATCACTTCAGTCCTTATTAATCCTTGTGTTTCACATCTGTCCACATACTTTGGCTGCCATTTAACAGGGCCTACAAATCTTAAAGTGAAAGCATCAACCAGAAAGCTCTGCCAGGGTGACTAGACAGTTGCACCAACAGCTGTTGTGTAAACACAGTCACACAGTACATGGTTCCAAAAACAGCTAAAGCAAATAAGACCAGGAAGAAGTGACCAATATGAAAAATTAAAACCATAGACAAAGTGATTTAAATACACAAAGTAGATGAGGAATGGAAACACCTGTCACAGCTGCCGTTTGGTGGTTGCTGAAAAGCTGCCTAACGCAGTGAATATCACAAGTGGCAGAGGTGACAGCGAGCCGGACTGAATCAGAACCCACACGGCAGCAGTGCTCCAGCAGTGAAGCTTGCCTGGTGCCAAGATCATGATGTGTTTATGGTGGAGTGATGAGCTAAATATGTGTCATTCCACTGCTGATTTTAACATTTGTGATTTGTCCTGACATGACAATGAAAGGTGTATCTTGCAAGTTTCATCCTTTTAAAACCTGATTATACTTCAATCTTGCAATCAAACAAACTGAAACAATTTATCAGCAGCATCAGTATGAAGCATAAACTATGGGCAATAGAGACACTCTGTAGTTGTTTGCTTTGCTTTAAAAAACTTAAAACACGTTCTTTAATAATCTGAATGAGCCCCAGGGCTAACTGCCTACGGAAGAGGTGATTTCATCAACGAGTGGATGTGGGAATAAGGACATGGGTGGATAGACTGATCTGTAGGGTCCCAGTGGGAGTGTTACATAAACACAGGAAGCACCACTACTATGTGGTAAGCACTCCATCATCCTTTCAACTGTTCGTTTTCATGAGGTTTATGGCAATATATAAGCAGCAGTTTAAACAAATAGGACATAGTCCGTTTTTTGTGATGTGTTGACGCAGTCAGAAAGCAAATATAAATGGAATCATTACGTGTTATTTACAACTAAACAAAGAGCATCTTTACACACACAAATCTATTCTGAATAACTTTTTTCTTTTCCATCTATTCACCCAAACAGGTCGAGGCAGATGGCTGTCCACCCCGAGCCTGGCTCTGCTGGAGGCTTCTCCCATTATAGGGAGGTTTTCTTTTCTCCACTGTTGCCTAGCGCTCACTCGAGTGGGATTAGTTGGTCGTTTTGTTCATCATTCTATATTGGAGCTATATAAATAAACTGGATTCAATTCAATTCAATTAAAATTCTCACAAGCACATACTAGCATTGCTTAGGCACAACAGGATAAACACCAGGACAAGTGATAAAGGTTTGAAATGGTGACCTCTGACAACATGCAGTAGTTTTCTGGTTTTTGACACTTTCCAAAAACCAGAAGAGACCAAGTGTGAGCCAGCAATGTGTGATATGGGACAGCGCTCACCGCTGCTTCCCAGGAATACAAAGTGGATGCAGGAGAGCTTGTGCTCATCTACCAAGTAAACAGATCCCTCAGAGGGGCTAAAACTACTGATGCTGGTGATTGCATCCCTATCTTCAGTTTATTTCAAAGTATCCTTGGGCCAGAATCCGGCATTGATAATTCTCCTGTGTGCGTATATCCTTGTAGAAAGTGTACAAAGTGAAAATCAAAATAAAACTATTTTCAAGGGCTGCTTGAGAGTCAAGATGTGGTTTTAGGCCTCCAGTTTGTTAAGACTGAATATACAAAGTTATGCTGGAAAGAGTAAATGAAACATAAGGCTTCTGATATCACCAAAAGTACTGGACAAACAAGTTCAACCAGTGGAGCTTAGAGCTACAACATCAGCCAGAGTTGAGAAAAAAAACAGATCAAGAGCCGCTGATTTGCATGTAGCTGAATGTAATTTCAAAGGGGTCAATCTTCTTTTTGTTGCCACAGTAACTTACTAAAAGCAGAGGCAAGTAAATCCTACCTGGACATCGTAAAGTGCCACAATGTTTTCATGCTGCAGCTCCTGAGAAAAAGCAAAGCAGAAAAACAAGAAATTTGAGTGTAAGCTAAAAGCAGGTTATAGCAGCTAGTGGGATGCCTTTCACTGACATTACGTCTCTTCCTGGAGAGATTAACACGAGGACAGTGTCCTGTTACATCTCACCTTCAGGATTTTGATTTCCTTGCCAAGTAGGATCTGGGACTTGGACAGGTTCTTCTTATTAATGCTCTTGATGGCCACCTCCCAGTCGGTCTTCTGTGGTAAGTAGAAGACAAAGTGAAGAAGAAAATGATTATCATACAGTACATGGGCTTCATCTGACAACAACCTCCTAACTCATTCCACATACAGTATTTCACACGGGAGTTTCTTTAGCATTATGTACAACAAAAGTCAAAACTTGTAATGTTTTGTCAAATCTTGAGATTTTTTCACATCTACTGCACTGTCAGCAACAATGTTAGAGCTAGAACAAAAGGGGACATTTTAGCCTCTCCAGTATCACCAGGTCATTTCGGATTGAATAGCCTATTGCACAGAGGGCCAAGGCACTCAGGTGACAGCTAGACTGAGCGCCAGTCTACTTGCACAAAGCGAGAGGAGACCTATGAACAGAAATAAACCCAGTAGGGTGTTAGCCTATGTGGACGCCTTTGTGGAAGAAAAACACACCATATGAACTAAAGTTAGAATGGAAAGTGGGAAATTCTGGGAATAAAAAAAAAAATCTAATAAAAACCAAAACCTAAAATCTAAATTAATCTATATAAAAAAAGACATCTGCCTAGAGCCAGAGTCAGAGTGTAAGCCTTCAACATTACGTACATTTATTTCAACATTCATTGAATGTCAGCCCATCGTACAGGATATTGGTGGGTCGTGCAGTGCAGAGCAAGCAGTTATCCTTAGTCAGAGTCATGCCTCAAACACTGAGGGACACTTTCATTTGCCAGCATCACAAATGATCTCATTTGTGAATCACAGCCAAGTATAGAGGTGTGAGTAACTGCAAGAGTGGCGTCAGCAAAGAGTGTCAGACAGTGGACAAAGGTGCTAAGAGAGACTGAAGCCTTCTCTTCTGCAGAGGGGTGTATGTGTGGGGGGTTGACATACTGGATAATGCCATGCTTCACAATGGCTTTCTCTGTTTTTTGTCACGGGGGTCTGCTGCTCAGCCAACGCAAAACACCTGCAGATGTACTTGTGGTTCAGACACAGGCAGTGCTGTCACTGTTATAACATGCTGCTCGGGTCTCACTAGCTTCAAGGGATTTCACAGAGGGTTAGGTTGTGTCAAAAACTGATGGAGGTTTTTAATTAATGAGTTTTTGGCAGCCGTTTAGTATTTGTCTGTAATATGTGGAAGCAGTCAGCTGATTATCCTGCCTTCCCTCTGATGAGCTATTACATAATGACCTGATCTTGCAGTGTAATAAGAGACCATGTATTACATCCTACACCACCTGAGCAATGAAGCCATCCACCACGTCTGCTGCACACAGGTTGCCTTCACCTTCCTGTCCCTGCAAGGTGGAACTAATCCTATAAACAGGCTAAATGACATGCGTGTGGCAGGACTTAGGACAGTAAATACACTAATCACTACAATGTGGCCTGCAAGCTGTGCACAGATGTGGTTACATGAGCATAGCTTCCACTCACTCAGTTGCTAGTCTGAGCTACTGAAGCTGGGCTCTCCTTGGGTCACACCAGAGAGTAGGGGATGCTATACAGAGGCTTTCATTGATAAATTCAAGGCCATCTGATTCACACCAGTAGCAACAGGGACCACATGATGTCATCTCCTGCGTCGCTGCCACACAGACAAACAAGCCCAGCGTGCGACACCACACCTCAAGTCAAATGTAACGGACTTGACTCATTTCTGAGCTCTGCGTTTGTCGGAGCTATGGTGTGAATGATGCCTGTGTGGCTCTTATGTAAGGAAAGAATTGTACAATTAAAAAAGGCAAAGGAAAAACCATCCCATCCTCCCACTGACTCCGTACGTCAGCAAGTCATTCACAGCTCACTGACTTATTCATTTCATGAATGGAGCCAACGACAGAAATATACTTACATCACTTATAACATCAGGTTGACGGAACATAACTGAACTCAGCTGTAACGGTATGACTCGATCACATTGATGGGTGGGAGAGATTTAATACTGGAATGTAAATATGCCTGCTCGGCTTTGCTACTGCAGAACTGCACTGAGCACTGCCACTGGCTGACCCAGATCTTTAATGACGCGGTCTCCTTGCCCCTATTTTCCCTTACATCAGATGGAGCATAAAGGGAGAAACCATTTCACACAAGCTCAGTATTTTACCTTCCTGTGCCGTCCTTTAAAAACCACGGCAAAGGCTCCATGTCCAACCAGGTCTTTCCTGCTGTACTCAAAATCCCCCACCGGCTCCATTGTGCTGGTCCAGCTGATCCTGGGCGCTGCTCTCCTCTTTAGAAACCAAGCCCGGAGCAAATTGTCCACTCGGTCCCGGGACGGTGCTTCATGCACTGAGGATTTATTTCATGACAGGCGGCTCAGATGTGATTTATTGTATAAATAAGATATGAGGCGAGGGCATGATGCATTCACGTGCCTTTCTCTAGACTGTGGCGAGTAATGTCGCGCAGAGCTGCTGGCTTGGAGCAGGACTAGCAACAATCAGTGGCAGCGGTCAGTACTGGAACCAGACGGGCAGCAATAACCCAGCGCTGCATTACTCGCCAACGGGGTTCGCTAAACGCACACAGTCCCCGGTCACCTGGCCTGTTCACAGGGACGGTCAAGCTACATGATGCCGAGCCTGCTAGGATGACCACGCAAAGAACGAAGCGGCTGCACACGCGAGCTATCTGCTAGCCTCCCCGCGACGTGAGCGCGCAGCTACACGTAGCGTCATAGCTGCTGACCATAGCAACAAACACAGCAGAAGCAACGTTAGCCGCTAGAGACCGAGTCTGCTTTTCACAAATGACAGATGTCACGCAACGTAACACTGGTGGATGCGGAGACGCGTATTAACCGATCACTGATAGATGATCGTAACCGATGTTTATCTGAAGGCATTAGTCCTTATAATCGATCTTCTTCGATAAAACGTCCACGTCCGTGAAACACATCCCTGTCCCGTGGAAAAACACCGACGTCTCTCCGGTGGACATGAACTGCATCCGCGTGACAGTCGAGCAGAGTCGTTGTTTCCTTCGCCGTCAAGCCAGAGAGGGCAGCGAGCGCTACGCCAGCGCGGAGAGGAGCTGTCGCCTTCGGGCGTAGAAACGTGGCTCCACGCTAATATATCACACGTTTATGTGTCTGGACGGTGCAGCGACGCCTGTACGGCTGTCACGCCACGACGCACGACAGGGGTCGCATCGCGTCCTGCCTTTCTTTTGAACAATACTCAGAACTAGAGCCATGTCGCTGCTTTATAAGCTATCCCTCCGCGGAAGCCGACGTTAAACCGCGGCCTCCGCTGCGAGAGTTAGTCCCTTTTCTAGCCGTAAACGAAGCCCCCTGTGCGGTAAAAGCACTTCACGCCCTCAAATGCTTAATGGTCAATTAGAATCCAGCCACTATCCAGCACTCTGACCTTCTGACCACTGAAATAGAGCAATAAACCCTATATGTGTTTAAAATATGCTATATATTAAAATATATCAAGGTGCCGCTATGTCTGTGCTCATCCACTAGGGGGCGCCTACCATGCGCATGTGTGCCTTCAGTAAACTAAATTAAAAGCTTTTATTTGTGTGTTTTGTCCTGCTTGGACAGAAGCACATATATAACAACAGTCTACATAGAAGAACGTTTACAACAATGTTCAAACACTGGCATAGTCTATTAATGTGCTCTAGTTCTAAATGAAGACACTGATAGATCCCAGCAAATGTCATTTAATTAAAAAGTCAGACACTGCTGTTAGTAACATAGTGCAAACATACACACAGAACCAATGCACTAATTCTGAGTAACAATGAGAAAATACACATAAAACGAAAAGAGTTTGAAATCACATGCAATGTTTTATTAAGAGCTGTGTTTATATTATCACTTACTGATAAAACAGTGAGGGATTAGCTCTTTTCTTTGTTGCTGTACAGGTTGGTCCAAAGTCTAAAAGGAACAAAGGTTCTGCCAACAGGAACACTTTGATGAGCAGGTAGATTAAAGCAAGCATTACATATTGAATAAGACTGAGTTGTTGCAAATGTTTACAATAGTGAACAGTAAAAATCACACTTTAATCAAATTGAATCCAATCTGTTACTCAGATTTTAAATGATCACACTTAGTTTATTAGTTTGAGATAAAACACTTTGTTTATCACTTCGCTGAGTTACATTGTGTCTGTGAGCACCTGAAGGTACATCTTGAGCCATCTTGCACACACAACAGCCATGTATAATATTGTTGTACTTGTAAAACATTAAAAACCTTTGGAAGGTACATACTGTACTTAAATAATCTCAGTATACTGTAGGGTAAACAGAGGGCAAGCAAATGTGTTCAACAGCGTTGATGTACACATGAAGTGACACATGAGGCCAATAATAAAGTTTATAATAGTGTGCATTTAAGAAAACTATAAATACTATAATTAACTCTTATGCTATAAATAAATATAACCTTGAAGGCTGCTACTCATTCACTGAGTTTACATTACTGTTAAAGTTCGCCTTGATTGTTATGTCTTATTTGATTCTGCTATTGTTTTTACTTTGTCCTGGCTCGTGAGTGCTCCAACCCAAATGACAATAAACTCTTTCTGAACTTAACTTAGTGAAACCTGTAGACCCTGTTAAGAGGATGATTTTAATATTGTGTGAATTTTTAAGCTGCCATTGTGGCCAGGCTCCTCTTGAAAAAGAGTTTGATCCCTGCAACGGGATCTGTCTGGTTAAAGTAAAGAATGTTACATAACATAAAACATATAAACTCATTCAACTTCACACTCTGTCGCCTAATGTGGGTTTTTCAACCAATTTAAATGAAACAGACACAGCGTCCCACTATAAGGGAGACTGTAATATCTGACCTAGAATTGAACGCTGCGAGGCGAGTACTAACCTCTGCTCCACTGAGCTGCCCTGAGCATGAAACAATATATGAAAATAGCAGGCATTTTGAAATTCACGGCAGCGACATGTCTTGGGAAGTGATTCTGACGGTCCTGGGTCTTTTTGTCTTACACTGCATTTCAAGAGACACCACACATTTCAAATTGGTGAAAGGTCGGTTCAGCACCTTAACTCTTCCGCTAGGAACCGGGGCTGAACTATGCTAGGCCTCCATCTGGAGGTGAGCACATGCTGCTCTAAAACCCGGACAACTCTGAGCGTCGGTGGTGACTTTCCATATGTGCATGTAGACACTAATGCCCCACAGACGCAAGCTTTCAGTGTTCACTGACGACAAGCTGGGTGGTTCCTGTCATCTTTGGTCCAATAAGACATGGCAGACATTGTTTCCAAAAAATGTCAAATTTCACCACAGAACCTTTTCTTAACTTGTCACAGATCATTAATTTTGCCATTAAACTGAAAATAGAATCAGCATTTTCTCTGTATAAACCTTTGATGTTTTTCTGGGTTGTAAATAAAATAAGGATTTATGCGATTTTGATGTAGATTTTACACAGTGGTACATGAATTTCCCTACAATGGGTCTTCTTCAAACCTGCGAGGGACAGTAAGACACCTACAGTATGACTAATCTGAAGGAGCAGTAGTTTGTACTAAATACATTCTAATCTAAAACAAACAGCCGTGATAAACCCTCCTTAATCGAGGTTATTGTGCTCAGTATTTGTGCTGAGTCAACACTAAAGATCCAGCTGAGAGCATCTGCACATGATAACCCAGAAAGCACACCTGTACATTTCAAAACCCCATATCATCTGTAGGCTGTAGTGACATATTACTGAATATGTCAGAAGGTAACATACATCTTCTCTTATCTGAACGCGACTATTGAAGCCTTTTATAGAAACTACTTACAGGAACTTCTCCAGACGTACCTACGTCATAATTTCTCTTCGATAAAGACAGAAACACAAAATGTACATAAAACAAGGGTTTAATTACAGAGGAATATGGAAAGTGCTCAATGTGGTTGATTTAACAGTGGCAACGTCTTCCTTGTCCAGTGTTCACACACACATCACATACAGACTCCATCACAGTAAATTAGAGAGCTTGTCTGGTCATGTTTCAGTTCCTCTTCTTGGTCTTTTTGGCCGTTGCCTGCCCAGTGTTGGATGTGGAGTTGTATGTGGAGGAAAGCAGCATGGTTAGAAGTATCAGCACAGGCACCACAAGGAATGGAACATATATGGACACCAGCAGCCAGCGCTCCTGCAGGGTCTGGGGACCAGGGTGGGGTGTCACAGGGAACTGATAGAACAGAATGTGGGTTAAGATGGGGATCAGTGTGGTCGCCACATGAGTGGAATACACGATGGCAGGAGTCCTGATCCACCGACAGCCGCCTGGAAAACAGGAAACACTGAACTTACTTATCACATGCTACAGCAGCCATTGATTTCATCATTTCCTTATTGCAATTGCTATAGTACAATGTATTTACAAAACTCTACCCAAAAAGAACTTGCCTCAAATTGTACCTCACACAAAGTACTCCATGAAAGTGAGATATCTAAGAATCTCTACATGATGACAAAGTTCTGCATGCGCTTAATAAATAAGGTTTCTGCAGAAATCTTGAAATGTTTAATTCACAAAGAGGTTAAAGCAGAATCTCGCTTTAAATACCTGAATCAACATTGAGCCTAACATGCAAATATTGGGCACATATTAACAGAGATGATGTGCTGAATACAATCACAATGAATTAACTGCATTTCCTCTGTCACAGAGGGAGGCAACATAAAAACACTAATAATGAAGAAATGAGGGGAATAAAGAATGGATATTGGCATATTTTGTTGCATATACTGAACAATCAGGTAAAAATATAATTGTCTCAGCTGAGCTTTCTTGTCAACTGCATCTTCTTAGAAAGGGCCCAGGAAACTAGTGAATGAACCTGTGCAGTGCACACACTAGACTGAATAAAGCCTCGTTATGAACTTGATTGAAGGCGCATTTGTAACGTCATCAACAATTTGTAATAAACTCCACAATCACAATAAATACATGGATTCATCAAACCACAACAAGAAAACTAGTTCTATAAAACTAAGCCTGACTAATCATGAATATCACTTGAACGTGAACAATTGCATGTTGATGATAACAAACGTAGACACACCTCAAACAATTTGATGCAACAATTAAAATGTGGTTACATATTTGCAGGAAACATGAATTTCCAATACAACAGGCAGCTGAACCAAAAGACAAGTCAGTAGAATGACTTGTCCTGGATGTCATCCCGGCTGGTTCAGAGCATACATCTCCATAGTGACTTCATTCATCTCAATTTATTCTTTGCTTTTGTGCAACCAAGTCAGGGATAAATTCAGACAGGATATGTGGAAAATCCTGACTTAATCCCTTGTCTTGGGTTTGCGCAACATCCGTCCGGACCTTTTTGTGTTCACTGACCTTTTAGAAAAGCATAAGCTGCGATGGGAAAGAAGGGCATCTGCAGCAAAGCCTCGCAGAAAACAAAGGACTTGAACCACCCTGGAGGATCCAGCACCATAGGGTCCTTGAACTCCTCCGCATACCAGCGCAGAAGGTCTCTGAGCTGGTGGTAGACAGCACAAAGTCAGGAGCTGCACACATCCACTGATTCCTGCTACGCGTCCAAGCGCAGACGCACTTACCGGCTCGGGATACACATGAGCAGGCAGCAGCGCCTGTAAGTCGATAAATAATGTGATAGGAATGTGAGACGCAAAATAGAGAAAAAAGATCAATTCCAAAACACGGACGAACATGATCTCGACCTTTAACCGCGACTAAGACCAGACTGGGACCAAGTTCGAAGCTGCTGTCACAGCACTGTCGTAGAAACGCGTGTTCCCACGAGCGATCCCATTGGTGTAAGCAAGGAGAGGAGGGCGTTCCTGAACGCACCATACGTGCCACCTCGTGTGCTGCTTTTAGGTACACCTTGTAAATGTCATCGTTTTACAAACGTTGAGGAAAAAAACAGCTGCCGTCAACAACAGTTGGAAATAAGTTCTATTACAGCAGATATTTATCTGATGATGCTGTTGTTAGATTTAAAGAGATGATTCCATCATCTTTTGTCTCATTCCCTTGTAGCTACACAGAGGAGAGCAGTCATCTGAATCATGAGCAGGTAGATTGTCTTGTTGATGATGCTGCAGCTTCACTGCGTACAATTTTAGACACTGTTGCTCCTCTGAAGAAGAAGCCAGTGAATCAGAGGAGGTTGGCTCCATGGTATAACTCAGATCCGCAGCCTTAAGCAGAGGACCCGGAAACTAGAAAGACAGTGGCGTCCAACAAATGAGGTGAATCCTGTCTAGCATGGAAAGACAGTTTAATACTATATAAAAAAGCACTTTGTGCTGCTAGAACCACATACTATTCATCATTAATTGAGGAAAATAAAAACAACCCCAGGTTTCTTTTCAGCACTGTAGCCAGGCTGACTAAGAGTCATAGCTGTGTTGAGCCTAGTGTCCCTTTAAATCTCAGCAGCAACGACTTTATGACTTTCTTTACTAATAAAATCATAACCATTAGAGAAAAGATTTATCAGAATCTGTCAACAAAAGTCATAAACCGATCTGCAGATCCAACAGCCTTAGATCTGCTGGTTAGACCTATGTCTTACTTAAACTGTTTTTCACCCATAGATCATACTGAGCTAACTTTAATAATTAACTCTGCTAAATCAGCTACTTGTATCTTAGACCCAATCCCAACTAGATCACTCAAAGAAGTTTTTCCATTAATCAGCACGTCCATATTAAATCAAATCAACCAATCGCTGGTTACAGGCTACGTACCACAGGCTTTTAAAGTTGCTGTGGTCAAACCTTTATTGAAAAAACCTACTCTTGACCCTAGAGAACTTGCAAACTATAGGCCTATATCCAATCTGCCCTTTATTTCTAAAGTTCTTGAAAAAACTGTAGCTAAACAACTATGTGACCACCTGCGTAGAAATGACCTATATGAAGATTTCCAGTCAGGATTCAGATTACATCATAGCACAGAAACAGCTCTGATTAGAGTCACTAATGATCTTCTCACAGCTTCAGACAACGGTCTAGTTTCTGTACTTGTCCTGTTAGATCTTAGTGCAGCATTTGATACGATAGATCACAAGATTCTATTGCAGAGACTGGAACATAGCGTTGGGATTAAAGGAAAAGCACTGGGATGGTTTAAGTCTTATCTGTTGAACAGATTCCAATTTGTTCATGTTCATGATCAATCTTCCATCCGCACAGGAATTAGCTTTGGAGTCCACAGGGTTCTGTGCTTGGTCCAATACTTTTCAGTCTTTACATGTCTCCTCTTGGTAATATTATTAGGAAACATTCTATAAATTTTCACTGCTATGCAGATGATACTCATCTTATATGAGTCTATGAAACCAGAGGAAACAAACCAATTAAACTTCAAACTTGTTTAAATGATATCAAATCCTGGATGTCCCATAACTTTCTACAACTGAATTCAGATAAAACTGAGGTTATTATAATTGGTGCCAAAAACCATAGAGACTAATTATTGAATCAGATTGTTTCTCTGGATGACATAACGTTAGCTTCAGGTTTTACTGTCAGGAACTTTAGTGTAATTTTTGACCAAGATCTGTCCTTTACACCATATATTAAAGAAATCTCTAGAACTGCCTACTTCCACCTGAGGAATATTGCTAAAATTAGGAGCATCCTCTCACAGAGTGATGCTGAAAAATTAATCCATGCATTTGTTACCTCTGTAACGCTTTGCTGGCTGATTACCTACAGTTTGTCTACAGCTTGTCTACAGTTTTGGTATTTTAGATGTCTCGCTTTGTATTCAGGTTAGTTTTGTGTTAAGTTTTGTAGCCCCATGTTCAGAGTATGTTTAGGATTTGATTTAGTTCCGCTTCAGGTCATTTACGTATAGTCTGTAATCTTCCGTGTTACTGTTTTGTTCTTGTTTGTTGTCTTTTGATTAAAGAATAAGTTAACTGTTCACACGAGTCTCTTGGTTGTGTGATTGGTTCCTCCTCTAGTTCGTTAGTGTGGGCACAGGCTCTAGGTGGAGCAGCCCTTTTGTATTTGAGTCTTGCGAATGGGGAATTAGGCTCTAGGTTGAGCTCCCCCCGTCTTGTTAGTTTGGCGTCACCCAGTGGTGACTGAAGATAGTACCAGGGACTCAGGCTTTCCTACCCCTACTCTAGTTAGTGTAGTCAGAGAGTGCGTTTCGTAACAACCTCTAGGCTGGACGACTGTAACTCCCTACTCACAGGATGACCCAGTAACTCTTTAAAAAGCCTCCAGTTAATTCAAAATGCTGCAGCCAGAGTCTGACTAGACTTAGAAAGAGAAATCATATTTCACCAGAATTCAAAATTTTTCTCCTCACCTACAAAGCTCTTCACAATAAAGCTCCATCTTATCTTAAAGACCTCATGGATCCTTATGCTCCCTTCAGAACGCTTGGTTCTCAGAGCGCTGGTCTACTTGTGGCTCCTCTCCTATGGAACCAGTTTCCAGTACAGGTCTGAGAAGCAGACACCCTCTCTAGTTTTAAAACTAGGCTTAAAACCTTCCTTTTTGACAAAGCATATAGTTAGAGATGGTTCTGGTCACTTGGGACCATCTCTTAGTTAAGCTGCTAAAGTCTTAGATGGAGGGGGGCTCCTTCATTCACTGAGCTCCTTGTCACAATCCACACTCCCTGTACAGGGCGCTCTCTGCCTGTCCACCTCATTCTCACCCTGATTACATACACCTGGCTGATCACTCACACCTGTGTGATTAGCGTGCCTACATAACTCTGCTCCACAGTTCTGTCAGTGTCAGATCGTCGATCGTCACCCATGGACCCCAGACCCACGACTTTGACCATAGCGCCTGTTCCCGACCTCGGATCCACGTCTCGTCTCGTCTCGTCTCGTCTCATCTCATCGCTCCGGCTTTTCTCCAGTCCGTCACTCTCCGGAGCGGTGAGAGCTAACCTGCGCACCACGTCTCGGCGAACTGTTTTGAAGCTCCACGCAGGGTTGGAGGAGCCCTGCTCTGGATCTGTCGCTCCCAACCATCAGCGTCTGCCGGTGTCCGGCTTGCCCGGCGTTCATCGCCCTCGGTTCGGCACGGGAGTCTCCGCCACGCCAGGTTCCGCTCTGCGACAGACCCCGGCGCCCCTCTCCTCCCATGATCGCCTGAATAAATCCTTCTCCTCCTACTTACGCTTGTCTCGTGATTCAGCTCGCTCCACTCCTCACGCCACCATAGTCACTGATCATGACACTCCTCTACTTTTCCATTTCTAGTATGCCTTAACATGCCTCCGTGTCTACATGTGACTAACTTTGTCTCTGTTCTCTCCTAGTTGTGTTTCTCTCTTTCTGTCTCTCTCTATTCTCATCTCCAGGTATCATCAGACTCAGAGTCGTGTGTCTCCAGTGTTCAGTTGCTGGTCCAACCATCCAGCCTGTGTTCTGTTGCTGTTGTTTTGTTGTTGTTGTGTTCTTTTCTCTCTTCTCTATCCCCTCAACCCAACCGGTCAAGGCAGATGGCCGCCCACACTGAGCCTGGGTCTGCTGGAGGTTTCTTCCTCTCTATAGAGGGAGTTTTTCCTCCGCTGTTGCTATTAAAATGTACAATTTATTGATTGGCTACAATTAAAAGCTGCTCTATGTGGGATTTGTTGGGTCTAGTTGTATAAGGTCTTAAACCTTACTTGCCTTGAGATAACTGATGTAAAAATAAAGTTGAATTGAATTGCACTGAATTAAACTGAGCCAGCTGCCGCTTAGTTTATAATGCGCGATATTTGGCGTACTTATGGTAGGATGCGTTGAGTGACCTAAACACATGCGCAAGACTCACTGCGGGTTGCTTCAAACGAAGGGGAACAGCGATAAGATAAAGAACACACTAAAACCAGTGATACTGGATTATACCAATACTGTATATCCAATTACAGTTGGGACATTGAGTCCCCAAACAAAATGTTTATATTTTCTTCCAATACAACCTTTTATTACAGGTTACCTAGAAATGTCGATGGGTTCTGGTTTATTACCACCACACCAAACGTACTAGTAAATGAAGTATACTACTGGTACAATATTTAAACTAATAAAATCACTATTATATTCAAGTCAGTGAAAACGTAGAATACTACTAATATACTACATAAAAAACTAATATACTACATTAAACCCTAAACAAGAACACAGAACGTTTCTGGTAACCTCTGAAGGATTTCATCCACCGTCAAGCCTCGTATGGTGCAGCGGCCTGGTCATTGTGGGTGCGGCCGCTGCCCCACTCTCCATGTTTAGAATAGCTATGTGTTATGTTCAAGTGTTGTAGTGTCAATGTGTTCACTTACTGTGTGGTTGCTGTGTGTGTGTGTGTCTTGGCAGGTCTTGGCACCGTGAGGGTAGGTGCTGGGTGTGGGGGACACACAGCACCTACCCTCCATGCCGTGTCCGGGGCGAATCAGTGTGTTCAGGGTAAGGGAAGCTACTGTGATTCAGGAGCAGGCGCGTCCGCATCCTGTGAGCGCTGTTGGCCACCTGATGACGCACAACGCTCGGAGTCGCATCTTCCCACACTCAGCTACAGACTGTGGTTCCAAAAGACTGTGGTCAGAAACAGGGAAAACAGTTCAACAGGCAGAACACGAGTCATTATGACTCGAGATGCGAAATAGAAACGTGTTTGGCTTTATTTTGTTTTTATATATGAAATAATTTAGCATCATTAAATAGTATTCATGTCTTCAGCATTAATGTAAAACGAAATGCGGAAATAACAGAACAAAACACACGGTGAGATGTTTCCAAATATTTGATTTTATATTTCTTCAGTTGTTTGTCATTAGTTAGTATAATGTTGATGCAATTGATGACTTTGACATTTTTGATCCACTGTCTGGCCAATAAAGTCAGCACCTGCAAACAGTTAAGAATCTGCCTTTACTGCATCCAGTCACATTTTATCAGGTAACACGAGGACATGAGCTGAACGTACTGACCCACCAGGAGCTTCAGGAGGGTTTTTCTCTTATTATTGTCATCCCACAAAACACTGACGAAAGCGAAACACAAGGAAGAGAAGAAAAGAAAAACTATAATAATAATACTATTGCTGTACTATTCCCATTAAGTAATGTCAGTAATGGTAAGAGATGGGCTGGGAGGACGGTGTTGAGTGGTTCAGCTGGATGTTTTAACTTAAGTTTAAAAACCATTCACAAGAAGAATGAGGGAAAGCAACAGTTATGACTGTTGGTAGTAGGGAAACACTAATCATATAGTGTGCGATTTTTACTTCAACCATGCAGTGCATATTAAGAATACATATACCTATCTTAGTAAACAGGACCCCTTGCAGTTTACTGCAGTTATACAGTATATTGTACATCACATATGCAACGTTTATTCGCGCTGTCATAGTGGAGCAGATAAAAATATATGTTGAACATTTAAATGTAACAAATAAAACATGTAGCTACTGTATTTTTTACTGTGCTATTCAATAAGATGTTCTCATCTCCATTCATGACACGTGTGAATGTTTGTGTCATTATACTGTGGCAGCAACAAGTGCATTAATATGCCAGAACCGAGAACGTAATACATGGATTAACGATGGGCTGTATACGGCTTAATCCAATGCTTTGGTCAGTGCTGTTAGACAGGACACTTTAGATGTTTGGTCTCATGATATTCAGCCTCATCCGTCACTGTATTCTCTGGACCCTCAACATTCACATATTCCTGTAAAAAGGACAACATGAGAACTTTAATGGAAACATGGAAGCTACATCAACTTTACATTTGTATGCAGCATATGTATTCCCTAGTATCTCATATACGTGTAGCTCTACTCATAAAATCAAAATGGAAAATGGTAAAGCCAGTCGCTTACTGCATCACTTTCAATGATGTTCTCCAGCATGAGCACAGTGTCTGTGAATGAAGGTCTCAGGGAGTACGGCTCCAGCCAGCAGTCTTGCATGAGCTGGAGTCTAGATTGTTTAGGCATGAAACACAAGGAAAGAACAGCCACGACAGATACATGTTATAACAAGAAATAAATACCTGGTCAAATTTAAACTTAGCTCATAAGACTATACAATTCTGCACCGTAATCCATAAACCAGACCAGGTACCAAAGGTAGACCGAGTTCAGATGTGACCACTAGCTGTCATTAACCTGAGAGCTACAGATGCTAAAGAAACGCCGGTGAAGCTTGTGTCAGTAGACTTTGTGGGCTGTACAGCGTGACTGGGTGGGTTTTGGAAACATTGCTTCAGCTATCACATTATTTTATTCAAAGACTTTTTACTTACATCTCTTCTCTGCAGCCTTCAGGATTTGTGTTTTTATGACCGATACAGATGTGGTACACGACTGCTTCTGACGTCTTCAGGTTTGGATATGGCAAGGTACCTAAAAAGGTCACGTTTCATGTTCACACGGTTACTATGTTAACATGATCTTTGCTTTGAGTTTAACACAAATGCTCTACAAATACTTTGACAGTCTATTTTAAAAACTAACTTACAGACAGACAACAGAGGTAAAATGTGATTGTAAAATGCTCTGTCAGTGTTTGACCTCCAAACCTCCAACAACAGCAGAAGAACTGTGAAAAAAGACCTTCAAACCTCCAACAATAGCAGAATAACTGAGAAGAACGACCTTCAAACATCCAACAACAGCAGAAGAACTGTGAAAAAAGACCTTCAAACCTCCAACAATAGCAGAATAACTGAGAAGAACGACCTTCAAACATCCAACAACAGCAGAAGAACTGTGAAAAAAGACCTTCAAACCTCCAACAATAGCAGAATAACTGAAAAGAACGACCTTCAAACATCCAACAACAGCAGATGAACTGAGAAGAACGACCTTCAAACATCCAACAACAGCAGAAGAACTGAGAAAAAAGACCTTCAAACCTCCAACAACAGCAGAAGAATTGAGAAGAACGACCTTCAAACCTCCAACAACAGCAGAAGAACTGAGAAGAACGACCTTCAAATCTCCAACTACAGCAGAAGAACTGAGAAGAACGACCTTCAAACCTCCAACAACAGCAGAAGAACTGAGAAGAACGACCTCCAAACCTCCAACAACAGCAGAAGAACTGAGAAGAACGACCTCCAAACCTCCAACAACAGCAGAAGAACTGAGAAGAACGACCTCCAAACCTCCAACTACAGCAGAAGAACTGAGAAGAACGACCTCCAAACCTCCAACAACAGCAGAAGAACTGAGAAGAACGGCCGTCAAACCTCCAACTACAGCAGAAGAACGGAGAAAAAAGACCTTCAAACCTCCAACAACAGCAGAAGAACTGAGAAGAACGACCGTCAAACCTCCAACTACAGCAGAAGAACTGTGAAAAAAGACCTTCAAACCTCCAACAATAGCAGAATAACTGAGAAGAACGACCGTCAAACCTCCAACTACAGCAGAAGAACTGTGAAAAAAGACCTTCAAACCTCCAACAATAGCAGAATAACTGAGAAGAACGACCTCCAAACCTCCAACAATAGCAGAATAACTGAGAAGAACGACCTTCAAACCTCCAACAACAGCAGAAGAACTGAGAAGAACGATCGTCAAACCTCCAACAACAGCAGAAGAACTGAAAAGAACGACCTCCAAACCTCCAACTACAGCAGAAGAACTGAGAAGAACGACCTCCAAACCTCCAACAACAGCAGAAGAACTGAGAAGAACGACCGTCAAACCTCCAACTACAGCAGAAGAACTGTGAAAAAAGACCTTCAAACCTCCAACAACAGCAGAAGAACTGAGGAGAACGACCTTCAAATCTCCAAAAACAGCAGAAGAACTGAGAAGAACGACCTTCAAACCTCCAACTACAGCAGAAGAACTGAGATGAACGACCTTCAAACATCCAACAACAGCAGAAGAACTGAGAAGAACGACCTCCAAACCTCCAACAACAGCAGAAGAACTGAGAAGAACGACCTTCAAACCTCCAACTACAGCAGAAGAACTGAGAAAAAAGACCTTCAAACCTCCAACAACAGCAGAAGAACTGAGAAGAACGACCTCCAAACCTCCAACTACAGCAGAAGAACTGAGAAGAACGACCTCCAAACCTCCAACAACAGCAGAAGAACTGAGAAGAACGACCGTCAAACCTCCAACTACAGCAGAAGAACGGAGAAAAAAGACCTTCAAACCTCCAACAACAGCAGAAGAACTGAGAAGAACGACCGTCAAACCTCCAACTACAGCAGAAGAACTGTGAAAAAAGACCTTCAAACCTCCAACAATAGCAGAATAACTGAGAAGAACGACCGTCAAACCTCCAACAACAGCAGAAGAACTGAGAAGAACGATCGTCAAACCTCCAACAACAGCAGAAGAACTGAAAAGAACGACCTCCAAACCTCCAACTACAGCAGAAGAACTGAGAAGAACGACCTCCAAACCTCCAACAACAGCAGAAGAACTGAGAAGAACGACCGTCAAACCTCCAACTACAGCAGAAGAACGGAGAAAAAAGACCTTCAAACCTCCAACAACAGCAGAAGAACTGAGAAGAACGACCGTCAAACCTCCAACTACAGCAGAAGAACTGTGAAAAAAGACCTTCAAACCTCCAACAACAGCAGAAGAACTGAGGAGAACGACCTTCAAATCTCCAAAAACAGCAGAAGAACTGAGAAGAACGACCTTCAAACCTCCAACAACAGCAGAAGAACTGAAAAGAACGACCTCCAAACCTCCAACTACAGCAGAAGAACTGAGAAGAACGACCTCCAAACCTCCAAGAACAGCAGAAGAACTGAGAAGAACGACCGTCAAACCTCCAACTACAGCAGAAGAACGGAGAAAAAAGACCTTCAAACCTCCAACAACAGCAGAAGAACTGAGATGAACGACCTTCAAACATCCAACAACAGCAGATGAACTGAGATGAACGACCTTCAAACCTCCAACAACAGCAGAAGAACTGAGAAGAACGACCTTCAAACCTCCAACTACAGCAGAAGAACTGAGAAAAAAGACCTTCAAACCTCCAACAACAGCAGAAGAACTGAGAAGAACGACCTCCAAACCTCCAACTACAGCAGAAGAACTGAGAAGAACGACCTCCAAACCTCCAACAACAGCAGAAGAACTGAGAAGAACGACCGTCAAACCTCCAACTACAGCAGAAGAACGGAGAAAAAAGACCTTCAAACCTCCAACAACAGCAGAAGAACTGAGAAGAACGACCGTCAAACCTCCAACTACAGCAGAAGAACTGTGAAAAAAGACCTCCAAACCTCCAACAATAGCAGAATAACTGAGAAGAACGACCGTCAAACCTCCAACCACAGCAGAAGAACTGTGAAAAAAGACCTCCAAACCTCCAACAATAGCAGAATAACTGAGAAGAACGACCTTCAAACCTCCAACAACAGCAGAAGAACTGAGAAGAACGATCGTCAAACCTCCAACAACAGCAGAAGAACTGAAAAGAACGACCTCCAAACCTCCAACTACAGCAGAAGAACTGAGAAGAACGACCTCCAAACCTCCAACAACAGCAGAAGAACTGAGAAGAACGACCGTCAAACCTCCAACTACAGCAGAAGAACGGAGAAAAAAGACCTTCAAACCTCCAACAACAGCAGAAGAACTGAGAAGAACGACCGTCAAACCTCCAACTACAGCAGAAGAACTGTGAAAAAAGACCTTCAAACCTCCAACAACAGCAGAAGAACTGAGGAAAACGACCTTCAAATCTCCAAAAACAGCAGAAGAACTGAGAAGAACGACCTTCAAACCTCCAACTACAGCAGAAGAACTGAGATGAACGACCTTCAAACATCCAACAACAGCAGATGAACTGAGATGAACGACCTTCAAACCTCCAACAACAGCAGAAGAACTGAGAAGAACGACCGTCAAACCTCCAACTACAGCAGAAGAACTGTGAAAAAAGACCTTCAAACCTCCAACAATAGCAGAATACCTGAGAAGAACGACCGTCAAACCTCCAACTACAGCAGAAGAACTGTGAAAAAAGACCTCCAAACCTCCAACAATAGCAGAATAACTGAGAAGAACGACCTTCAAACCTCCAACAACAGCAGAAGAACTGAGAAGAACGATCGTCAAACCTCCAACAACAGCAGAAGAACTGAGAAGAACGACCTTCAAACCTCCAACTACAGCAGAAGAACTGAGAAGAACGACCGTCAAACCTCCAACTACAGCAGAAGAACGGAGAAAAAAGACCTTCAAACCTCCAACAACAGCAGAAGAACTGAGAAGAACGACCTTCAAACATCCAACTACAGCAGAAGAACTGTGAAAAAAGACCTTCAAACCTCCAACAATAGCAGAATAACTGAGGAGAACGACCTTCAAACATCCAACAACAGCAGAAGAACTGAGAAGAACGACCTCCAAACCTCCAACAACAGCAGAAGAACTGTGAAGAACGACCTTCAAACCTCCAACAACAGCAGAAGAACTGAGAAGAACGACCTTCAAACCTCCAACTACAGCAGAAGAACTGAGAAAAAAGACCTTCAAATCTCCAACTACAGCAGAAGAACTGAGAAGAACGACCTCCAAACCTCCAACAACAGCAGAAGAACTGAGAAGAACGACCTTCAAATCTCCAACAACAGCAGAAGAACTGAGAAGAACGACCTCCAAATCTCCAACTACAGCAGAAGAACTGAGAAGAACGACCGTCAAACCTCCAACTACAGCAGAAGAACGGAGAAAAAAGACCTTCAAATCTCCAACTACAGCAGAAGAACTGAGAAGAACGACCTCCAAATCTCCAACTACAGCAGAAGAACTGAGAAGAACGACCGTCAAACCTCCAACTACAGCAGAAGAACGGAGAAAAAAGACCTTCAAACCTCCAACAATAGCAGAAGAACTGAGAAGAACGACCGTCAAACCTCCAACTACAGCAGAAGAACTGTGAAAAAAGACCTTCAAACCTCCAACAATAGCAGAAGAACTGAGAAGAACGACCGTCAAACCTCCAACAACAGCAGAAGAACTGAGAAGAACGACCTCCAAACCTCCAACAACAGCAGAAGAACTGAGAAGAACGACCTCCAAACCTCCAACAACAGCAGAAGAACTGAGAAGAACGACCTTCAAACCTCCAACTACAGCAGAAGAACTGAGAAGAACGACCTCCAAACCTCCAACAACAGCAGAAGAACTGAGAAGAACGACCTTCAAATCTCCAACTACAGCAGAAGAACTGAGAAAAAAGACCTTCAAATCTCCAACTACAGCAGAAGAACTGAGAAGAACGACCGTCAAACCTCCAACTACAGCAGAAGAACGGAGAAGAACGACCTTCAAATCTCCAACAACAGCAGAAGAACTGAGAAGAACGACCTCCAAACCTCCAACAACAGCAGAAGAACTGTGAAAAAAGACCTTCAAACCTCCAACAATAGCAGAAGAACTGAGAAGAACGACCTCCAAACCTCCAACAATAGCAGAAGAACTGAGAAGAACGACCGTCAAACCTCCAACTACAGCAGAAGAACGGAGAAAAAAGACCTTCAAACCTCCAACAACAGCAGAAGAACAGAGAAGAACGACCTTCAAATCTCCAACAACAGCAGAAGAACTGAGAAGAACGACCTTCAAATCTCCAACAACAGCAGAAGAACTGAGGAGAACGACCTTCAAATCTCCAACAACAGCAGACCACCTAGAGTCTGGCCTCATGTACCCAACCGCATCATTACCGTAGCCATCAACTCACCAAATGTTTGCATCTCCCACAACAGGATGCCGAATGCCCACACGTCTCCTTTGAAGCTGTACTGCTTGTTCTTGAAGAACTCTGGGGGGTACCAGCGGAGCGGCACGCGCTGCTGAACATGGTGCACAGTGGAAAAAGTCACCGTTCCAATGTGAAGGGTGAAAATGGAATGCCAGCGCATGACTTCTATTAACAGTGCACCCACAGATCAAATATAGGTGCTACAGTATGTGAAAACATTCAACAATATGACACATCAGTATTCAGTCAATAATCATAGCATCAGCTACAGTAGGTTTCTCAAACCAAAGGTCTCATGGTCTTACCTGTGGGTTTCTCCAGCGACGGCTCCGGCGACTTGCCATATATGTTAAGTCTTGAGCCAGTCCAAACTCTGCCACTTTCACCTCCCAAGGAAACTTACTGACCATGATGTTCCTCAGGGCCACGTCACAGTGAACAATCTGCAGGGAAGAGCAGTAGCACCGTTGAGCACAGGCTGAGCAGAAAGAAGCCGTGGCTTCATGTTTGACCAGCGTGGACCATCTCCAGCTGAGAGGGATGCCGCTACCATTTTGGAGTGCAGGTGGTGCAAAGCCAGAGCGATGTGGTATGAGGCGATAGTCAAGAGGCTCTGTAGCTCAGGATCCGCATTCAATTGGCTTCTGTTGGCCTGCAGGTAGGTCTTCAGGGTCCCGTAGCTCACATACTCCATGATCAGCAGGTATGGCTCTGCTCAAAGCACAACACTCTGAAACACACTCACAAAAGAGCAGAGTCCTGCTTTTCAGACTCCTCACCCTCACTGGTGTTCCAATCCAATAACTGCAGGATGTTCTTGTGGTAAAGCAGTTTCCTCATGATGGAAATCTCGTTGTTCACATGCTTGGGATGGACGCCTCGAGGGAAAAACACAACACCAACATCAGTGCAGTTGAACCTGCAGTTATCTGGGAATGTCGGGGTCCGTGGCTCAACTGCTGGTTGTCTGTTGCCCTCTAGTAGTGTTGCGTGACGCTGCTTTGCACTTTCCACAGCGTGAATGTCTTAGACACACGTATTGATACAGTCCATCATTTGACTCTACTGCTAATCTGCCATTGAACAAAAAGTAAAATCTTCAGTCCAGTTCAAAACTAAAAGTACATTTGGAATCATAACACATACCAATGAGCGTGTTTTTGTTTATGGATTCTCTAAAATATGTGCCAGAAATACCACATTAAGTATGTGCATGTGTTTTACAGCTGTAAACCAGTGTCCAGCCTCATATGTGAGGCTGCTGAGCTGAGCTCTGATGTGGTCCATGACTGACCTGTCTGCGTCTGTCCTAGCTTGAACCTAGGTGTCAGGAAATTTGTACCTTCCTTGCTGATCTTGCAGGTGAACATGCTGTGGCCTTTACATGTCCCTTTAGTCATTCTGGCCTGATAGAAGATGCCCTGCTTCCCTGATTTGATCAGCTGCAGCAGATTCAGGTCTTGCTTAGTCACAGGAGGACCCTGGGATAGAAAGCAAGAGGTTGCAAGGCCACAAATTCGTTTTTATCCACATTGCAATGTAAACTGACTTATATGGGCTCAACGTTGAGCTACAAAAAGCAGGTCATTAACACAACACTGACAAAGTTTCCTCTGCTGTCTCCAGCTGACTGTTATGGAAACCGAGCACTCCTTAAATAGGTCAAACGCCTCACAGTATGTATTTCTTTGCTTCAAGCGGTGCCACGTAGCAGCAGTACCTGCTCTCTGCTTTTCCTCGACGTCCTGGACAGGGGCTTGAATCTACTGATTCGCTGTCGGGGAATGGGAGGGGGTACCTCCTCCGCCTCCTCTTCCACAGCTGGGACCAGCTGAGTGACAGAAACCGACGGTAACTGGCTCCTCCGCAGCTCTTGAATGGTTTGGACCAAACAATAATACCTGCAGTGCGTTTTGGGGAAGAGCAAGCAAAGGTGAATTTTGTGTAGCATATTTGCTAAGGTCATGGTCCTGCTGCATCAACCGCAGCTGCTTTTCATTTTCCTGTAGGACACCTCGAGGAACTAGAATTCATTTTCCCCTCCACAGCGTCTGCCTAAGCCCAGAGGAGCCTCAAAGCATGACACTGCCACCATCGTATAGTAACGCATGCTCAGAGAGCTCCAACGTCCCCAGATCTGCATCACTACTGTGGCAAAACGAGGACTGAAGCCAGTCTGTCACTGAAACAGATTAGCCTGTGATGATTGTAACAAATATAACTATATAAATATAATATGTCTGAAAAAACACAGCAATAAAATGTTCTATTTAGCTGTGATTTATCCAGGATTTGTGTCAGCTTATTAAATGGAAGACAACTTGGTCTACTGTGAAAACTAAAAGTTTTGACTTATAACATGTTCTGCATACATGAACTTCACAGTATTGGCCAATGTAGCTTTGACTCCATATGTTGTTTCTTTAACTCATGCAGTAAACTCTTCTTACTTACTTTCTGAGACACACACCTCCCACCAGCATAAACATGAGGACAGTGAATAAGAACAACCCAGTAAGGATGTAGATCTCTGAAGTGAAAGAGCAAACAGGACACACACAGTCAGCCTGTGTTTGTGCTCACAATGTGTACGTGAATTCATCTGGACGTAAATGTTACCTGGGCACGTAGAGCTCATTCTCAGTCACTGTGTCCTAGACTCACTGCTCAGATGCCAACAGGTCAAAGAGGAAGTCTGGAAAATGTCCACATAACATGACTGAAGCAAATAAAGGTTGGTTAAAAAGAATGTGCTCACAGTTCACGAGTACATAGCAATAACCGCCCTACCTGTGTGTGTTGAAGACCATCTTCTAAATCAGAAAGCAGCAGGTTAGCAGCGAACAGTCAGGACAGACTGAGCCTGTGCTTTTTGGAGCTCGCATTGTGTCAACCACAACAGAAGCAGAGGAAATGACAGTGGCAGTAGGTGGTTTTAGATGTACTGCATGATGCAGAGTCACATGGTCCAGCACGATTCACTGCAAATAATTAAGCTTGGTCAGGTTGACAGCAAGTCGATAATGCCAAGTACACGCCCAGGGTTCGAGCTCAAAGGCGATGTTCCTAGAAGGTTTTTGAAGTGGACCCTTATAATGTGTGCTTTGCATAACCCATCCTTAAGTGAACACACACAGCAGTGAAACACACAAACACACACACTCGGTCGGAGCTGCCGAACTTGGGACTTGAACCTCCGACCCTGGGGCTAACTGCCTATCCGTTAGGCCACGACTGCCCCAAGCAGCCAAGGATCCAATGATGCACCATCGGAAAACGTGCAACACAACGGATTAACATGTCAGTCAGACAAGCAGAAAGGTCCCTTCATAGGGTGCGTGGGACAGAAATACCAGCCCCAGTGACAAAGTGGTGTTTGAATTCAGGGAAGTCAGCTGCAGAGACCCTATGTGGTTTCCTCTCTGCAGATGTACAGACTACAAAAATAGCACTCGATGCTTTGCATGAACCATTTGTGACAACACAAAGTTCCTTCTTGATTTATTTAGTATAGATCAGATATTGATTATTATTAAATTCACTTGCTACAGCAGCTACAAACAATTGATAGTGTGTAATAGAATGAAGGTGAGCATGTGCAAATAAAACTTACACATTTTACAATTTTTACAAATATACAACACTATACAAACATTTCCATTTAATACGTACATGTATCAAATCTATTGTAGTAAATGTCAGGAGTGAGTCAGCAGAACAAATTCAATGCGAATACTAAGCTGATGTGACAGAATCAAATTTAGTGGATTTCTTCAAAGGTCTTGTCCTCATCAACGCTCTCGTTGTTTCCTTGGACACTTTCTGGTCAAGTTCTGATGACACAATAACAGATTTCACATTAAGAAGACTTCAGCTTTACATGACTAAACTCAAAGACTGGAGTCTTATACGGACTTCACAGATTCTTGACAGGAGCCTGCCATTGTTGGCATTTTTTACATGGACACGGAGCGAATACAACCACGCTGCTTCGTCCTCCTCACACTTTGCACTTGGCTGCGTTGTCAGACCTGAGAATGCGATGATTAGTTCTGCCTCAGCAGTAACGGCTCTGTACTTAGAACTAATCACAGATCAGACTCGTGTGAACTGAGAAGAGCTATTTATTTACTGGGCCAACTCAGGCATACAACGCATTCACACCTACGTCAGAAAGCCTTAAGCAGAACTACTTGTACTGTACATACTGCACAGCAGGTTCCATCATAAAGCTCAAATTATTATTATATATATTATTATCAGCAGATCTGACAACCAGGTTCACGCTGATGTAACGATGCTGATCGCTTCGGATACAAATGACAGGTTTCACGGTGCTCTAGTCATTTCCTCTGCAGAATTTATTTTTGTTGCTTGGGTATTTTGTTACTGGTCAATGGTTTCACTCCATATACAGCTACAAGTACAGTATTTTGTACAGTTCATATTCAAATACATAGTTTCAGTTGGCTTATTTACAAAACACATTTATGTACATGGTTTCACGTCAGTGCAATGTCACTTTCTTTCAACAAACACTTTACAAAAAAACGTCATTAAATTAACATGTCTGGTTTAGATTGAACAGAAATTTCAATAAAAAAAAAAGAGGCTACAGTCACTGACAGACAGCTCAGTAGTCGATTGCACTGAACTATTCCTCTGGGGTGAAGTGGTGGTGGGGGCCGTTGGGCTTCTGGAGAAGGGGTGGGTGTATTAGCCCTCTGTTTCTTCCGAATGAGTTTCAGCATCAAAGCTCAGGTCCACGGGGCAGAACATCTTTCGCCTCCTCATTTACGAATTTTGTGCTGAAAATAACCTGGACTACGCATGTTTATTTTTGCTAATACAGGTAAAGCTGCAGGTGTGGTAAGCTCAGCAGTAGCATCACACGCATTGGAGGGCACATTCACAGCCAGAGAAGTTAGCTATTGCACCTTTACATGAGGGAAACATGAAACAGGATACCGGACAAATAAAATTTCCCTTTGAGCTGTACGGTACTAACATGGACACAACTACAGCTCTGTGTGAACGCAGGAGGGAGGGGAAGCAACCATATATACAGTAGCGCTTACCTAAACGTTTCCATTTGCTCACTAAACATACAGTTTCATTCTCTGAATAAACCCAGAACCACATTAAGACAGCAGCTAAAACGCGGGTGAACATACACATTCACCTCCTGCGACCTAGAAGAAAAGCAGGGAACCATCAGGGGTCACCGACCGTCTGCCGTCCGCTCACAGTGTTCAGACTGAGATCAGCACAGGACGAGCTCCAGAGCAGAAAACGCTGTTGCTGGACAAACATTAGAAACAGAAACTTCAACGGCGACGTCAAAAGTCAAACCAGTCAAATAGGAGCAGGATTTAGAATTCAAATGAATCCAGTAATTAGATCCGGCACAGTGGAAAATAAGATGGTTTAAATATTGGCTGCGGTTATGCAGAGAAACTTTTATGCTATATTATAGCAATAGTATTTTTTTCCAACAGGTTTAATAAAAGGAGAAAATAATAATCATGTGGAAAAAATGTTTTGAGGCAGTTATTTGAATTACATTGTGAATTTTGCAGGATTTTGTTGATTTTCAGGGAGGCAACCACAAATGAATCAACTGAGCCAGGAGTTGTGACCAACAGTAAACCAGATCGGTCCTGCTCACAAAGCAGTTCAGCTCAGGAAGACAGAACACACACCATGAAGTGAGCCAACACATTTCAACAGCAGAACCACGACAGAGCAGCAAACACGTGGTGGATCACATGTTCGAGCTGTAACTGGAGCTTAAGTAGATAGCGAATGATTCTAAAATCCAGCCAGAATCCAGACTACAAGTAGAGTGTCTGGACCGGTTTGTTGGCGGTTGGCAAACAGCTTTGTAGCTGAATTAACTGCCGCTGTCTGGATTGGGCTTTGCTACATTTTGCATTTTGACCATTCAGGTCCTTATGGTGTCTGGTTGTCAAGGCTGCTAGGTTCCTAACCTAAGAACGTCTGATCAAAACGCCGTTAGCTTGTCTGTGAATGTCTGTTGGTTGAAAGTCCAAGTAGTCAGACACAGCCAGGGCCCTTATCATTTGAGTTTGGGCTTAAGGCTTCGTCCAGTTTCTAAGTGTTACAATTCGGTGACAACACGCCATAACAATTCTAAAACGCCACTGCTGTTGTCAAGCGGTGATGCGTGTGTGAAAATGCTCAGAAACCTTTTGTGGCTGAAATGGGAGTCGTCTGACAAATGATTGTACTGATCACAGACTATGTGACATTTGCAAAGTATAAGAGTACAAGACTTTGAGGGATTAAAACCTGGAATCTGGCTGAAATGTTGGCAAAAGAATAGCATGGGGGTAAATGTGACAAGTGTCCTAGTGTCCATGACTCCAGTAAATCTTACTGAGGTGATCCCTGTGGGCCAGCGTTGCCTGGGTTCTTGCTGTGAAGGCTACAAATGCTAGTATTACAGTTGAGGACTTCAGCAGGTGAAGGTCCTGTAAATGCTGTGGCAGCGCTGTGAACATCAGACAAACACCCGTACATGTACCTTTGAGGTTTCTGACCTGAAGTGGCTCACAAAGCTCGCCTAATTAAAAAAGAAGAAAAGAACCTACAATAAAATATTGTTATTATAAAACCCAACATGCTGTTCTGTAAGCTTTTACCTTATGAATGCATGGCACCTGTCCTACACATTCTACTCAAGCTCTTTGAGTTTCAGAGAGATTCTGGACACACCAGGGTCAACATTGCACAAAACATCACTGATATTTGGCTGCTGCAGGATGAACACAGTTTTGGCAAACACCTTCTTTTATGGACATCTTTTTTTGTTCCTGAAATGCAAGTACCTTTTCTCCAACACATGAGTGAAGCATTGAAATATTATTATTAATACTGTCAGACTTTAGGGAACAGTTAGGCAACAGACTGCAGGAAGCGATGAGGTAGCAAATGACTTCTTTAGTGACACTATCGCTAATAAAACCTTTGGAGAAGCAGTTCTTAAAAGCTCATCACAGTGTCCACTGCACCGGATACTGTTCAGTTCAGACCTGTGGCATCAGACATAAAACCTAACTCATTTTTCTACTTGTGGCCCCGTTTATGCTTGACAATAAAACTCAATCAGTATCCACTCATTGGCTTCATTTACACCTGGATAACAAGCTCAGATTCAGACCACGCATTCGCTCGAGGTGTAAATGTTTTCTTCCCACTATGACATCACAGGTGATAAATGCACAACACCAGAACAACATCAACTCATCACTCGGCCTTCACCACGTACATTCTGAGATGTGTTACTGTGCGGCTATATGTTACACGTGTGTAATGGCGAGAGCGGTTCACAGGAGAAGGTTGAGGGGCGGGGCTTGTTTTTCTAGGCTCATCAAAGTGCACCAGTTTAGTGCTTTCACTAGGGCTTCACTGTGGTTTGGCAAAACATTTTGCCTTTAATCCATGTTGAAGTGCTGCAATGCAGGCAGTCTGGCTCGAGGTCCGCTGCATCCTGCTCACAGCAGCAGACGGGAGCAAAGAGCAGGTGTAGTGCTGGCTGAACGGAAGACGCGAGGGGCAATCACTGGAGGACACAATATTTCTTGTAGTCTGACTCAAAGTCTTCGTCCATGCTGCTGGTGTCAGCCATCTTCTTGCCATCGATCTTTGGCAGGAACTGGGCATAGTCGACACCCTTCTGCTCATAAAAAAGGATGTAGGCCGAGTCTGTGTCAATCTCCTCAGAGTGCACTTCCTGAAGGGTCAAAGACAAGTTGTGTGTTGCTACTTACAGTATAGTGTGTAACGCAGATGATATGCGTGGTTTGTATTGTGACAAACTGTGACTGTACTAACTTACCTTACAGCTGCTGTCATTATAACAGTACCACTTCTTGTTAGGGTTTTTGGCATATGTCACATAGTGGCCTCCTCCCAGGATTCCTGAATGGCACTGAGGACAGAGACCAGAAAAACGTGAGGCTGGTGCCAGACACTAGTAAAGTGTGCACTACTATTCTGTATGACAGCAGCTTACTGATATTGCATAGAGGTTGTAGATGGCATCTAGACACACGTCTCTGTGCTGCAACATTGAATTGTCAGGGTCCATGCTGCTCTCCGTGCTGCAGTCTGAGCTCAGCCCATTGCTGTCCCCATTCAACAGCACCACGTCACAGTGGCTGCTGGATGCCTCGGTACAGCAAGACGATTCTGATGCGACCCCCTCTCCAGACCTGGGAAGGCATGATGATGCACTCCCTTCTTGGTCTGCCTGTGGGGAGCTGTCCTGGGCATCGGCCTCAGGATTAGCAGCTGCCTCCAGGTTCTCCTTGCTGTTCGAGAGGCGGTGTCTGCTGCCCAGCTGAGGAAGGCGTAGGCGACCTGCTTTGCGGCCTCCGCTTCCAGTCTTTGGGCTGGTGGAGGGACTGCTTGCCCGACTGAGGGAAGGTGCCGACTTCCTGCTAGAGGCAGGGGAAGCTATTGACAAACCGCAGTGTTAAAGACGTGTCCTCTCCAGGGGAAAAACTGTGCATTTGGTCATGTTTAAACAGACAGTTCGATGAAGAAGGCAGGAATGATCAAATGTACCTTTGGGAAGGTTACAGAAACCAGCAGGGGCAGAGATGGAGGACAGGTTGTCTTCACCCACTCTCAGAAGGTCCTCACTTTCACTGCGGGAATGGAGGCAGTGCTGCTCCAGGTCCCGTGGAGCTAGAAAGGCGCTAGGGTCAAAATTCTCCCGCGGGAACTTGACGATCTTCTGGGATTTGATCCAGCGGCCGTTGACAAACTGGAAGCGCTTCAGGTGGACAATCTGCAGAGTTCATACATTATTAGAACTATTATATATGAACAGTAAATGCAAAGCAGAGTTCAGGCGTGACCCAGTGTGATGCTGACCAAAATGGGAGGCAGCCGCCAGAGGTCCAACTTCTTAGTGGCCAGCCGGTGGGCTTTACACTTGGAGCAGTAGTAGAGCTCATCCTCTCCAAGCTCCTCCTCGCTGGTGAAGGCTTTCAGACAGCTTTCCAAGCTGATTGGCTCAGCCTGGGCCCTACGGGACTGCTCCACGCTACAGTGTTCCTCCACGATCTGCAGACACACCATTTTAGAGATGATGTAGAACTGACTGAGCTGAAGATGCATGATGAACACAATATTGTTCCTCATCCTAGTTAGATTTCCCAATGTTTTGTGAAGATCATGTGACCCAGATGGCACAGTTTAGACTGTCACACAAAGTCCACTCTGACCCTGTAACACCAAAGAGTCGCTGTTGGGCTGAATCCGTAATCTATGTTTGTAACATAACAACCACTGTTATTGAGATTTTTTCCAAACATATAGTTTGTTGATTTATGTGAAAGTTGAGTTGTGTCATGTGGATTGTAAAGGGCGTGTCATACACTGGCACAAAATCTGGCAAAAACTGACATGTCAGTAGTAAAAATCCCATTTGGGAAAGTCAAATCTCGATGATATTAACAAAATGATCTCACTTTTCAAGAGTTATTGTGTGTGTGAGGTTATTAACAAATGTGAAGGCTTCCATTTTGTTTTTTTGAGACAAAGAGTGCGAGTCTCACCCTCTCCTGTGAGGTCTGGTAGCGGAGGTGCAGGGCAGTTGGGTCCCAGTCCACAGCTATAAAAGCATTTCCGACGGAGGCTCTGTCCTCTGTGCACTCTATTGTACAGCCTCGACAGAACCTAGAAAAAACAACGCAGACACGGGTTCCGAATGCGTACAAATTCTTAACTTGCTTCGTTTGAAAGTATGTTTAATGAAGGAGACTCAATCAACTAAACTGCTGCTTTTTCTTGTAGCATAAAACACCGTTTTGACACCTGCTCCAAACAAATCAAATGACATTATATCAAACTAGAAGGTGCATTAGTGTCCTGCGTCCTACCTGTACCAGGGACACCAGGCACATGAGTTGCCATCTTTTCCGACTACTCGTAAAGTGAAGGGGTACTGGTAGCCCATGCTGTCATCGCTGCACAATCAGAGAAAAAAAACTGTGGGAAACTGAGGGAAAAAGATGCAGCACAACACTGGAAGCATGGGAAACAGCTACCCTCCATCAGAGGCGAAAAACAAAACCCATGGCCTACCAGTCCTGGGCATGGTTGCTGGCTTCTTGTGGGGGCAGGGGACTGGCCAGCCGGGACACTTGGATCCAAACGGCATCATACAGGTCTTTTTTACTGGTGTGGACAGTGCAAGGAACAATAAGGGGCATGCCGAACAGACTGGGACGGTTCTTCTGAGAGGACAGGAAGTACAGCTCTGTACGCATCTGACAGAAACACAAACACATGTCATGTAAAGCCATGGAAATCAGCCATGTAGAGTGTAAATTAATTTAATAATTCATTACTTAGCGGTACAGTATTACTGAAACCTCCCATTCAGTCACCTACATGCAGTAACTTCTAAACATCGTCCTAGTCTCACCATCTTCCTGTGCATGGCGATGATGTACCCAATGAAGGGGCTCTCCTGCACGGGCGTGACGTGCCCATTGACCACTCCATTGGCCAAAGGTGAGTCAGGGCTACAGGGCACCATTGTGCTGGGTCCACCGTTTGGGATGAGTAGGGGCTTATTACCCAGGTGTCCATTAGCAGCCGAGCCGTTGGCTATCGGAGTGACATCTAATCAAGCGGAGGAGAGAGAGACAATACTGTAGGTAACTGCTGACTGTCACACAGATCCACAGTGAACGCTAGCAGTGAGCTCACCTGTTGGCGTGGGAGAGCTAACTGAGGTTGGTGAACCTGGCACCGGGATCTCGAACGCGCACAGAAAGCCATTAACAGACAGGCGGACTTTCTGGTTGTCCTGAGGGAAGTTCTGCAGACACAACACATGTACGTCAGCCTGTCGCATGTCACAGCAGCCCTTTACAGAACACAATGCCTTGGATGCCTGTTCACAGGCTACGTCCCGCCTGCTTCCTGATTCTGTTTAAATGCTTGTTATTATGCGGAGGGTTATATTGTGCATTACTGGAAAAAAGGCCAATACTCCAACATTAACTGCTATGAATGTCTGACATTAAGAGCTGTTAGTGAAATATCTGCTGCTGGACAAAGCAGGGAATGAAAAGGCATTTTAATTCTGGGATAGAAGTTTATTAAGCAGCAGTGATAGAAGTAGCTTGGTGGACAATATTAACCATGCATCCATTGCCCCAGAGGTGCACAAAACCAACATAAGGGATTAAGCCTGAATTTCCCACATATGCTGGTTGAACTGACAAAATCATCATCAGTTAAGTCCAGTCTAGCTAGCACAGAGATTTATTCTGTGTTGTGTCGAAGAGCCATCGATGGTATGGATGAATCACAACATGAGCAAGGAGATGAGGAAGCAGTCTGTGAAAAGCCAATATAAGCATTTCAACCCTTATGAGTCTCAAGGCAAGAAAGAGAAAGGTAGAAATGGCTTTGAGTGGGAAACAAAGAGGGCCTGCCTGGCCTAATACAAGCAGATGGAGTGACCAAAGAGAATACGTGTTATAAGAAGCCTTTACAGGGAAAACAATGTGGTCATGCCAAGCACACATCCCCTGAGAGAGAGCGGTTGCCATGGAGAGGGCGTTGCGACACCAGCAGCAGCTGGAGGAAGAAGATGCTGTGATGGAAGTCGGCTGCCTGTTAGTCCGAAACATTGCAACTGACTGACTGACTGCTGTTCTGCCTTTGATTGATGGAAGTGGAACACACCATCTAGCATCACCTGACTTTGCCTGGAAACCACCAATGATGCCACAGATGTACATTTGTGGTTATGCTAAGGAGGGAAAGCAATTTAGTATAAAACCCTGACTTCTGGCTGGCTGGGAGAAGTTTGTTGCAGAGGGACACTCAGCTATGAAGCATCAAGGAGAAGACCTACATCTGAAACTCTCGGCCAACAACCTTGCCACCTGTGTCGTGCCCACTCCTCAACCAGCCTTAATCTTCAAAAGCCAAAGTAGTTGTGAGTAGAATAGCACCATAGGGCAAGAACAGACACCTATATATTCAATACATTGTAATCTTGATATTTTAATCATTTTTATTATTTGCTGTTAGCTTCTGTATCTGCTAAATAAAGTACAACATCTGCAGTTAAAGTAACAGCTTCCTTGCTTTAATTGTATTATATCAGGGTTTCCTCAAAGTGCTCGTAGCTTCTACTCATTTATGTAAAAGTATCTGATCGTGTGTGACTAAGCCAGGCTCACATGATGAAAGCTCTAGTCGGTTTAATCTAGACCCGAATTAACACCTCCTGTGTGATAAAAGTATACTTATCACCAAAACTTACTCCAGCAACCACAACAACTGTTACTGTCAGAAGGAGGCTGCCAGGGAGACTCAGTGTTATCTGTCATGTTCTGGTCTGTACAGGTGCTGGTGTTAGCGTAGGCAGGGGAACATTGGGATGAAGGTAGTGATTAGCTGGATGAATCCCTTCACCTCAGCCTAGAACAGAAACCCGTTAAACCCCAGGCAGGCTGATAAATTAACCACTTTAATATGAGGGCTGGCTGCTCTCCGGTGCTAGAGGGTCAGGGTAACAAAGAGTGGCGATTAAACAGTTGGATCAATTTAGCACAGACTCCGAAAAAGCAGGTTAAAGGAAGTTGAATTAAGTTACTATGGAGATGTTTTCTCTGAGCGTAGCCTGGTCCAGAACAGCAGAACATCCTCGGTGTTGCCAGCTACATGTCATGAGACACCAGTAGGTGCAGCGTGACATGTGGTGTAGTCTAAAGTACCTTAATGTTGGAGCTGTGGACCTCAGTCAGGAGGATCTGCTCAGGTGTCAGGCTGCACAGTTCACTCAGCTGTTTCTTCAGCCCTGTGTACTTTTCATCCATGTTCAACCTTAGGCCATAGCGCACCGGTGTAGATCCATCCAACTTGATGACTACAAAAACACCAATTCATCACACGGGGCTCAGGTTTTCTGATTTGGTTGATAAAGAAGTTCACATCGTTGTCTCTATCCTCACCTGTGATCTCGAGGTGCATGGAACTGTCCATGGGCAAGGGAAGAGACAGGAAGTTGAAAGGGTCGAAGCGAGCGCTAATGTGGCCGCAGGTCTTACACTTCACCTGGGACTTCAGCTGACCATGGAAAAGATCCACTACTATGGAGCGGTTCCTGCGCAAGTGGTTCTCCCATGCCTGTAATGGTAAAGATGTGCATGTTAGAGAGATTAAACACACACACAAAAAGAAAACCAGTTTGAAGGGTAGGTGATGCACTGACTGCACTAACAGCTCATTCCTCTCTTTTGTTATTCAGTAGTTATGTAAGTAGTTACTCAGAGAATAATAGGAATAATAATTATAAAATGATAGATAATAAAAAAACTGAATCAAAAGTGATGGGAGTTGTAGAATGGCCCGTCAGGCAGAATTTGTGGGGCTATAAATAATAAATAGGTAATTTCTGGTTATTTCTTTCCATACAGTGCAGTGTACAGTTTATAAAGTGACAATAACATCCTGACCACTTGGGGGCAGTGGAAATAAGCATTTACTCTGCTTGTTTACACATCCAGCAGATTTAAGGTACCAGTATATGTATATTATCTCTGTGTGGTAAAATCTGTACAAATTATGTAGCATTTTGTAGGTCACACCAACATCTATTAACTCAGACTTGCTCTTCCTGTCACCCTCACAGTTTTAGTAGTAACAATCTTAATGGACTAGCTTTGTGATCTGACCTCAGACGCCACCTCCCAGTCAGGCCGGCCATCACTGTCCTTCAACTCCACATAGGGTTTCTCATGAACTCTGTTCAGATCTTCATGAAGACCATCCAGCAGGAAAGCTAGCAGCTCCTGGGAGTCCTGCTGCTGGAAGCCGTTAAAGCGGGGGGCATACTTTGCTATTGTCCACTGGAGAACACAAACAGCATAAAGTTAGTTTTTATAGAACTACTTAAAGTGCATTTAGTTTAGGCATAACATACTGTTTTATCTGGCTTGTACAAAGACAAACAAATACATCCCCAACTAGCAGACAAAGCAGCTGCACACAGTTCACCAGCTGCTCAGTTTCCATGACAGGGCGACACAAACACACAAAGGTCTGAACCATTTCCCCACGCAGTGAAGCTGCTCACCCTGAGTTTGAGAGGTGCCACGTTCTTTTGTGTGCCGCTCCACAGCTCCATCACCAGGTCACCATAACACTTGGCCATGTGACCGCGCATCCCGATGGGGTTGGTTCTGTAAATACAGTGTGATGTGTGAATATTTTGGCTGAAGTGGCCACATTCACTTCACTTACTTACTGTACCTGTTGAGTTCATAGAGGTGTTTCCCTGAGATGAAGTAGTCTGTGAGAGGCTTGGTGTTGCTCACACACTGAATACTGGAGTTCATGAAACAGGTGTTGCCAAGGTTACTGAGGCCAGTGGCGCCTTTCTCTGTAGGAACTGTGTTGGAAAAGCACATTAACACGTTGTGATTACTGGTGTGAGCTGATTTATCCGAGTCACCCAGGTTATGTATCCTATATGTTTAACGCTTCCCGTCTCTTGCTCTACATTGAGAGTGTCAGGCTTTGTTTTAATAGCACTTACTTTCCTCCAGAATAAGTCTGTATGTGTCTTATTTTGAGTGTGTGTTGGCTGTAGTCCCTCTTAACACAGCAAACACTCAAAACACAAAACCAAGTCTAAATCTACACATGGTCTCCCTGTGTACATCAGGCTCACCCTCCCCTACCTTTGTGTCTGTCCATCTTACTACTGTTGGCAATAAAAGACATTTCCTCAGGCCAGCTCATGTCTTTGTTCCGGACTGTGGAGAAAATGGACAGAGGTTTCAGTGATGCAGCTATTTGCTGCTGCATTTTTATTCACAATTATGAGTTAATAACCATGATGTCAGAGTAGACATGTGAAAGTTTTGTCCATTCAGTAGAGAAATGCAATGGAAAGTTTCATACCTTCAATAACTAGCTGCTGCTCATCATGTATCTTCAGACTTTCCAGTGTGTGATCTTCATCGTCCAGCAGAGTGAGGTAGTTCTGCAGAACAAAGGGTTGAGGAAACGTCAAAAGAGTAATTATTTAGCATTCACACCTATTCATTGTGTATTACAAACAACTGTTGTTGTGTTGGAGATAGGATTGTCTACCTTAAGTAAAGTGGGGTAAAAGAACAATGTTTCACTCTAAACTGTGCTTGATAACTTATCCAATGTGAGCAGGCCCTGGATCCCAATAAACCCCTTTATGTTCACATTTTGCCTGCTTTATTATTATTATACATATATATCTCTGGCCTTGTAACAGCTTTGTGACCCACCTCACTGTTGTAGAGCCAGAGTCTCATGTCTTCCTCCTTGATGCGGAGTCTCTGGGACAGATACAGGTGGATATCCTTGATGGTGCCCATGCGGCTGAAGCAACCTGTGTAGGCCAGCACCCTCTTCAGAGGAGCGTTGGGGGATGGCACGTTGCCTGTTACAGCGAGGACAGTAGAGCATATGAAGATTTAATTCATTTAAATCTGTATTTATTTGTCTTAGATACTAAATGCAAATCTATCATTTACCCACGTCAACATCAGTACCAACAACAGCAATCTGCTGATTTAGGATTAGTTGTAAGGAAGCAGCAAGAACGGGCTATTTGATCAATCAGTGCAAATTCGATTGGTCGATCAGCTTAGTGGATTTAGTTTATTTGGATTGAATTAAATCAAATCAAACCAACTGATATTAGTATAGTTAAATCAACATTTTGGTGATGATTACTGATCAGATTAATCACGTTCAACCTCATTTTGTTTATTAATGGTAGAAAACGTAATCATCATATTGCAGCCTTGTCCATCACAGATTTGCCATTCAGTTCTAGTACTACTGGGACATCCTCCAACCGTCTCAGCCTGACATATTCTGTGCACTACAAGTCATAATTTGATGTAACAGCAGTAAAGACTGTTCCAGCAAGGCCTTTAACTCACCGTCTTCCTTTATCCAGAAGTAACAAGAAATATGCACATGACTAAAAAGCTTGTACAATATTTGATATTGGCAGCTCAGAGGTAGAGCTGTCGCCCACCAATCGTAGGATCAGTGGTTTGATCCCTGGCTTCCCCAGTCCTGTGCCGAAGTGTCCTTGGGCAAGACACTGAACCCCAAGCTGCCTCTGGTGTGTCAGCCTAAGCTGCATAGCAGCTCTGCCACCGGTGTGTAAATCTGTGTGTTTGACTGAGACGCAGCGTCAAAGATTTATACAATGCAGAGCATTTACCATATTGTACAAGCTTAAATACAATATTTGACCTGAATACCCTCATTTAAAATAAAAATTTAAATATTAGATATTCAATCTCCCTTCATTCTCCTGGGGCAGTGTTGAGATCTGGAGGATCACTAATCTCCTTGTGTTAACATTATGTTCTTGCTTTTCCTTCATTTATTCTCCAAACTGAGCTTGACAAGAAGCGAAGCACTTTAATTAAGGCACAGAAATGAATAACCCTGTTCAACATGTTTGAATTTGAAGACTTTTGATTAAGAGTTTGAGAACACACGCCGACTGAGTGGCATGTACCAGTGGAAACTGGTACAGAGCCAGTAGTAACACTAGTACAAGTGTATTCAAATGTTTAATATGTTTTTAAAAATGTGGTCAATAATGATTAATGTACATGTTCCTATATCGTGGTTTGTGAGCAGACTGAATGATGTGGACTTCAGAATTCCACTGGGAACAACACTGGATTGTCAGCTCTTAGCCTAAAGTTATTTCATTTGTGAAATTGTTTTCTTAATGTAAACACAGTAGGTCCTGCTAAGACCACAGCGTTCATTAAATAGGATCTATGATGACATCTGTGATCAGTTTGTCATTACCAAGGAAAGTGTATTACTGTAATTCTCTATTATTGCTAATGTTAGGCCAAAAAGTGATCACTTTCCTATAAAACCACCAAACCTCTGTGCTGAATTTAAAGCGGTTTGTCAATAATAAAATAAGCGACTACAGGCCAGGCAGCTACTAATGCCTGGCAGTGACAGACCAACACAGACAGAGGCAGTGCCATGATGGAAGTATACGAGTAGCAACCTTCAGCCTGATTAAACTGCAACAGTTTATCCACTGTACAGATTTAGACACAATGCAAGCGATAACAAAGAGTTCTTGAGTAAGTCTACCAATAGAAAATCTACAGAGCCTATAGTTAGACATATATATATATATCCTTACTCATGAGTACAAATACCGCTGAAGTCGTTTCTCTAATATTTGTAATATTTAATAGTGATTAATTGTTATTATTTTTAAAGTCTGCATTACTTGATTGAGTCTGCACTGTGCACCTGAATGGCAAAATCTGTGACGGCCTTTATTAGACTTCTTCATTATTTCTCTTCATGGGCCACAGGATAAGTCCACTAAAGGGGATTAAATGGGGAAGCTCAGTGAAGCGTTTGTCGACGGCTTGCTCTGGTCTTGCTGCAGGCTTACGTTACCTCTTGGTGGGTTTAAATACGGTGGGAACATTCGCAGGCTGGTCATACCCATATTGACCCAGATGTTGGACTGGGGGGGACGTGTTGCTTGCTGCTGTCGGAGGAATAAGAGGTAGCGGGGAAAGAGCTCCAGCTCTGCTTGGCCTGTCTTGCTCTCCAGGACGACCTGCAGGGAAGGAAAGGAATGTTTCCAAGCAGCGTTTAAATGGGGACCTGCTCAATTGATTGACCTTGGAGGCTTTTGTTATTAACATTTATTCACAAGTCATGACACAAGCACTTAAAACAAGTTTGAAAGGCAAGAGAATAGTGACAACACCAATGTGAAATTAGGAAAGATTATAGCTATAGGACACATTAGCAATGGCCTATTTGGTAACAATGGATTCAAGCAGTAATTAAGTTTTGGTTATATCGGTTACAGAGTGTACGGCTTGACCGCGTGTGCTCAATGTGGCAGAGCTATCAAACTGTGACTGGTGTGGAGCTTCAGTACGGCTGCTTTCACTCACCGGGCGTGGCAAACTGAGGTTGGCACCATACCAGTGGTAGAGCGCCCGCCACACCGGCTCTGGCACCGTCTCAAAGTCTCTGCCAGGCACAAGCTGCAATGTGCGCTTCAGTCTGGCACCCTCCATGGTTAACGTAGGAGCCTGCAGAGGCCGAGCAGAGGGCGTATAAATCTGTCTTCTGGGGGCAGAACTCAGATGCTGTGCACAGGCTGGCAGCCTGCGACCTCTTGATGCAATCATGCACAGATAAAATTAAATTAAAACAATACAATAACGTGATACTAAAGTAAGTTGGTTGGTGTGTTGCTGTGGCAGTTTGCACTGTACTGTACTTACAAATTACCCACGTAATTCATCTCAGGAACAACATGAACTAAGCTGAAATCAAACCTACACACAGAGACACAGAAGGAGTCATTCTTGCCTTCATGGGGTCAGTGGTGACCAGAGGCTGGTTGTCGATCGCTCCGGGTCTTTGCGCTGCCAGCTGGGAAGCGAGTTGGCCATTGGCTCCAGAAAAACACTGGTTGTTGTTGTCTGATACGTTGTGCTGTCGGGCAAAACAGCTCTCTGTGGCAGACGAAACAACCTGAGGACTCAGTGCTGGAGGAACGGAAGGAGAGTGGGAACAAGTGAAAAACGTACAACCCATAACGCTTAACTTTACTTGGCTGTCAGTGTGGGATGCCTTACTCAACCCACAGATAACCAAAAACTAAATGTATCAAAGAGGCGAGTTTATCCTTAAATCACTGACAATACTGTGAGACAGAGTTGTGGTGATGAACAAATAGCAGTGTCTGACAGACGGCCTTGAATCCTAACGGGTACTTTATTTTTAGGTGCGCTTTGCAGTTAGGTGAAGTGTATTGACTGACCAGCCTCTGTGGCTTCGGAGGCACTGGAAACAGCATCAGGCGACCGCTCCTCCGTTGGGCTGACTGTGCTGAAGCTTCCAAGTCTGTCCAGAGGCGGGGGCTCTACGGCTGTGGCCAGTGGAGTCCGTAGTGAGCTCAGGATGGAAGGCTGCTCCACCACGATCCCGTTATGCTCCTGAACAGGAAGACAACAGTGACTGCCCTGTCATTGTTTAAAGTGCCATGTAAGGTCAACTCCAGCTCATTCCATTACAGAGATCTGAGATCTGTTCCTACCCTTCAGCGACTCACTGCTTTCACACTGTTGATGCATCCTACAAAGACGAGCAGCGCTGTCTTGTGTTATCATTTTAACTGTAGAATTAAATAATCTGTAATGTCCATCCTTATTAAGATGCCACAAAGTGTTCCACTCAGTCTCCTAAACGAAGACACTTCAAAAGACAAAACCCATAAAAGGTTTACAGTTAGTTGTATGGGGAGATATTTTCTGGACCCCAGAATGGACACAGGTGCAACTATTCAACAGCAGTAAACCCAGACTTTCAGTTATCGGAACTCTGTCCACTCTGCAATGTTGCTCATATGCATCATTCACATTTTTATAGTGGCCATTAACAGGATGATATCTGTTTAAATGACAGGTATAATAGGATTATACCCACTTGGTGCCGACTATCAGAGCAAAGTACACCCTGCTATTGCTGCTAACGCTTGTTTCAAGGACATTAATCACACTTGACAACAACAGAGCTGGACCTAAAAACACAGGCAGGAAGGATTTGAAGCCTACTGCACAGTGTGTTGCTTATTCATTAAGGTGCGTTGAAAACTCACTACATGGTCAGGACCTCATTCAACAGTTTACTGTGAAATGTTACTGATTTAGATGGTCAAGTGAAAAAGGTGCATTTACCTTTATATTAACCTTGTCCGCTATCATGCAACATATCTGCTATTTAAATCAGTTTTAAATCATTTGTTTTTGTCAGTCGTAATGTAGCGGATTTTATTAAGTCTTGTAAGCAGATGTGTCAATCACAAAACAGTAGGATAAAGCCTGTTAGATGATAATTTAATGTGATTTTCTTGACTTACATATTTAACGTAGTCCTTCCACTGCTGCCACCACAGCATGGAGATGAGGAACCAGTTCTGGCCTTGCTGCAGCCCATGTCTGCTCTCTCTCTCTAACCAACCCCTATACACCCACACACATGAACAGAAACAAAGATCATTACTATATTCCTCAAAGTTGTTACTGTGGCAATAACAAGATCATACGTACTGTACCTGATTATTTGTCCCTCCTCTTCAGGGGTAGCTGGCCTGAGCCCCAGGACTATGTGACAAACCTGAACCAATACAGGGAAGGACAAAAACTAAATTCTACACTTCACAGGCAACGCCAGCCAACAGTATCTGAAGATGTGGGTGTACCGACCTGGAAAAGCAGGTTTAGAAACTCATTGGCCAAGGCGCTCTTCACGCTCCAGATTTGGTAGTCCTCCAGCGTCAGGTGTCCAAGCTAGTCAGGATTCAAACAATACAGAGGTCAGAATCACTGATGCCTTCACTTCTTCACAAACTTGAACAAAACTATTCATAAATAAGGGATTGTAAGTGAAAACAGCTTAGCGGCAGCCACTGAAAATACTATTCTCTCCCCAGGAGCTGCTAGAGCATCCTGTATGTCTCACCTTGGTTGTGTCGTGCATCTTCAGGATATCTTCTACTATGTCTGATACGCTACTCTGCAGCTCCTGCAGGGTAAGAAAGCATGTCAGCATGATGCTGCTGTAAAAATACGAGCAGCATATTACACCAGTATAGTAACAACAATCCCATCATCCCAAACCGTGACTGTGTGCAGCTCCCTGCAATTTCTGACCCCTAGATAAATGCAGATAAGCTAGTAAAGGTAGATAAGCTAGTATTTGTGTTTGGGTTTTTTGCATCAATGACACTGGCACAAAGTTGCAACCAAAGAATCTAAGCACGTTCATACAGAACCCGATGCGGTTCCAGTATAGCTGGACACTGCTCTGAAAAGCCAGTTGTGATATCAGAGAGACGTTGGTGCTCTCAGTTCAGCTTTGTCGTTCGTGCCCCTGTGAACGCTTGGCAGCGCTGAGGTCTGTTGACTCTCGTTTCTAGTAACTGTTGAAAAGCTTTGAGGTTTCATGTGCAGATGTTTACCTGCCATGTTAGAAACATGTCTCTACTTCGTTCAGGTCATCAACATACAGTTGACTGGATGGTGTTTTTAGTCTTTTTAAACTTACAGGAAGCAGGTCTGTGCGATTGTCCTTCCACACCTCCAACAAAGCCACCACCATTTCATGGAGTTCATCTCGGGACAAAACACCATCCCGGTCCACATCGAACACTTTAAAGCAGACTGGCACATGAAAGAAAGCAACAGAAGAAATATAAACATGGTTATGGACATCAGTAATGATAGTGTTTATCCAACGGCATTTAACGTTTAAAGCTCAAACACATCAGTCATGACTGAAAACCACAGCAGGCTTACATTTCTGCCTTTCAGCAACAGGTCCTCTGCAGCAAGCAGAGAGGCCACAAGAGATCTCCTTAAAGTCGATGTGATTGTCCCGATTCTCGTCAAAGGCGTGAAACAAGCCTGTGAAAGAGATCAATAAGGCAGATACATTTCATACGAAGACCATGTCTGAGAAGGAGATTAAAGGGGCAACAAAGAAAACGAATGTCCAACCTTCACTCAGTGAGGCATGGATGGGAGGAGAGACCAGCGGGACAAAGGTTTCCAAGTCAAAGCGACCGGTCCTGGACTGAGCTTTCAGCAGCCAGTAGCGCTTCTCCAAGTCTATGATGTCAGACTCCTCCACTGCAGGAAAGACAGAAGAAACCTTTGGTTTTCATTCTTTGCCTTAGTTTAGGAACACATACATACATCATAGCCTCTTAAGTCACAGGCTTTTAGATGCTGGTGTGCAGGGAAACAGTGTATGCATTGCACGACTTACAGAGGACAGACTTTTCTTTCAAAAAGGAAATGAATAAAGGTAAACATGATAAAAGCAATAATAACAGAGCTTGTATATGCTGAAATCCATGACTAGTATGTAACTGTACCACGTCATTTAGTTCATAATAATATAGAATTAATTAGATACAGATTTACATTTAACCACAAAGGACTGGCCTGTTTCAATTTGCTGTCTACTGTATGTTCATAATAGTCTGCATCACCGAGCAAAGAAAGGGCCTGTGTAAAAACTACATCACATAGAAACAGATGAGCACAGAGACAATGTGATGAATTCATAAAGCAGTAGAGATAGCAACACGACAAATCCTCATGGCAATAGACACTAATCAACTCCAGTCTGCTGGAGTCCGCTACCATCCGCTGGAAGACACATTTAAAGACACGATCAACGTCCTGACAAGGGGAAGCAGCAATTTTAAATGTGCACGGCTATGTTCAGATTCAACATTATCAGTGGTCAAGTAGTCATGTAACCACGTTTAATTATACTACTTTCTATAAAGAACTGGCTTAGCATCAAGTGCGACCCCACACTGGCCTGAAGCATGGTGGAAAATGAAAGAAAAATATTTGTGTGAGTCCTTAGAGTCCGCAACTTGTTGTACAGAACTAGCATTAAAACAGGTTTTGGCATAGTTTAATATGGACAACATCAGCTGAATACATGTAGTCCAGATCTATTTAAGAAATTCAGATCAGCACCAACACAAAGGAAAGACTTGAGCATAATCAACCAAACTCTGCTATAGTATATTATATTAACACACGTGTTCCATTCAGTGCAATACCTTGTGGGATATTCAGACAGGTCATATGGTTATAAATAAACTGATGTAGAGCTACAGTTAGAGCAGGTGGAGTAAAAACGTGTCCAGTTCTTCTTCACACTTCGCATTTGATGTTTGTTTATTTTCAATGTTCAATTTTAGCAACTAATTTGATAATGTGCATTACTGCAACCAGATATACGACAAATATCCATTCAACGCAGTACGTACAGGTTGTGACTTATTGAGGCGCAGTCTAAACACGACTGCACGTCACGATTGTGATACCACAGATGACAGGGGATATAATGGTGTTTGTTCTAAAGATCAGACCAATATAGTATATGAAGCTCTGACAGGGCCAACGAAGAAGCCTCCTCAGTTTAACATGTGAATCCACAGCTTAAGGTAATAGGATTCAGCAACTATCCAGTCAGCCTTTGAAACCGAGCCAATACACAAGACAGCGTCACAGACGAACATTAACCGACAGTCAGTTCCTGGTACAATTCTACTGCTACTTCCCAACTGGGCTATTAAACAAGCTTCCTGAAAGCTTATTTTTAGCAACTACCATCAGTTTCTCAGCTAAACGACCGGTTGTTGCAGACTGTGGGTGAAGCAACAACCTGGAGTGGTCGGCCCTTACCCTCCAGGCCTCCAGTCCACATTGTCAATCAATTACCTTTATTCTGACGCGCTTCATGGCTCAGAGGCCTCACTCACACATAAAAAGCAAACAGTGAGTATGAAATGAATGATTTAGAACTTGAAGTGGACTATATGGAGATGGGATGCGGAGAAACTGGTATGTGCCTGATAAATTATTGAGGATGATGGCTAAAGGCAGGGAGCCAGCTCTAGATACATTACTTTCCTGTCTCAAAGCTCACGCACTGCTACCTCAACAAAAACCAGGGAATTCAAACGAACGTAGGAAAATAGCATAAAGTGACGGCTAAGGTGGAAACGGACCAGGAGAGGACGACCCATGATTAGAAACCATCTGATTGCTAATCTAGAAAACGCATTACCCTGACGATGGATCACCTCCTGTACGCGTCCTCCCCAACAGGTAGCAGCTACTACAGTGAGCTACGTCTGAACCATTAGGCACTGACCAGAGTGACTGTTATCAATATTACAACATCCAAACGACAATTGTATTTGTTACCCAAAAGGTTTTTTTTACAATAAAACATGTCAGTTGTCATTTATCTTTAAACTATTGGGTAAAGTGAAGCGACAAAAGCAACTGAACCCCCTTTAATACTGGCAAGGACACATCAATCAACAAGCTCCTTTAGAAGGTATCTCACATCTAACAACAGTATTGCTTCATTTAGCCTTAATGAGCTTACTCTTGTGCCTCTACAGAAGATGCCCTGCTGGCCTCATACCCACCTAAAGGTGCAACTCTCTCCGAGTGGCAGCAGAGATACCATACCATTATCCAGGGAACATCCTTAGAGAGTGGCTGCCACAGTCAGCTGTAGCGGAGTGAACTCCCTACGACAACTGCCCTCAGAAGCTACGCCATCCCAGACAACCGTTATTCCTGAGGAGCTCTACTCGGTTAACATTGTGATGCTAGGAGAGGATTCACCATGATGAGCTCTGCCATGAGTCAAGCTTTACCTTCTTGTTCTGGAAAGAGTCATGACCTAGGAGTGTCGGGCACTCTCTCTCTCCAACACACACACACACACACACACACTCAGAGTCACACTCAGAGTCACAAAGCTAAGAGGATAAGCTGGAGATTACAGGCAGCCTTTCTGGACAACACAGGTTCTTTCCAGCCCCCTGTGCTTAATTGGTAGAATATAGCCTGGCTAAATTTGTGAGGTTCGCAACTTTGAGAAGGTAAAAACACGCTTATGGTACTTGAACGTTTCAAAGCACCCCTATTAAATCTGTGTGATAAAAGTGACTGCACTCACACTCTCATACTGGTCACTGAAGTTTGATATGGCAAAGAACTTTCAGAGGATCTGAAAAAAAGAATCGTTGCTCTATATAAAGATGGCCTATTCTATAAGAAGATTGCCAAGACCCTGAAACTGAGCTGCAGCAAGCTGGCCAAGACCATACAGCGAAATCATCGAGGGAACCATGAACGCCAACATACTGTGACATACTGAAGCAGAACATGATCCCCTTCCTTGGAAGACTGGGCCGCAGGGCAGTGTTACAACATGCAACGACCCCAAACACACCTCCAAGACAACCACTGCTCTGCTAAAGGGAACTGAGGGTAAAGGGGATGGACTGGCCAAGCATGTCTCCAGACCTAAACCCTACTGAGCATCTGTGGGGATCCTCAAATGAAGGGTGGAGGAGCACAAGGTCTCAAACATCCACCAGCTCCGTGATGTTGTCATGGAGGAGTGGAAGAGGATTCCAGTGGCAACCTGTGCAGCTGTGGTGAATCCATGCCCAAGAGGGTTAAGGCGGTGCTGGAAAGTAATGGAGGCCACACAAAGTATTGACACTTGGGCCCAATTTGGACATTTTCACTTAAGGGTGTGCTCACTTTTGTTGCCAGGTGTTTAGATGTTAACGCTGTGTGTTGAGTTTTTTTTTAAGCCACAGCAGATTTACACTGTTATACAAACTGTACACTCACTACTTTACATTGTAGCAAAGTGTAATTTCTTCAGTGACGAACCCACAAATTCCTGTAAAAACAAACTCGTTTTCAGTCAGGAAAGAGGTAGACTCAACTCTGTGAGGTATGAACAGTCTTCACATGAAAAGATATATTAAATATTTACAGGAAATGTGAGGCTTGGACTCACGTCTGTGACATACTGTATATATAAACAGTTCAGTATCAGACTGATGCAACACTTTTTGTGTCACTATGATTTTATAAACTGCAGTCTACCTGTCTTGGTGTTACAAGCACAACGGACGTTAATAAGGTTGGAGTTGATCAACCTGAGATTCTTGTCATTTATGCACTTTGTTTAATTCTTGGATTGCCACTTTGGTAGGAGACATGCTTTGACTAAGCTAACAACACATACAGTACAAGCAAACATGCACACCTTTTCCCCATTTTCAGCTCTTCAGCATACAGGTGTAAACACAGTCTAACAGCTGTACTCTGGCCCTTTAGGTAAATCTACCTCAGACCACAGATATTTTCCAAACTGCAGCTGCAAAAACTGTAATGTTATGGTCACTTCCGTCCCATTTGGGCCCACAAACACAGTTTAGGCTGTTTTGAAAGAGACTGCTCTGCCAGCTAACTCTACACAGACATAAATAGTTTGAACAGATTATGTGAAATTTCAACCAATTCTCATTTACTACTGTAACCAGAATTGTAGGTCATTTTAAATACATATGAGCAGGTGAATACCATCATATTAACATCATGAAGTGGTTGTACCATTGTATACAGCAGTGGCACAGCTAGGTGAGCAGACGTACAGACTAAAAAGCAAACGTGCTGGCTGACAGACAGGGAGCAACACTTGGTGGCCACAAGTGGTGGCTGTGTCTCAGACTTTTATTCAGAAATGTAACATACTAAACTGCAGCTAAAATGTATGACTATGATTAGGGAACAAACAACTTACAATGTGTGACACCAGCCAGGGTCTGGTAGAAGGTGGGAGTGTCACTGTCATCAGTGAGTGTGACACACACGCCCCCGGACAGAAGCCATCTGGACAAAGTAAAAGCTTCTTTGTTCTGCAAGAGCCAGGTCCTGAATCGCTCATAGTTCACCTTGTCACCCTGGAAACAATACAGAAATAGACAAATAGCTTGTTAACCTGTCAAAAGCAGAAGATGGTTCATATCTGTCACAGTTGTTCACTGATGTTCAGTCGGCTGGAAAAAGAGATTTTCAGACTGTAATCAATGCTGAAATTGTAATTGCCTTTATTTATCATTCCACAGGAAGTGAACGGACATAATTAATCTCCTCAGTCGTCCCTGTTAAGTACTTTGCCGTTTACACACAATTATGCATTGTTAAAATCAGAAAGCAAACTGAAAACTTAGTATAAATGAGTATAAACCACTGAAATACAACGTGTGACATTAGCGTGAAATCAAAAAGCAAGCAGGTCACTATACTACTGGTTATTAAGGCGTATAATGAATATACAGTAGTTAAGAAACCTGAAACTATTTGCTTTCACTTCAGGTTGGCATTTACACATTTCAAAGCAGTGTGTGTTTGGGTGGGAACATATTAGAACTGATAGACATGCTGCTTATCTGGCACCTTTTCCATATCTGAACATGTTTAACCCTCGCGGAGCCTTCGAGGGGTCAAAATGAAAACAGGGGGCGCTCTAAGCTCAAAAACCACACAAGGGTTGGTTAAATCAGTCATAGGAGCACTGGGACGTTTGCCTTTACATGCACATGAACTTTAATGGCGTCTTAGTCTGTCGAATTCAATATGGAATTGGTCTCCCACCTTTTAAAGCTATATCAGCTTCAGCTATTCTGGGAAAGCTGTCCACAAGGTTTAGGAGTGTGTACAACTGGATTAACAACCGTTGCATGTTCGGTATTTCCAGCACAGGTATGAGGTTGAAAAGCTAAAACGAACACATCAGATTTTGGCTCGTCTTGATAACTGACCTGTAAATTTGGCCGCATCACAGTTCAGGAGACCATGCTAATAACAATTAACAGTCAGTTTTTATGACTCCTGGCTCCTTTAGTGTCCCTGCAGGACGTGGAAGCCCAAATGCTTCTTTACAGGAAGCCAAGCCGTTATGCTGTATTTCTAATCATTTACGGTGAACTGTGATTTAAAAATGCATATTTGTATGTCTATTATTACAATCTAAACACTTCTGTCAAATCAAAATTAGTAGTATGATCTAAGGGAAGCATGTGGCTGCTCATGCAGGTTTTAAATCTGTAAATTCAAATAGAATCACACTGAATAAATGACATACAGGCAACTGTGTATGACCGTAAGTGTTGTGATGCTAGATTGTGGCTGTGCTGGTTGCTGACCTCGCTGAAGCACTTTTTGAGAGAGGGAGGAACTTGCCCATCCAGGACTTGCAGAACAGCTTCTATATCTTCCCTGGCAGCGTATCCACCCAGATCACTGGCAAACAAGCTGAAGAGGTCTGTAGATGAAGACACACATGCTCACGTTTGTTACACCGAGGCTGTAGAATGGCAGACGGAACATGGTTGATAATTATCACATGAAGAGGAGAGCAGAACAGAGTCTTTTCTTTTTATGACAATTATCCACAAAGTGTCCAGCTTTGGTTATTGCAGTGCATCTTTCAGGGCTTCTGGAATACCGTTTCCAGAGTCTCTTGACAAAGCAATGTCAGAAAACTCTGGTCCATTTATCAGGATACATGTGCAGGCTGCAATAGTCTCCTTGCTCCTCAAAGGAGAGAGAGAGAGTGCTGCCTCTTCTTCACGCTGGGAGCATTTTGGAAATTCAAATATACTTGTCTGCTTTTCAGGCGGTTGAAGCAGGGTCTGTCCATCTGAGTGTGTGTGTGTGTGTGTGTGTGTGTGTGTGTGTGTGTGTGTACACGTCAGGTCTGAACTATCCCATTCACACCACAGAGAGCAGAGGAACACTGGAAACACGAGACCATATAATACACTGTAAATACTGTAAAGTCAACATGACAGCAAGATAAACAGCACGAGGCTATTAGGCTTGTTTCATATAGACCTCTTCTGTAGCAAAGGTAGCCTTACATGGCCTCTGTTGATCTGGCACTACTGTATATAGAAAATAAAATTGAATTTTAAATGTACCTAATATAATGGTAGGGGCAATGCTGTAATTATATTACACACCATTATGGTGATAAAATTAGACCTTGTGCTTCTCATATCTATGACTGATGCTACTAAATATAATTCTCGCCTCCTGTTCACTTTTTACAGCTGTGACTGATTTCATAAATATTGAACTACTTTAGGTTTATATATTATCACTCTACTGTGGTAAAAGGCTGCTCTCGATCAGAACCAAAGCAGTCGCTGTAAAAACACTTCAAGTGCCTTTGTCCCATCAACATAATGCTGATCTCCCTATCATCACACACTGTACTCTGGCCCCACAGTATACTACTACTACTACAACTAACACTACAAGTAACATTAATACAACACTATATATATTATATTGCTGCAAACACAACCTCCTCTCTATTACCAATAAATATGGCCAAGACTTATTTGGGTAATGTTGATCTGCTAAGTAATGAAGTACTGATGTTACTGTTTATCAATAGCAATAAAAAGCTAAATGATTAAATATGTGAGTAAGTATTTCTTGTAAGTAAGTAAGTTCTTGCAATGTGCATATCAGCTATACGCTTCCTCTTTCATTTTGCCAAAATAGCCACGGGAATGAACCGTGAAAGGAGAACAGAGAGGCCGTTAAGCCGGTGGTGTTCAACTTGGCTAAAGCCAGATGAAGTTAGCAATCGCATCTGATTGTAGTTGTCCAGTGTCACTGATGGTAGAGCAGACTTCATCTGACTGATCTAATGCTGCTTTGCATCTACTGTGGACTCAAACTTACTTTGCTTACAGTATTTGTTGCTTTATGGCAATATGGCTGTGTAGCATGGCCACTATTTGCTCGCTATGCTGCATTAGAAATAACCAAGAAACCATGCTTGACACCTGCAGCATAATGTATGGCACACTACCGGCACAATTCTGCTACGACACCATGCAAAAACCAAAAACCAAACCCAAACCTTCTTACCGTGAGGCAAGAGTGTAAAGCAATACTGCGATAAAATCCAAACCCGCTTCCTAGTTTAGGACAAATTCAGCACAGGGAATCAACAAAATGCATCAGCCATCATAAACAACTTACACTTGGCCTTCTCCTCATTTCGTCCTCTGGTTAGAAGCACCAGACCCACAATCAGGTTGTTGAAGTGCAGCCCTTTAGATGAGCCTCCAAAAGAGGTGTAGATGACCTACAATACAAAAGACAAAGTATGGATGAGACCAGCTTCCATTTGCTACAGCAGATGTCATCAGTGTAGTCATGCACCGTTATTATTCTGAACTATCCTTCGCATCATTTGACGCTAGAACTGAGGGCACACTAGCACAGTGGGCTTTTTTTATGCCATGGACCGGTTTCATGTATAAACAACTAAAACAAACACCTCACCGTCCCCCGAATTAGTGGGAGCTATGAGACAGGTAGCAAAAGCTCAGTCTCTTCCAAAACACCTGTCAGTGTTTGCAACATGTCAAATATACCATGTTTCAAAACAAAAGGTCTTTCAGACTCCGATAATAAAATAGTTTTTAATTCAGCCTTTCTGACGGCCTGGTACCAAATGACCTGCTGGTTGGGGAGCTTTGCACTAGAATGATGAGTAGTAATAATAATAATAATCACGCGAACCTTTCCCTTGTGCTACGTTCCTACCTTCCTCATTCTATACGAGAAACTACTAAACCTGTAAATTTTGAAAAATAGAAAGAGAAGATTATTTAAAAAAATATTCTCTATTCTTTCATTTTGAAATCTAATGCAATGTATAATGACACAAAAAATAGCAATCATTTAAATAAAAGAAGCACGTAAAACAGGTACGAGGTTTAAAAATGTCATTCTACACTCATCTAGTGCCACATGTAAAGGTCAGGAAAGTACAACGTGGCTCTGGGGAACCTTCGTCAAGTCAAAGAAAATAACCCCGGTGATGTCATTAGGGTTGATGTGTGACAGGGCAGAGCACATGGTTTTCGTTTGGTGTTTTTCTGCACACGTTTGCGGGTGTGGGTTCGGGCTGGGTACTCCAGCTTCCTCCCACACCACGAAACACCTGCAGCCGAAAGCATGAGTGAATGTCTGTGTGCTCAGTGGGCAGCACCTCAGTCCCTCATCTATTTATCATCAGTGAACGCTCATCGATGCCTCTCATCTGCAGTCAGTGCTGATGCTGCACTGGTAAAATGACAAATGTCAGAGTGAGCAGGACATCTCAGCTGCTTCTAACCAATATTAATTCTGTGAAGAGCTCTCTGCAACATAGCCATTGCTCAACCACAGACTCCTCACAAGGACAGATATTGTAATACTGCAATGCTACCCAGTGACACGTCTTTACTGTAGACCTTTCCCAGATTTCATGTTTACTACCTAATGACACCATCTCCATCTACGTTGTAGGTAAAAATGTGCCAAGACCAAAAACATTTACAGTGTGTTCCCACAGACTGGTTGCTCTTACATTACATCTCCCTGTTATTTCAGCTGAAATTCAGTGAATACATTTTACTATTTTATTCTGTTCTATGTTGTGATAATTTGGATTTTATATGTTTTTTTATGAATTATGGCCAGCCTCATCTGGCCATAGCCTTATAAAGGTTGCAATGCAGAAAGCTTATTATTTGGTGTTGCTTCACATAATTTGTTTAAGGTTACAAAAAAAAAGTTCATTTTAGAGCATAAGTCATCACAAGCCTACTTTTAGATCCTTTCAGATAAAAGGGTAAATAAATTACAAGCAAGCTCAAAGGCAATAGTTTTATTCTACTCCATTGTGTCTCAATGACACCAAGCTCAATAAATGTGGGCCTGCGTTTTACAAACATACTTTCTCTTGCAACTGTATATATCCTGCTATCGACTGCTAATCCACTCTGAAGGTGTCATCACTCCACCCCGAACAATGAAAACGCTAAGTTCTAACATAGCCTGCAAGCAGCCTGAAGTCACTACCACTCTGCTACTGTTGCTTGTCTGGCGTGCTTAACAGAATTAGCCACCACATGCATGCTTAACCTACCTCTTTAGGTGTTTGCATGCAACTCTTTCCTTTCATTCCTTCATAATAACGGTTTTGTGTACGGGCACTTGGTGTGGGACATCACTGTGGCTTACCTCTGCAACTTTAGGGGGAACTCCATCGCCTAGCACCTCCCTGTAGAAACATTGCTGGGTCATATAATAGGACAGGCCACTGGTTCTCTTGAAGGCATCCTTCAGCCGTTTCAGCTCAACATCGGTGACTAAAGAAAAGCAGAGAAGAATCCAATCAGCGCTGAGAATTGTATGTGATTTCAAAGTGAGCATTGTTTCTGTACATATTAATAAGTTATAATAACTGTTGTTTTTGTTCCCCTTTTAGTGTCCCCTTAGTTTGTATTACTTCTAAAATAAGTACATATTGATTGTATATTTGTACTTTCCGTTAAGTGTATACCAGGTACCTTAAGTAAAGAATTTGAAAAAGTACTTCTGCTTGTACTGGACTAGTGTTCAAGGTGAGAACATTTACTTAATTTCCAACTTTGTGTACTTTTCCCCCATTTGCACATCAATAGGCTTCGAACTTGTCCTGGAACAGATCTGTTTTCAGGATGGTAAGTTATTCTGTTTCCTGTGGAACTAAAAGGCCTCACACTACCAAGTGATATGTAAACAAAAAAAATCATTTGATTAAGCTGTACATCCTGGCACCAACGTGTATAGTGCACACAGGTTTTAATAAACAGAACCTCCCTGTAACACCACTAATAACTTGTGCTTGTACCCAGCGTCACCATATAAATCTTTATAGAACACATGTTAGCGTCCTCTGTAGCCCTCTGGTACACGCTTCGCTTTCGTTCAAAGCCACGTTGCCTGTTGTGACACTAGGATGATGCCCCAGCTGCCTGCTCTGCTGCAGTCAAACACAGCTCTGTCACTACACCCAGGCAAACACTGATGGAGCCTTCCAGACACAGAACGTTCTGAACTGTGCTGGACCATCACCACTAAAACCAACATGCCCCCTGAGATGACTTCACTTAAAAGATGCCAGTTACACACAGATTGTGTTTGAATGAGCAAAGTGTAAATCATCAACTTAAGCATGGAGGCTATGAGAACACCACCAAGGTATGGTACATGTAGACTGTGCCGTTTCGATCCCAGGTAAAACTGTTGGCTCCGATTAAAGCTGACTGCAGTTCAGGTCAGTGATGGCCTACCTGAAAGGTGCCTCTTGTTTATAGCTGTTTATGTCGGGTAAAACACAAGCTTTTAAGGGGCAGCAGCCTGTAGAGGGCAACGGAGTCCTTACGAGGCCGGGGTTAAACCTGAAGCCTTTCCCAGCTGGAAGGCGTGTGTGCACGCGGAACCACATTAGAATAGCGTGCTACCAAAACAACTATTACAACTGGACCGTTCTCAAGTTGTGACTACAAGAGACCAATTCAATTAATATTTTTTATTTTGTTTTATACAAATCATCTCAATGAACTGTAAGGGTCCTCACTAATAGAACCACACAGAATTCTATAGAAAACCCAATATACCCCACTTGAGCACCACCAGAGTGGAGAACAACCAGGCTCAGGGTGGATATCAGAACCACAGGAATGCTGCACTAAACTTGACTCACTTACTAGCACTCCTGCATAAGTTGTGACAGACTGTGTAAATCTTGGCCAACCTGGCAATCTCGATTCTTTCCAGTACCCAGACACAGAACATCATTTCACTATTTACTTACTATTACTGCATTTGGCTTATGAACTCTTTCTCCATTTCAGACAGAACATGTACATGAGGTTTGTTTAATGGAGTTGCCTCTAGGAATGTTTCTCCAGAAGCACAGAAGGAGCCAAAAACTCACTGCTCACTGCTTGGATGTATGGTTACGGGAACAAGGATAAATTATTCATCATTTAACTCGTAGCTTCATTCGTTCGTTTTAGAACTATGTGCCGTTTGTCCAGCTCATTGTACTGTTTGCAATAACTGATGCCATTAAGCTCTAGAGCTCCTGTGGGTGGATCTTGTTACTCTTGGACAGACTCCGTGAAGGTTTCATCACGTCCAGTCTGGCTCCTAAAATACAAATACACCTGCAACACTACCTCCATAGTTGATGAGTTAGTTTAGAGTGGTAGCCATCCTGTAGTGTCAACACACCAGGTTCCCACAACAGGGCATGAAAAACTAAAAAATTAAAAACATCTTCTGTGGAGACAGACTGGCTATTCTGCAGCTATGCCATTCCCCGTACGTACAGTTGAAAGAAAAAGTCTGCAAACCTTTTGGAATTACATAAATGTTCTGATCTACATCTAAGTCTTTTTTCTAACAATAGAAAAACACAGTCTGCTTAAACTACTACTGCACAAATATGATATGTTTTCATGTTTTTATTGAACATAACGTAAACATTCTCAGAGCAGGGTGGAAATAGTATGTGAACCTTTGGCCTTAATAACTGGTCGACCCTCCTTTGGCAGCAATAACCTCAACCAAACGTTTCCTGTAGCTGCAGATCAGACCTGCTCAAAGGTCTGGAGGAATTTTGGACCTTTCCTCTTTACTAAACTGTTTCAGTGCAGCAATGTTCTTGGACGTCTGGTGTGAATCGTTTTCTTGAGGTCCTGCCACAGCATCTCAGTCGGGTTGAGGTCCAGACTCTGACTGGGCCAGTCAAGGAGGATTTTCTTCTGTTGTTGATTTGCTTTATGCTTTGGGTCGTTGTCCTGCTGCATCACCATCCTCTGAGCTTCAGTTGATGAACAGATGGTCTGAAGTTTTCCTGCAAAATGTCTTGATAAACCTTCATGAATTAATTTTCCCGTCAGTGACAACAATCCATCCAGGCCCTGAGGCAGCAAAGCCCCAAACCATGATGCCCCTCCACCGTGTTTCCAGTGGGGATGAGGTGTTGATGTTGGTGATCTGGGCCTTTTTTCTCCACACATAGTGTTGTGTGTTCTTTCCATCAACTCACTTTTGGTTCATCTGTCCACTGAATATGTTGCCAGTAGTTCTGTGGATCATCCAGCTGCTCTTTCTACGAACACTGCACAATGGAATGGAATCCAAAATGCACCAAGATGCTTCAGATGAACCACCCAGACTGGATGGAACCAGGTTGAGTTCAGTGTCGAACCAAAATACGGTACAACGTGTACAATAAGATGCATAAGATAAATTGTGTTTTTAGTTAGGATATGTCCTGCAAAGCAAATACTGCTCATCCTTTCAGGGGTCAGATCAAATCCAGGTCCAGGGAGAGTAGCTACAGAGCTGAGCTTCCTCCATTTGTAGACAGTCTGTCTCACCGTGGACACATGAACATCAAGGCTTTTACAGATACTGTTGTGACCCTTTCCAGCTTCATGCTTCTTGATCGTAGGTCTTCTCAGAGCTATTTAGTGCAACGCTTGGTTCACATCAATGCTTCTAGAGAACAGTAAACTCCAAACTGGTGTGTTTTATAGGCAGGACAGCTTTAACCAACACATCAAACCTCATCACACTGACTGGACTCCAGGTTGGTTGACTCCTGGCTCCAATTAGCTCTTGGAGAATCACTGGCCGAAGGGTTAACATACTTTTTCACCGTGCAATGAGAATGTTTAGATGTTATGTTCAATAAAAACATAATGTTTGTGCAGTATTAGTTTAAGTAGACTGTTTTTTTATTGTTGTAACTTAGATGAAGATCAGAACACATTTATGCAGAAACCATGTAATCACAAAGGGTTGTTGAAATACACTTGAGGTCCTGAATTTCCCTTTGGGGATCAATAACGTTCTTATCTTGTGTTGTTAACACTGAACACACCTGAGTAGCATCACGCAGTGTAGTGACCTCACTGCTCAACCAGGCTGTGCTGGAGAGCACACGCAGGCAGCTCATTGGGCACATGCGCAGATTAGTAACCTTACACAAGGAAGCTGACTGTAACCTGGTTACTTAAGCGCATGTAAACACGCAGAGTGAAACTCAATGCGCAAGCGAACAGTGACAGAGTCTGTATTTAACCTGCAGTGTTTCCTGTGGATCAAGAGATTTGGCGTGAGGGTAATGTGGGTCAGTTTTCCTGTACACACTGCCATAAATCGCCACTTAAGCAGGTGTTCTTCTGTCCTCCTTCAGTTACGTTTCTCATAGCGAACATTAAGACTTCATCCATAAAGACTAGATTAGTATTTGGGCTATTTATACTTCAGGCGGCACCCGGTGCATCTGTAGTCAGCCTCTGTTGAATGATAGGTGGACTGTTAGTGGTGTTTCTAGGCATTTGATGAGGCCTTCACAAAGAAACCAGCAGAAACAGGCTTTCAAATGCTAGTTTAACCCCTCTTGTACGTCACTACAGTCAAGTCACACAGAAACATATCATGGCTTGGCCTTTGCAAAGTGAGCAGACAAAGTAGAGACCTGTGTGTAATTGAATAAGAAGCATTCTACTATACTCTCGACAAAACAAGACGACAATATAGCACTGCTGCAAAATAGCCATTGTTAGAGTTAGATGGGTGAACGGGACTGAAAACAAGGCAAGCTGCTTTGTGGAGAACACTGATGCAGTGGTTCAGTCAACAAAGGGTCTGATTTCTATGCTGCTGCTCCCCAGCACATTATGGGTGGAACAAGATGCTTTTCCCCCATCTAATAATACACTAGCCAGGTTTTATTTTTAGATAGATTACTACTCCTACTACTGGTGGTGGACTCAGGCAGTGAGACAGATTTCCTCTGACCTCTACAACATTAGCTCCCAAGTGATTTAAAACACAGGGCGAGTTAACGCAGCGTAAGTAAACATGTCCCAGTTCACTCTCATCCCGTGAGGCAGACCTTATTATTAATCCTAAAGAAATGCTTATGCATGCGCTTGCACACACTTGAAAAAAACCAAACACTTAACTGACTGATCTGTGTGTCTGTGTTTCAGAATACAGCGTTTGTATTCTCTTTCCATACCATAGTGGTGCAGTTAGTCTTGAACACTTGCTCAAACAAAACTGAATGGTATTATAATCATTAGCGAACTAAACACATAAATATAGTTTCATATCCAGAAGTCACAGGACAGTCTTCCAGTAGCTGGTAACACAATACAGCAAAGGTTTCACATCGCTGCCCCAACATCTGACGCTGCCTCTGGCCTCCCTACACAGACCGGAAGGAGACTTTGCCCATGACGCCACCTCAATAAGCAGTTAAAGTAGGGGAACCGGGCTCAACCTTTCTAACCATTTTTGCTTTTCCATCAGGCAAAGGTTGTAAATTGTATCTGGTACTTTTGTACGATCTTCATCAAGGTCCAAACCGTACTCATGCCTTGGTGTGACGTCTACACAGAGGAGGTACCAGATTAAAGCCAAGTTACTGAAAGCAAGAAGAGTCCATTTGATTCAGTTGCATGTGGAACTGAAGCACAGTTGTCGCCTCCAAGCACCGCTGGCTGTTTTCACAGTAGGAAATTGCTGCTTGGTGTTTTGAAACAATCATATTCTGTCCATAGAGTTGGTTTTGACATTACATCAGTTCCAGCAAAGACAACACACGTTAAGCGGTCAGTGAAAATATTAAATCGTGTTCACCAACATTGAACGTTTATAGTAGTCGTATCCAAACTGACGCATATGTTCCCATGTGCGGTGCCACAACACATACTTCACTCACTACTGTCCATCCTGGTTGGGGGTTCATATGACCCCAATAACACAGTTTACGTGCGACACACGGTGATCTAATCAAACTGCTCAACGCAAATCCTGAGATCAAATCATTTATTTATTTTTATTTACTAATGCATTTCAATGTGTTTTCCCATCATTGCAGTGAATACACACCCCTGCATCCTTAGTGTTCTGTCTCAGCACGTTTCTGGTGTTGGACCACCTTTTTAAATTATACTGGCAGTGGAGCAGTAAGTAGTACAGCCTCCTCCCACTGTGACTCAGTGCTTGCTGGGTCTGGCCAGCCTGCTGTAGCTGCAAAACACCTCCACTACAGCAGATAATGAACTCACAGGGCTACCTTTAGTCATAGTGACAGGTCAAGATGCACGCAAGGACGCACGGACCTCTGGCGCCGCTCATCATGAAGCTCTGTTTAAGAAAGTAAACACCTTGGTTTGCATTGTCTGCTTTCTGTTGATATCTGGGAATAAAACTTATTTGGTAACTCAAGAGGCCAAGCACCTCCAGTCATCAGTGGTTCAAACTGTGTCGAAGTGTCCTGCATAGCAGCTCTGCCATCGGTGTGCATGTTAAAGCACTCTGAGAACCAGTAAGGTGCAAAGGCGCCGTGTTCGCCATTTCAATGTTTTCCCACCTCTCTTAATAGTCGTGCTAACGCAACCGCTGAGATTCCAACACAACAGGCTGCTAACATCTGTCACACACAGAACGTGAAGGTAAACATAAGCTCAGGCTCCATTCACTAGCCTTCACTTTTCACACTGAACCACCAACACAGCACACAGTCATTGTTAATGTGATAATAATAGCAGTAAAAGGAAAAGTCATCCATTTACTGCATCAATCCTGAAACAAAGGATGCAATGGCTGCCTAACAAGTGCAGGCTCCAACCGGTGACTTTTGTAGATGTATTCATCAATAAAACAGCTTCTGTCTAGTTACTGTAATGTCTGAATCCAGAACCTGATTCTAGCTTCTTTGTGCTAAACACAGAGCCACAGTGCTGCAGTCGGTGACGTTGTTAATTAAAGAGAATGGGACTGCGGTATTTTAAGTCATCCAAACGTTGACAACTACAATTACTGAGTAACTGAGGGTCAGGATTTGCAGACAATACAGTAAATAGACATGAGCACTGCTGGTTTTAACTGTCTAGAGATTTGTTTTCAGCTGCTGCTAAGCATCTGAAAACAAATCAGACTCAACTGGAATGTTTCCAATTTTCAGTTATCATGAGGATGTCTGATAACACAATCACAACAACTTGACAAAAACATTTAGGACATAATAAATACAGGAGTGACTAGTTAAGTGGGGATAGACACGTGACAAAGACGTCGGTCAGTCAGTCACTGGTCACATCAGAGCTTCACATACACCTACCACTGTCATGGAAGAGGATTTATTTTACATTTACAGCAAGTTCATCTGGCTACATAACTGGCTCACACACCAGTGTCCATGAATAGTCTGAGGAGTGTGTGTGACCATTTTCTCCTTTGAGTGGGCTGTTAAACATCCTCGGATCTTCACAGTGTGTTAAGCTGCATCTGCTGGATGTTTGCCTCCATCTTTTCAATGATGTGACTTCTTCCCATGATAACTTAAAAGACGTACTTATGTATTTATGAATGGTCTTGACTGAAAAAAAATGTGTTTGTATCCTGATTGGGGCTTTTCTTTACACCTGTGTATCTCACCACTAATTTAAAACTGCTTGTTTTCTCCCCGACACTCAGGCAGCACTTCCGTACCCGGAAATATGACCACTAGGATTCCTAGAACAGATGTTGGTGGGTACTCACTCAAACCTTCTATTTGACTTAAAAAGAAATTAAATGATTAACTGAAACACTAGAAAGTAATTCTTGAAAAAAATGTATATTTGTTATATCTACAAAGGCATGTTGTGTATGTAATGCTCACATGGTTTCTGTAGGTCACACAGAATGTGATCCTACATAACCTTGCTATCTACAGCCAACCTAAAAATACACTACTGTGATACAGTAAGCTAGGACGCAAACTGCCAGAATACAAACAGCAGCCTGTCACAGGTTTCCACAGCAAACACCAAAAGAAAGTCTTCATGGCTGACAAACGCAGACAAGCCAACATTCAGGAACACAGTGTGAATGCAAAGCAGTAGCCTATCGCACGGGCTGATAAGGCCTGCTGACGTTAACCACAAGTGCAAGGACGTGCAGCGCTGCGCATACAGGTGACTGATGTCCTGTGTACCAGAGCAGTCAGCGCCGTGGCCAGCATGCCTTCACCACCAAATTATGCAATGGTCACTTCAAATGGCCAATACGCGTAGAGCACCTGCTTGTTAGGCATTACCACTTTGCTGCGTTTACGTTCCATTCATTCTTTTCAACATTGTACATCACTGAAGACATAACAGAACAAATGTGAACTTAAATAGTGCACAAACACACAAATAACCCAGAAGAAGTGTACACTTATATAGTGTATACTGTAAAACTGCCAGGGGAGGTGTAATAGTTAAGGGGACTGTCAACCAGCCCAACGACCACATGCCACACCATCTGCATTGCACTTAGTGGAACATCATTTGTTTTCCAACTGACCAATGACCCCAAACACACCTCTGGGTTATATAAGAGCTATTTGTCCAAGAAGGAGAGTGATCAAGTGCTGCATCAGGTGAACAGACCTCAGCAATCAGCCAGTCGGAATCCAGTTGTGATTTTGAGTTGAAGCTTCCAACAAACACTCAGGACTAAACATTCAAACTGTAATGCTTGATTAAAATAGAAAAAAAGGGTTTTCTGATGAAATTTTAAATTTAAAGCAGTTTCCTTTTTTGTGTGAAGGATTTGGTTTCTCATGTCAGCTTTTAAATTTAAGGCATTGTTTTCTCTTTTTCACGTCAAACAAACTGAATATGTACCCACGGGCCACTCTAGGAACCTCTGCACACACTGAGCAGGTAACACTGTAACATTAGATCCATTTTGAAATGCACATTTTCCCTTTACACATTCAGTGCTGTGCAAAGGTTTTAGGCAGGTGTGAAAAAATGCTGTAAACAAAGAATGTTTTCAGAAATATAAATAGGGATTTTTATTCATGTCAATTTACAAAACGCAAAGTGAGGGAACAAAAGAAAAATGTAAATCAAATCAATATTTGGTGTCACTACGTCAGTGCTGTCAGTACTGGAAGTGATGCTTGGCCCCACAGAGCCCTGGTCTCAGCATCATGTGTGTCTGGGATCACATGAAGACAGAAGGATGTAGAAACCCTACATCCACAGAAGATCTGTGGTTAGTTCTCTAGATGTTGGAACAACCTACAGCCCAGTTCCTTCAAACACTGTGAACCTGGAAGAACTGCTGCTGTTTGAAGGCAAAGGGTGGACACAGCAAACACTGATGTGGTTTAGATTTCTCTGCTGTTCATTCACTGCATTTTGTTCATTTATGAAAATAAATGTGAAACACTTCCATTTTTGAAAGCTTTCTTTGTTTACAGCTGGTTTTTCACACCTGCCTAAAACTTTTGCACAGGACTGGACATCTGTGATATGACATTCTGTTACTACAGCTGTAGTAAAAGGAGGAGACTTGCTACCCTGGCTGTGTGTGCTGCATTGCTTAAACTATTCAGGATCTGGAACACACCATACCACCAATGTCACTCTGCCCAAGTTGTACAAGAAGGTCAAAACAAACGAATTACATATAAACCTGGGACGAATGCGGATCTCGCAGATCTGATAAGAAATTGGACTTTGAGCTGAGATGGCCCATCAGCTGGCATCCTTAGACTTCTATGAGCTTACGGAGAACAAACAGCTACATAGTGTACATACATAAACAGTGTACAAACTGTGCCAGAGGCAGGTCAACTCTACTGTCAAGGTGAGGGCACGTTTGGTAAAGAACGCCCCATGGTGTTATCTGCTGCAGGGACTATAACATAACACTACAATACACTGCCGTTTAAAGCAGAGACTAATTGAACCATTGACCCTCTGCTTGCCTTCAAGGTACTTCACCACAAATCTATGAAACGTTCATCTTCATTCATGACCAACTGTGGTTTTTCTATCAACTTGTCAAATTAAAATAAGACAGTCAGCTATGAAATAAGAGCTTAACATTCAATCATAACTAAACTCTGTGCCAGAATTCAAACCAATTAAACTTTTTATACATTTTACACTGCAAGCAAAGTTAATTGTGGTAGGGTTTGTGTTTTCCAAAAATCCCTTTGAGCCAAACTGGAATCAACACACAATTTGTTCAGATTAAACTGAATCAAAGCATGGCGTTAAATTGACTCTTAAAGGTAGCACAGACATTAACATTCAAATATCAGTGGTTTGAAATCTTTACTGTGACTATGTACATAGTAATGTGCCTTCTAATGATCACTTGCTTAATCCTTCTGCCACGTAACACAATTTTTGGAAAAAGGATGAAGATTTCACCTTGTGAAACTCCTGGACACCTAGTTCTGTCCTCTGGTGTAGAGCGACATACATTCTGTAGTTTTACTTAGATATATCATGGCAGACACAGCCCTGTACTTAGAGACAGTAACCAGAGCACAAATAATCAAGCTCTCAAAATTATGCTTGCAACAACTTTGTGCTTCCATCAGGAAGCCATCAAAGCTCAGGATGCTCCCTGATCGGTAACTTACTGTGAACGCCAATGAAAACTGAGCCCATAATTGCTGCAGCCTGCTGTGGGAATTAGGAATGCTGCCATGTGACTGATCAGATAAAGCTGGATAATTCCACCTCCTGTGTGTGTGTGAGAGAGAAATTGACAGAGAGCCAGACATGTGATCATCAGAGTGAGAATGGAAATAAGACTCAAGTGCGCAAACCACCACACAAGGAACCGAGACTGAACAGGTAACTGAGTAGAATAGATAAAAACCCATTTGTTGTAGGAAAAGAACCAACAGCATGAATAACTAACTGCCCGACCCTGGTAAAACTATACACTTGTACAAATGTGTCACATCTTCCCCTCCGACAAAGTTCAGGTGTTGCCATGTCAGGGAGCAAAGTGCAGCGAGCCGCGGCCGGACCTCCGTCATAACGCAGCCTCGCCTCACACAAGCCTGTCAGATTAGCGCGACGCACCTTGACCCGCCTTGGATCAGCCCGTGAGACCGACACGCCGCACACCGTCTAGACTAAGGCCGCAGACTTCAACCTCCACATGCTAAACGAGAAGCCACGCAGCTACGGTTAGCCCCTGCATCCTGACAGCCCGCTAGCCCCAGCAGTGACACATGGGCGGGCTGGGAGATCCGGACCCCACCGAAGCTAAACCTCCTCGGGTAATTTCCACGGCGACTTCTTTGGCTGCGGAGCCCGCTAGGTTTGCCTATACGAGCAAGCTTTGCTCTGCCGGCCTGGCTTCCCAAAGTCTGGCAAAACACTCACAAACATCCAAGGCCGTGAGTCAAAGCGCTTCAGTGAACGTTAATGACGATGCAGCCCAGCAACACCAGCCCCACTAGCAGCGGGTCCAGCTGCCGGCAGCTCCACAAACCTGCCGATTTGAAGCAGCGACAGGCCCAACACAAAACTCATGTCAGTGGCGTTTTCATGCTGGAAGCCAGGGAAGGGTGTCGGCATTGAACGATGTCACAAACCGACACTCGGGCAGCGCTACTGCAGCCCAGCGCCGTGTTGTGACATGAAGACTCCGACAGAGCCTGTACGGAAATGCAGGCTTAGCGCTGCACACTGAACCCAGCCAGCCCCAGCCAGCCCCAGCCCGAACCAGCAGCGCAGCTCCCCTTGTTGTTTCCGCGCCGAACGCACCGATGTGTCCCGGGGAGACCACATGGCTGCGGTGGCACCGTTTCGGCCGGTATTGCCCTTCGCAACGAGCAAAGCCCCTGGATCCGCTAGATCCTAGCGGGTGCTCGGTCGTCACTAGCTAGCTAGCTTCGGCTTACCTCTCCGGACGGCCTCGTCATACGACAGGAATCCTATCCTCGACTCTTTGGCGCCCATGGTCCCCTCATTTCATCGCGATGGCCTGAAATAAACGTTAGAAAGTGACTCGAGCAGAGACGGTTGTCGCCCTGTCCGTTTGTTGTGAAATGGGCTCCCGCTGGTGTGTGCGTGGTGAACGGGTGAACGTTTTCAGCGACGCCTCCATTCTGTCACATGATCCGGCTCCACAGGTCACTTGATCAGCGGCTCCAGGTGCTTGTAAACACAGCCGAAACGACACGTGGACGCGTTTTTTTCCTACAGCAGATTCTTTTTAAAGTGTTAAAATGTTGTTTAAGCTTCAGAAATTGTTTTTTTTTGTCCGTGTCACACGTGTGCGTGTGCGTGGACAGGTTGGGCAGAAATGTAAGTAGCCCCACCTTGTGGCCGTTGTGCTGAATAACAGCCGCTTTCTCCACAGCGACCTCTAGTGGCGCTTAGCGAGTAAGGCGTTCACGTGATCGTTTGAACTGTCAAGTGTTGATTACATCATGTTTGTTATGTTTTTAGTTTTAATTCGGAAGGTATTCTGCTTGTTGCTTTGAGTTTTTTTGGTTCTACTGGCTTTGTGGAATGGAATTAAAGTACGCAGATTATGGAACTAAGAAAAAAAAAAGTTTTGTTTGAAAACACATCAAGTGTTTTTGTTTTAAACACTTCATGTGAGAGCTACACACTCGGCAAAGCTTAAAAAAAAAGAACATTTTATTTTTAATAATCAATTTGAATTAACTGCTTTCTGTAGTGACCAAATACTTTATATAATATTTTAGTGTATGACATTTTGAATTTGCACAACAGTCTGAACGTTGTTCTAAAATATCATTATAATTACTATATTAGTACTACTGTATTTTAATCAGTATTCTAGCTTAAAATCAAATTAGAAACTTGTAAGTACCCATTTATTTTATAACCCCCACAAACCAAATGAATCCACGCATTTGTTCATCCATTCTCTCAACCCTTTTCCTCCTGAGGGTTGTGGAGCTACTGTGCTGCTCCAAACACAGTACCACTCAAAATACACGATGTGTACGACAACAAACAACAGTAATGTGAAAACAGGTCTGGGAAGTGCTTACAGCAAAGCATGGACAATGTCAAGGTAAAGTATGTTACAGAGATGCTCATCTTCCTGTGTGTGTGTGTTCACAGTGTCAACAACTTGTCTGATAATGCTGGCGTTTCCAGCCGACTGGCACTTGCAGTGAAAAAAGGGAAAATATTTATATATAATTGAAGAAGTACACAGGGGAAATGGCTTATTTGGGCAGCATCACAGTGAAATGATCTCATTCATCCAGCTATTCCGAGTCTGCAGGCAGTCGCAGCCTTTGTCTCACATATGCTCTCTCTTTATTCTGTGATTAGTAACCTGGTTATATATTTACACGGCAGAGCAATTTCTTGTTGAAAACACAAATTATAATAATTCAGGCTGTATTCTATTAAGTCTCAATTTATTGACCCAGTGTTCACAGTAGTGGACCGTTTCTCTAAAATGGTTTGTTCTATTCCATTAGCCAAGCTTCCTTCTGCCAAAGACACAGCTGAGATAATGATGGACTAGATATAAGACTTGGTTTGCCAACTCCTGGTCTCCATCAGTCTCTCTTCTGGCTTCCACCCATAGTCTACTGGTCAGATGAGAAGCTTAGTCAGGATTTGGAGACGAGTCCTCAGCTGTTAGGCTCCCGTGATCCAGCTTCTTTGGCTAAAAACATCATGTTGTTAAAGCTCCGGTCTGCCGAAGGCGCCTTCTGTCCTATTCTGTCTTCTTCTGTTATTACGTAACTTCCTGTTTTTTGTTTCCTGCACTGGTTTGATCATGGTATTTATTTTCACCTGTGCTCTCATTCTGTATTTAGGGACTCACGTGAGCCATGGTCTTGGTTGGTTTGTTGGTTGTGCATGTCATGTCTCTGTGATCCAGTCATCATTATCACGATCACCCCGTTCGTGCCATCTTTGTTCACTGTCATCACTGTTGTGTTTATTCTGTCATGTGAGTCAGTCTTTGTTTTTTGTCAGTTAGTTTAATGTTCTTGGTTTCCGTTAAGTCATTGCATGTCTTTGTTTAGGGTTCTCCTGACTAGCAGTGTTGTTAAAGTGTTTGTCTTAACAGTGTGATTTCCAGAGTTACTTTGATACCTATACGTAGACTTGTGTTGTACGTAGAGGTCCTGTTAAAATCCATCTCGGCCTATATACAACAACAAGTGAAGGACTCCTGTCTGGCGTTATACAGCAGGACAGGAGGTATGGCTGTCCCCTAAAGACATTCCAGTTTGGTTTGAGTTCCACAAGCTGTCTCCTGTCAAGCCCTTTTCCTATTGCCAAGGTGGTTAACTCTGCAGCTGTGACCCTAAGACACCCACCAGCCGTCTCTCTAGCTGAGGGTAATGAAGTGTGGCACTTCTGAAGAGCGCAGTTAAGACAACTGTTGATGATGAAATAGAAGTAATGTGGGTCCTGGGAATGGACAGAGATCTTAGAGGTGCACTTGGACTTTGTCTCAGCTTTTGAAGTCCCACTCCCTCTACAAGCCTCCTTCCTCCTCTTCACACATCTCCAGTCCAGCAGATACGGACACCATTCCCACATCTCCTTCACCTCCCTCAAACCCCCGCCTTCAAACCAGACCTCTGCCTCCCACTTCTACCTAACATCAGACCAGGGGAGCAGAGAACTGTGGTGCCTGTAGATCAGCCAGGATCAGCCCCAAACTGCTCAGGAACTGTGCTGACTCGCTGTGAGGTGGTCACGTGAATCTTCAACCTGAGCCTCTGGGGATGGTCCCTGAAGACCATGGAGAGGTTGATCCTCAGTCACCAAAGTTCAAGAGTGAGCATAGTTACCCCAAAGGCATTGTCAGACACTACAATGCTGGGCTGTTTATGGAAGGCAGTGTGCCACTCGTCTCCAGGTGTCATAAGGGAAGTGTGGAGCAGGATCCTCCTAAAGCTGACGGAAAAAATAGTTACGTAGGCACAGAAAATGTGTGCCGGAGATGGCTACCGACACGCTGACATGTCTTCCTCTTGCATTTAGAATTGCATTTCCCTTCTTGTAATCCCATCATAATGGTTTATTCAGGTTGGACTTAACGTAGAATGACACTACACAGCAGTCACCGGAAAGGCTCTTTCTTCCCAGTTATAACAGAGCTGCTTAAAAAGCCTCTAAGAAATCTTCCCCATAGTTGGAGTCAGTTCAGTATGTGAATGAAAGGAGTAAAAGGCATGGTCTTGTTTGTGATCAATGATATATGTTTTAATGTTTTTGCAGCTAACAGTGAAGCAGTAACAAGACAACAGTGAAACATCCACACATCACTTTTGGTGTCAGTCATCTCACCTGAGAAACAAACAGGGCTGTTGCAAACAGATCACAGCTTTATTGACCTCATCTATCTCAGCAAGCCTCCCCCAAGACAGAATAATCATCATGATCCCTAACAGTGGCGCATCCGAAGGTAAGCGTTTCTATCTGTAGAACCAGGATGGTACCTACTTAATGCCACATCTCTGCCAGTGATCCAGATCTTTCTTCTTAGTCTAGTCTTCTTTTGTCTTAGTAACTGACGGGGTGGAGTGGTGTGCAATTGTTGAAGCCAAGCACCAAGGGTGTAGCTGAGCGTCCTTTTAAGGGTGCTAATAAGGCTGGACCTCCTCAGCTGGAGCCGCTCACATTACTGCTAGAAAGGGAAACGTCAGACAGCACGGAAGCGACAGCAAGGCAAAGCTTATTTTCTTCATTCATTAAAAAACTGTTGGGTATTCACCAAAGGCATCACATTTTCTATAATGGAGACATCAATGCTTAAGTTGAACTGTGGCCTTACGCTCGGTCAGTAACATTTTAGAACAACCAATATCTTAGTTTGATGTGCTCACAATCTGATAGTTCTGCCTCCAACAGATAAAAGGGGTTTTGGATTGATGAATGACACAAAAAGGCAACACTTGAAGTGTCACCCCAGCACCACTACTTTCATTTTTCACACTTTTAGTGGAAGCTAATGTGATTACATCAGATTTGCGTGTATTTCCAGATACCACTGGAGCAGTCAGTCAGGACCCAATCAAGTTTTCAGATTATGGACATGTTGTCTGGCAGTGTTATCATTACGCTTTTGTTTGCCAGGATTGAAGCTGTAAAATTCATACTGGAACTCTCTTCTTTCTTAGTCTTAAACAAACATCACCTGTGGACATTTTTGTTTGTCATGTTTTTGTGTAAAAATTATAAAAACACAAAATCATGTAACTTCATAATCTGGAATGCAGATTAGAATGCAAGTAGACCTGGTGTGACCAGCTGACAAAGTGAGCATCACTGCATTACCAAATCAAGACATTTCATTGGTTGTATTCAGTTATTTCAAAGTGATACAACATCGGATACAATTATGGTGAGAAGAACCTTAAAAAAAGCAAAAAATGGACTGGACAGAGTAGAGGAGAGGCGGCCAAATGCACAGGTAAACAAGCTGACACATGCACACGCAAACACAATATTGGTCCCCACTGTAGTGCCCTTAAGGGTATACTAGTATAGCACTTTGAAGTATGGGTCCGTCTACAGGTAACTGTAAGCTGGTGTAAGGCTGGTAGTCATCAGTGGAGCACTTGGGCATCCAGGTCTCTGTGTATACTCACTCACACTTTGTCATGAACAAATAAAGGGAGGCTTAGGAACCTCTCTACATGTGGCACCTCCCTCTTCTCACTCCTATCCAAGTCCCTTGTTATTAAAATAAATGTTGAGTTGCTCCTTTACATTTCATAGCTCACACAGGAATAAAAGCAGAAACAGATGGCTACATTATCATACACCACTGCACATAAATAATTGGCATTTTTATTATACTATGTCAGTACTAAGCTGGAGAAAAGAAAGGTATTAACTGAAAACAAGACCTGTGAATCCTGTTATTTGTGTAACAGTTTACCCACTGGTTCAGCACATTCCACCGTTTGTAATCTCTCCACCAAAATCCTTCTAAACAGTTGTTTGATAAAGTCTTTCCTTGGAAAGAATTAACCAAGAAGCAGTCAACTCAAACTCAGCTGTACAATCTGCCGCGTTCTACTGCATCAGTTCACAATAGTGTCAAAAATAATAAACCATCCGTCTCTAATCCAAGTGATGATGTTGAAACATGTTTTCCCACAGACTTGCATGGGGTCCAGATACTGTCATGTACGTAACCTTTGGAGGACCTGGTCTGACCAAGAGTCTTGTGGCATTTGAAGCTACACTGGTTCAAATACGAAAGCAAAAACATCCTCCTATTCCAAACTGAAGAAAAAAAAAAAGGCGAATGAGAGGTCCGCTACCATCTGCCTTACAGAAGGTTTGTTTTTTTCCCGGTCAGTCTTGTGTCCTCGTGTTCTTGTACAAATGCAACTGTATTTGTTTTTGTTTTTTGGGGGGAGGGACTAAACCTGTGTGTGTTGTGTTTTCCTATTGAACTGTATGCAACTGGAGCCACACATCCTCATGAGGCTCAAACCCCTGTGTCTCTTGTTTCTCTCTTGCCTCATACTTAAAAAAACAAAAAAAAAACCATCAGCAACCATCAGCCCAGACAGGGGCGTGTGGGGCTCAGGCTCTGAGCCAGTAGGAAAGCTTGGACCACCTCCTGGGTCTGCTGGGGGGTGGTGTTGACATCCTCCAAGGCGTCTGCCACAGCAAACTGCCGGTCCCTCAGCCGGTTCCAATTGGACAGCACATTGTGGTATTCAAACACTTTTTCGTAGTTTCCCACAGAGTTGTAGAGCTTGATCAGGCCTCGGTAGTCGTACTCCAGACCACTGTATCCCTCTCCAAAAAGCTTTTTACCTGTGACAACAAAGCAAACATTGCATCACACTTCTGCATTTGATTCCTATTAAATCACAACATAATTTGTAAGCCAATGCTTCAATCATGGGCTATTAAGCGGTGGGCAGACATGGTGGTTTACAGACTGGTGTAAATGAGAGGGGAACATGCATTCTCTCCGATTTATCTGCCAGCTTCGGCTCAAAGCTGAGTTCAGTTTTTGTGTAGCAGCTTGGGATCAAACACACACAGAAATCCAAAAGTGACCCGTGAATCCCCCCCATGTCTGACCAATAGCAATGGAGCGGAGGTAGAGCCTCTCTGCATCTTCATACTGGTTCATGTCATAGTTGTACAGGGAGGCCAAGTGTCCCACAGACAGAGCCACCTCATAGTCCTCATGGCCCAGAAGCTGTTCCTTGATCTGAATAGCTTTTATGTGCATCTCCTCTGCCTCCTGTTTTCAGAACCACACATAGGATTGGGTCATACAACACAGTAGAAGAGTGATAACACATCAATTCAAAAACAAACACAAAGCAACAAAAAATCTTTATGTATAACTTCACAACTTATTTTGTCAATCTTGACTAATATGGTTAATTGCCCTTTGGTGTGCCCTGAATCAATGGTTACCTTAAACTTTCTCATGGACTGGTAGAGTCTTCCTAGGTTGCCATAGTGTTTGGCTGTCTGGACATTGAACTCTCCAAATGCCTTCTTAGCCAGCTGAAGTGAGGACAGGTGAAGGTCATGAGCCTCCTGCAGCAGGCGCTCCTCTGTCTCTTTATTGTGGCAGTCAATGGCAATCTCCTCCAGGATCAAGGCTGTAAAATGGAGCAGAACCTAAAGCAGTTGCTACTGCAAGTATTATTTCACCATTTTAATTGATGATTGTGCAACAACCTTAATCAAATTAAAGTAAAAATATTAAAGTTCTATGATTTAATTTGGTCTTAAAACAGCAATGTTCACGTACAACGTTAGTTAACAACTTCTGTTTATCTTTCTTCATAGCAGAGATACACAATATAACCGTAGGGGAGTAGAAATGTATAAAAAGCAGGTGATGAGAACAATTTTACTAACTAAAGGTATTAACCTGATATTTAAATTAAAAATGAGTAGTTCTGTGTTTTTCTTTAAAACATTGTGTATGTATGACTATTCAACAATTCAATTCAATTCAACATTTGGTCATTAGACACCAATGAACCAAAGTATTTATCTATGAGAGAACTTTTATAAGTTCAAAAATCGGGACCCTTGTTCCTTTTGTTCTGTTCTGTGAAGTAGAATGTAATTAGTTAGAATCTGTCGCCAATAAAAGATGCACGAACAATGATGCAGCAACAGTTTTTTACCTTCTACAAAACAAAAAACATCTTATGACTACTTTATAGCCATTGTTAAAGCATGGTTCTTACACAACAACACTGACTCCAACTTGAACGTCTTACAGATAAAGCAGCTTCCTAGTATCTCCCACTGAGTCCTCCTCACAGCTCCAAGAAACGCCTCTTACCTTTAACTCTTTTGGAAGAAGCCAGCAGAAGATGATCCTCAGGCAGAATGTGAGTTATGATGTCTATGGCACGTTCTGCATGGAATCTAGGGGATAAACAACATTTGACCCAATTATGACGTGCAACTTGGACTTAACAATGAACTATATTTTACTCAGGATAAACACTTCCAAGAAGGTCAAGTGTTTCCTTTAAAAATATTTTGAAGCTTGTATATTGCAAAAATGTCAATCAGAGACACAGATATCAGACTATTACACAATTTTTGAGTAAGCCCATTTATACACAGGGGAAATAGCACATATTTCACTTGTCTGTATGTAAACATGTTAATAATCAATGTCTTATATGTCCTATCAATGTCCTATAAATAAATTGGCACAAACTCAAAGCATGTAACCCTAAAACAAATGCCAGTGCAATGAGTAGAACAGGAAAATCCCATCACATTATGAATCATAGCCCTGTGCTTCCTCATCAGAAGAACCTGTCTTATCTGCCTAATTTCAGGTCTAGCAATAGCTCCAAGGTCATTCAAATCCATTATACTCACAAAGCATTGTCAAACTTTCCAGAGCTATACTGGTGCACGTATGAGGAGTAGGCTAGGTCTTCATGGGCTGTGGCAACATGGATGTTCTTCCCTCCAAATACAGACTGTCTGATGTCCAGTGCTGTCTGGAAATGTGAAACAAGGAAACATTTCATCATCAACTAATAAATAAGAGAGTGGATAAAGAGAGAGACTAGGGTACCCTAAAAAAACAAAAGATGATCATCTATTTAATACTCAATCTACAAAAAGATATTAGCCTTTCTTAATGAAATGGGGTAAAAAAAACAACATCATAACTTTTCCTTTAAAATGTACATAACCAGTGTTCATAGTTTAAATGTCTTCAACAGAACAAATAGGAAATATAAATATTTTTTCAGTAGAACAAATCTTGAATAAGATGTTTTGCTCATGCACTCAATTGAGAAAAAAAACAAACAGTGAATTTTATCATTGCAAAACACAAGGAACTGGGTGTGGTCAGAAATGCAAGATCTGGAGCGGTGGAAAACACTGCAGAGGAGTAGTCAACGATGTCAACAAGAATGTCCTGACCTTTGCCAAGTGTCCTGAAACCGTTTTGAAAAATAAAAAGCAGAAGAGGCCGCTGTTGTGAGAGCTCTTTCACACTGTGGCCTTCACAGAACTAAAGCTTCAATACTAAACACCTGTGCCAAAAGCTTACGTTTGTGGATGTAACATAAAGAAATGTGTAAAAGTTCAAGAGGCACAGATGCCAGTGACTCTACTTACCTGGTAAATGGCAACTGATTGGCATATGTTGTCTACATTTAATAAGTAAAATCCATAATCTAGCAGTGTGTCAGAGTACTTGGGATGCTTGTGTCCAAAATGTTCTCTGTAAGAACAAAAAGCAATCAGAACACATGGTAAACAACATAACGATAATGTATATAATAATGTTAGACAGTGAGTTACCTTGCTAGAAAAACTGCATGTTTGATCAGCTGCTCAGCTTTTCTGAACTCTCTCTTCACTACACAGGCCTGCAGAATAAATGATTAGAATTATTATAAATGTTGAAAAAAGAAAGAAAAAGTTACACATACACACACACACACACACACATAATACATACAACTCCCTCCCCCCACTTGGCCGCTCTGATCACATCCTGAACACACACCCAGGATGAGAAGAGAGCCTGAAGAAGTCGTCTGTGAAAGTGGACTAAGGCCAGTGAGAGACTGAGAGACACTGCAGCTCTCAAGGAGAAGACATCAACAGCCTGACCCACTGCATCACAGACTACATCAGCTTCTGTGTAGAGAACACGGTACCGACCCCGAGGGTGCGGCGCTTCTCCAACAACAAGCCCTGGGCTTAAGGCCCTACTGAAGGAGAAGAGGACGGCTTTTGTACCAGGGGACAGAGAGGAGCAGATGAGATACACAATCAGGCCAATCAAACAGCTACAAGAAGAAGCTGGAGGAGTGGTTGGAGCAGAACAATGTGTGTGTGGAGAGACCTGAAGACCATCTCTGGCAACTGCCAGAGCAGAGGAGCAGGGACGGCGGTGAAGATCAGGATTTGGCCAATGAGTTCAACCTATTTTTCAACAGATTTGACTCCAGTCCCCCTCGCATCACTAGGCACATCTTCAGCCCAGTGGTTACACCCACCCCCATGCACCCACACCATCGTTGCCCCCCCCCCTCTCCCTAACTTCAGACTAGGTGAGGAGAGAACTGAGGTGGCTAAAGATCAGGAAAGCTGCAGGTCCAGACAGCATCAGTCCTGCTCAGGAGTAAACAGGAGACTGTGCTGACCAGCTCTGTGAGGTGGTCATGTACATGTTTAACCTGAGCCCGAGTCTAGACACGGTCCCTGTCATGTGGAAGACCTCCATAGTTCCGGTTCCTACGCGCCAAGGAGCCAAACCACTACAGACCAGTTGCCCTGACCTCCCACCTGATGAAGACCATGGAGAGGCTCATCCTCAGCCTCCTTAGCTCTGTGGTGAGCACTGACATGGACTCATTGCAGTCTGAATCAACTGGAGGCCAGAAGGGTCGTGTTCTTTGACTTCTCCAGCGCCTTCAACACCATTAGGCTGGCACTGGAAGCTGGAAGGGGCAGACACACACCAGATGTTCTCAGATGACTCGGCCATTGCTGGCTGTGAGTCTGAGGGGAACGAGCTAGATACAGGTCGTCATCAGGGACTTTGTGGACTGGTGTGAGAGCAACCACCTGTGCTTAAACACCAGTAAAATGAAGGAGATGGTGATTGTCTTCTGGAGGAAACCACCACATCACACACAGTCACATTCTGTGACTCTGTGGCAGCCTCTGCTCTCCCTACACTGTGGTCTGCTGGGGAGCGGGCAGCACAGACAGACAGAGACTCAACCAGCTGGTCAGAAGCCAGTTCTGTCCTGGGCTCCACTGGACTCTGGAGGAGAATGTTGGCCAAGCGGACGTCCATCATGGACAATGCTTCTCACCCACTGCACCACATAGTGGAGGCTCTGAGTATCTCCTTCAGTGGAGACTGATCCAACCCCAGTGTAAGAAGGAGAGATAGCACAGGTCCTTCATTCCCACTGTTAGACTGACCAACCAGTCCAACCGCCACCGTGCAGATTATCTGCTATAGTTTCTTTGGGACTTTCTGTATACGATTTTGTATTTGTAAAAATTGGAACCTTGTATAATGGGTCATTTTCTTTGCACACTTTCATTCTTTTCATTCTTAATATTTTTTGTAGTTTGAAATTCTCCACTGAGGGATCAATAAAGAAGTATCTTATCTCATTGGTTGTATATTAGAAACAGATACAGTCATGTCTATGATGCATTACCTTGGAGGCTTGCCGAAGAACATCAACTACTACTTTGACAGGAAGTCCTGTAGTAATTTCCTTCATAGCTTCTATACACCACCTGTAAGCCTGTGACAAAAAACGCACATATACATAAGTTACAAAACTCCAAGATCATCATACTTCACTGTTGAACTACCATTTGAAAAAAAAAAACGCAAGCAGTGTTAGGTTACTGCTAGTCATGAGTCTTATTAACATACCTCGTCATAGTGGCTTTTAGCAAAGAGCAAGGCACAAAGCTCGCCATACAGCGCTGCCTTGTTGGCCTGGTGGCCATGTTTGGCTAATTTATCCATGTAAGACTGAGCGAGTTTAAAGGTCTCCTCGCCCAGGTGGTATTTACAGTTGCCGTTGCGGACATGAAGCAACCTGTGGAGACAAGCCACTAAATTTAGTAACAGGTGTATATTTGTTCACTTACAATAGACGTAGACATATGTAGGACTGCTGCAAATGCTTCATTAAAAATGTTGCATCATTGCACATATAACAAAACAGCAGTGTAAACCATTTTCCGTGACCATTTCGAGCATTAATGATTATACATTAACAATAGAATGCAATTGCTCCCTCACCATCATTATCTTTTTTAGACAGCTTCCTTCCCCTTCTCAGCCTTTTACTTTGCCATAACCATTTGTTCGTACATTAACTTAAATCTGTAAAATGTCTGGAGATTGCTTGAGTTTTGCCCCCAATTCCTTCCAAAGCTTGACTCCCCATTCAGACGCACGCAAACTTCTGCTGTTAGTAATTTGAAGGTGGTCCGCTTACAATGTCCACTCTGTCAAATAGTAAAACACTTGGGTAGTAACTGATTTATACTTTGTTGGTCAACGTTGAATCCCAGTCCTAACTAGATCACTCAAAGAAGTTTTTCCGGTAATCAGCACGTCCATATTAAATCAAATCAACCAGTCTCTGTGTACAGGCTACGTACCACAGGCTTTAAAAGGTTGCTGTAGTCAAACCTTTATTGATAAAAACTACTCTTGACCCTAGAGAACTTGCAAACTATAGGCCTATATCCAATCTGCCCTTTATTTCTAAAGTTCTTGAAAAACTGTAGCTAAACATCTATGTGACCACCTGCATAGAAATGACCTATATGAAGATTTCTAGTCAGGATTCAGATCCATCACAGACAGAACCAGCTCTGATTAGAGTCACTAATGATCTTCTCACAGCTTCAGACAATGGTCTAGTTTCTGTACTTGTTCTGTTAGATCTTAGTGCAGCATTTGATACGATAGATCACAAGATTCTATTGCAGAGACTGGAACATAGTATTGGATTAAAGGCAAAGCACTGGGATGGTTTAAGTCTTATCTGTTGAACAGATTCCAATTTGTTCATGTTCATGATCAATCTTCCATCCGCACAAAAATTAGCTTTGGAGTCCACAGGGTTCTGTGCTTGGTCCAATACTTTTCAGTCTTTACATGACTCCCCTTGGTAATATTATTAGGAATTCTATAAATTTGTTATATTTGTCTATTAAACCAGAGGAAACAAACCAATTAGTCAAACTTAAACTTCAAACTTGTTTAAATGATATCAAATCCAATATATCAATATCAAATTATATATATATATATATACATATATATATATATATATATGCTGCTATAGACTTAGATGGGGGGACCTCCTTCATTCACTGAGCTCCTCTACCTTTCCATTTCCTGTATCCACTAACATGACTCCATGTCTACATGTGACTAACTCTATTCTCATCTCCAGGTATCATCAGACTCAGAGCCGTGTGTCTCCAGGGTTCAGTTGCTGGTCCAACCATCCCGCCTGTGTTCTGTTGCTGCTTGTTTTGTTGTTGTTGTTGTGTTCTTTTCTCTCTTCTCTATCCCTTCACCCCAACCGGTCAAGGCAGATGGCCGCCCACACTGAGCCTGGGTCTGCTGGAGGTTTCTTCCTCTCTATAGAGGGAGTTTTTCCTCCACTGTTGCTATTAAACTGTAGAGTTTATTGATTGGCTACAATTAAAAGTTTGCTCTGTGTGGGATTTGTTGGGTCTAGTTGTGTAAGGTTTTAAACCTTACTTGTAAAGTGCCTTGAGATAACTGATGTTGTGAATTGGTGCTATAGAAATAAAGTTGAATTGAATCCTAGCCTTGTTAGTACAATAACGTAAAAAAACAACAACAAAAAGTACTAGTTTACACATTGCACACTTAGTCCCATTTGTTAATACAAGCACATTTGCAGCTTTTGTTACCTACCTGACACAGCACTCTACAGCCCGGTAGCAGTGGAGGACCTCGCTGTGGAGTGTGCACAGCTGCAGGCATGACAGAAACACTTTCTCTGCATCTCCATACCAACCTGCATCAGACAGGAAGCCACCTAAAATCAAAAATACAATACATTGCTAAATAAGTGATAGGAAGCTAAACTACTGCTCACAATAACTGTTACATGTCATAGGGGACTCACAGTTTGACAAGTAATGCAGTAAATAACTATCAATTTAAATTCTGTTACATGACAGTGTAAAATAAAAATGACATACGCATCGCAGTTATAAATGCAATGGAATTCAATTCGAGCTTATTTATCTACCTCAGCCCTGCATTGGCTGTTTAAGTCATTGTGGTTAGATCACTGTGTTTTTACTTGATCTGTAATCTCTCATGATTTTGTAATACATTTATCAATTACTGATTTTGTTTATGTTTTTGTATTTTCAGTAAATATCATATACATATTTTCTTGGATTGACAGCATGTATTAACATTATTGTTTTTTGTTTTACACATTCAATATTAATTTCAATCCATCTATCAAACAATTACTTGAATTGTAATTCACAGACTATCATATTAATGTGTGAGATACACATACTAGTATCTGTAAATGTCCTACTCTACAATAACATTACCCAGCACAAAGCCAAATTGGATGGCTTTCTCTTTAACATGGGCGTCAGACTCCGCAATGTAGGAGCAACGACGGCTGAAGGAGTTCGCCAGGACTGAGGCCACTTTGACTCCATGGTCCATTAGAGCTTGAAAACAGTGGTGCAGGAGGTGTCTGTCATGAAGACAACAAAGACTAGTAACAAATATGAAGTAATAAGAAGTGATCCATCCAATCCATTGTTAAGGGTACAGAGAGATGAATCACAACATTGATCATTGCATTCATAATGTTTGTACCTTTTGTCCGAAGCCCGTAGTACTTTAGCAAACACCTCCAGCTCACAGAACTCTCCTCCAAGCTGGCAGAGCCGGCCCTGCTGGTAAAGCTGAGCCACACAGACAGAGGGATGGATGAGAACGAGGCTTACCAACAATAATACACATGCCAACTCTTCTATTAGAGACACATGACTGTGTTTATAATGGAATAACTGTTCTGACAATGTGTAGGTGGGGCAGAAAGTACTTTATCTGGAACTACAGTGGTGGACTGTTATGGGTGTGTTTTAGATTATGCTTTGCAAAACGATGTCAGCGCTTAAACAAAACATTTGCTGAAGTCATCAAAATGCACTGAGCTGAATGTTTGTCATGGTGGAGTCTATGGGTTCTTTTACTGTGGCCCTTTACTACAGCTAAGAAGACACCAAGGAAGTTTGATTCCTAAAGATGCATGTTCTCCATATTATAATAGGTTATCAATCAGTGCTGACTGTGATATGGTCAAGATGCTTGGTGCTCTACTTGGGTGCAGAATAATATAGCTTATCTAGTGGACTATAGTTATATGATGGGTCTTCAGCGATCCCCTTACTTTAACTCTTGTGTGACAATGAATTTGGTATTTGTAGCTCTGAGTGAAATACCTGGACAATAGATACTGTAATTTTGTGTGTACATATTTATATATTCTCTAACTCTTACACAAGAAACAGTTGTGAGGAAAAATGAAAAAAATATTACTATGAATATGAGTTTGAATCGTTTCCCAATCCTCCTCTCAAGTAAAACAGAACCAATTTGGAACAGATCACAAATTGGTCAAGTGTTATTGCCCTGTTTGTGGCACATTTGTACAGTCATTAAAAAAATGAAAAAGTAGAGATGGATGAAAAACATGTCCTTTCTGTAACGACATGGTGTAAGAGTGCAATATGTGAAAGAAAACCCCTCCTATTCTTTTCAGTGGGGGAGAGTGTTTGACCCATGTGTGACTCTGTCAAAACACTAAAAGATGGGTCTGACTCAACTTCAGCTTTAACACAACACAGTGACAGAAAGGTGTGTGGGCTCACCATGTGGATGCAACTTACTTGTAGATTACTTTGTAACTGTACTGTTCAAAGTTGAAACATAGCTTAATAATTTACGTCTTAACATTCTGTCTGTAACTGCTAAAAAAACAACATGCTGTGCTTTGGCATTTAATGAGCTGTGTAAATGCATACATCCAGCTGGTCATACTTCATACTCTTACCAGTACATATCTCATGTACAGCACCTTGAACTGTGTTAACACAATACAACTGCAGGGTCCATTTTTATGTTCATGTAAAACATGTCTGTACCATCCAGCTGGTAGAACACTGACCAATCACAAATGTGCCACCTATCAACAAACTAAGCTCCACCCTAAAAATCTTCCCAGAGCATTTTACTGTACGTCTTATCAAAGATATTACTCATAAGCACATTGGAATGCCAGGATGGGTGAACACAATTCTCTGGGCCGAACAATACACATAAGCACTATTTATATTTCAATTCATAGACAACACTTTGTGAGGTGCTATTAATACACACCATACCACTACTACGGAGCCTTAACCTGTACTACCAAAGCGTCCATCAATTGACAGTCCTAACGCCTCTTTGGTTAAGAGTTGTCAGGGGCTGGAGCCGGTCCCACCAGTCCATCAAAGTCCTGACTGTACACGGGCATTCACATCGAAGGGCAATTTAAAGCCACCAACCTAAGTGAACAGCATGTCTGACTGACTGCGTGACTCCACACAGACCAGTGGATTCGAACCCAGGCCCTCCTAGCTGGGTCACCGCCTGCTGTCAATGCACCAATGTGCAATGCAGCGGGCCTTTGTCAGCTCCACTGAATCTTCTGTTGTTCTGTGATGCAGTTGGGTCAAACGGGTCATGGGCAGTAATAAAACTCCAAGACTGGTTAGTTTACATGGCCACACGCGCCGCAGATCATTTACACGGATACAGATGGAATAAGCTACTGGTACAGTTTCACCACTGTTTACGGATTCACATTTGTGTTATACAGACACATGTGCTAGCAAAGTGTTTTCCCCGAGGATCCAGTGGAAAAGTTAACTAGGCCTCCAATGAACACGTTTTGTCTTCGACAGTGAAGTAGCTGACATTATCGACATTTGGGTTAGCGCTGACAGATAACGTTAGCTGCAGCGTTAACGTTAGCAGCAGCGTTAGCAGCTTACTACAAAAACTCGTACAGTACGTTAGCTGCCATGAACACCTGAGTCGCTTCGCCGCGAAACCTCACCTTGTAATAGACATCGAACTGTATGTTTTCAGGAAGTGAGCGTATGTCCCTCCTTGATCGACTGTAGTTGTCCACCACAGCCGAAATAGCGGTGTTGTACAGCGTTTCTGGGATCCATTCGAGCTCCACCGCAGCCATGTTGTTTTCCCTCTCCAAAAAAACCCAGCAGCTACAGCTTTCCCCAGCGTTGCCTACATTCGCTACCTCACTGCGCTTCCTCCGCACGTCCTCATATAACGCTCGCCTTGCGGTGAGGCCGTGAGTCTTCCCACTGTCCGCTTCACCACCACAACCCTAAAACCTCAGCGTAAGATCCATATTTTCCTCCATCTTCGTTCAGCTGTACTCGTCAAACCCTCAGCAGTTCCGTACCCCCGTCCCGACGCAGACAATCACTAGCGGTGACGCAGTGACGTAATAGTGCAGTAGATGCAAAAAGGCTTTTATACACGAGGCTGAAGTTAGTGTCCGACTCGTCCCTATGTTCAGAAAGTAGGGGGAGAGTTAAGGGTAAATGTAATTTGTCACAAGGACACGTTTTGTTGGTTTTACAAAACGTCTGTTGTGGAGACAAATTGTACATTTACATATGTGTTTGCTAAGTCTCTATTTGTTTGCAAATGCGCTGAAGGTGTGTTGTCATGTTACTTCTCTCTTGACGTCATTCCAGACCCTCCTTGTGTTGCTCTAACCATAGGACAACAGATGTTTGATGTGCCTGGACAACCCCCCATAAAGCCCATGGCTTCATACTAGACATCTGGAACCTTGTAAACCCATTCACAATCATTCAGGCGTTGTCCAGTAATCATAAGTATCATGCTTTTTGATAATAATCCTCCCGTCATAAACAGGTGTTCCTGTTTATCTTAGTTTCTTTTCATTTTCAGAGGGTTTATGTTTCAGAATATTTCCCTCGTGTCACTCCTCCCCCTTCTTTGTCTACCTAGTGAAACCAAAACTGAAGGGTCTCCAGAAAACGTTCTCAGACTGATGAAGCTGCCTGGACATTGTAACGTGGAAGAAAAAGCAGTGACTGAACACCTTGTGTGTATTTATCATGTTTTGTTTTAACATGTGTATTTTCTTCCTCATCCATATGTTTTTCTGGGCTATTCCTCTTCTGTAATTTTCTTCATGGCCACACACCAGCCTTCCAAATTCATCCAAACAAAGCCTGGGTGTACAGAAAATAAGTCTTAGAATGCGTTAACTTTCCTGGCATTTTGAGCTATGAATTATCATCTTGTTGATGGTAAAGGTGTAGTCTGTTCTACTGGCATAAGGAAGTTAAAAGAGAAATTGTACTTACCTCAGAAAGCAAGATATTTAGGATGTAGCAACTCAGATAAAACCCTGTTGCTAGCTGAGGCAAACATAATATTACAGCTGTTAAGTAAGTATCACAAAAATGAAACTTTTTTTTTATACTTCTGAGTCTTGATTATAACTGGTTTGAAACGACACCTGTTATAGATATGGACGTGGACCTAGTCTAACAACGCTAAATTATAAAAAATAGACCAACTGTCTCTTTGTCAAGTTTGGAGAAAAGTATCTGTTGTGGTTTTGGATTTAGACCAGGTCTTATATGGTCTGCCGAGGCAAAAATAATGGCCCTTTGTGTGGTTTCCACAAATGCTTTCACATTGCTCAATATTGAGAGAAGGAATATGCTAACACTGCCTTGGTAGCATTTCTACAGAAATAGATATTTAACAAATATGCAGTTCAGTTGCTGTCAGTGTTAGAATGTGTAATTTGTCTTCACAGCAATAAAAGTTTTGTGAAACTTTTCCCTTAACTGCCTAATGAAACTAGGAATCTGATGCTAACTTCAGCCCATTGTACACTTTAAAGTAATTCTGCAGCTTGGTCTTAGAGGCACAGAATATTGCATTATACAAACTATATTTACAGAAGCAGAAAATAGCCAGGTACATTTATCTAAATACTTTTTAAAACTGATTTTGAGGAAAGGAAAGCGGTACTTGTAGAGGAGTCATTTTCAGACAAGTAATTGCACATTTGAATACTGAGCTTATGTATTGAGTTCTGTTATTTTGTATTTGGACTATTTTCATATGATCATACTATATACTATTCACACTGAGCTCACCAACTCTACACCAGGAAAATGTGGTCAAAATGTTTTCAAACATTAGGAACAAGGCATAATAAATCGTATGACAAGTACGTGTATAAGACTTTATTTGAATTGTGTTTGTGTTTATATATGAAGGTATTTAAGGGTTTTGCCCAGCAATATATAAAAACGAAATATATAAACATATAAGCATTAAATTACAAAACCATGTATTATACATTAATTACAATAACACATTAATTTATTTCCATCCTGAAAAATGAAACAACATTGCAAAGCATTACACAAATTTCTTAAATGTGCACCAGGCCTAGTAATTATTACGTAAGTCAATAATTATGTAAGTAATTATGAGATCACGTTGTCATGAGATGAACGTTTTTGGTAATCATCAATTCAGAGAGGACAGACATTGACACTAACGTTTCTTCAAGTTGTGTCACAAAATAACTAACTAATTTACTCAAAGATGTATTGCACAGGGTTTATTTTGTTTGGCTCATATGGTAAATGGTAAATGTGGCAGGTTAGGCTGACACACCGTGGGCGGCTTGGGATTCAGTGTCTTGCCCAAAGACACTTCGGCACATGGCTGGGGAAGCCAGGAATCGAACCTGCGATTGGTATTTTTTTTCCTTTGTAAATGCAATGCGCATTTTTAAGGAACGCACTCCTTGACTACAGTGTAAAATGAAATTAAAAGCAAAATGATGATCAACGTTGCTTGGGGTGGGCGGACCAACCGCTAGAGGGCAACAGCTGCATCGGCTTGACTTGTTCCCTTGCTCGAAGAAGACGGGCATGACGTCACGCGTTTGAGCATGCCTACTTCGCTCGAACATAAACAAAGGACGACTCGCCGCAATAAACTCTACTCTCTTGTTATTTTGTATGATTGCAGAAGCAACCAATTGGACAGGGACCTATTTCTTGAGCAATGGAAAGCGCGTTATCAATGCGAGTGAGTGTGTTTACCGACCAAGGAGGCAGGAAATACATGGAAGATGTGACCGAGGTCATAGTAGAGCCTGAGCCGGGAGAAGATGGTCCAACATCGGCGGAACCAGAAAAGAGCAGCGGGGGGCAATGCACGGCCAGTTCTCCCGCTGCGAACATGCGACCAAATCGGACTGGTGAAATAATGAGAGGAACTCCACGTGGTCCGGATGGGTCCTTTGAACCCACCGGGAACCACAGCCGCGCTACACCGGTGGGAGCCTCTTCCCCGGGAGGTCCGCCGAGCAAGCCGAGTGGTTCCCGCCGTTCTGTGGCGTTCTTCGCTGTGTTTGACGGTCACGGAGGTCGCGAGGCTGCGCAGTTTGCGCGAGACTACTTGTGGGAGTTCATAAAGAAACAGCGAGGGTTCTGGTCAGCTTGTGACCGGGAGGTCTGCTCTGCCATACGCAAAGGATTTGTTGCTTGCCATCACGCTATGTGGAAGAAGCTACGTGAGTCGACCAACGCCTTTTCATAAACGCTACCGTCGTAAGGGCTGGTTCCTGGGGTTCTAAAATAGCGCGAGCATCGCGTTTGCGTCGCTGCTTCAGTCTGCGGACCGCGGAGCAAAGCTAGCGCGTCTGACAGCCGAGTTTACTGGAACATTCCACTGACTCGACGGTCTGTTAGCACAAAGCTGTCATGTGCCGTGTTGCCTAACAAACACGGTGATGCAAATTGTTGGTGACTGGGGAAATACAACGGAACCTACACTCAACGGGCTTAGGTTTTTTTTAGCAGTTAACGCGAGCGACAACAGAACAAAAGTTCTCAGAAGCCAAAGCGTCCACCCTGAACAAAGCCCAGTTTACGACACTTGTAGTCCGGCTTTTGATTTGGTTGAATGCTATCAGTTTCAGTATCAGTCATTGCCCTTTTAAATCTAACTGGATAATGCGGAGTTGCAGTCTGTCACGTATCTGTCTGGACATGCGTGGACGTGTCAGCTGTTTGGCAGCCGCTCACTGTACACACGCTGTCTGCAAAGGCGCGTCTCACTCCGCTGACGCTGGAAGCGCTCGCACCAAAAACTGCAGCGACCCGACCTTAATGTCACAGTATTGACAGTGCGTCGACACGTTTAACAGATGTCAACACAGTACTTTCAGGGCGTTTTAGTTGCATTTTTGCTGCCTGACATTGTCTTTGCTGCTAAATATACAATGTAATATAATAGAGACGTTGGTAGTGATCTGTTAAGTATTGTGGTGCATATACTAATTACCTGCCTTTATCTTGTCAGCTGAGTGGCCAAAGACACTTACCGGCCTTCCCAGTACATCAGGCACCACAGCCAGTGTGGTAGTCATCCGGGGAAATCGTATGTATGTGGCCCACGTTGGTGATTCAGCAGTTGTTCTAGGTGTCCAGGATGACCCTTCAGTCCCATTCATCAGAGCTGTGGAAGTCACACAAGACCACAAACCTGAACTACCCAGAGAAAGGGAGCGTATTGAAGGTCTGGGAGGGAGGTAAGGCAGTGCCAGGCACCCTGTCCATGCATTCCATTTAAACCATGTTCTCAGGTGCAGCCTGCTTCCAGCATTGGGAATTGTATTGATATTGCGGGGCTACTGCGTGTCATTATCCAGCGCAACAACCTTTTCACCTAGAGGTTCTTAACCGCGCTTGATCCAGGCTAAACTACACCATTAAAACTGCAATGTACATTTTGAGCGAATGCATGCACAGGTAAAACTTACTAATCTAAAAGAAGTTATATTTATGAGATTTGTTGAATCATAAACCTTGCAAAGTGCCTTGCGATACCTTGGCACAATGAAAATACAGTAAAGCATAGTTACTTTCATATCACTCAACACCCACAAACAATTGTAACCAGAGCCATGACAAAAAAGTTTCTATCTAAGAAATACAGAGCCTTGAGTAGTCTGCTGATAAGAAGTTAATGTAATCATAGGCCCAAGAATGGCACAACCACCCCATTTATCCTCACATGCGGAGGTAAACTCTGTTCTGCATTAAGTGGCTCTTTTGCATGTAGATGCAGGTACTGAAGTTTTACTTGTAATATATAATAAGATTAAAGCAGGAAAATTTTATGTTGCTGGAAATGTCACATGTCAAGACATAACAGAACACAGGACACTACAAAGTAAGGTATTACTTTGTAAAGTGCCATGAGGTGACTTGCTGAATTGCTGCTACTGCATGTAAATGAAGTTATTGAATAAAGGTAGTGAAGACAATTGCTGCTTTATACTATTCCATTCCTCTTAAGGGTGCTGGATCCTATCCCAGCTGTCATTGTGCCAGTCCATCACAGGGCCACATACAGGCAGATACTGTACATATAGACATTCACACCTATGGGCAGCTATTAGAGTCTAAAGGTTAACCTGAAAGCTTTTCTTTGGACTGTGGGGAAAAAGCCAGATTATCCAGCTTGTTTTTCTGTAATAACATTACATTTGAGGCACTGCTGCAATGTTAATGCACTGTATTTATTACATTCACAATACAAAGTCTGAGCTGTGGATAATGATTTGCCTATCACACGCGTACCACTGATTGATTAGTTAGTGTAGTTGCATGTTATGAAAATAGCAACCTGTCCCCTAAATGGGGTATAACCCTGGCATTTCAGTGAGTCCAGGATGCGTTCTGGCTGTAGTGTGGCCAGTATTATTTGAAATAGAACCAAAGGCTATTTGTGGATTAGTGAAATTGCGTAAGATACAGTATGTGCCTAACATGATTAACTTTAAAGACGTCTAAATCCATGTTTTTACAGTTTAAATCAGTATTTGACCTAAAATGTTTTATCTTGCTTTCTTTGATTTTCTACTGTCTATCTCATCTGTTTGTCAACAGTGTGATTAAGAAATCTGGAGTGAACCGGGTGGTCTGGAAGAGACCCAGGCTCAGTCACAACGGACCAGTTCGTCGAAGCACGGTTATTGACCAGATACCATTCTTGGCAGTAGCCCGAGCTCTAGGTAAGAAGAACCATTATTATAGTGAATTACTTGTTGAAAAAGTAGCAGTTATAGATGACTGGAATCTTGTCTGGCGATTAAAAACTTAAATTGTTTTAGTAAACTAAAAGGTGATCCTTGGTCTTTAATCTAGCCTTAAGGCTAAAATGTAAGAAATTCAATTTAGCAGGCAGATTATCAGTACCAGTGGTGGCTTCAGGTGTCATTATCATCCCTGCAATAGGTGATCTGTGGAGCTATGACTTCTACAGTGGGGAGTTTGTAGTTTCTCCTGAGCCAGACACCAGTGTCGTGACGCTTGACCCCAGAAAGCACCGCTACATCGTCCTGGGCAGCGATGGTCTGTGGAACATGGTGCCAGCTCAAGAGGCCATCTCCATGTGCCAGAACAACGATGACGCAATGGTAAGTATCAGACATGGCCTCTTTAGCTAGTAGTTTAACCTGGTTTATCACTGCCTCACTGCCTGACTGTAGGCCTCTATTATGAAATTTGACAAGCCAATTAACAGATTAATGGGCACTTCAGATGAGACATGCCAGTATAATAACAGACTTGCATACTGCAGGCACTGTGTGGGGTTTCGAGTGCCCGGCATCTGGTCAGCCATGCTCTGATGCGGTGGCGCCAGCGTATGTTGCGCGCTGACAACACCAGTGCCATTGTAATCGCCCTGCAGGAGCCTGGGACATCCCAGGATACGCTTCACCATGAAGAGGTGCTGCTCGACTTAACCAAGGTGTCCCAGTGTGCTCCTACCTCCACATCCCGCGCTAACACGCCTCTCCTTCAGGTGAGAGCAGGATGAAAGGCGTCCGTAGGTGACACCTAACACACTGTTGTATTTTATTCTGTTAGTTTTCTTGGTAGTTCTTAGTTTGGAAAACAGTTTCTGTTGTCTTGTATTATTTGTGTTTCAGTGTAAAACTAGGGTTACAGGTGAATTATTCGCATGTATACCTTTTTTTAACATTAGTTGTGATCTCCACCTACAGCGACCTCCACAGGAAGACTCTCCTTCTCTGTTGTGTGAGCTCCTCCCTTCTCTTGAGCGACGGGATGGACTATCAGGAAGCAACAGCTTGTACCACATGAATCTCACTGACCTGTTTACTTTGAATTCACTGTGTCAGAACAGCACTACTGAGCTGCCCAGTCCGTCCAGTTCCTCTGGCAGGTCAGTTGGCAGGATGACCAACAGCAAAAGAACAATTGATGGATCATCATTATCACCACAGTCAGGCCAAGTGGCTAAAAAAACACGACGTAGGACTTCGGACAGGCCTCCCCTAGTCCAACACAATGCAGAGAAGAAACAAGAGTCTAGTAATGTCTCCCCCATCCTTCAGCAGCATAACAAAACCACAATGTGTGTGTACTGAAACACACACAAACACACAAGCCTGCTGCCACTCACTGTCTAGTCTCTACTGTCATTTCCGTTTTTTGTTACATGCACAATCTCCTAAGTTAAACAAACCTTTATACAAAGGTTGTGAAAAGACTTGTCTCGTTGATCCAACAGCATTTAAAATGATGCTGATTAAATGTCCACCTCTTCTGGTAACAGAAAAAACAAGTATGACTAATGATGCTGGTGTAAATATTATACATTTTATAGTCGAGTATTGAGTAGTATGTAAGGCAAAGTGTTGAAACAAATATATATACATATATATATATATATATATTTTTATACATTCTTTTATTGAATTTTCTACATGAGCCCCAGCACAGCTGTCATCTTGGATTCCTCACAATGTCTCTATACTATTGTGTGCACACAAACGTATTTATGCATTTTTTTGTAATCATCTTATTTAATCACTGGGGATTTGTCTTGAGTATAAAGTGCTGCTACAGCTACAAACTAGTAAGCTACTTCAAGTGTGTATATTGATGGAAAAATGTATGTAATAAGTGTTTGCAGTGAGGGTCCACTGTTTATATAACATGTGCTTTCTAATGATGAAATGTTTTTTATGTTTTAATTGCACAGTTTATCACGCTCATTCATCTTTTTGCTGTAGTGTGTTAGGAAGCATTATAGGAAATTATTCACACGTTTTACTCAAATTTACACACCAGGCAGTGATTTGCTATTTCTGATAATGCCTTTTAACAGCACTCTGCTGTGCTGAAGCTTTTGTACGAGTCGTGTGTCTGACTCATCAGTGATGGATTTCTCTCTGTGAGGTTGCTGAACCTATAGGCGACTCTAAGATGGACTTGGGTTCTAAGGGGCTGGCACAAAACCTAATGTTTACAATCAATCTTTATGATGATTTTGGCTTCCAGTGTGACTGTTCGGGGGGGATCTGTGATGCTCTGTTATCTTAAGCTGAATTAAGAGGTTTCTTTAGCCTTCACCTTGTACAAGCCATTGCATCTGCAGTTGTATTGTGACTGATGTATGATGATGACTATTTGTGAGTACATACGTTGTGCATGAACTTTCTAAGAGAATATTTTTGCACTAGTATGGTGAACATATTGTCTTTTATGAAGTGTAGTTTTCATTTGAATATGATGCAGAAAGGATTGGCTGCCATGACAAAGTTGGAATTTAAAATGACATTTTCATTTTACGTGGGATGCTTCTATGATTTGAGAGTCCTCACAAATCCTCTTTAAATTAAGTCATTTGATGACCGAACTAAGAGCAAACAGTGCATGTGTACAGCCTGAATGTGATAACCTCTTACGTGAAAAGGGAATTAAAATAAAATGAAACCAAGATCTGAATAAAAATGTTCTGAAGTATAGCAGCTCCTGTGTGTTCCAAGAAGAAAATGCCTTCTTCTATCTTTCTTCTTTCTCTGAACTGATAAAACACGATGGTCTCACACTAAGCCGTTTTTCTTTCGTTTAAGCAGAAGAAAACCTATACCCCTGCTGTGTAGATCCAGAAACACATAAATGACTTACTTTCCTAGGCAAATGCGTGCAGTTCTACTTTTCTGACTGTGCTTCTGACACAAATAATCAGACCTGTAAGTAAATGTACTGTACAGTACAGTTAAAGACACGTCTGTTACCACTTCACTACCTATTAGTAACTTCCTGATTTGGATTCTTCAAATCTTTTTAATAAATTACTACAGTTCTTGTGCATCATTTTTTTCTAATGTACAATTTTCTTTTGGGCAGATTTTTAGTTACATTTATAATGGAAATAAATTTTGGAATCTTTTTTCATTTTTTTCTTTTCCATTCTGATACTGAATGTGGATTTTGTGTACGTTAAAACAACATTGGCTGTTGTTAACTTTCAGTTTTCTTTGTCTGTTCGGTTATCTTATCACACTGACTCCTCGCCACCGGATGTTTACAATTTTAACTTCCGATGTGATTCGGTCTCTGACTGCAGGTTGGAACAAACGTTAAGTTGGAAGCATGACCACCGCTACGCGGAGTCCAAATAAAAGCACGCGTCACCTGTAAAGGCGGCTTTCAGAAGCCCCATACGTCACAAAACGCTGTTATTTTGAAAATGGTTTTAGGAAGGACGCGTACAGTCCACACTTTGCTTCCGGTTTGTGCGCAAACGTGAATTTGAGAGCGGGAAGAGTTCTGGGTGGAGTGACACGGTGTGAACATTTTTGAGTTCTTCAAAGTCGTTGTTGTTACGGTGAGGACATTGTCTTGTGACCCCAGTTAACGGCAGGAAACCTAATAATGGATGAACTGTGTTGAGCTTTTTTTCCGGGGCATTAACTGTTGCTAGTTTGTAGGTCGGTGCGCTGTAAGCTAGCTCAACAGTGTCTGTCAGTCAAATACCAGGTGGACAGTCAACGGGAAGAGAGGCTTTGTTAAACTGGTTAAATTCAACAATGTCTTAATTAAGTGTTGCACTATATATTCTGAGTCAATGAGTTGCTAGTAGTTCTCGTAGTAAAGTAGTAGTTTACTAGCAATAATCATGTCTGTGCAATATATAGCTGTGTGTAATATATTGGCTTGTCGAGACACGAGTATGTTACAAAGCTCTGTGCTTAGCAGGGCAGAAGCAAGATGGGTGATGGACAATACACAATCGGAGGCGTGAAAATCCACTTTCCCTGCAAGCCTTACCCTTCCCAGTTGGCGATGATGAACTCGGTGAGTAACCCCCTTCGGTCAACCAGTTTTAGGGAAACTTTGGTTGTAGTGTATTGTACTATATTTGCAATTCTGACACAGATTATTGTGTTGTATACTGTAATTGTCAAGTACAGTAGATCACTACTCGTAGTAGCAGCATCCCATCAGAGCTGGAGGAATCCTGTGAATTATAAGGAGAACGGATTATTCCACATACGACTGTCTCTGTTATTCTTAAATCCATATGCTGTGTCACTGTACTTATTAACACACAGATGATCATTGATTTCTCTATCAGGTAATCAACTACTGATTTAAGAAAAACAGAAAATCAAAACAAAGATTGGGACCTACCAGCAGTCCTGAATTTTTGGCATATTTTTTGTTTCATGTATTGATTCTAAAAATGTTTTTGAATGATATTCTGAGGACAAACTGGGATTAGACAAACCTTATGTGGAAAGTCGCACATTTATATTCTGTTCTCTGATTGAAGACATTAAGTTTGAATAATTGAAGTTTACTGTTAATGTAATTTACTGTAGCAGGTAAGAGATTAGATCCGTTTTTTCTGATGATTGCTGTTTTTGTAGATCATACGAGGGTTAAATTCTGGACGCCACTGTTTGCTGGAGAGTCCTACAGGAAGTGGAAAGAGCTTGGCCTTGCTGTGCTCTGCTTTGGGCTGGCAGCAAGCCCAGAGTGGTAAGTCCATTCCAACCCAGACTAACAAAACAACTGCATATGTGATGAGGAGAGCTAAGCATCCTAATGGTCCTCTCTGCTGGATTCATTCTCCTTCAGGCTGTGTCACTTTAAAGCTCTTCCAACTGTGACTATCAATATACCTCTGTTTCATGTGTGATGTTAGCAAAACTTAAAGAAGGAGGAAGCATCGGACAGGACAAGAATCAGTCAGACAAAAACTCAGACATCACCACCCCTTGTCAGTGTATATGCCACAACAAAAGAATCAAGATCACAACTACAACAGCCGCCAAGCCTCCTGTTGTTGACTTGACTGAGTCACCTTGTAAAGATGCAAAACACCAGCTGCCTTCAGCAGCTGAATATAGTAAGTGTGTTACATTTTTTTGGTTTGTGTTATCATTAGAATACATTCATATCGTGTTGTATAAACTGGAAACACTGTTGTGTCCTCCTGCCCATCATTTCCCTTTTTTTTTTCAAAATGCATAAATAATTAAGATCAGTTGAAAGCACCAGGAGAGTTGTTTGACACATTTGAACAGTAAGTACGTGTGAGTCGAGAAGGCCGTGCTCAAAAGTAATGGAAGAGCACAGGTCACAACAACTGCTATGCTGCCTACTACGCTAAACAATTACTATTTATATATTACTGTATATTGTATGTCACAAAATTGTTCTACACAATGGACTGTCACAATGTTTTTGATCATTCCATCTACTTAATAAGCTCAGTTGCTTAATGGAGTATATTTACCCTTCTGTTTAAAATAAACCTATCCACCAAGTTAGAAGCACCTTCGTACTTGATTTTGTTTTACAAAGAGGAGATTAAGATTATCTAATTAATGGGAAGTTGGTACCAAATTGTTATTATGTAAAATCTAATCTCTTTTCTTGTTGCCTTTATGTGATTGCAAGAAGAGCCACTGCCCAAAAAACAGTCTATAGCCTCTCGTCTAATGGAGAAGTTCCAGTCTTCCCTTAGTTCTGACTGTGAAAAAGATGACGACTTCTTACCAGACAGGAAGCGCATACGCACTGCTGAACTTAAGGTAACCTTAGATGTTTGTGTATACATTAGGGTTGCAAACGAATGAATCCAATGACTCTGTTTTTCATGTTTGATATAATTAAAAGTTTTTCCTTTATTTCCAAAAAGAGGGCCAATTTTAACTTGTAATCTAATATAACTAACTAATCTAAAATCTTTACACAATATAATCAAAACAAGAGTGTGTTGATTTTAAATGTACTTTATGGAAACTTCAATAGTTTAAAAGCAAAATAAATAAAATAATTAAATATTCAAGTCTGTTTTAGACCAACAAACCATATGTAGCTTGGTACATTGCAATGTTATTGCTGTGATATGCAGTTTTTATATGCAGGGCTCTTAAACCACTATGTTGCTTGGTCTCTGCTTTACAGTTACCATTACTGTAGTAAAAAGTAGTCTTATGATGTTCTAATTTTAGCATGTATTTGCTGTTCTTGCCCCCCCCCTTCCTAGTAACCTTTTGATGTCATGTTGGGAGGAACAGGTAGTAACAGGAAACTTGAATATATTACTATTTTAAGAATCAGACCTTTGGTTATTAGGTAGGCAGCAGTCTCTGGAAGACTAGCAACTGGCAAACTTGTCACTGATAGTTCCACTGTGACGCATCCAATCCTATTTCAGTATTCAAGTAAATGATCTTAAACCTAACCTTTTGGGTTGGTGTGTTTGTGGGGTTTCTCTGGGAGCAGGGTTTATTGCCCTTTGTTCTCAGCATCTCTTAATTTCTGGAGTTGCATGTAAGCCACAGTTCTGAGTCCAGTGGAACGCTGAGGCTACATTGGTAACATATGGGCCCTTACTCATTATCTGAACCATTTGTCCTTGTAAGAGTTGAAAGAGTGCTGAAGCTTGTCAAAGCTGTCATTTTGGCAAGAGGCAGGATACACCCTGGAAAGGTGTGCTGTCAAAGAGCCACAGACAGACAATCATTCTCAATTTAGAGTCTCCAATTAACCCAAATGCTTGAGTGTGGGAGAAAAGGAAGCCCTGCAAGGACATGCACCTGGGTGATGCCAGGAATCAAACCCAGCTCCTTCTTCCTGTGAGGCAACGTGGCTAGCCATTGTAGTATAGCAATATGCTATTAATATTACTTTTATCATTGTTTTTTCTTTGTTTTGCTTCTTCTCTTCACTCTCTCCCCTCTCTGAAATCTCGTATCCTGTGTTCTCAAAGTGGTGTATTTGATTAACGTGCTAGTCTCTCCAGTGTTTAGAGGCAGGCCTTCATAGCATTCACCTATGAAAATAAACTTGGTACTCTCAAAAAGTATTAGTAGTCAAATACTAAACTGACCAACCAATAATGCAAGGACTTGTTAAGTGATGCCAAGCTTGTGAACTGTAGAGTATGTATTCAATGTATTAAATTACAAAATGTAAATATGTCTAAATAAATAAACTAACGCTAAACTACAACAATCCCCAAAAATGTTGTACTATAAAAATGAACAGAGCTGTGTAAATGTTTAATTTAATGCTTTTACATAGTTTTAATATATGTTATTACATATATTACATCATATTAAGTATGTGTAGTAATAATAAACAAATAAATTTTTTAAGCAGTTTAATGTAGCTTTAATACAGAAATATTAAGAAATGTGCCCTGTTATATATAGTTATAGTATTTTTTTTTCCTCAGAGTCGGAAAAGGCAGCGTCTGGAACGGGGAGTGATATTCATAGATGATGATCCAGAGCTGGACAGTAAGCCATCAGGTTCTCAGAGCCGGACCACACAGCCAACCGACCCTGCTGCTGTTTTGTCTCCATCGTGCAATGTGAGTACATTCTAGAGAGCGATTTTTGTGTCCTGGAATATTTAAAAATAGCAATCGTATCAAGTCATTTGCCATCATGAAATTAAATGCTGCTTAATAAACCTATGTGCTGTTATAATACATCGCCTAGAGCAGGGGTGCCCAATACGTCGATCGTGATCTACCAGTCGATCGCAAAGGTAGTGTGGGTAGATCGCATAGCATTAAAAAAACATAGACGTCAGCCTACAAAGTTCCATTCGTGCCAGATCTCGGCATGGCGATTTCGTGCGCATCTGGAGAAGTCTGACGTGAACGTAGAGCTGCAAGGAAAAGACAAAAACGTGATCAGTATGATCAGCTCAGTTATTTCTTTCAGATGAAAAATGCAGCATCTCTCCTCAAAGCTGCAGCACCATGATTTGGTCAACTTCCAAAACCACGCGTCAGAGCTGGAGACACAACGGAAGGCTTGTGCGCAGCTTGACACAGAGCAGACTGAAAACTGTCTGTCAGAGTTTGACAAACACTTTCAACAAAAATAGTTAGCCCGTAGAAATATAAAAATAAAAAAAACAAAGACAAAGGAAAAAATAGGACCACACTTTCCTTAGATGCTGTGGTACACACACATCTGCATCTGATGAAATTGCAGGGTTACTCAACCTGCGGCATCATGTAGGAGACGTATGATGCTGCATTGTGTGAGATAAAGACAGAGTGGCCGAGATGTTGAGCTTGGAGAGGCAAACGTAACATGCAGCAGCAGGCGGAGGTGCATAAGGCCATGATGAGGAAACAGCTGTTCAATATAAAAAAAGCTGACTTTTGCTACAATAAAAATGTGGTGCAGCAGAGGTGAGTCATACAACTGAAGACTTGACTGTTTACTGTATAGAGCAGGGGTATTCAACTAAAATTTAAAGAGGTCCGGTTACGCACATTTTTGGAAGCAAAGGTCCAGAAGATTATAATGTCTAACTATTTACTGTGATATATTAAGTAGCCTGCATGTAATCAGTACTTCACTGTCAAATCAAATTAATTCAGTACAATTCAAAAACCTTTTGACAAACTGAAACTCCAACTGAACATATATTTACAATGTAATCTAATTCATGAAATAAAAGCAGGGCTGATTTTCAAAATAAGCAAGAACACAAATGTTCAAATAAGAGCTTAACTTAAAGGAAATAAAGGAAAGGTATAAAAAAAATATTTTACAATTTGTCTGTTTTTGAGCTTTTGTAGCTTCTATCGTCTGTCTCTCCCTTTGTTGTCGCTAGCTACACGCAACTGTTATCGTCGTATGTGTTTGTTAATTCCTTTGCAACCTCGAACTTTCTTTTAGCTGCAGGTGCTCTTGAGTCGCAAAATTTAGCGCCTGTGATCCACAGAGTCGATTGGCTAAGTGAAGTCACGTGGTTAACGCACATTCAATTGGCCTTCACCAAATAACTACCGTAAAGATCACAATAGCCGCGCCGATTAAAAGTAAAGTGCTCCGCTAGATTCTGAATCAAAACGCTCCGTTTGGTCTGTAGCTCCGGGTCCGTATGGGACAGCTTCTGGGTCCGGATCCGGACCGCGGTCCGCCTGTTAGTGACCGCTGGTATAGAGGCTGTGAGGATCACCTCCTCTAGTGATAATGTAACAGCACCCGTTTTCCCTGATGTCGACGGTGGCTAGAAAATACGCGTATGCTTGCCAGAATGTCACCAGAGCAGTCTACAGCACCACAGGGAACATAGCAAGCCTGCTACGTACCATGCATCAACTTGATAAGGCTGATGTGCTATTATTTCTAGAAAGAATCTTCAACAGGCTTAACAAATATTGAAGTAATGAATATGAATGAATAATTGAAATACACAACAGTGTTTGTTTAATGTTTTTCCTTTTGTTTGAATCATCACCTGACGTAGCTACAGGCTGCGCTTATATTTCCATGTTGTGCTTAAAGGTATAACTCTGGTGATTGTGTGAAAGAAACTAGCTTCACAGATAACGTGTGTTGAATGTATGTGATTATATAAGCTATGTTCTGTAGACATATAGACATATTGTTCTTGTTATTTGTAACAAGCTGTGCATCAGTTTAAGTTCTGTCCGTTAATTTTAGTTGAGGCAATCGTATGGATTGACGGCTTCATCATGTCAGTGATAGGTTAGAATGCAGACTCACTACTACCACTGGGTGGTGGTACACTCCACCACATTTATCCTTACTGTAACCTTTAACGTTTTAATGTGTAGACTTCACGTCAAACAAATTGAAAATATAACCTATTACTATTTATTATTACTAATTAACTACTCATGACTTTGGCCTTGCACTTAGAGATTTATCTTGGTCCGATCTTTTGAGTGTATTGTATACCGTAGATGGTGAGATTTTCAAAGTGTTGTTCCACAATTTTAGACATTGTTGCAAATCTGTCCATCGTTATATTTGAGTGATATAGAAAGACATATACTTTGGGATTGTTGATCTGACATACTGAGAGTGTTTTGAAAGGGTACATGTATTGGCATCTGGGTGTAATTCTTACAAATCAGAATAATTAGTCAGTCAAATCTGCAACATTTGGTTTCCTAAAATGTAATTATCTTGTATCTGACTCTCAGCGTGAGAAGAAACTCATCCATGTGCTTCTTAAATGTATCAAGAAGTGTTTTTTTGTGGGTCCAACATATCAGCAGGTTACCCATAGTCATTAGACATGCTTAGTTGTAACTCAGTTATAAAGTTATAAGTCGTAGGAATAGTTCAACTCATAAATACATTTAGACCTGCCACAGGTGTGTGGTTTGGATTTACAGACGTGGATGGTACTACCTGGAAAAAATGGAGGGGGGAAAATAAAGCTGAAAAAGCGCTTCCATCTCTGGTTTCCCCGAAGCTACATGACCAGGGCTCTTTTGTCCTGCAAGCGCTGACTGATGGCCTGAATAGGGCCCTTTGAAGCAAGCTCCAGTTTTAATTAAGAGGGTTTGCCTCGCCTGGGCCGCTGATCTGTGAAAGCCACAGGGATAAATATTGAATGGGGTTCACCCGCTGGTTACTGCGCCCAAGGGATAAACAGGTGCTTTGGAGGACAGATATTTGTAAGGGCTTCTACCTGTGCAGTCAAATTGGGAGGAGGGAATATTCTGTGTTGTGTTTTTTCTAAGGTATTGATAATTATTGCCCACCCTTCAAAGCCTGTGGAATGAGAAGCAAATTGCAGTCAAGCAAGAGGTGCCAGTGATACCTAAGCGATCCACTGCTTGTGGCCCCTTGGTGCCCTCTGACTGCCCCCATAGTGTGAGATTTCCATCTTTCAGGTGTTGGCAGGGAGTATAGCAACAGAAGCCTTGCTGAATACGCTCATGTGTTCAGTAGATCTTTTGACCTCTTTTCTGTCAATTCAAGATAGCATATGTTGCTGCATATACTTAGCTCACCGTACCCAAAGAAACTTTATATATCTGCCTTTAATATCCTCTTGACCTAATAAAACATTTACCGTACTATAACTGTATTTTAATTGGAGAGTAGTTCCATCATTTAACTTAGCAAAATGAGGGCATTGTCATTGTTAGCAGCACCCAAGAAGCAACACCAGTGCAATTGTTCTGCACTGTAAACCAGCTGGTATGTTCTTGTTGCAAGCAGAGCTAGCGTCCCGTTTGCCCCTTTTGCCAGTTATCTACATTCCTTTCTAGAGGGTGCCTGCTCTGGGCAATGGGGCCAGCCTTTAAACCTTGTTGTCTTGGCATCTCAGGAGTCAGACGTGTAAAAGGATACGCTTGTGTCAGCTGTTTCCTGCTGCAGCTTTTGACAAGGACTTCTATTCATCACCAGGCCCTTCTACACTGTCCCAACCCACCCCTTCTCCCCCACTGCCAATGAATAAGTAATTATTGTCCATCTTGGGGAAAGATATTTGGATGGCTCTATTTAATGTGGCGGCAGCAGGTAAGCTGATCAGGCTCAGGGCCCAGGCTGTGAAGCGTAACTGTTCCAGAGGAGAAAGGTAACTTGAGCTGGTGTTGGGGCCCTGCAGCACCTCTGTTTATTTTTCACATGGGCTCAGGGCTCGTTATCCCTCTTAACTCTGAGAGGCAGCTCTCTAAGGGCTTTTTTGGCCCACACTCCATCACACATTGTAATATTTGATGGCCAAACATGCCTGGAAAATCTGAGCTGGTGGGTAATTCAAGCTCCTCGTCAGTCGTCAGAAGAGCTAACTTTTCCTACACATCATATGTTGCATGTGGCAACACATACTATTTGTTCTAACATCTATTATCTGTGGTGAATCCAGAGATAAACAATTTTCTGTGTGAATCGAGGTTATTATGATCAAACGAACATATGAAATTCATTTAAATTGTTCTTTCATTATTAAATAATGGTTAAAATGTACAGAAATCCAATAAACAATGTAGGCCCAGTTGATCTGATTTATATTAAATATACTTAATCGCATCTTAATTTATAGTAGTGTATCGGTTTTCGTTAAAAAGCTGGATTTGTGTGTACAGGAAGAAGGCAAACCTCACACACATCCATGCAAATAAAAAGGTATAGGATTCATAGAATTTATTTTCTTATTTGGAAAACTAGCTGCAAACTGACTGAGTACTTGTGTATTGTGTTTTTTTTTCATCCATCTAGTCTCCAGAATCCTGCTCCAATTGCCCATGTGATTCCGCTAAAGACATTGTCAAGGACAAGGGCAAAGATGGCAAAAATGAGATTCCTAAAATCTACTTTGGCACTCGCACACATAAACAAATCACTCAGATTGCCCACGAGCTCAAACGCACCGCTTACTCCAGCGTGCCTATGACGATCCTATCCAGCAGAGATCACACATGTGTCAACCCAGAGGTAGCGCCTCACTCCAGCCGCAACGAACGCTGCAAAGACCTGCTCGAGGCCAAGGATGTGAGAATCTGCACTGACCAGCGCATACATGCACTCACACATAAATTTCACCCTTGTTCATTAATATTAAATAGGACTCTGTAGTATTATAGTATGTAGTAATGGCAATGGTACCAGAATGTCAATGTTTAACGTTCTTTAACTATATACAGTTGGCCGTTTAAGACAGGTATGAGACAAACAGATGTAATGTGCAGCTTTGGAATGTTTACTGTGTAGTGTAACTCTTACCTTAACAAGAAAATCATATTTTGGACATATTTTGTATTGATCTAATCCAATTCATTCTTTGTTTGAAATGTGTATATCAGGGCAGGTCATGCCGCTACTATCATGGTGTCCACAAGATGCGGGATCAGTATACGCTACAGTCTGTTCATGGACTGCACAAAGCCTGGGACATTGAGGATCTTGTTGCACTGGGCAAACAGCTCCGCTCATGCTCTTACTATGCTGCCCGCGAACTTAAGCAAAGTGCCTCCATCATCTTCTGCCCATATAACTATCTGCTGGATCCAATGATCAGAGAGAGTGTGAGTAGTTTGACCTTATTGTAGAAGTTCTAAAGTAAGATCCTGATTTTATTTTAGAACTACACTCTCTCTTTACAAATCCTGAAAAAAATGCGTATTACAGCTGTTCTTCTTTAGATGTTCACCTCGCACCTTCACCTCTATCACTGCCCACCTTTTCCAGATGGATATCAATCTGTCAGGCCAGATTTTAGTGCTGGATGAAGCCCACAACATTGAGGACTGTGCACGGGAGAGTGCCAGCTTTACTTTGGACCACAAGAGTCTCCTGATGTGCAGGGACGAGCTGGAGGGCATGATTAACAACAACATCAGACCTACTGAACATGAACTGCTCAGGAACTTCTGCTATAGCTTAATCAAGTCAGTCACATGTTGATTCAGTTACAAAACTTATTTTTGGCTTTCGTAATTTGAAATATAATGAATGGGCTTTTCTGTAGCTGGATCCAGGAGAGCCAAAGCCTGATGGCTGATCGGGGATATGAGGTCGCCAGTAAAGTCTGGAGTGGAAAGGATATACTGAACATTTTTCACACCTTGGGAATTACTGCTGATACCTTCAGCATTCTGAAGGTACACTTAGATTTGCTCATTTAGACATGTTCCAAATGCTTGTCTCCCTGCCTCCTCGCTTCCTCTTTTGAATAACTACAAAGACAGAAATCTCCTGTTTCTCTGGTAGACCATGAGCTCAATGCTTGTTCCTGTTGCCGAGCTCCATATGACATTGCATGTGTCGGAGCTCCCTATCAGTCCCTATACGCTGTACTCCTTTGTAAAATGTGTTCTTAAATGAAGATAGACTGCATGTCTAAAATTTTACTACAGTGAATGTCAGTATACTAGTAACGTTTTTGCGAAAAAATACTTTTAATGACACGATTTAATTCCATTGAGACATTATGTGAGTGGATAGATGCGTGTAGTGCAGCTTGACCTTTTGGTGGAAGCACACAACCCTGAATAGGTAATTCTACTTCTATAGTAAAGAGATTTTTTATGGTCCCAACACACCCCAAAATCAAGGACTAAAACGTGAGGTTTTAGGTTACATAAAAGTCTGGTCAGACTTGTGTTTCGACATGACAGTGTGGGACATGTAATTAAATTCTCACCAGATAGAGAATTTACATACATGAAATCACAGGAACCTTGACTTCTGGTCGCTGGTCACCTGAATCTTATCCATTCACTCCTGAGTCCAACTGGACAGTTGTACCAAATTTAAAGACGTTTCCTCATTGCATTAGGAAGAGAAGGGAGTGTGTGGGAGGAGACCTTTGAACTTTGTCTATGAAATGTAATTAATTAGTCCTTAAGTCTAGTTTGAAATTTGTGCCAAATTTGAAGAAATTCCCTGAAAGTGGTCCTGACCTGAATGAGACAAACGGCCAGAAAACCTGGAACTGTAATGCCTCTAGTCATGATGATTGCTGGGTGCAAAGGACAAAGGAGGTTTTCTACTTTCTTATTATCACCCCTCCATTCAGGCATTTCAATGAAAAATGTAGCTGGTTTGAGGGAATGTTGATGTACAGGAAATTCTAAAGGCAATTTTGGTGTGAAATAAAGAATTTTAGGTTGTAATGTCTCCACACTGGATGGAAGGAATGGTTGGTGTAAAATGTGTAAAGATTAGTGAAAGTAACACTGTTGCTTCACAACAACGATGTCAAAGGCAAAAGCATGTGCAGTAGTGTAGGAGTTGGTTGCACTGCATTGGATGTCATCTCAGTGTCTTTCTGTGTGACAGCAAAAGTTGGCAGCTGTGCTGGAAAAGGAGGAGTGTGTTTGTTTGATCAGTGGTAAAGAGGAAATGATGCCGATCCCAACCATTGGCTCAGCTGCCTCCACTGTCCTCAAAAACCTCTTCATGATTTTGGACTTCCTCTACAGGGAGAAATGCAGGTCAGAGACAAGCCCATCTAAAACATGAACTGTTGTAATTGAACTATTGCTGCTCTAATGTGCTGTGTGTGTGTTTGTGGATAGATTTGCTGAAGATTACCGTGTAGCTCTTCAGAAGAGCTATGCTTGGATGAATCAGAACCCACCTGATGTTCCTGATGCCCAGGGCTTTATTGTCCGACCCAACCGCAGACAACGGCAAAGCATCAGAGTAAAGGCTGAAGTCCTGACCCTTAGCTTTTGGTGCCTCAATCCTGCTGTGGTGAGAAGTTAGACACAAATTTTACAGCCATAGCGATTTCTTACTGTACATATAAAAATAAAAAGACACATGTTTTCATAGGCTCTGAAATTAGGCTGGCGTAATTAATCTTTATTTTTTTTTATTATGGGATAAACGGGTGCTGAAACAGCCCTTGGAGGTTCATTATCTGTGTGAATTCCCAGGCTTTCTCTGACCTGAGCGGATGTATTCGAAGCATTGTGCTGACATCAGGAACGCTGTCACCCATGGGCTCCTTTGCCTCTGAACTTGGAGTAGAATTTTCCATCCAGCTTGAGGCCAACCATGTCATCAACAAGTCCCAGGTCAGTCGCCCATGAAACTCCTGCCACATATGCATTTTATGGCAGTTCTAAGTGAAGTGAATGGATTTATGGTGAATACACTGCTATATTATTTTGCTGGTCTTAGGCTTCAGTATTAGTTGAGACAGTGTGACCTGACCTGAAACTAAAATGCCAGAGATGCACAATTATATCAATTAAACGTCACCAATATTACATTCCGGTCTTAAAAAGGTTCATTCATATTTAGTAGAACTCATTAGATCTGAAGCACCTCAGAATAAGACAAGGTTCACGATGACATCAGGAAAGTATTGTGCTTGGGATCTTTTGCCCAGTAAATGTTTGGGGTTGACATTCTCATGGGGTATATTGGTGATATGAACTTTAGATTTCTAATGTTTTTTTTTTTTTTAGGTTTGGGTTGGCACTGTTGGTGCAGGACCCCTGGGCAGAAAACTGTGTGGCACCTTTCAACATGCTGAGACCTATGCCTTTCAAGACGAAGTGGGTGCCCTGATGCTCCATGTATGCCAAGTTGTGGCCAAGGGTGTCCTTTGCTTTTTACCATCATACAAGGTAAACACGCCACTAAACATACTGCACTTTACTGTGGCTTTAGACTTAGGGTTAGGGATGTGTTTTGGTTGTGGTGAGGGTTGGTTATACATTTATTTTTAATGGTTAGGGTAAGGGGCTAGTCAATGCATTGTGTCAATGGGAGTAGTTGCACCTCAGGAAAGCATCACACTTTTTTCACTTGAAGTGTAACCAACAGACTAACATTATTTATACAGTATTATTTAAGCAGTTTTTACATATCCGGCATGCCAGCAACTGTGCCATACACTCTCTCTCACTTAGCTTGCTACAGTACTTTGCTTTTGTAGCACTTAAGTCTCAATAGCTTCTTGGTGAATGCCTATTCATTTCTTAGTGGGTTCTGATGTATCAGCTGCCGAAAGAAGCTCAGCACAAATATACTGGAATCATAGACTTTGTCATGTTAACAACTAAGCAAAGCCCTGTGCTATCGTTAGGCAAGGTTTAATATGTTTTAGTTTACACCCTTGCAGAAACACTTCCCCTCAAAATTATGAATTACATTTTCTTGTAATTAAATAATGGACTTTGTTGTTTCATTTCTACATTTAACCACTGGGAGGTGCTGGAGTCACACCCAGTGCTTTTGTTGTTGTTACATTACCTGGGTTATGAGATACCAGTTTCCAAAGCCTAGACTACATTCCAAAAGATCGCATTGCTAAGACGCAGCTGTCAGTGGTATCAAATATTACAACAGATCACTGCTGATCAATAGAGGTACTTGTTAGGTACTTGTTAAATGCTGTCATCCTCACGGAGCTGTATCCTCTTTCAGTTAATGATGGCGCTTCTCAGAGTGCACTCACTTTCCCCTTTGTTTGTTATGCATTTTTGTTCATGAATAACTAATGTCCACTTCACATCGCTTGTCTAATTATCTTACTCGGAACCAAGTAGGTTTCATTGATCATAGTTGGCGTATCCAAACTGCACATGTTCATTTGGTTAACGAATTCCCAGTAAAAACAATGTGCTTAAAAAGAACCATTTTTATGGTAACGGATCAAATAACAAGATGGTCTGTTCTAGTCATTAGTATTAACGTGAAAATTTGTGAAACACAAGTTACATAATTCTTCCCCTCCTCACCTGGATTATAGGCATAGCCATAATGGGCAGGCTTTCTAGGTGTCACGGGTCATTCTCATGTTAAGAGGGCACTTTGACTATTAAACAGTGATACTCTACAGTTGTATTTTCCCTTTGGCAGATTTAGTTTAGTAATACATGTATGGTCCTTCTTTTACTTGTGAAATATAGTATTTTGCTGTCCATGTTCACTATCCAGTTGCATTCTCAAACACTACCAGCTGAAATGAGGGAAAGCTTAGACTTGGCCTTGTTGTTTTCTCAGTTTACCTTCCTTTTTGTCAGCCTTTGATGGCAACCAAGGAGCAACTGTGAGCTGTGGGATGTTTTTTTATTATTGATAGCCATGTAAGAGTCTTCTATCTCTCTCTGTGCTGATGCATAAATATTTAATCTGCAGTCAGCTCTTAAAGATGTGGAGATGAGGGGATATGAAGTGCTGGGGTATTAATTGGAGCCCATGGAGGCCTCATTGGTGCCGCTGAGTCCCGTCTGCTGTGTGTGTGCAACATTACAGAGGTCATCTTCAGACTTCCCTGTTCACTGTATCAAGGTGATTCCTGTCAGCCCCTAGCACACAGCTGGGTCTGTGATAGGCAATATAAGTCAGGCGAACAGCTCTGCTGGGTTAAAGGGGGTTTCTTAAATCTTTGTTTCCAACCCGTAAATACACAAAGTCAGAAGTACAGCAGAATGCATTGCATAGGGTTGAAACTGAGCTTCTTTTGCAAGATTTACGGATAAGATGACAACATAAGGAGTAACATCATCTTTGAAATCCATTTTCCATGTATATGTTTTCACTATTGTCATTGGTGCAACATATAATTAAAATGGAAACTATATTTTTGTTTATTAGCACACAGCTCAGTCTTTTTTTATCCTTTTTTAAGATACATAGACTCACAGGCATGCCCGCAACAATGGTTTTACACACTCTCTCTCACAGAGCTTGCACCAATACTTGCTCGTAGCACTTAAGTCTCAATAGCTCCTTGGTGAATACCTATTAAATTCTCTGTGGACACTGGTGTCTGGTCTCAGCTGCCAAAAGAAGGGACCAACACTCAGCACAAATGTTTTCCTGATAGTGTATTACGTCAAACTGGGCTTTGCAGAGGTTGTAGGAAAAGATGGTTGGGACTACAAGATGCTTTCAAGGGAAGTTGAGATAAGGGCCATTAGGTCGCCTCGTTGTCTGTGTGAAGACACACCCAGCGTTGGCGCCTGGCCTCTGTTGAGTGTGCCAAATCAAAGGAAAAGGGGACTCCAGGGTGAATGACCATCAGCACTTACTATCCTCAGAGATATCAGAATGGCTCTAGCTCCTGAGTTGCTGCTTTTACAGGTCAGATGGCCCTTATAGACTGCAGTCATCAGAGGGAATAACGGCAAATTGGAAATGGAAAAATTTACAGGAAACCCCTCCACATTGACCAGTACTGATTTACTACAGAACAATCTACAGTAGGACAGAGCCACAGAGCCACTAAGCAGAAAACATTTCCACTTCCACAGAAGCTAAAGAAGAGGATTTTGTTTTTGAAACCAAAAGGATTTTTGGAAAGCACCACATACCTATCTATGACCCGAGTTCCAGAACACTTCAGATGTTTTTAAATTTGAATAAAATGAGAACTAAAAAACTTTCAAATCACACAAGCCAATATTTGATTCACAGCTGAACATAGATAAAACTGAGAAATTTTACACTTTTATTCAGTAAACAAGCTCATTTCAAATTTGATGCCTGCTACAGGTCTCACAGTAATTGGGATTGGGGCATGGCATGTTTACCATGGTTCCACATCTCTGCTTCTTTTCAAAATAATTTTAAAATGTCTGGGTATTGAGGTTACAAGTTCCCGGGGTTTTGCTATTGGAATTGGATATAGGTTTCCAGCTGCTGAAGAGTTTGTGGTCGTCTTTGACGTATTTTTTGTTTAATGATGCGCCAATTGTTCTCTATGGGTGAAAAGTCTGGACTGCAGACAGGCCAATTCAACCGCTTCTCCAACGAAGCCGTGCTGTTGTAATAGCTGCAGTATGTGGTTTTGTGTTGTCCTGCTGAAATACACAAGGACTGAAACAGACGTCGCCTGGAGGGAGCATATGTTGCTCTGAAACATTTCTATACCTTTCAGCATACACAGAGCTTCCAAAACACGCCAGCTGCCCACACCATACGCACTTATGCTCCCCCATACCATCAAAGATGCTGTCTTTTGAACTGACTGCTGATAAGACGTTGGAAGAACTCCCTCGTCTTTAGCCCGGAGGACACAGCCTCCATGATTTCCAACTAAAAAGTCCGATTTGGACTCGTCTGACCATAGAACACTTCCACTTTGAAACAGTCCATTTTAAATGAGCCTTGGCCCACAGGACACGACGGCGCTTCTGAACTACGTTCACATATCGCGTTTGCACGAGAGTGGGTTGCACGGTGTGGATTGTGTTTACCACCAGTGGTTTCTGGAAGTCCTGCTGGGCCCATTCAGTAATGTCAAGGGCAGAACCAAGCTGAAGAGTGATGCAATGTCGTCTGAGGGCCAGAAGACCACAGGCATCCAACAGAGGTCCTCTACCAATCTTCACTTCTGAGAGACTCTGCCTGTCTAATACATCCCATTTATATCTGATTATGTTACAGACCTGAAGTCTATTAACGTATTTAGTTGCTAGATGTTCTTCCATCTGAATCTTTTCAAAACGCCCTGCTTTTTGAGACTTGTAGCAGGCAACACATTGAAATTAGCTTATTTACTAGATAAAATTGTAACATTTCTCAGTTTAAACATTTATGCTGTCTATGTTCTATCGTGACTCAAATCTCTCAAGCCAATAAAGTCTTCTAGTTTTCATTATATTCAAATTAAAAAAAAATGTCTCAACTTTTCGGAAACAATTCAAGTTGTACTTCTAAAGACAGAAAAGTAACATGGCAGCTTGGAGAAACAAGACAGCCATTACACAAGAGGATGTCTCAGCACTGAAGGAGCAACACCTCATCTCCACTACCTGCAGTGTATCTCTATTTAAAATACACAGGACACTGAAGATAACAATTTCCAAGTGGTTTGATAAATGGCTCCTCCTATAAATGAAGAGAGGCTCATTTATGCTTAAACCAGCCACTGCCATCACACGGCTCTCAACAGGCCCAGAGCCTTCTTTACCTCACTGAGGGGCTGAGTAAACTATATTGATGTTCACTTTCACTGTATATTCACCGTGTTTAATTTGATATTCGTCTGTTGAATTGTAAAGTTATGCAGATTATTTGTGTGTACTGTACATAGCAGTAAATGAATACAACCTGGCGGCCAGAAGAGACTCAGCAACTGGGTGCCACTTCTGTAGATGAGTAATAACCCCAAAAATTCAGCAGAGTATGTTTCTGTAAGTCATACTCATGAGACAAAAGGTCAAGGCAAAAAACTGGGACATTCGTTATTGGGCACTGAGTTACGAGCTCTCAGCCCAACAGATTAGCCTTTCAAAAAGTGGTAGTGGAAATATGGTTTGAGTTCCAGGTAGAACAGCAGGGTAGGTGTAAACCTCTTAGATACTCAGTTTTAACGGATTCGTTTTTTTTAAATGACTCCTCACTAACATTCTTCTTCTCTGGACAAATGACATTCTTTTTGCAGCAATTTGTTGTCACCAGTAGTGTGGCTTGAATGTGTAAAGCAGAAGGGAGGCAGGCCAGAGGTGGCAGGTGGCTTTTTGCCACCAGTCTTGGCGTGATGGTTGCTGTGATATTTTGGAGCTAAATAATTTACTCTGCAACAACACATCTCCTCTTGCCACTGTGAAATGTGGCTCTTGGCTGCATGTTTCATTAATGCCATTGCCTCTAAATTCCTTCCATAATTTAGGAGGCACTAGAGAAGCTGCGATGTGTCGCCACACAGCTCACTGACACCAGGGACACGGAAAGGGATAGAAAGAGGACGGCTGCACAGGAAGTAAAAGATGAGAGCTAGTATGAGGGTGGGGTAAGAGGAGAAGTGCAGAAGTGCAAGCAAGTCTACAGTTCAGTGCTTCTGTGTGGTTGTTTCACCACCCTGTCCCAACTGGCATGAAGAGCTGGCCCACTTCACCACTAAGAGTCTGCACATTCACATTTCATAAAATTCACTTTTATGAAATGTCAGTTGTTCAGTTGTTTTATAATTAGTCTGGTTTCTTCCCACAACTTTCAGCTGTACAATCAGTGTTGAGTAGTCTCTAGATGGAAGCAGCTTATTGCATCTTTAATTCTGTATCCAACGGTATTTTGTGAGTGTCAAGAACTGTTTTTTTTCTGGTATATTGTTCAAAAACATGCATTTAATAACAGCAGTGTGATTGAATTTATAGTTTCTACCAAATACAATTGCAACATTGTGACAGATCTTTTAAACGAGAGGCAATAAGGTGCAGTTGAGCTTGTAGATTGCCAGTTTATTGTACAACCTGGCCTGTCACCTGGACATCAGGTCTCTCTCCAATGTGGTCAATTTTTTATGAAGGTGCTCATATATGTTCTTTCTGTGTTAGGTCTCTTAACACTCACATGGTTGAAAGCCCTTGTTGAATATAGATTTGAAATAACGCTCTACTGCACAGACTATTCATGCTGTTTGTGATGTTCATGGCCTGCATCAACCCTAATTGAAGACTAGAGTTTTCCTTTTGATTCTGTGTTTAAATTTAATCGTCTCTCACTTTCTTGTTGTGGAATTTAGTCTTTAGTTCTGTGGCATGGTTGTGTAGTGTTTAGCAGTGTCTCTCGCATCAAGAAGGTTCCTTGGTCATGTACTCCCAGTGTCTGCGTGGATTTTCTCTGAGGACCTCTGCTTTGCTCCCATAGTCCAAGACATGCAGTTAGGTTGGTTGGAGACTCTAAATTGCCCGTAGGTGTAAGTGTGAGCTGAGATAGCTGCGATAGGGGATGATGGGAAGAGTTTCTGGGGGTAGATTTCTTCTTTCTTTGTTGCTTGGTTCCACTTGACTCCAATTTTTGTTTCTAGCTTTGTTCTTCAACCACACCAAGTGTTCATTCTACATTTCCGCTGAGTTATCTTTTCCAGCCACTCGCTCACAGGCAGGATGGAGGTTATGAGCTGGAACTCACTCCAGTTAGCTAATATCACCCACTATCTTACTCCTCACAAGGGTCGTGTGCATGTTAGTGCCTACAGTATCTCAGCTGTCACCCTGGACAGGTCACCAGTCCATCACAGGGCTACATATGGACACAGTCAACCAGTGCTAATCAGTAGGTAGTTCAGCTGGAAACCACTACACCGCTGTGCCACCCTAGACAATATCAATAATATGCCTATATGTTTTGCAGTAATGTACATGTTGGTACTTTTTCTGTGAATAAAAATATATTTGTAGACTATCCGCTATAGTTCCTCAGATTAGATGTTTGCTGCAGAACATTATACAGTCATTATATTGTTCTGACTAACTGTTAGTTTTGTTTGATCAGTGAGAGCATTTCATCCCTGCCCTTCTCCTTGTGGAATCAGCTCCCTTCCAAGTGCAGCCTGGCAGATAATGGCTGTTTTGTTTAGCGGTAGACCTGCCTAAAGTACATATCATCAATTATTCATCTCCTGCTTAAGATTGCCCTGGAAAACAACTGCAAGACAGTTTGCTGAGTTGAAGATGCACGTAAGGGGGGTCGTTGTCAACATTACACTGCATATTTAGTGAATCTGCCATGTTTTATTTATGCAAACATTTTGGCCTCACTTGCTTTTGGAGGCACCAACATGATGACTTTTTTCTCGTGCTGGATTTTACCAGTGTTGCATGCAAGTATTACTGCTCTCTTATGGTCTCATTTTCTTGTCTGACTTTATTGTTTTCTTCACCGATGCTCACAGGCTTTATTCCAGCTTCGTTTGGTGTTTGGAGGAACACTTGATTTAGCTGTTTATGTAAGATTTTTGCTTTTGGGGATGGCAGAGAGTATTCTTGATCTTTCTTACGTGTAGCTGCCCTTGTTCGCATCTTTCTCTGTCTACTTTGACACTATTATCCTGTTAAAAAGTTTTGTGCTGACTACAGGAAGAACTTCTGCTTCACCCTTCTAACACATTTCCAAGCCAGTGGAGCTGCTCTTTGATTGTGAAGCCATGCTTAGTCAAGGATATAATCTGCACAGAACAGACACGAGTGGGGCCATGCTAGGATAAGGGCTTTTACTGTAGATCAATTTGCTTCTCTAGAGAGCTGCTGACATTTTGCATTAATAGAAACCTGATTTTATTACAGAGTGTTTAAACAAATGTTCTCTCGCAGAGTGCAAGAAAACAAGTTGGCAGTTTGTCGTCATTTCTTAGACACCACCAGACGCCTATTTCCTCTGGTGACAGCCACTTTCAGCTATTGCTTGCTGTGGGATGTTTCTGCCTCTAGTCTGGTCTTTGTCAAGTGAAATGGGATTGAGTTAAGGTATTTGACGTGGTTAACTAACCATGTATCTCCTCTGGCATCGGCCTAATGATGATGATGATGTTTTTACGTGATCTAGTGCGCCTGTACTCCCCTGCTCTATCCATTTGCTGGAAATAACGTTATCGGTAAATGCCAGTGTACTACGTTCATCAGAAGCCCTACATGTCACAGACTTTTAGACCATGGACTTTTCTTGATTGCTGAAAATAAATGTTTCGCTTGTTACTATTTGTTTCAAACTGCGTCCTGCACTGCAGCTTATCGTGCAACATGGAGTATGAAATGCTTCGGTTTGTTGCTTTGCTTGTTGTGGATTGGTAGCACTGTGTGAACTATACTGTATTTTGGCCCATCACTGGTCACGGGGGAGGCAATATAGGTGACCACAGTGCTGCCCCACTTTTGGGTGAATTTAGACTCTAGGTAATTTGATTCAGCACTGCATTACTTTCCTTATTATGATGAATTTACACCTAGAGGTATGTTTGCAGACACAGTGTTTATAACAAAAAAAAATCCCTCCCATTTGGACTCATTAGACTCATTTTAAGATTGACCTTCAATTTCTAAACAATATGCAAACATCTGTTTCCAAACACTACATAATACCTCTCACGCCTCCTGTTGTTTGTGTAGATGCTGGATAAGCTACGGGATCGATGGATCAACACTGGTCTCTGGGAGAAGTTAGAAGAACAAAAAACTGTGATCACAGAGCCACGTGGTGGTGGCAAGGGGGACTTTGATGAACTGCTCCAGACTTATTACGATGCCATCAAATACTGTAATGAAAGAGGTGAGATTAAAAAACATCAAACATCATCACTATGGCTAATGTGGCATAATGTGGAGTATGTACAAATGTAACAAATCATGTAGAAAAAAAACAATCAGTCTAGCCTTTATCTGATTTATAAGGAGAGTTCTTTTTGATATACTGTAAAAGTTGGCGTTCAGGGTTTACAGTTTTTTGCTCTTTAATATAACCCTTTGTGTTGTTGTTTTTTCTCCTAGATGGTGCACTGCTGATTGCTGTATGTAGGGGTAAAGTAAGTGAAGGACTAGACTTCACAGATGACAATGCCCGGGCTGTAGTCACCGTTGGAATCCCTTTCCCAAACATCAAAGACCTTCAGGTAAGTTGAATCAGTACAGTTAAGAACACGTCTGACTAAGATTAAACCAGCAGGCTATCTAGTATCATGTTCCTCATTGAGAGGAAATCATGTGATTTGATAACAAATTTACATACTTGCAAGTAAATTTTAAGTAAAAATTATTATTATTAAACATTTCTTACAAATTCTTTAATATTTTGGCTCCTAAGGTTCATGAAAGTTCCTCTTGGACTTATGAGGCTTAGTTTGTAACGGTGAAACTTTCTCTAACCCACACAAAGAAACAGTGGCTTGTCGCTTACTGAATATTAATGTGTATTATATGTACAGATTTTTACACATTCTGCATATGACATTCCTGAATGTTCAGCATCGGAACAGCAACTAAACAACCACTAATGCTACTCCATACACAGTGTTACTGCCCTGTATTAAACTATGCACAAACGGTTGGTAGCCTTTTCTAGGTAAGTGCATTGAATGTAGGAGTATTAATATTTCGGACACTAACAGACAGGCTGGTAGCAGTAGAGGGCCGATATTGATTTCCACAACTGGTTCCAGTCTTCATTTCAGTACAGTACTGTGCAATTAGATTGGAAGACAACAAATGCTGACAAGAAAGATGAATAGAATACATCAACCAATAGTCACAGTTTACACTTAATAGAAGGATAGTTGTTTGAAATTTAACATTTTGGTTTTCACAAAGCAAAGAAAAAAAAAATCAAAAACCTTTCAGATAGACACACACAGCAAACCCACACAGAAATGGTGTCCTCTTTTGGTGATCCGTGAAAAAATAAAATGAAATCCCAAAGCGATGTTTCTGTGTCTGCCCCATCCTTAGCAGATAAAGTTGACCTTTAAGTTTTAGTCTCCCCCACCTCCCTTCTCTTTTCCCCTTTACTCCTTCACATACTCCTGTCAGAGAACGATGAAGCTTTCACTAACCTGTTCTGTCAGTGTGGCAAGATGTGTGGGTGACTGAAGCATCTCATACCCTTTCACCTTAGCCAAAGCTGTCAGTTTCACCTCTTGTCAACTCCTGGGATATTCTTACTCATTTTTATGTATTACATTTAGAAGTTATAATTTTTCTCAGTCTCATTTCTGAATTTCTTGTGGGTTTTTTTTGTTTTAGAACAGCTTTTTTTGTTTTGTTAATCTGAAGATCTAAAGAATGGAATAAAGGCGATTTTACTTTTACTACTTTTACTATTTACTTGAAATCTGTACGCTATATTAACACAGTTCTAATCTACAATACAAGTCAATGCACACAAATAAAACTTCTTTAGTTATTACTGTTTTTACAATTTTTTTATTATATTAATATTCTTTTATAAATAATTAAATCCAGGAAAAGGGACTTTACTGTAGCTCCAGTAGTGGAGGAAATACTTAAGTATCACAGGTAATTAATGAATTTATAGTTATTTTTGTACCGTTGAAACCAAAAAGCTACATACAATTTGTTTTCCTACAAATTTGACCTCTAATCTTGGTATCAGTTTCAGGCCATGTAGGATTATTATTTACAAAATGCCACAATATTGAGGGTGTATTTTTGTATTTATTATTATGCTGTTAAACATAAATCCAGATAATGATGTTATGACCTTGAGTTAATTGGAGCCACAGTGGATTTATGTACACCTTAACACATAACTTCCTACTGTCACATCATGGAAAAAAATGAAAGAAAGCACCCAAGAAGTCCTGTACCAACATTATGCTGAAAGAATACTTAGGGAGGAAAAAGGCTTTACTCCAAAAGCAACATAAAAAGCAGCTTGCAGTTTAACAGTATGTACTGGGCTGAATGGACAGTTTAGCTTTTTCAAGAAGAGTATATAGAGATAATATACATGTCTTGGTTGATGATCTGTGTTTATTTTTAATGTTGAAAGTGAGCCTCGGGATTGGACAGGTTGAGTGGGGGAGCACAAAGTAAAGGAGGAGCAGAGAGAGATCCAGAAGTAGTACAACAGTGCAACAATAAAAAGACAATAAAACCTACATTTATATGTGTAAATAATCTCAATCTCTCTACATCTCACTATCACATTTAAAATGTTGTTACTAATCAAAACAATAAAGTCTAAATTTAGAACAATTGAAGGGGTGAGTTTGGCATTAGCCATCTGAAGTCAGCTGTTGCAGTACTTTACACAAATAATCCCAGTTATGATAACAAACTTTATTAACTTATACAGTATTGATGATAATCAACACTACTTCAGAAAACAGGGCTCATTGCATATTTAAATAATAACTATTTACTACTTATATGAGCATGTCCTAGGATAGATATTAACAAAGTCTGTGTGTGTGAGTGCCAGAGAGAGGGGCAAGGTCCTGAAGGTGAACACAACCCCTGTCTAAGTGTGAGGCAGACAAAAAGGTGGACAACCGTGGAATAAACGTGTTTTTTTGGCTAGATGTGCCAAGCCAAATAGTGATTGTGCGTGATAAGGACAAGGGTAAGGAGCATGTGATTGGTGGTCAAAGAAAAGGGGTTCAGAAAGTGGAAAGAACAGTAAAACAACCAACTGCTCTACTGTGATTGGATACTCGCTGAGAGGAGGCAGCGCCACCACTATGTTAGCTGGTCAAACAGATCTACTAGCTCCTTCAACCATTGAGGGTTAACAATGGCTGAAGGAGGAGGAGATGTAGATTTGCAAGGACATTTTCAAGAGAAGCTGTGAGCCGTTCCCCTGGTGAAACAATGATCGATTTAACGTACAAACTTCCCTATTTTTGGTGACTTTTTAAAACTTTGTGGACAAATATCTTTGAATCACCTTTTTTTTCTTAAGTGATAAGTTTTAATTGCTGATGCCGGGTTATTTTTAATAATAAGTATATATTAGCTATATTAAGATGTTGCAATGACCCATAGAGTGTAAACGTGCTTCTGTAGATGATTTCTTGAGATGTGCTCGCAGGGTAGTTATTAAACAACTACTACTAAGTGAGACAACGCTGAAGGCCTGATCTTCCACAAGCTAATTGGAGCCAGGAGTCAACCAACCTGGAGTCCAGTCAGTGTGATGAGATTGGATGTGTTGGTTAAAGCTGTCCTGCCCTATAAAAACACACCAGTTTGGAGTTTACTGTTCTTTAGAAGCATTGATGTGAACCAAGCCTCGCACTAAAGAGCTCTGAGAAGACCTACGATCAAGAGTTGTTGACTTGCATGAAGCTAAAAAGGGTCACAACAGTATCTGTGAAAGCCTTGATGCTCATGTGTCCACGGTGAGACAGACTGTCTACAAATGGAGGAAGCTCAGCTCTGTAGCTACTCTCCCTGGACCTGGTCGTCCTGGAAACATGACTGAGACACAGCACAGAATGAGGTGAAGAAGAATCCTGGAGCATCAGCTAAAGACTCAGAAATCTCTGACACATGCTAAGAGTTATGTTGACAAATCTACAATAAGTAAAACATGAACCTAGAATGGAGAATATGGAGGTAACACGGAGGAAGACACTGAAAAAAATACTGCAGCACATTTGAAGTTTGCCAAAGAGCAGCTGGATGATCCACAGAACTACTGGCAACATATTCAGTGGACAGATTAACCAAAAGTGAGTTGATGGAAAGAACACACAACACTATGTGTGGAGAAAAAAGGCCCAGATCACCAACATCAACACCTCATCCCCACTGGAAACACGGTGGAGGGGCATCATGGTTTGGGGCTTTGCTGCCTCTGGGCCTGGATGGATTGTTGTCACTGACGGAAAAATGAATTCATGAAGGTTTATCAAGACATTTTGCAGGAAAACTTCAGACCATCTGTTCATCAACTGAAGCTCAGAGGATGGTGATGCAGCAGGACAACGACCCAAAGCATAAAGCAAATCAACAACAGAAGAAAATCCTCCTTCTGGACTGGCCCAGTCAGAGTCTGGACCTCAACCCGACTGAGATGCTGTGGCAGGACCTCAAGAAAGCGATTCACACCAGACGTCCAAGAACATTGCTGCACTGAAACAGTTTAGTAAAGAGGAAAGGTCCAAAATTCCTCCAGACCGTTGAGCAGGTCTGATCTGCAGCTACAGGAAACGTTTGGTTGAGGTTATTGGTGCCAAAGGAGGGTCAATACAAAAATACAACTTCAAAATAAAAGCAATGAACATTCAGTCCATGAAATAGGTAAGATAAGAACATATGTTAATTTTGTAATTTTTCTTATTAACCTTACCCGAGCCCGTCAAAGTTAACGAAAGGGCTGCAAAATGCACACGTCTGGTGTATGATGTCCTTCTCAACCTGTAGGCCACAGTGGATGTTTGCTTTGCTTGGAGCACATGAGATCCCATCAGTTTTCTTATATAGGTTTGACAAGGGATGTGTGCAGCAACTTGATACTTGTCTTCACTCAATAGTAGAAACTTTTGTCCCACTGATTTGACACTAAGTGCACACAAAGGCCCAGACAGATGAACTCCACTCTGCGCCACATTTATATGGCAGCAGCCCATTTCTTGGTTAAGAAGTGCAGCTCTCTCAACTCCTCTCTATTTAAACTACTCCAGCACACTATGTGCCCGCATGGCCTACGTTCCCAGACGGTAATAACTCTTAAAAGTCACAGTTTAAGCATAGCTTGGGATTTTACTAGCGTGTTGTGTTATTGTGACTAAGATCAAAGTTAAAACTTGACATGGTCTTTGCAAAGAAAGCCCTCCCTAAGGTGGTATCACATTTTTTAAAGGCATGTTTTACAGTGAACAGTGCTGTCCTGCATGAGCAGGTCAATAAGTGGTTTAACAAGCAATAAAGAGGCACAACTGATAAGGCATCTTTTAGTTTAATGAAGAACTGCCAACCTGCTGCTTCCATTTTTTCAAGACAACTGCACAAGCATTTTAATCATGCATTTAAAATGGACGATAAAAAAGAGGGTGTAGCAGGACTGTGGGAGAGTTCCTCAGACTTGTCAAGAAGATGGGGGATGATTGAAGAAGACATGAAGGTGGTGTACTCAGGGCAGCATGGCGTGTTGTTGGTCACGCCGAATAAACACTGCATGTGGTATCTTCGATAAGATGAGCTGGTCTTTTGCTACTTTGCTCTAGTAGTTGTTCAGGTGCACATTTTTGGAAATTTGTCTGGACCTTAACTGTCTGGGAAGATGACAAACTTTATGCCATGCGTATGAATGGGTCTGGTTCAAAACCATTGTTTGAGAATTTATTTCTAGACAGTCAAGTCATATGTACATATCAACAATGTATCTGATAATGTAGTCCTACCAAGGCTTCAGATTTCATTGGCACTTGACCTTTAACACATCAAGACACATCAAGGTTTAACATAAAAAGAGTTGTAGTCATGAAAAGTCGTGTTTAGACTGCAAGATGGAGGTCAGGACAAAGTAATGACCAAACAACAGTTTGTGCCCCTGTTTTATTTTTTTACCTTGACTCACTGTTGTGTGTATATATGAAATAACATAAAATGATTCCTTTTTTAGTAATACAATGGTAACTATTAACAGAAGTCTGTGCTCATGTCCTCAGTATTGCTGTTAGCTGGTCAATAAGCACGCTGGGTTGTCTACTGACCTTGTGGGTGTGTGTATCTTCCCATATGCAAAGACACAAGACGAGTTACTCAGCTGTCACCTCGGCCACATGTGGCAGATGGGGCGCTCAGCAATCTCAGTGACAGGCACAAGATGTCCCAGACTGCCAGGGGCGTGCAGAGTGACACTGATGCACACACACTTACACACAGCTTGTGTAAAATATAGCTCCAACAGATGCGCTCAGCTGCAAATCATGCCTAGTGGTGAAATATATGTTTTTAGGGATGAACAGGTAGCTGCAGAGGACAGGGCCAAAGCAAGCGAGTGATCTCTTGACATTTTAACTAATCCCTTCTAGCTTGTGGTTTCTTACACATTTGTGAAATTTGCTAGGAGCCAGAATTGGCTTTTTCACATATGCAACTTGTCATGTTTGATTGGACAACGACATGGCACAGACCAGGAATGTGATCGCACGGATACTGAAATAGACCGTGATTGGATTTAGATGACATCTCCAGCTTGGGGCTATTGGCCTTTTTGTTCAAGCAGTGGGTATAGAAGTGGATGTTTTTAGCTGATCTGGCATCTCATTCATTGGTAGACATTTCACATGAAGCCAGCAGCATGTACAATGCTTTGTGTGACATGGATAGATGCATCCATTGACAGCCTACAGTGAAATTGCTGCTGCCTCTCAACAATCTAGGGGCTTACATGAAACCAACTATAAAATCCTTCCAGTCTCTGTGTCCAGGGTTTCTGTGGTGGCAGGTGCCCACTATTCTGGCTGTTTCTTAGGTAAGGTGTGATTAGTCATAGTCCAACTTTATGGTGACATTTACGATTTCCTGTCACTTGTTTGTGTACACAAGCACAGACAAGTCACAGTGGCATTGCGAGATATGCGTAAGGGGACAGGCTGTACCTGCCACGGCCTCCTGTTTGGTTGCTCAGGGCGAGCACACGGTACCTGTCAAAAGCAGTTAGTCTGTTGTTCAGCAGCCTTCCTTGCATGGCATCTTGTCAGACACAAGATGAACTTTTCACTTGTCAATTCTAAAAGGTTAGTGCTAAAATCAGCAGTGACAGATGCAAATGGATGGATCCTTTCTTGGCATTTTTGTGTAGAGATGTTTTATGCTGCCTAGACCACCTTGTCTGCACTCTCCTTAGCCCCTCTGTTCCCCTTTCAGAACACATTTATCTATTAGGGCAGGTAATACCTTACCACGCCATGTGTTAAGTAGTATTTGCTTTAAAGTGGAATGCTCCATGCATGAACCTCTGACTATCAGCTGCTGCAACCCAACGGTCCAACGGTATTGTTTTAGTAAAACAGGTTGTGTACTGCAGCTGTTTGGTAACTGATAACATCTGATGAATGGATGCGATGACTTGAAGTTTAAGATTACATTTGATTTACAAGAACCACAGAACATTTGGTGAGTAAGAGTCAGTTTCAAAAAAGCTGCAGTTTACTATGTGGGATAATTATTGTCTAGTCATATGAATTGTTGCAATCAGTGAATAAATGGTGCTGAAACTTATTATTGAACTGAATCATTTACTCTTATTACTTTTATGTTTTATTCAAATGTTCATTTATTTTGTTAGGATAAAAGATAAATGGAGAAAAGAATGAGCATTTTCATCATATTTCATCATTAAATTCTGTTATACCACTAGACTAGAAGCTTTTTCTTTACTTACCACAAGAGGAATAACAATAACAGTAACCAATATATTAAAAGCTCCTACAATTTGGTTAAAACAGGATTGGCCACTGTATAACAGAGATTCTTGTATTAAATGTTTGGTTTGTGAAATAATATTCAAAAAAAGCTATAGTTTAATAATTAATATTATAGCAAGTGATCTGTGCTTTCAGGTGGAACTGAAGATGAAGTACAATGACCAGCACTGCAAGAGCAGAGGTCTCCTCTCAGGCCATCGCTGGTATGAGATTCAAGCCTACAGAGCTCTGAACCAAGCCCTAGGGAGGTAAGTTTGTCCTCTGTCACCTTTGTGACGTTATTGGGTTGTTTTGTTTTTTTATCATGATGTTTAAACGTTCAAACTAATTTTATAGGTGCATTCGCCATAGAAATGACTGGGGTGCTCTGATTCTGGTGGATGACCGTTACAGGACCAATCCCAATAAGTACATCGCAGGTATTCTGTGGATAAATTATGAACCATGTTGAACACTAGATGGCAATAGTTATCCATTGTAAGAGTTTTACAAATATTTGTATGTGTTGTGTGGATCTCCCAGGTTTGTCTAAATGGGTCCGTCACCTGGTTCAGCATCATGACACCTTCAGTAATGCCATGCAGTCACTGGTAGCATTCTCTCAGGTGCAGCAGAATGTACAGGTGGCACTTGTGCACAGTCAGACCCCCTGCTCCACTGCCTCATCTTCTGACAGTGACATGCCTGTAACTGCAGAGGAAAGGTGTATTTCCAAGGACGTACAACCTCAGACACTTGGCTCATGTGTCAAACTGTGTTCTGAACCAAAATCTGAACCAAAGAAAGAAGCAGGTGAGATAAATAAGTTTTGCTGTAACTGTTGTTGCATGTTAATTATTCTCAAACTACCCAAGGCCTCAAAAACCAGTCAATCAATCATCAGTCTTATTATTTGGCTCTCTGTCTAAGTTCAGTACAGTTTATTAAGGAATGGTCTTGACTATGATAAGGTCACTCTTGAATTTGCAAGAAGAAGTTTCAATTTGCATCACTCGACAGGTTTAAGGCTGAGCAAATCGTCCTTAAATAAGAATAAACATTGTGTTTGTTCAGGGTTATTTTAGTGAAAGGTTCATCTAAATTTGGAGCACTATTTAATGAATAAACAAATAAGTAAGAAGTAATGTATATTTTATGCTTACACTAAACTAAACCCATTTAGTTCATTTAAAGGTAATTTTACACTCTGGATTGTAAGAAAATGGAAATACTACAACTCATACACATAAATGTAGATGAATTGTGGAACAGACAGGTGTGAAAACGTCTTGGCCTTGTCTGTTTGTTCTCGCCTTCAACCTGAACGCTATCTGCCAGTATTTGGTGCATTTCTTACTCGTTCACGTGCTTTTTCTTTGCAGTCTGTGTATTGTTCCACCTGTTACGCCACATTGCCAGTCGCGTATCCTGTCTTTTTAAAGACATGTACGTATATTCATGAGAGCCTACCTCGGTGGATCCAAGGCTTTCTTTTGACATCCTGAAGCTTGGACTGAATGCTAGCGTTACTGTGTTAGACTAGTTTGGTTTCACAGAAACCTCTTTGCAGAAACAGTGTATTGATGCTACATATAGGTTTTAAATTAAGCTTGAAGTAAAATAATTAGGATTTTTACCAATTGATTTACTGCTATAAAACAAAGTCAAACTTAAAAAAGAAGTGTTGCGTGTGTTTAGATTTTGGCTTATTCCCCTGCTCTTACTGACTCGTCTTCATTTTTTATTGTTATGCCTTTCAAATTGTGTTTAAATGACAGCTATCAGAACATGTGTTTTGTTAATTCCTGAAGAACGTATGAGCATAACGTCACATATCATAAGAAAATATGTTGAGGTGACGTGTTTGCACATTGTGTTGGCAAGCACCCATTGTCTGTGGGGTTCATGACAAGGTTGAGCTGTTTGCCCGGTTGAATTTGGTTTGGTGGATGAAGGTGGTAGAAGCCCTCCCTCTTCTCTTGTTGTTGGGGGTGGATGTTATGGGGGTGGGGGCCAGGGGATCAGTTGAGTGGCTTGCCTCATTACTGTAAGGTCTTTTGCGTGCCTGAGTGGCGCTGGAGCGAGCAGATGAGCAGATGTTGGACTGTTGCTTTTAATTAAATCCCCTTGACCTTTGTTTGGGTTATACTGAGCGTAAGCCCACATTTCTGTCTTTATAGAACAGCCTTGGTGGCCATGGCTCTGTGCATGCCAGTTAAATATTATAGTCAAAAATAAAGTGTTCTTTGAGTCTTAACGTTTTTTCCCTTGGTCTCGTCCGAGTTATTTGTTGAGGTAGAACATAACTAAGAACATTTACTATAGTATTGGGTATACATACAATGTTTGGAAGTATTGTTGTTTGGTTATATTTATGTTATTACTTGTAGTAATAGTAATAGTTATAGTTTTTGCTTTAACTAAAAGCAGATTTATATTATATTATATTATATTTGAAGTTTACATCTTGGTTGTGAGACGAGTTGACAAATATTTGCTGTTTCTGAAGACTTTCTTTTTTGTAGTATCAACAAACGCTTTGGGTAACATTTATTTACTTAATGTACTGATAGGAAGTAGCAGTTATTTACAATTTACATCAGCTGATGGACCAACAAGCTGCAGACAAGTATCTCTCTACACTGTACCTTTATGTATGAACATAAAAGTATATTCAAACATTAAAGCTTGGAGTGTAAGACGTTAAGAGAGCTGTGCGCACTGATCTCAACAGAGTAAACCTGTATGATAAACTTTTAACGTAAAAAAACCCGGCTTAGCTATGTTTTTTTATATTAAAAAACACATTTAATAACATGTTTAGCAACCATTTACTAATGTTAATTAATAGCATTGCTGCTCATTAATATGAATAATAAGTAGCATGTGATCCTTTAACTAATTTTTATATATTTTTATATATATCAAATCAGACTAATGTTTTACGTGCTGGTTAATGTTTATTACTATGTTAGATAATACTAATTATAACACCTCTGTTGTAATATGCTACCATGAATAGAATAAGTGAAATTTATGTTGGATAGTTTGAAATGATGATTTTTGAGGTAGTTTTCTCTGTTAATCTGTACATGAATGAAATTCAAAAGACCCAGTTTGGACTTATGTTTGCTCTAATTTGAAATAGTTAAGTCCATTTTAGGCAACTCCAGTACTAACTTTTCTGCGTATATATGTTGGTTTAAGGTTAAAAGGTACAGTGACACTATTTTTTTTTTTCTTGTTGCAGAATCTTGGCAGAAGACGCAAACTCCCCCAGCACAACCACACTCATTCCAGAAAAGAACAGCACAGCCTGTGTACCCCATTTTCACCTCCAGTCCCGTCAGCACCAGCTTCAAGAGACCGATATTTAAAGGAAAAGCTCCCAGTAACTCCAAGACCTTGAACCAGCGTTTGGAACCTATAAATTATTCTCAGCACAAAATGCAATGTCAGGTCTCGGCCTCTCAAGAAGAGACTCAGGCACATGTTCTCAAACAAGGAGACACCGTCGTACTCAGTGGAAACAGGGTAGAACCTCACAATCTGACTCTTGAGTCTTGTACACTGACAACCACTCCATGCTGTGAAAACGAATCCGCTGCAGCAGATGAACCAAATGAGCATGAAGAGAAAGAGGACCAGACCATCTTCTTTACTCCAGAGCTGTTTGAGGGAGAAGGAGATGAAGGCAGTCCACAGAATGAGACAGAATCCCCTGCAAGGTTGGTTTTAGGGTCAGATGGTCAATCGTTTTGCTTTGAGCAGACCCGTGGGCAAGGGGAAGCCTCTGCTTTTGACAGGCAACATGCTATTTCAGTCAGTAATGCGAGCACAAAGCTGTCACAGGGACAGGCAGATGAAGTCATAGAACGGAAGGAAGGTGAGGTGAGGAAAGCGGGTAGTAGGCTCTGCAGGCTGTCCAGGTCCAGGCAGCAGATTCCCTCCACTCCAACAGGTAACTAACGTTCTGGACACAGAAAACATTGTGAACAAAATAACAAATATCTTGCATTTAAACGTTTAACGTGTTAAGAGCTGCATCATGCTTTCAAATGTCTTCCACCAGAAGAGTCTCCAGTAGCTTACTATAGAAACTGGTTGCTGCAGACTTTTCACATTTGTTTCCAAAACATTGTCTGTCACAGTTGATCTTTTTGAAGGAGCCACATACTGTACGTTATAGCTGCCTCAGGCAACTAGTCCGCACACTACTAATGATGATGACGCCTCGGCATTTGATGTATTGTGACATAAAATCTTATTCAGGCCATTAATACATAACTACCCACCATTATTGAAATTGCAGTTCTGATTGAAGAAGCATTTTAACAAATCGTTAAAATTCAAAGCAAAGCACATTTTCATCTTGAACAACATGTCGTGTTCTGTTTTAATGATGTGTTTTTAAATTATGGGCGGGGGACAGGATGGATACTACTACTATAGAACTGCCTGATTTAACATAAAGTGTGGGTTTTCAATTTCAATTCAAGTTTTTATTATGTGCTTTAATATTGCAAATGTTACAATTAAAATAAATGTTCGTATTTCATTATGCTTTTTTTCTCTCTCATTTATTTCATTACAGTGACTTGTTAAGAAGTGTTCAGCTCATTTACCTAATTAAAAGTAGTGCCGAATACTCCTGCATTTGATCAGTCAGTTGATCATATCATCAGTCCTACCAAAAGAGAAGTACTCATGGAAACTGATCCCTTTCTGTGTTTTATTAATGCTGAGCCATCTACATGTAAGAGGTAGTTTAGCAGTGTAGCTGTTTTATTCAATTGTCCAGGTGAGACTAAACGGTCCAGCAGCAGATTAGACGACCTCTAAAGTGGCAGCACAGTGTACTGTACGTCTCAGGTTTACAACTCTATTACAAGTATTACTACAGGACATTATTATCTATTAAATATCCCTATACAGCAGTCAAACTTCACATGCATATTAAAAAACATAAAACTAGGCCAGTGATGTTCCCTCTGCTTATTTACAGCATCGTTTACATTTGTAATCCTTGTTTATTTAATCAGCGGTTTATTGGCCATATTTGATTGTGAGTACATATTGAGTCTGAGGAGCTGCGGTTGTTTAATATATCCTAAAATGCAGAATCATCAAACGGCGTGAGTTGAAGGTAGACAGAAAAATGTGATTAAACATGATTACGCTGATGTGATTTGTCTCATTACAGTGGAAATTTCACATATGTGTGATTTGTACAGACAAGCAGAGCAGACAAGTGTTCCATTAAAGCCTTTCTTTGCTCATCAACTGCCTCCCCTGGACCCTTGTATATGTAATCATGCATGACCACTCGTTAACATCATCCAAACACAGCACAAAGAGGCCAGCAAATGTGTGTTAAAAGCACTTAATAGGCAGCCCACATTACAGAGATACTCCGTAATGGCTGTGAATGGCTGTTTTTTCCCATTAAACTAATTGAGCTTTTTTGTGAACTCTAAATCATTAAAGCTAAACTAAAAACATGTTTATTTAGAGAACATACGCCAGGCGTAGCCAAAATCACAAGTGCGACAGAAAAACTCTTCATCTCAACTTAATTTCTGAATTTGGAAAAGGTCGTCTGTAGAGTGACTAAGAAAAACGTTTGAGTAAAGCGCAAACCTGAGCAGAGTATATGCCGCATAGGAGGATATTAAAGACTCGTACAGTAGGGTCACGCCTACCTGTTGGGTCAAACCTGGCTCAAGCACTTTGTGAGCGCTACTCTCTTACAATGACGCCACAACCGCGTCCTGGTGCCTGGTGCACGGCACTGAGATGTGGCCGGGACACACTGCTGAACGTTCTGGTTCATGAACAACTGAGCCACTGTCTGGTCACCCATTTGGCAACGCCGCAGTTAATGGCTAATCTGCCTCTTATGCTGTATTTTCTCACTTGCATCTGAATTCTGCAGATGCAGCCTAGTAAAAATTCCAACCATAACAACATTTTCATCACCTTGTGGCCCTCGTTTACTCTTCGTCAAGCAGATGTGACCATGCCAAATGTGTTTATTGCATAAAACCTAATGAGACTGAATTTCACTTAACAGGTGCAGAAGTCAAGTGCACAAGGAAGGTCAGTATGCAGTAGTAACAGGTAGTAATAGGAGCAGTTTAGTACCACATAGTGACGCAAAGCATCCAAAACCACAGTTCAACATACCGACAAGTACACAAGGAGGTTGTCTACAGAGAACATATTGGAAACAAAGCGTTGTGGAACATTAACATTGTCGCTGTGATTCCCAAACAATGAAATGTACAGTATGAGCTCTGCAAGACGCTGGATGTCTTCCAGTTGGTGCTTCCGGGAACCTGTGAAGGTACTTTGCTGACCGGGTGGTCAGGTTTTAGAGGATCATTTACAAACGATTCCTTACTTAGGACAAGACGACGCTTTCCCAGCAGCTGTCCTAACGGGCTCTGCATGTCCGTGGCCGCCTGCTGTTGGCTGCTGTATGTGTTCATTTAGTGAATCCCCAGTCATGAGATACTCAAGAAGGCAGGCAAATGTGCCTTCTTGCTGTATGCAGTGTCTAGCTTTGCCATAGCTGCAGCACCACTGCTGGCACCATCTGTGGCCGACATTTAGGCTAGTTTTGGATTTGTCATTTTATGTCTATATATATTAAATAGTCTTTACCGTATATAGTGCAATGGCTTTATTTATTTCACCCACCTGATGAACAAGTTACCTATTTTAGAACTTTAGTGCATCTTTTAGGCTTGAAAGGTTTGAAAAAGGAAGTGATTCATCTACTCTACTTTGTACTATGGTGTTAATGTATTTTTGGAAACCACTGGTTCTCCCTGACGTTGAGACATAAGTAAGCAATAATAACTTTGGGTAGTTTTTTTTTTTTAATATGTTCAGTGTTTCTGTGTCATCCTTAACAGAGTGGGTGGCTGCTATGCTTAGAGGCACATCTGAATCAATAATCACTCCCACCCCTTTATAATCTGACCTGCAACAAAACACAAGCTCAGGACAAAGTGTCACAGCTTCCATGAGTGGCCCAACGGACTGATTAGGGCTAAAGCTACTGTAGTGTTTTTTCAGCAGTGGGATTTACAGGCCGTGTTTATTGAATCTGTTAAAGGCTTGAACGTACAAACAATGATTTAAGTAAACTTCTAAATACACACAATAGATATACACAAACAGTTTATAATGTGTTTAACAAAACAAAATTCAAACATGACCTTGTTTTGCCTCTGACCAATGATTTGACAGTGGGTATCACGTGTTTCTAAATAATTTTCTTACCCTGTGTGTAACCTGGCAGTGAGCTTTACCAGGTGCTGTCATTGTGTGAGCATGAGTAATATCTATCAGTAGCTTCATATGTTCAATGTCGGTGTCTGTGACCTAGAAGATTAATGAGATTAACCCAGATTGACTGGTAATTTTAGGTTAAACTTTCCAAACTCTGTGATACTTTCAAATCTGTTGGACAAATCCTGACCTAACAAATTTCATTATTTTATATACAATTAAGAAAGGATGATACTAAATGGTGTCAGTTGAACGTCATTTTGCTAATGTTAGACGTGAGGCGTTCTGGTGTTTCTGGATCAGCAGTGCTGCCAGTATTGAAATCTTCCGTTTATTACCTACTGTGACTGCTCAGTGTGGAACCTCACTGTCTACTGCCCGTTTAGCTGCAGGTCTTTTGCTGACACTCAAGGCTCTTCCTCACCTGGTTTCTAAGACTCCTGTTCCTGCCATGTCCAGGAGGTTCAGGTATTTGATGGGTTGTGTCTCTAGTACATTTGGAGCAACGACTCGAGCCCTTTATTAATTGCAAGTGTATGTTCTTACATACAAGGGTTCAAGACTGGAATAGTCATTTAAAGGGTCTTGCGTTGACTTTGAAGGAACCCTGTGTAACACCTCCTGAATAATTTGGTTGAATAACTCATATCTGCTAAAAATAAATAAATAACTCAAGTTTGTAGGACATGAGACATAAACAAGGGGACTGCAGGGGTTTCACATCACAGTTCAGTTTGCTCATTCAAAAAGGTTCAACAGCACGATCTTCTACTTTATGGTGCTTAGCCTGAGGTTTTAGTAAATGCTCGTATCAGACATTACCTTTAGATATTGGATTTGTTTGTGAACTAGCCTCCACTTTTTGGCCATCTGGATCACAGTGTGAATCTGACTAAGCCCGTTCCCTAAACATACATCTCTGCCTCCCCCTCCCTTGTGGTCAACCACTTTGCTTCACTGTGTTTTGGATGAGCATGAATTGAGGCATTTTAAGTTTTGAATTTGACAGACACCATATTGTACATAGAGATGTCTGGGTGCAGCTGCCAGACACCCAACCTCCAGTCTGCATGCTGTGAACTTAACAGCTTCCAGCCCTCGTGGCTTGAGGCCTGACACATAGCACTGTAACTAAAATTGAAATCTTTTCAAAGGTTCCATTTCATATTTATCACTTTGTCCTCTCTGCCAAATTATGTCTCACTCCTCATCTCCCGATTCAACTGTCATCCAACACCTGCGTTAAGTGATCATGCGTGGCGTTAGTGGAAGGTGTGCTTCATTAAAGTACAGCTGCTATGGCCTTTAATAAAGGTGCATTATTTCAATGTAAATGGTTTAATTGATTTATTTGAGTGAGTACAGCACCAGTCTTAAGTCTGAGCGGTTTCTTGTGTATATATAATGTTTAGTTTCGTGTTTTTCTGTTCTCAGATTTGATAGTTGCTTCTAACTGAGAACTGTGTGTTTCTTTTTTCCTTCACATGCGTTTAAAAGAAGCAGCTTTGCTCAACGTGGTGCTTTAGGTGAATGGCTAATGATATTGATTTCTTTAAGTGTATGTAGCCTGAGAAGGATTGCTTGAACGGATCATCTGGTAGTAGAGGGTCTTTAGCAATCTGTCTCCTGGAGCAGCTGTTAGAACTTGGCTTGAGTCATAGGTTTGGAGCTCCTTGGATAATAAAACCAGATTTATATCAGTGGGTCAGTGGAATTAGACACCTAATCTACCTATGTGGTTTTATAAGTTGACTAATCTTGATATAGACATCCGTTGTTTGGGCTCATCTTAGTGTGCTTACACCATAAGCTGGTTAATACTATAAGTGTGATTGTGGCAACCATTTGTCAACTGCAAGGCTGATGCCTTTTTAGTTGTGCATAATGTCGCAGGGGCTCAGCAGGAGAGCATTAAAGACGGGCAATTAGCCATTTATGCAGCCTTCCCCCGTTTATGGTAGGAACACTGACGGGGATAAGCCTTGATCCATTAAACTGCTCAGTTATTTGTGTGGTAAAGTATTTTACTAGTCTTGTTGTACACACATATGTTTTTACTTAGTTGTATGCTAGACTTTATGAACATTGATCATCACTAACCGTATATTGTTTCAACCGTTTCAACCAATACTGATCATTGACTTGGTTTAATCAATACAGTTGACGTTTGTTTAAGTTTCACTCTACCATATAAATCATTAGCACCATTGATTGACTCGCACCTTCACTGAGCATGTTCAGCAACATACGTTCGACACCTTTCTCACGCTGCGATGGCAGGCAGATGCTTTACTCTATGAGCGCGCCACCTCTCCAAGCCCTTCACATATGAGTTGTTATGAAACTAACTATGAAAACGAAATCAAAAGACAAAGTCAATGAAACTAGTGTTGCATCCGTGTGGGTTTCAAAATTCCGTCTTGCTATTGGTTATCGGCTCCATACACAGTCAGAATTGAAATCTGAGTTCTACAAACTGACGTCCTGAATGGTAGAACATGGCATCAAATCTCTTTCATGCATTCCTGCTTTTAGTCATCACGTTTGGTCTATGGAGACGACGTCTGTCAGTTTAAGCAGCTGTCTCTCTCTACTGGTAAAATATAAGCACACAGAGGCCCTGCTTAGTTTCAGTCACAGAGAAGCTGGAGATCACACTTCACAGGCAGTACATGGTAAATGATCAGACTTCTGAGATGCGCACAGCGTTCAGTGCATCCAGACTAGACGGAAGTCAAGAAAAGGAAAAAGAACAAGCCAAACGCCAGTGGGCAAGTCTGGTTGCCTTGTGGTGCTTGGGCAGAGATGTCTGCGTTGGTACCACATCAAATGAAGGTTTACAGCTGATGAGAACTCAACAACGCAGGCTGAATTCACGGCCTTAGTGGAATTACTGAACACTCAGGAAATCAGATTTCTGAACTATGGACAACATCTGTCTTCTTCACACCACAGTTAAGAAATCGCAGTCACTGACTTTCTTTCTACCCGGTCCTCGTATGGGTCGCGGGTCTGCTGGAGCCTGTCCCTGCTGGCGGGAGGCCGAGTTCACCCTGGACTGTCACAGGGCCACACATAAAGACAGAATCTCAGTCTGGTTGTCCTGGATGTCTTTGGTCTGTGGGAGGAAACTAGCTGACTGTAACTGTGCTGTTCATGAAGTCATAGTCACCGACTTTACACCATACAGATGCTCAAAGCACATTGACAGTCACCCATTTCCACACTGCCTCCCGGGGGGAAACTTAAGACAGGAGGTGTTGGGAATTGAACCACTGACTTCCACAATTGGTGGATGACTGCTGTACCTCCTGACCCACAGCAGTTGTCAGCTTGCTTTTAGATTGGAGAAGAGCTAGAGTTGCAGTCAGCTACAGTCAGCCATCATTTCACTGGATCAATCAAAAAGATACGAACGAGTAGCATGATCAGATGTCACCGTTCTGTGGTGCCGTGGTAGCATGGTGGCCTCAAAGCACAACGATTCACACAAGGCTTCCTGTGTGAAGCTGGTGACCTCCCAGCTGGGATTTACTCCAGCACGCCACAAACCCTTTACATCTAGAAGCACTCTGAGTTTGTATATACTCATTGTATATTAGGTTTCAGCTGTTAAAACACACGGTCTGCACTTGTAAAGCGCTTTTGACATCTCAGTCACCCATTCGAGCTCACAAACACATTCACCCACCAGTGGCTGAGCTGACACCGAAGGCAGCTTGGGATTCTTGCCCAAGGACATGACTGGGGAAGCCAGGAATCAAACCACCGATCCTAGGATTGGTGGGTAATAGCTCTACCTCTCCTGCCGCCCCTCAACATCAGAGAAGATGAATTAAAAGAAGCTTCTAACCCGTCCGGTGTTACAAACGGGTTGGCCTTTGACTCATGAAATGTGTTTTTAATGTGAATTAATTAATGTAATTAAGCAAGTTGTTGTTAGAGCTGTTTATTGAAAACATCTTTATTTTTTATTATTGGCAACAAAAACAACTTTGAAACCTGTGTGTTTTAGTTGCAATAGCCATAATCTCACCTGCTCATCCAAAGATATACAATGGAAACAGTGTGGAGCTGTGAAAACTGTCCTGTTAAATGAGCCTACTTTTATATAGCGTCCTGCACAAGGGCCAAGAGGTTCTGATAAAGTCCCCCTGTCTCAACACTGATGATTCCTGGGTGGAGTCTTGGACTTGGTTTGTTGCAGCTCACGCTTGGCAGGTGTGGGGAAACTCCCTCTGCAGCGATTACACACTCCTACATTTGGGAATCCTTCTGCAAATATTTCAGCAGATCAAACATGTAACTTCTCACTCATCTCGCACTAAATGTTCTGCTTTTCTCTCCTCGAAATGATGGATTGCTTGCCTTTCTTTTGACAAAGTGCAGGTGAAAGGTGAGGTATTAAAAGCTGTCAGAACGCTAAGCTTGAGTTTAGGCTCAGAGATGTGCAAGGTAACGTGTTGAGAAATAGGAGAGAAGGCGTTGGTGGTCTAGACCTGTGTAAACAGCGTAAGTGTCGGGGCATTGTGTGTTAAAACATGCCACAGCTACAGGAGACACACGTTGGAAACCAGAACCGCTGAGAAACCCAATTTGTTCCTGGAAGCTCTTCACAGATGTGGGACTAGAGACCGTGTGGCGCTACCGTACGTGGTTCTGGTTCTTACAACATACTGTTCCAGTTATCTCACACCTATTCTCACCACACACAATCAGTTGAAGAATTGAGGAAAATCCCAGCAGAGTAATGACAGGAAAGTTCTTTGTTCTGGCTTCTTAGTGGAATCCATAAGTGCTGACAGGCAAGACTATTTGACAACAGCAGCTCTTAAAATCAAACAGGACATGCTCAGTGTTTAATTCTGCGGCAACATACCTGAGAGCCTGCCCTGACTCATCACGCCCTCAAAGCTGTGTGGCACACCTCGCCGTGGGAATGATACTCAGCCCATCTCTGTTTGAACAGGTTGATTCCACTTTCTCTGTGTGTTGCCATTTAAACCGGAGCACTGGCTGAATACACAGGCTCAAACTTCAAAAGCGCTGAATGTGGCGGCAGTGGCTCAGGAGAGAGGCCGTCAGACCAATCACAGCGTGGGCGGTTTGATTCCCAGCTCCTCTGGTCATGCTTCAGAGTGTGAACGTGTGTGCGAATGGGTGAATGAGGCGCAGTGTCAGAGTCCAAGCACTACAGAGAGCAGGGTGGATCAATCCAGTTTTATTGTCGACAGTCAGGTTGACACAAAGGTGTAGATGGACAGAACTCACACTGACAAGCACAGTACAGAGGATTAACTCCCACCAAGTCAACAAATGCTAATAACTCTCCCCTATTCCAGTGAAGCCATGGCCTGGAATGACCATTCCAGCTGATGATGCAGGTGTCCTCTAGACTCCTACTGCAGCCAGTCTGAAAGCTACTCAGTCACGCATCAGTGTTCACAGCTAGTTGTCAACACCCCCTGTTCGTGTCAGAAAACAAAAGCCGTGAGCGTCCCCACTAAACGTAGCCGCTGGGGCAACCGGGACAACACCTCCAAAGCAAACAGGCTTACCTGCCCTTTAGAACAGCAGCATAATGCTGAGCCTTTGTCTCCTCCGATCCTCCACCCTGACGCTCCTGCTCCATAACAGGTGCTGCTCAAAGTTGCCTTTCTCATTCATTGTTTCTTCAATTCCAAAGCCCATATCTTTTTTATTTGCCCTCCTATCTGACTTTGTAGGTGACTTTCTCTAAATGTACTCAGCAAACCTTGCAGCCTTTTATTTTTGGTGGTGCGGTGAAAGCAAGGCTTAGTAAGTGTGCGTTTGTGTTTGTGCCACTACCTTTGTCAAAGGACGCAGGCCCTCCTGTTAAAAATGACACTGTCTGCCCCCGTTTTCCTGACTGAGCAAATACAAGCCAGAAACTGTGATGCACAACAAATCCACTCATTCAGATGCTATTGAAATAATGAGAGTTTACTTCTGATCTTGGAGGTAAAACATTTCCACTCAGGACCAGACTTTTTCCACAGATGTACACTAACAACCACTGCAACTGTGAACGTCCCATATGCCAGCGTTGATCAAAACCGATGACTATTCATTTGTTTTCTTATGAGACAGAGCATCATGAAGCCAAGGTAGAAGCTCAATTAGCCTCACACGCGCTGATGCACTTTGTTCTGGCAGCTGTGTATTACAGGAACCATTACATTTGCACTTTTTATGTGGGATCAGACCTGCTCATTCCCCATCTGACTTTTACCAGCTCTACTTCCCTGAAGGTTCAGATCCTTCTGCTCGCTCATTCTTCCTGCTACAGACAAATCAAATTCAAGGACCCACTGTTATCAGGTGTTCACTGTTATTGATCAGTGTTAATTGAATTTCTCCAACCTGGGATCAGTAAAGGATTATCTTATCTTATCTTATCTTATCTTATCTTATCTTATCTTATCTTATCTTATCTTATCTTATCTTATCTTATCTTATCTTATCTTATCTTATCTTATCTTATCTTATCTTATCTTATCTTATCTTATCTTATCTTATTCACATCACCTCTCAGTGGTTTTGCTGTGGGGGTCTGAAATTATTTGATGCAGCAGTTGTCAGTAGGACAGTTCATTATATTAACATGCAATGTTTCTTTTCATCTTCTTCTTTCATCAGGTGACAAACAGACGTAGCAAACTACTTTTATCAGCTCGTGCTCCCAGAATTTCTCTGATTTTAGCTACTGTCCCAGCGTTACAGTGCCAACATGTGCCTTTCATTTCAAATTCCTTTACTGTTTGATATCAGGATTAGCTCTTGCCATCTTTTACATTTTCTCCTATTTTACATGGTTTGCTTAAACGCTATAAATCTGAGGCAGAATGAAGAGATGAAAGGCAACAAAAAGAAAGAAAGGAAAACATGTCAGCAACTGCAAACGGTGATCCCCATACATCACTCAGTCATGTAGGTGGTAGAGGCGCAGTAGCAAATAACTTATCAGGGCTAAAGCCATTGAATCATGAGAGAGCAAACACGATTATTGACAGAAACACAAAAGAAGGTTTAGCGTAGTCTCGTCCCAGCTGTGTGAGTGCTAGTGGAACACAGAGGGTGGGCATGGGACAGTGTGACGGCTCATCCCCCACAAGTGATTTCCATGGAGTTTCCTTTATTCTCTTCTTATGTGGTTTTCAATCATGACCCAGTTTTAGGGGACAAAGACTCTTCCACGCCTGTTGTGCTTATGATAAATACCTCTCTAATTAATTGGGCAGCCGTGCATCTTTGTACACTGATGGTGTGGCAACCAAATAGTCCTTCTTCTTAGTTCTTTGCCTGTGCTTTACCTCCTCTTTGAGTCTTTAAGCCTAATTGTCCTTGACATGCAAGCCTGCAGAGGACCGAGTCATACTGTACCATGTGTCCTACTCACTGTAGACAGAGTGGGGCACTGTTCCCCTATGTTGGCTTCGGATACATAATTGGGCTACAGTCAGGTGCTCACATTGGGCGTGTGTTGCTGGGTATTACGCTGATGTCTGTTGTGTCAGCAGCACTGAAGAGACATCTGTTTCTTAAGCTAATTCTGCGTTGGCTATATCTGTCACTGCTTTCCAAAGTGAGAGGCTTACCCAGAGACAAGGCACCGCCATCCTTCAGTTCATCTTGTCACTTTGTTTTGGTAATCTGTCCAAACAGATTTTCTTTAAATGAAAGTAAGTGCTTTAAAGAACAGTGCAACAAGTCCCCAGATAGATGCATTCAGAATGACACAAGGAGCCTGAAGCTGCCCTGGAATTAACAGCAATTAACATCAGTTATAGGATAACACTTTCTGTCGCTCGTCCATAAATAATGCTGAAATCATTTACTGTCATTACTGTCACAGTTTTGCCCAACCTTGTAAACACACTGAGATCGATTGCAGCCAGACTAGTCTGTTTTTCTATTGGTGCCACTGGGTAGAGAGAACCATGAGAGGTTTATTTTGAAAAGATCCAAACAGAGACCGTCTCTGTAACGCAGCTTTGCTTTGATTGCTGGTATCTGGTCCTTGTGCCTCGGGCTCACTGAGCATTTCAGTTTCAGTCGCTTTAGTCTATCTCTGCACAGACTTAGCTGTTAAAATGCACGGCTGCATGAAATGTACTGAGCTATTTAACAAAAAGCACATGTTCATATTGTCCTACTCATTCACACTCTCTAACCAATCTCCATTAATACACAGCTTATGTTAGTTCTGCTACAGAGGGAACCGAACCGTAGGATCACGTCCTGCTTATTAGGTGTCAACTTTCCCACAGAAACACCTTTTGCTTTGACGAATATACACCTTGTCACACTGATAAAACTGAGCAATCTCACTAAGGGTGTCAACTTCTGAAGCGTACAAACCAAACACAGGGATTCCCCAAAATAAACACTCGTGTCATCTGAACAAAACCGTCCCTGCACACTCTCACCTGGTTGACACACACTGACATAGCAGTGAGACAAACACACGCAGGGAGACGAGAAAAAGCTGCAGAACAAACAAGGGAGTGGAGCTTCCAGCTTAAAAGCTACCTCTCACCTCTTGGGCTGTGTTTGAGCACATGTTTGCTCCACTGTCTGTGTGCGTATGTTTGCTCGCAGGCATGGAGAATACTGCGCTGTTTGCTTTCCTTGCCTGCTTGACAGCTGTCTCTCAGCTAAAGCCTCATCCAGTTTGGCCTTTCAGCACTAATGAGTGCTAATGGAAAAATAAGAGCCAATCTGGTAGAAGCTATTAATTTGCTGTCAGCTCTTTGTACCCATTGACTGTGAGAAACTGACGGTCATGTATCATTGTACTAATCGTTTTTCTTTCACTGATTCACAACATACTTCTAACACGTTCATGAATACTTAAATAAAACGATTTGGTCTGCATCACCCTGAACACTAACACGGATGAATAATCAACTAATGTTACGAATGGAATTTCCAGTAACTTATGTCGAATCGAGTTGCCACTGAGGAGAGTGACTACGCATGACCTGGCTGACAGCTGCATTCTTTCATGTTGCTCTTTTGAATGTCCCTCGGGGCCTTTTCCATGTCCTCTGGTATTTATGAATTATTTTCTACCTCTCACCACAGTTGGCTCTAAACACTGCTGTCAGGCCTTCACCAAGCATTAAACGAATGACGACGTACAGGACCTGTGCTACTTATCTGGGAGATTTATGACTGATTCTTCTAAAAGCCACCCCTAGTGTCCTAAGATGCCAGGCAAGTATTAAATGGCCTTACAGGTGATCTACTAAGACATATCAGCATGAAAGACAACAGGTGCAAATATGGTGGACATGGCCACGACTATGTCTGTCTCCAGAGTTTGGAGAATAACCATACTTTTCTTTCTTTAATGAAATGATTTGTGAATGTTATGAAAGCCACCCATCTCCATTCACCGTCTTCCAAGCTGGCGAAATGGACACTGCATCACTGAAGGAACTGAGCTCGACTGACGCTGATCCACTGGCCAACTTGTTTTTGTGGGGGGGTTACAGTTTGCTGATGTGTTCAAATGGTGATAAATGGTAAACTTACCCACTGATCATCGCAAAAGTCACATTTGTGCTCACTGTATTTGCATTTTCTGCTCTGTCTTTGTCTTCTTTGGGTTTATAGGATATTTTAATAACTGGATACATTTTCAGTTGAAGTAAGTAGTAAATCAGGTCCTTCAGCAAATGAAAGTTTACTATGATATATTGTATGTCACATTCATTATATTACTTTCATTTTAAGGGAAACAGATCAGCGCCCACCCAACTGACATGCAGAACATACTGTCCTGTTTATTTCCTGGTTGTGTGATTTTATCAACATGGGATTCAAGCTATCAGACATGTGAGATGAGAGCTAGTGATATGCCAGAGACATCACTTCCTACTCTGCCTCACACACGTAGCACACTCCTCATTCAGCCTTTAATGACTGAGACGGTGTCAGAAACAGCATTTGTTCCGTTTGTTGGAAGCAGAAAGCAGGCAGAGATCCTATCTAGCTCGTTATCTGCAGCTGTGCTCGGTTAGAATTGGTTGGACGAGGAGCAGTTTAGGAAGAAGGCAATTGAAGGGGAGGTGTCATCCTGTCACATCTCTGGAGCTACTGTAAGTGGGGAGGAAGCACAAATGAGATCTAGTCACAAGGAAAAGGGACCGAGGGGGATAAGGCCTAATGCACCGCTCGCCCTTCCTGGCCCTGCTAATCACCACACACTGAACCAACACTAGGGCTGACCCCGTGCAGATGGCTGGCCCACACACTGCACACGTCCTAAAGCCCCCTGCTTGCCCTCCACGTGTTCTTATAACTCAAATGTTCCTTTTAATTTATCCAGTAGAAGTGACTGCAAAGAAGCTGAGGCTTTCATTTCATTAAAAGCAGGTATCTAAAGGCCATGAGTCGCCAGCTGAAAGGTCAGAGAGAGACAGCTTCTCAGCACGTGTGTGGAAACCTGAGAGATGAACACATTCTTTTTTTTTCTTCCCGAAGATGTTAGACAAATGTTTTTCTCTGACTCTGTGTTTATTACTTTGTCTGAATGCTGTAAGACTGATATGGGTGGTGCAGCAAGCATGGCTGGAGCCTGAAGCCCCGGTCAGCTGCGAGAAGCAAGATCAAAGCAGACTGTGGAGTAAGCAGTAATGTGGAAAGTGCTGCTTGAATGCAGACCATGACCTGTTTACCACGCTCACGTTTGGTGAGTCCTGTGATTTGTTTGGCATCGGCAACTTCTCTCATGTGTGTATGCTCCAGAAATGGTTGCGGTTTTTCCAAACCAGCACTATTGTGGACAAAGGGTGAGCGGTCGGGCTGTTCAGTCTGACATCAGACATCGATCAGTCTCTCCCCCTCCTACGTGACCAAAGCAAGCTTGTTACATGTTAGCATGTCCTGTAAATGCTTCCTACCACATCGTCTGTCCGTGTGCAGCTCTCAATCCAACCTAATGGGATCACCCCTTAAATACCCTTTGAAACAGCTACGCTAACAGGATGTCTGACCCGTTCTTCAGCCATTTCTCCGATCAACCTGGCTGCTCTGCGTTAAGTAGACACCTGATTTGATGATCAAGCTTTGGGGGATCGTCACAGCCTAAGCCAAAAGGAGATGAGCCACAAATCACCTGCTAAGACTCTTTGGAGTCAGAGCTGACGACCTAAATCCCCAAGTTTACCTTTCTTACCTGTGCTCAGTCCTCTTACACTCGCATCGCAGGAAGCAGCGCTGGCCTTCATAGGACACAGCCCTGGTAATCCAACACCTGCTGTAAGGACACCTGGTGTCCAGATTTACTGAGACTGCAATGCAAGCGCGTGGCCAGTGTGTTTTTACACCTCCGCTGCTTGTTGGATGTGCAGAGGTTTGGTTGTACAGTATTAGGACATCTAGGATCTTGGTATGATTGTTGTATAGGATCGTTAAGGATTGAAATGCTGCAGTAGAAAACTGGGTTTCAGTTGATCCCATTAAGACTTTGCACGCTCTGTACAGAGTGTGCAATCTGACGAACTTTGTTGTCTTATGCCTCTCACCCAGGCTTTCTTTAGGCACTTAATCACCTTCAAGAGGATTGTTCCTCCTTTGGCTAACTTGCTCGTCAGCAGCATGCGATCCCCGTTAAACCGTACTTAACCAAACTAAGTATTTGATCCAGACCAGGCTGGCAGTTAAAGATGAAGCTCTAAGAAACTGGCTCAAAGTATTGTGATTACAGACTTAATGGAAGACAAACATTTTGGGTTGACCGCCTGGTCATGTGACCCACCTTGTGCCTTGTATGGCTGTTGACACACTGGCTTTTTTACTGGACGAAGGTTATAAATAGATTTGGGGATATTTTGCATTCAGTCATTCTTCTTTCCTTCTCGTCATGAGCCTACAGGGAGGAAGCAATCTGCTTAGTTAGACCAGCATCCAGAGCTGCTAACAGATGATATCAACAGTTACGCAGCTTTTCATTACTGTGATGGTGGGTTGTTTGAAATATGTTCAAATAATAAAATGAGGCTCTTACACTTACTACATATGACACTGACAACAGAAAGACTCAAGACACCCCTGAGTTCTTTGAGTGTTCATGTACACCAGGATGGAGGCTTACTGGCATTTTAAGTGGAAATGTTTAGCAAACCTCGTGATATTGTTTCTTTTGCTGTAAAAGCCATGTTAAATCTGCTTCGTGCCACGGCTAGTAACATGTTTCAGCCAGTAGAGGGTGGAGGTGCTCCAGGAGCCTCATGTTGTGGTTGTGTCCATTGCTCTATTAAAAGTTGTCCATTTGTCTCGGTACATCAGCTGCTGTTACGTACATTTTGATTTGAAAAAAAAAAAGATTGTTTACTCTCCTATTACTGTAGCGCTGCTGTTGATCAAACATGCATCTCCTCTGAAGTTGTTATGAGTCTGATTGGTCCAGAAGTGGTCAGAGGAAAGAATTAAGGAACCAAAGGCAGCTGAACTGGTAAACAGTAACGTAATATATGTTGTCTTTTTCCAATGAGCACAATAACCTGTACTGTCATTAAAAAGTGTATCACAGTCCAGTTTAGTCTTTTTAGTAGGACAAGCTATTGATTTATTTATAGATGGATCTTTTTACGTATTTACTGATTGCAGGGATTAACTTTACTAACCACAATTCTCACATAGCTACTAATCAACCAATGGAGGTCAGTGTCCATGAATGAACGTATGAGAAACACATTTGTGTATTGCATAATGTGAATAATGAATAGTATTTGAATGAAATGAAATAAACTGGAGGAGTTAGTAAGTTAATCAGTGGTAAGATGTGTTAAGACTTACTGTACGTACAGACATACAGTAGATGTCGGACACATACCAGATAAAGTGCTGGTTGCTTTCCACAAAAATCTCACAGAGTCACACAGTCTTTGAACAGAGCCTTTCTTAACAGGATGCTGTGAGACGCTCTTGGTGTTTTTCGCATGTTGTTTGATAATCACATCTATCTATATCTTTAATCTGTCCTTATATTTTTAGAACACTGTTGGCCATAAGCCTTCGATGGTTCACAAGCAACAGAAGACGCAGGTCCTTCAGGGTTTGGAGGAAGAGTGTTTTTGGCAGCAGAGAGCTAAAATGTTGCCTTTACACAGCTGAAATCAGGCTTCTGTGAAAAACCCATCCTGCAGCCTAGTTTTATTTAACGGTCAGGTGCTAAGGCTGAAAGTTGGGACTGATATTGCAAAACCTGAATAATTACACTGTAAATAAAGTTTGTATGTTTTAGCATGAAGGTAGTGGTGGCGGTAGTTAAGAACCAAGCACCAAGCACCATGTCTACTGCTCTGCCCTGCATCCAGTGTGGAGAGTTCTTAGGGCAGGCGTGATGTGACCGAGAAAGAGGAGCAGCCACATCGTGGAACTACTGGAATCTACTGAGGACTTTCTATACCATGAAATACAGAATATTATTCACTCTGGTCTCGCTGCATTGAGTAGAACCCAGGCCACACAAAACAGAATCGAGAGATTCACACACACACACAAACACAAAGCCATGATAATTTCTGTTGTAGACTTCAGAATACACAGATCATCGCTGTCTGTTGTGTCTGTCCACCACTGACAGGCCCAACAGCATCACTGGAGAAGGTGGGCTGGTGAATGAATCCCATCTTTATGGCGCGCTGCTTACCATTGTTCCTCGACTGTGGCCTCCTCAGCAGCATAATGACACTAAACAACAATGGCTCAGTGAGTCAGTGATCACAACAGTGATTTCTAGCTGTTCAGATCTGACCGTGTTCAGATTCCCCAGAATTTATTTTTTATCAGCTCTTCGTTCCATGTCTGTCCAGTGGACTATAATGTGTCTGGTGTAATACTGAAGTTGTTTGAGTGATCATTAGTTTCACTGATGCTTTGCTAGTTTTAAACGCAGCTTTATCGTATATCTTTATATATTGTAGTGTGGCCAACCACCTTCAAGGCTCACAAGCAGTTTAATGTCCCCCTGCAGGAGCTTTGAAGCCACGGTGTGACCCTTCGCATGTTCATCAGCCTGTACTTATGCATGCGAACCTGAAGCAGAGCCAAATGAGAAAACTCTCAACTCTAATCGTCCTTGCCATGGCAGGACTTTTTGCATGTGGGTCAAATCAAAATTATCCACTAATTGACTGTTTACAGGGCTCAAGAAAAGCCCTAATGGACTTGATTTTAAATCCCCTTCATTTAAAGTGTCTTTTTGGAGCGGCTAGCCGAAGAACCCAGCTCTTTTACAAGACGGGCAAGTTAAGCCTGCCAGTGTGTCGGAATGGGCCGGCCCAGTCCAGGCGGCTGTTAGATGGGATTATGGGACGACAGTGGGGAAGGGCAGTGCGACGCAGGGGAGAGGGAAATGGCCAGATTTAGTCTCAATGATTTCCAGATGGACTGCAGGCCCAGCCTTGCTTTCACTGGAGATATGTACTCAGCTTGTACATGTGCTCCATAAGGGGCTTAGACTTGGCTTCTTTCTAATGAGAATGAGTGGGCTTTTATGTGGAAAGTTAGATAACATAAATTTCAATATGCCTGCCCTGCCCTTTAATGTACTATTAGAGAAAAGCTGAGACTGTTAAAGTGATGCCTGCAGTATGTGCTATAGGTAAGAAGACGACGTTGTTTTAACTGCTATTCCAACATCGCTGCTTTGTTAGTATGGTGAGAGCGAAACGTTCTGTGACCCTTCACTAGTTTACAAAGGCGGCTGTTACACACTACACAGTTATTCATGTTTAAAAGGTTGAATGCAGGCTTCATGTAGGTCATTCAGACGTTTTAGTGAATTCACCTCAAACCGCCATCGCCAGTGCACAGTGATGTCCACCCTGCTCATTGTGCAGTACACCAACATATGACCTGTGCGTATCAAATCTCCTTCAAATATGGTTTATCACTAGTTTCTACATTCTTTTGCAGTTAACTATGCTGACGTTGTGCGTTTGATTTGTGGAGGTACTTTGTTTATTTAATGTGTCATTTGTAAATGAGTAGACTTCATATTTACTGCAGCATGAAGTTTCAAGTACCACGACACCTGATCTCAATGCTTTTCTTAATGAGAGCTTCTGTTTTGATTTTTTAATAAACTGCCAACTCCAAAGCATTTTTCAATTCATTTCAGTCATTTTCCCACTTTCTGTTCAGAAAATAACGTGTAAGTGACCTGATCCAACTGTGCATGATTTGTAATTGAAGCTGTAGGTCAGATTAAGTGACACTGCTGACAAGCTGTATTCTGACAGTGAAATGAATGGTGCGGCCAAGCTTTTCATTTGTTGATTGGAGCAGTAGCTCTCACCAAAGACCCTCTTGACATGAAAAAGAGAAAGAGGTGGTGACACGAACCAGGACCAAGCCGTCAGCATAACTCATGATCTAATGAGAGCTTTGTGTGAGAGAAAACAGTGCCTGCATGCTGCTGGACTCATCCCACTGTCTCCACATTCTTTCCAATAAATTTGCTTTACCTTGAAGTAACACAAGTAGATACTGTTATTGCTTTTTGAGTTGATGGTCGTGCATGTGTTTCAGTAATCATGTGATGAACCCTTGACAATTCTGTATCTTCTGAAGACTCCTTAAACAACTGTACTGTAACATATATGGATCACAGCAGTTGCATAATATTCTCCCAGACGTGATTCATCTGTGGAAGCAGAATGTATATGTGAAGGCAGGTCAGATATTAAAAGCTTTTCATGTTGTCTTCAGTTATGTGCTGCACATTTGCAAGTAAGTACGAAAGATCTGCTGAGATGTGAACGCTGTGCATCAGACTGACTTCAGACACAAGTAAACCCAAGTGCCTGACTGCTACTGACTCCTGCTGTACAGTAGATCTGGTCATTTGTTTTCAGTGACGTAAAACTCCTACAGATGTATTTGTCATCTGCAGCATCATTTGACAGGAGGACTGTCAGTGCTGAGCTGAGTAGGTATCATGTAGCTGCAACGTTGTCCTTCTACTGAACATGGCAGAAATCTTTTGCTGAATTCAGCCACATGGAATTAAGCTCCATTACATTGCATGGATGTCCTGTTCAGTAGTGTGTCATGCGAGTGGGAACGTGTGCTTTTCACTGTGGCTCAACAACTGATCTTTAAGCTCCTATCTGAGTTTAACCTGAATCTAGAGTCATGAGATTAGAGCCAAGTTTTTCAGATTAAAGGCAGTAGGATGGTTTACTTATCTGGCTTCACAGATTTCTCATAACTCACAGACAACACAGACTTTCCGACGCTGTATTTTCCTTATTTTTCAACCAATCGGTCACTGATACTACATGCACTACTTCAGTGAGCCCCACTACTGTGCAGGCAGATGTGTTTTCCACAAACAGAAGCCCTGTAATTTCTTTCAAATGAATCCTACATGCATCCTCTGTCCCGCTGCTGGAAATATTCTCCCTCTCACCAAATGTGTATTTAATCTGTCATCTTAGTTGGAATTACTCACTTAATGAGGCCGTAGAATACACACAGCAATTCTATTTTCCAGTGAGCCGCTGGCCTAATTGCTTGACCACAATGAAGCACCAAGCTCTGCATGGCAAGAGTATGAAGTGACAATTTTATTTCAAACTTTTTCAGGTTATTTAAGAAAAACTGTAGAGATCCTGTAATTGTTACAAGTTGCTGGCAAACCTTAACGAGTTTTACAACCTTAAATTATTGTATGTAGGAGTTAAAATGTATTAACAACAGAAATGGATTCGTTTTCATATTATGTCATGTTTTCAAGCCTAGAATGAACCTTTTATACTTCAACAGCGCCTGCATGTGTTTTCATGGAGGCCAAGTTTCAAGCCAAGCACTGCATCTAGTTTTCCACACTGAAGTCGTAGCTTGTATTTGCTGAGATTATACCATCATTCTTGTCAAAGCTGCTAAAGGGCAGCTTGTTGTTCTTCTCTTCACTGGGTGTGTCTATGCAATAATCACTAGTCAGGTAATAAGGCAGATAGCAGCGAGGTTCTCCTGTACCAAAGGATGCGGGTAGGGGGTAGTCACGTGGTTGTAATCTAAACCTCGCTGCTAAATTCTATTAAATCTTCAAACGTCCATCATTAATCTTAATGATCTTTTGATGAATATCCTTACTCTACCTGATCATTGGCTTATAGTACATATGCTGTACATCACAAGAAGAGCTCAGCCACTGTTCTCCACATAGTCCTGCGTGTCGTCGTGCTGTCGTGACGTTCGGTCGGCCAAGGATCATGTTGTTTCCAGGGATCCACATTAGCTGTCGGTCCAGTGAGCTCCTGCACTGCTCAGCTCCACTTGGTATTGATAGGATGGATCACGTATGGAGCCGCCTTGTGTGGGATAGGCTGAGGAATCTCTGTGTGGCCGGAACGGTGAACATGGGTGTTTGTGATGCAGCGACTGATGGCCTGACCTATCTCTAGACCCTGGAACCGCTGGAGAGCATGATGTAGAGGAGGAGGTCGCGTGTATGACGGGTAGACCTCTCTGGACAGAAGCGCAGTTGTAGACACCCAAGTCAGCCTGCGACCTTGGCACCATGGGCGACGCGGGGTGTGGAACCACAGCCGTGTGTGAGGCAGCGTTGCTGAAGTGAGCGGAGAAGGGCTGATATGGGATTCCCTCCACGCTATAGCGAGGGTAGGGCTGCACTGTAGCCCACATGTTACAATTTACTGAAGGGGAGTTGGCCAGGTCATCTGGGTCTCCTGCTCCGGAGCCAGACTCTGTTTCCACACTGCCATACATACAAGCTTCCCTGGAAGTTATTGCCTCCGTGCAGTATGGATGAGGCAGTAGAGATGATTCATAAGAAGGAGCTGAACGGAAGTAATGCTCCTCTGAGGCTGCGGACGATGTCTCCAGGTACGACCGCTTACATCCGAGCTCCAGGTGTCGGCCACTTTCTGCAAAGTGATAGTCATCAACATTAGTTTTAAATGAAAAACAAAATGTGTTGGATGTGTATATGTGAAGCCCAGCGACCTCTGTGCTTGAAGCAGTGGTACAGAAGGCTGGGATCTCTGCTCTGAGGAAAGTGAGTGGACACGGGATCCTGTGGCTCGGAGTTAGACAGCGGAACCCCGCTCTCATACTGGTACGATGACAGGACTGGAGAGTGCCCTGTTAGAACTCCTGTTCCAAGCTTCCCAAGGTGACTGTGTGAGGAGAGGAGCCTTTGACGAACCATGTTCTTTGTAATCACAGGATATTCCTTCCTATGCATCAGCAGCAGCAACAGGAAAGAAACAGAATCAGTTTGTCATGTCTACTATTCCACTCAACACAAGTAGATTCTTCTATTCACACTGAAGGACTAACTTATAAACGCTAAAAAGCTCTATGAGACACATCCAGCATGTGAAATGGTTCCACAGGCTCTCCTGTCTGCGCTACGTATAAATATACCCCTGTAGCCTTGAAACACGCAGGTCGCCGTCTTCACTGCCACGGAATCCTTTGGCAAACGGATTGTTTTCTATCTTCAGTTGCGTAATCTAGGAAAATAATATTTGTTTAAGAAGACCGTGTAAAACAATCAGAGGAACGGGGACAGATGTGATGTCAGTTACACAAAGCGTTGAGGATGCAGGAGGGGAGTGGTGCGGTACAGCGGCAGGCATGCAGGCAGGCAGTGACACCCAACAATAACACTGAGTCTAAGTCTGTTCTGCTGTGGTACCTTGTGGTTTTGATACGAGGTTACAGAGATGAAGGTGGTCTCATGAAACACGTGAGTACAGTAGGCAGTGTTCTTGGATCCAAAGGCGTTGTTCTCATCAGCTTTGACTATGTGTAGCCTGGGCTGATACTTGTGCATAGAGTTCAGGATGATCTTGAGAGAGGAAAAAGCCAACACATTTAATTTCTAACTCAACGTGCTGTAGCAACGGCACACTGACAACACTCACGGTGGCGTGAGAGGTAAAAGGCTCTCATCACGTCATTACCTCACTTGGTTTTTCAATGCTAGCTTGCAAAGGGAATTACAGCGTGAAATAAACAGGAACAGTCCCCGGAGGCCAAATGTTCTCATAATAAGATTACAGCCATAATACAGCAGAGGCCTCCTGCAGCAGACTGGAGGTTAGAGCTCTGCACCGACTACAGCAGGCAATCAAACACTTGGATGAACAGTACCCTGTTCATGATAAAGTAATAAAGCTTTACATAAGGCACATGATGTCATGTGCTGATTTTACAGAGATACACTGTGAACCTTCGAGCAAGTGTTGATCGCAAACAGCATCAGTGGAGACACATCCACTCACATGTGGAACAGGGCAGCAGGCCAGGAAAGTAATTGCCATTAATTCAAAACAAATGGAGAAACATTTTACAACCAATTTGGCTGATTGGCAATAAATCAGTGAGATGATTATCATTTCAGAGAAGGAGAGTCTCTCAGATGTAAAGATGAGCAGAGGTTCACCAATCTGTGGAACAATTTCAGAAAAATGTTAAGAACATGATGAGGGTCCCACCACGTACAGTTCATAAGATCATTGATATCCAGAAAATCCAGATATTTAAAAAGTGGCATGATTCTATATTGAGGAACACAGGTCAGCTGTGATGGATGCAGTGTTAGAGCATCGTACAGTCCCATCCAGACAACAAAGGTCTAGCATGTTTCAGAAGAAAGTCCATCCCTGCTGGGCTTCACAGGAGACGAGCCTGGGCTCAGCTCACCTGCAGCTGGGCTGGTGAGCAGCTACAGTCATGCACTGGATGTTTCCAGCTCTTAAGAAGGAAATTAAGCCAATATTTCCATGGGCGTGAGAGTGAAATGTCTCAGTTTCAGCATCTCATATGTTGTTTATGTTTACTTGTGAATACTGGCATTTTTTCACCACAGCGACTCCAGATCACAGTTTACACTAATGCTCACATCTCTCTTGAGAACTACTGCGCCACTTGTAGATTAGACCCGCATGAATATAAACACTGTAATTATCGGCATTTTAAAACCAAGATTAAGTCCAAATTTTTCACATATCCTGGTTGAACTTGAACAGGATCAATTAAACCCAGTCTAGTTACCATGGAGATCCATTGTGGGTTACCTGTGTTGTGGTTATCCACTTACTCTGGCTTAATTGGGCCCAGATACAGTTGTGGAGAAGCAGAAATAAAAAAATGAAATAGCAGAATTAAAATGCAGCTGACTATTTGTCTGGCGCTAGCCTGGTCCAGAGCAGGCTTACATCCAGGATAGATGTACAGCACTGTAAGTCCCATTCACTAAGACGACATAGTGTAAAACTCTAAGTGCTAGTGTATCAGCATAGACGTTTACATGTGTCCTACTACCGCCACCGTCTCCGAGTTAAAAGCTTTCTGTTTGATAACGTCGGATAGGTCAGAGCTTAGTGAGGCGGCTATAGATCTGATTACAAGTCATCCGCTTTTTGTCTTCTTTGTCCCGTAGAGCTCTTCTTCCTCTCTGTCCTTCTCCAAACCTATCTGCAGGTGTTCTGGAACCTACTGGGTTTTCTTTATACTATTCTAACTCCATATTTGCATTCTTATATATATGATCTGATTGATTAGTGGAGCAGATGCTCTCCACTGTTCAACATGAGCAAAGAATGCAAAGTGGTAGTAGAGCTGACTGCCGTGTCATGATGCCCTCAGCCAAGCTCAGCATGCTCTACTTGGTTTGTATTTGTCATCCACCAAGGCTCTTTAACTGTTTGAAATGACTCACTAAAATAACACTCACTCATCTTCAACCTCTCTGTCCTCGTAGCGGTCACGGTGCTGATGGAGCCTATGCAGCTGTTCACCCTGTCAGGTCACGTGAACAAACAAGCACTCTCACGCTCGCACCTGTGGACACTTGGAGGTCCCTAGAAACCATTCAGAAATGAACACGTTTACATTGCAACCTGGCTTCCTTTACTACAGTGAGGATGTCCCATCAGATTTCACCTCCGTCACACTTGTAGTGATGGAGGTGGTGGTTGACCACGCTCCGTGTTGGCTCCCTAGCATCAGTCTTCTCACCTCAGCCTAGTGCTCAGCGAGGCGTTAGCCGCAGTAAGGAAGGGTCATCACAGTCTGGCCCTGTCACGGCTGATCAGAATCAATCTCTGCACCTTGGCTGGCCTCCTCCCTCATGAGGCGCCTCCTCCTCCAGGGGGCTCCCAAGCAGAGCTAGGCTCAGGCTGAACAACGGTCTTGCGCTCACATGCTCCTGTTGCTGAGGGAGGCTGGAGACAGAGATAAGCTCTGTTGACCTTTGACTGCTCTGGTGTCTGGGGTGATACTGGAGACTCTTGGGTGACTGTTTGAATTGAGTGATCAGGGACACATTCCTGAGATCAGAGCAGAGCTGAAGACAGAATCTGCTTTCATCTACTTTGATATATTACAACAACATTATTTGCTTTGATTGACACTTATGTGTCTGAAAAGGATGATACCAAATGTTCTACTAGCCAACAATATATTTTTTGTTTCTACCTTCCCACATAAAGGCTCAGTACGTTGCATTTAATCTGTGAGAGATCATGGCAGTAGACAGAAGATGGTGAATGGCAGCGACCCATGTGGCAGCTCTGTCATGTATGCTCATGTTTAGCATCAGCATATAACAGCAAATAGACTGATTGCGAACAGATGAAAAAACGTCAAAACAATAACATATGATTTTACACTGGCACAAAGTGTCTCTCATTCAACTTTTATGGGTGCAATTGTGATTTCGATGAGAAAAAGATGTCATTCTGCACACAACATGTTTATTAGTCTGAAACCGTGACTTTGGCTTCAAACTGGGGTTTGTGATGTCAGAGTCATGCTCCTTGCTGTCACCATCCATCTCGGCTTGGTCATCTTTGCAGTTCGGCGTATGGTTAGTAGTAAGTGGGAGTTCCTCCACCCTTTACATGCCTGGACTCTGTCCTCATTACTCGCCCTTATCACTGGCCAGGCACTCAACTCAACCTGACAGCAAGCCTCGCCACTGATCTGAGAGGTTATGAATCTAATGAGTTTGCCCATTGACGGGATGGCTTCAGACAAGCTATGCCAGAGTCCCCCTGGGGAACGCTGCCACAGTCACACTCCTCACCTCTGCCTCCTCACTCTTTTCCTCCACTCACTCCTTCACGTCCTTCCATCCTCCCTAACACCAGCTTCAACCTGTAGAAACCTCTTTGTGTATTGACCCATTTGCAAAACAACTACTTATTTACTCAAGTCTGGGAACATGACAACTTTTCAAGACCTGTTTAACGGTAAACTTTAATGTGTAGATCATTTCTAAGTGAAAATAGGAAGCTCTGCTTTAGGAACTCACATGACCAAAAGGATCCAGGTGGTTGTTTGTTAGTTTAAGTTTCTGAAACGATATCAGTTGCCGCATCCAATGAGCGCCGGTAGCAGGGGAATCCGGGTGCACATAGAGTCTCCCTGGCATTGCTGGCTCTGCCTTTCCAGCCACCATCCTGAAATCAAGAGACAACCCTCAACCCTCAACCAAGCAGCCAGCACTGCACCCATAGCATCCGAGACTGCATTTGTTGCTTGTACAGAATATTTACTGCAGATCATTTCCTAAATTCTACTGCTTTTAGTTTTTAACTTGAAATGATGTCTCCTTAAAAACGTCACTGCCGAACAAAATTACAGAACCAACGTTCACTTAAGAGGGTGAACCTGGCTTTAAAACTTACCACTTGTTGTCACAGAACTTGTAGCGGTGGTCATCAGCTGGAACAATGTCAATTAGCAGGATGTACTTGGTTTTGGAGTTCATCCTGCTCACTTTGACCTTGTAGCTAGGAAACATCCTCCTGTAAAGAATCATAAAGCGAAGCCATTAGAACGGCAAAGGGCTGACCCTGACCTATCCCTGATGGAGAATCACCTGCAACCTCACCTAATGTGTACTACAGGTTTTAATGTTAATCGGTGTTAATTTAATGTTAATACTGTGAATGCTGTCAACCGTACTGTATTATAGTTCTTCCATACGTTTTTTGGCACCTAACCTCTCCCGCATGGTTTGAGCTACAGAAACCACTCAACTATCAAAATGTACAGCTTTTCGGGAATTGGCTGCTTCCATTCAACTTTTTCACATCTTTCATAGTTTTTGAAAAATTAGGCTATTTTCAGTATTTTTTCGCATTGAAAATGAATGGGAGGCTTGTGTAAAGCAACCAGACTCTGCTGCAGGAGGATTGGGGTCAAATCCCACTGAGGGCATTCAGCTTCTGCAATTGTTAAGCAAGTCCTATGTCTCTTCAGCTACATTTCACTTCAAGTAGCCAGTAGTTCAGTGGTTAGGCAACTTGGCAAATCTGTGGAAGGCTGTGGTTCAAATTTCTCTTTGGGCATTCAATAAAATTGTACACATTAGAAAGGCAAATCTTTAATTCAATTCAATTTTATTTATATAGTGACAATTACATCAGTTATCTCAAGGCACTTTACAAGTAAGGTTTAAGACCTGACACAACTAAAGCCAACAAATCCCACACAGAGCAGCTTTGAATTGTAGCCAATCAGTAAAGTGTACATTTTAAAAGCAACAGTGGAAAAACTCCCTATAGAGGAAGAAACCTCCAGCAGACCCAGGATCAGTGTGGACGAACATCTGCCTTGACTGGTTGGGGTGAGGGGATAGAAAAGAGAGAAAAGAACACAACCACCACCACCACCACCACCACCACCACCACCACCACCACCACCACCACAACAACAACAACAACAACAACAACAACAACAACAACAACAAGCAGCAATAGACACAGGCAGGATGGTTGGACCAGCAACTGAACACTGAGACACACGACTCTGAGTCTGACGATACCTGTAGATGAGATTAGAGAGAGACAGAAAGAGAGAAACACAACTAGGAGAGAACAGAGACAAAGTTAGTCACATGTGGACATGGAGGCATGTTAGTGGATGGAATAGATAGAAAACCAGAGGAGCTCAGTGAATGAAGGGGGTTCCAGTAATTCAGTCAGTAAGTTATGAGAAATGGTCAGATAACAGAGGGTTTTGGGGGAGAACTGTTAAATGATCCATCTCAACCCATAAGTCAGGACCAGATCCAGAGGATGATGAAGACAGTGAGTGGGTTGATTCACACGCTGACTTAAACCAATAGAATCCAGTAGTGAGTTAAACGCAGGGTTCAGACAGTTACTGTCAACATCTACATGAATGTTAAAGTCACCCACTACAGTCACTTTATCAGTGGAAGAACTAAGTCACATAAAACTGTGAAAATTCAGTTAAGAACTGTGAATATGAACCAGGAGGACGGTAGACGATGAGAACACAACTGGTTTCTGGGTTTTACAGTCTGAGTGAGGCTCTCAAAAGAATTATTGCTAAGTTTAGGCCTAGGAGTCATTAATAAATCTGACTTATATATTGCTGCTACTCCTCCACCTCTACCTGAACTTCTAGGAATATGATGGTTGATGTGACTGGTTGGAGTCGACTCATTTAAACGAATGTACTCATCCTGCTGCAGCCAGGTTTCAGTGAGACTAAATAAATCTATGTGATGGTCACTGATCAAGTCATCTATTAACAGAGATTTAGAAGAGAGAGATCTGATATTTAATAGAGCACATTTAATTCTTTTATTGTTACTTTGTTCTGTCTTGATGTTTATTAGATTCCTGTGAATCACTCCTCTTATTTATTTGTGATTTATATAATTTAGGTGGTCGGGGAGCAGACACAGTCTCGATGGGAGTGTTACAGCTACGAGCGGGTGGCGGCTGAGAGTCTGCAGAGAGGCGTGTAAGACTGCGACTCTGCGTCCTGGGCTCCACTCTGGGTCATGGTTTAGGGAGTCTAATCAACTTGGCCATGTTACTAGAGAGCAGAGACTCCATCCAAGGTGGGATGGACGCCGTCTCTTCTAATCAGCCCAGGTTTTCCCCCAAAACTGCTCCTATTGTCTACAAAGCCCACATCGTTTGCTGGACACCACCTTGACAGCCAGCGGTGAAGCGACGACAGGCGGCTAAACATGTCGTCGCTGGTCAGATTGGGGAGGAACCAGAGAAAACTACGGAGTCCGACATCGTTTTGGCAAATGAACACACGACTCAATGTTAGTTTTAGTGACTGATTGGCGTAACCGGGAGTCTTTAGTTCCTGCGTGTATTACGATCTTACTGTATTTACGCTTATCCTTATGCAGGAGCTTCAGGTCAGACTGGATGTCGCTGCTCTGGCCCCAGGAAACCACTTAACTATGACGCTTCTGACCATGGAGCCAATGATCAGGGTGGGTTTCTCAGCGGGTGAGTCGCTGAGTGGGGAAAATCTGCCTCCAGCGCTGCCACTATCTCACACTTATTACAGACACCATTAACACTGATGGAGGCAGAGGACGAGCTAAACATAAGGCACCGAGCAAGAAAAGGAAGGAGACAGAGAAGCCATGGCAGAAAGTTAAGCTAGCTTAGCAGTTTCATCCATCTATTTCAACATTTCAACGTCTTATTTTAAAATGCAGCTTTTTCAACTTCAGTCTCTGACGTGGGAGACCAGGGTTCAAATGCCATTATGTCCATCCAACCACATTCGATTTTCGACTTTCTCAGCACTTTTCAGTCTATTTCAACAGCAGTTTCAACTGATAAACTTGTCAGAAAGCTAAGGTGGCACAAATCTCTTCCAACAGTCTTCTTAGTGTCTGACCCTGGCTTTACAAGTTAGATACTTTTAAGTAGTTTTTAAAGTTTTTGTAATCAAAGCCCCATCTTCTCTAGAATTGCAACATAGGTGCTAAAACGGGGGTGTCTACATTTCAATATTCACATGTACTTCCCAGAGAAACTGCTTCAGCTTATTAATAGTGATTACTGCTGCAAATGAATAATTGAATATGTTATGATTATGATGTGAATATAGTTCGGACTGTATCTGTGTTAGATGTAAAGGTTTGATGTGGTTTAGATGCACTTTTGGATAAATACTTGTTGGTTGTGAGAAGAAAAGACCTTTACACTGCTCACACTTCAGCATAACAACGTAATCATATCCTGCAGCGACGTCATATGTCTGCAGTGACATAACAAACCTGACATTAAAAACTACCCATACAGTGGTGGCACCCACAACAATGACTTTGCTTGGGAAGGCAAATACCTTCAGGGAGTTTGATTTGAGGCAACCACTCTACCGCCTTATGTTAGACAACAGAAACGTTCTCCTCTGACTGTGACGAATGACTTGTAAGTCACTTTCAGCAGTTGCACAGTAGCTCGGTGGTTGTGTCGCTGGCCTCTGATGTGGGAGGCCAGAATTCAATTCCCACAGTGGGCAACAAAATGCAACTTTTTATCATTTCTGCAAAGTTTTAGACACTTTCCCAGCAGTTTCAGCCATCTGTTTGTACTTTCTTCAATCGCTTCAGCTTTTGCAAACATTCAGCTCTGTTAAAACAACTCCTATTTCTCTTCAGCTATGTTTTCAATGCTTCAGCCACTTTCAGCAGTTCTTTTGGAAATCATTCAGCATGACATTGTCCTGTGGAAATGCTTCATGTAGTTGAATCTAAATCTGTGTTTCTTCATGGTTATGCTGAAAATGCTCTTTTCATCTTAAGAAATGTCTGATAGTGCTTCTTCCAGTAGGCTGTTAAAACACTTGTTTGTCTAGGATTAGTGTAATATTGTCACAGATGAAGCTCTATTAATGTTCTTAAGGGATTGAGATGCCATATAAAGATCATGCGACTGACAGAGGAGTAGGGTGTGAAGACGTCTCTTTAAACCTGAAATAATCTCTTCCTCAGCATTAAGTGGATGAAACCTAGTTCTACATTGATTACACACATTCATTACAGACGAGGCCTATTTACTAAAGACTTACAGTCAAATTCTTTCAGGCCTGGAACTAATTTGTCTCTGTGCTGAAATTCTGTCATACTTACTGGGAGTATGGAAAATGCTTTCACAGTCACCAGTCACATCTTTTAAACGGCTAAAAACTATAAGACATAATATGCTAATGCAACAGTAAAGGTCATAAAAGCTCATGAAGCTAAAAACCTTTCCTGACCTCTTCTGGGAAACAAAACTTGCTTTCATCTCATCTGCACCAAAGGAGACTTTGCAAAAGGCTCCATTCCCCCCTATAAAGCTCTAAGTGGTTTTTAATGGCACTCCAGATTGGACAACAGTTTAGACAGTTGACTTGTTGTTGCTCAAGAGGCTACAGTCAAAAAGGCCTGTGGTTTATCTGTGGGTGCTGGCATGGCAACGTGTTCAAACACTGAAGTGCACATGTATGAATGTGTTGCATGCTTTCCAAGAGGATGGCGTAGCACCACAACCCCTGTCTTCACACCGGTGCAAATGGCCATTTTCAAAGGTTTGTAGTGCCTGACACCACCTGATCATGTTACTGTAAATACTCCCTCACATAGGCGAGAGAGAGTAAGACAGAGAGAGACAGAGAGAGGGAGGCTGGGGATTGAGGGCAGGTAATTTAAATCTCTCTCTTAGGCCTCAAATCCAATCAGAAGAAGAGATCAGTTCTGGTATTATCCTCACTGAAAGATGGGTTAATCCAAGAGGTACGTTCAAATCAGGCCTCTGCTCATCTTCGGCTCCACTCACAGCAGATGGACGCCTGTGTCAACACATGTCGCGCGCAGATTTGTTCAAGTAACAGAGCCTTTCACCTAAGGTCTCTGCTGCCTCCCAATCTATAAATGAGGCTTTTCTTGCTCAGTGTAAAGCCACTTGGTCGTATGCACAAAGAAATAATCTCTTGATTCTATTGAGAAGCTAATCTGCATTAGATGTACAGTCACCAGATCTGAAGATCTTGTCACGTTTCATAAAAATGAGGTTGAATGTGATCTAAGGGTGGATATGGTTATACCTGTTCACAGCAACGGACAGAGAGGACGTGTGGTGGTGCTAAGTGATAGAAGCCTGGCTAAACCTTCATTAAGACAGTGACGTCAGCTCTGTAATGCATTTTAGCTTGTTAGCATTGTTTATTATAGAGCTAAACACATCGCCTTCCTGTTTTTCATCCCGTGTGGGACAAGACAGCATCTGTCAGTGAGGGAGAAGCAGCCAGAGTCCCAGGCTCCATGCAGGTAACTAGTTAGACTAGGTTTGATTGAGTTTTCACTGCCCATCTTCTGTGACTTGCCGCCTCCAGCTGCTTGCTTTACTGCTCCTGGTTCGACTTCATGTTTTTCTTCAACATTCGTCTTATGCAATTACTGCAGTTCTTCTTTGGACAGACTCCTCCAACAATGTATAGACGACCTGAGGTCGGCCATCATTTTTACAGCTTTCTGTTGTGCATCTCATCTGGGATTTTTCTTTTGTTAATGTTATGTTATTTTTACTGTATTTTTTGTATTTTTAATCAGTGTTTTTACCTGGTCACAGGAATTTCAATGTGACCTATTGTATGGAGATTCATGGCAAAATGATTTGGCGACAGACTCATTAAACTAATTCTCACAAACAAAACGTTGGACATACTGTTCATACCTAGAGAGTGAGCTTAGGGTGAGCATGAGAAATGAAAGTCAGAGAGTGTATGTATGATATCAGTGTCAGGGTGTGTGTGTTTCTGTGCCCAGCCAGCTGTTTCTCTTAACAATCCCACATGTGTAGGCCTTCCAGTGATCCATTCCCTCCCTGGGAATCTTCAGTACCACAGTGAGATCAAAAGGCACACGGGGTGGGTGGAGGGGGATGATGAAGCGCTACAACCTAGCAGACTCAGCCTATTGTGGGCGCCAGATTCCTCTTATCAACTCACCGCTACTCTCTTGACGGGTTGTGTGTATAAAGAGCGAGAGTGAGGGGAGAGCTGCGCATTGAAGAGGGAGTATTACGCCTGGACAATGACACTCACAATAACAAGTCTTCTAGGCTCAGTTAGGTGCTGGAGAACACTGGGAAAACGTATGATTCACTGGGTGATGGCCTGGTTGTTCTGTATCGCTTCCCCTGCCACCTCCGCACTGACAAACGCTGAAGAACATGGCATCTCGTTATTTTGCTCTTTCACACATGTATAGAAGTTTTGGGAAAATGAATTTCTTAAAAAACACACCCCACATGCAAAGCGTTTGGCCTTTGAGCTGCTTATGGACATAAAAAAACATGAAACAAAGTGAACCCTGCCTCTACGTTAAGATGATGTATCAGCCAGTCTTTACAGTCAACATTTTGACATAACTATGGTCCTCACTCTCCTGGGATCAATCATGTTCTTCATTCAACATTTTCCTCTTGACCTTTGACCTTTCAGTTACGCACAGAATCACATGGGCACTAATCATTTGATATTGTATTTATCAGTGCATCAGTGAATTCAAACTGTTTCTCACTGGTTACTGTAACTATATCCATCACGCAGTTCTTCATGTAATACTTTCAAGTTGCTGGCCACAGCTGTACAGAACATCTGGTACTGAACTGCAGAACAGTCCAAGGATTCTGGACTTACTAACAGTGGCTGACATCACAGCACCAATGAAGAAACTTACTGAAACTCATCACACTGAAACGGATATAAAGGTCTTTACTTCCTATGATAGTAGCAAAGCTGTTTCCTTGACAAGACAGTAGCTGTAGCGATGTAATTGCCATGAGTTTGTCTTTTGTTAATTTGAATCAAATGTCTCTGGGTTGGTTGGAGCTGAGGTTCGGCTGTGGCCCTCAGTCGTATCTGATGCTCGGGCTCAGGCTTGGCCGTCTGTGGCAGCTTTATTTCAAATGTTTCATTTGATTATCGACAGAATTCAACGTAACTATTACCTGTTATATTGCAGTCTCTTAAACAGGAAACTCTGGTTTGAGGACCCACACTGTCCAGACATCTGACTAAATTAAATTATTATTAATATTTTTGGTTCAGTCTGTGCGTAATATTTGACATGTTATCTTCATACGTAAGTAAACTGCAGATTTAACTTATAATAATAGTGCACTAGGGTCCGTGCTATAACAGATTTGGCCTCATATCTTCTGGTGATTAACTCTACATGAACTATTAATAACATATGTGAATAATTCAGTCTGGTTGGATATCATGTAATGTTGCAGAGCTCTTGGTGTAGACAGGCTCCAGGAAAGGCCAGACAGGTTCTCAGCACAGCTGCATGGCTAAAGCTCACAGCCCCTCAAAGGGCTTTAAGAATTCAGAGCCCACTTTATCAGCTGGACAAGGGAAAGCCTATCTCTTACAGATATGCAGCATTAGAGAAAAAATATGGTGACCCGCTACATTTTTTTACTGGAAGAAAAATCCCTAAGGAATGAAAGGTGGAGGTCGATGTGCGAGTGTACTCACTCTCTGGTTAATGTCCAAAGGCCTCACTGTCTAATCCACAGGTCACATTAAATCCAGCGAGATGAGCAGTCATTTGTGTTTTCAATTACAGATTGGAACCTTCTGTCTCTTTTTGAAAGACAGCGTTACACAGTGTGCCCTATGTGTTACTACCGGTTGTCTGGCCACAGAACACTGCATACGTATTATACATATTAATCCTCCCTTATTAATTATGTGTTCTGTCTCATTTTACACACATTTTCAGCTTTTGTGTTGCAGAATGTAATCAGCAACTGTCACATATGCCTGAAAAAACTCGATTCACTGTATGGAAAAATAAAACCTAGCAAAACATGTAACAGCGTCTCCACACATAGCAATCAATCCAGCGTTACTTTGACAGATTCAAAACACGTCCCACAATAATCACACGCAAGACCCGAATTGAATCACCTCATTGCATCTGCAGCTCCAGCAGTTGGTCTGACTCTGTGTCGTTAATGAATTAGTATTGTCTTTGTATCTGCCTTTTCTGCTCCATCCTGTGTTTCTGAGCAGGTTATATGCATTTTTCTGACTACTTTTGGACATTAGGATTTTTACAGACAGAACAGTTGTGCATAATAAAGATTAAGCTAATGACTAAACGACGTTTATTTTATGATTTAAGGTAGATATCCAATAATCACATTTTACGTTGTTGCATCATGAAGTCGTGTGTCATAACTGAGTGCATTTCTAATAATACAGATTTAGAGGCCAGGTGTGTGTAACAAAATGACGATTGTTCCACGTTGAGTCATGACGGCTCTGCTGTGAACAGATGGTGTGTTTGCTGCTCTACTAACCTGCCTGCTTTGGTAATGATCATTTCTGTGCCGGCCTCGTGGAACTTCTTCCACAGTTCTCTCTCATGAAGCGCCACCTTAATGTTCTCAATGCTCTGAGAAGAAGATTAAACAATAGCACAATAACTTTCAAGTACAATAATAACACCCCCAAGCAGCTATCAAATCACTTGTCCAAAAAATCGGATTACTGATCTACATGCTAAAACATCTCAGTAATTTCTCAATATTATAAAATTGATTTCTCATTTAATATTTTTTTTAATTTGAAATGAAATGACTGTATCAGCCTGGCACCATGAGAAGTCACTGTCAGCGTCATCTGGTCTCCACGTGTACCTGTTCTGACTCACTGGAGCTGGGAATGGCTGGAGCTGAGGACAGGCCCAGCCGCGTCTGGTCAGGAAGCAGATCCGTCTCCAGGCCGCTCTGGACCTGGCTCGTGCATTCATCGGTCACAGCTGAAGCCTTCTCCTGCAGCATCTCTGCAACGTTACACAAACTCTGAGCTGTCAGAACAACAATGAACATGTGTCCAATAAAGTAGATTCATATTTTAGTATTTTTAGTTAATTATGATGCTTAACTGCCTGATTTCATGCCAATACTAATATAAATACAATAGCACTACAACTTGAAATATCACCTAATATTAGTCAGTAGACAGTTTTCTGTGCTGTCTAGTATCTAAGTATCTAGACAGCAGACAATGATTCTACCTTCATCCCTGCTACGGGTTCCTCTCGTGTGTGATACAGATATTTTGTTTGCAATGCGATTGTACATTGAAATACTTCTCACATAATTTATAATATCCTGCAGCTCCTCTTCTAGTAAAATGTACATGACAATACATGACAATACAGTCATGTAACTCGGATTTTCATGACTTTTTAAGTTTGCACTGAGCAAGCTGAAAGCAACAGACCCATCAAATCTATAAAAATCCAGAAGATGATTTATTATTTATTACGATAAGAATGTGTTTTCCTCTGTGAGAGGCAGCTTGTTTGGACTGGATGTCCAGACACTAGTGGCTGTTCTCTGTGAGGGAGTCTGGCAAAGGTGGAATATGGCTCTTATTCAGCTGAACTAAGTGAGAGTGGAATCTCATACAAAATGCACAGTTTACACGACAAGGACGAACTTTGCACCATTACACATCCCCATTATTCATTACTATTTCTAATGAAAATTGTCACTGGTCATCAGAAGACAGCTTTAATGAAAACGTTACTTATTCAGTCACAATCACGCAGCAACATTCAACTTCATTCTGTTTCTGTTTTTTTCATGTGTAGAACATTTTCTAGCAGTTCTCTGTACACTCTCATTTTCCACTTATCAATCAGCCCAGAACTACGACGAAGCTGCTGTAAAAATAAACACTGGACGGATTAGATTTTTTAAAAGTAAGCAACTAATAAGTCATAGTGGAGATGAATTTATATTTAGGTAAAGTAAGTCACTGCCTCGGCTGCGTCCTCCTCTCGTGCCTGTTGCTGCCTCACACTGCTGCTGTGGCCGAGCTGCTCCGGGCGTCAGCCAGCTGCTGGTCTCTGCGTAAGGCTGGGACCATAGTCATCTGGGATCCTAGCTTTACTAAATGATTTCTGCTGTAACCACATTCATCTTTGCATACACTTTACACTGCATGTTAAGCTGACATGTCCACATTCCCACTGTACGCGTTTCAGACTGGATGCGAGTTCTCACGACTCTCCTAAAACTTTACAGCATTCTCAATTATCTTAACTACCAATCGTGGTAGGAAAAAAGGCCAAACTGGCTAAATCAAGTGAGCGCTGCTTTCTTCTGCCTGCCACTGAAACCCCATTCCTCTGCATTACACACAGGAGATGTGTGACCATAAACACAGACGGACCACTCTCTTAGTCATGAAAGTAGAGAGGCGGCGTTCAGTGTAAACTGATGGAGACATTTGTGAAAGCTAATAAAGATAAAGCTTGAGAGAAACAACCAACCTGTGCTGCTCGCTGGGCCTGTGTAGCTGACAGAACCGCTTTCTGCCACTGTAGGTGTTCAGTCTACAGTGGAGTTCACACTCCTACACACATATTGACAGCTGCTGTCCAGATAACAACAAAACAAATGAAGGCAGTCGTAGTATGAGTGTGTGTAATGGAATTTCTACTATATGGGTATTTTCCCTTGTGACAGAACTGTGATTCATATTACTTGATATATCCTCATATGTATCTGTACTAAGCAAAGTAATCATAGAATGAGTTATATACTTGCTTACAGAAATATTTTAGAATAGTGAGCCTTCTCTTTCCCATGGGAAAGGGAGGTAGGGAGATACTGTTCAGTTAAAATAGTTTTACAGAATGGACCATGGCCATGAGAGCATGGCAGCAGAACTTTGATTTGCTTTGTTATCTGTTATACTTTTCTCTTGCTGCAAGACAGTGACTGACCCTGAGACTGAGCTAATGAGAAGACACATCTTTACTCCCCAGCAACGGAGGAGGTATTTAGGTAGGCGCAGGCTAGATGACTTCAGATCTACACTCAGGCAGGACAGGTTTGCACTGACTCTGTGTACTTCTCTTCTTGCAAGATTCAAAGACAACAGAAAGACAACTTTGATCGGCTTTTGATTCATTCATCAGGTTCCTAACAGGCTTCTGCCTCGACAGTGTGTAGCGTCATTCTAGTACTGGTTGGACGTGAAATCGTCAGTGCACCGTGGTTTGTGCCTGCTGTTTGTACTACAAGACAGACTTGCAGTAAACGAGTGGACTTATATAACACTTCAATGCACTGCCAAATAAAAGCAGTCACGCCTGTGCAGCCGTTACAGTAATGTTCATATACACAGGATCTTTACTTCTGGACACAACGGTACCCGCTACACATTTGGCTACAGATTCAGTGTAAAGCCTTACTGTTATTTCCAGTAATTGTGGTAAAGGTCACGTGGTCTGACCACCATCAAGCTTCATCATGGACTTCACTGACCACATCATTTAAATCCAAATCCAGATTTTGAAAATTCAAATAAGTCTGAAAATCCAAGAAGAAATTAGTTGTGTGTATGTGTCATGTATGAGATTTAACGACCACAATTGTTTGTCCGCCGCCATTTTGTGTCTGCAGCTTTTACAACAGCACCAAACCGTGAACTAATATGAGCGAATAAATACTTCAAATAGAAACAGAGCTTCTTGCATCATTTCTAAATGCACAGTTTGACGTTTTGCTGCTTCTACCTGTAAATTCACCAAAGGTTGACACAAATCTTCACGTTGTAAAAGCACTGTAAAATTCCAAAATATGGGGAATAGATGCAAGCAGAGGCCTGGTGGGTTTTTACAAGCCGGGCAACAGTGACCTTCACAAGCAGGTCACAGCGACTTCACTGCTAAATACTTGTTCTTCACATTTGTTCTAAAAATGTAGATGATAAAATAAATATTAAAGCCACTAAAACGTCCTGTATTAACTGTACAGACAATAACAGAAAAAACTGCTGTATTATAATTAATAATATTCCAGATAAAATACGTTTCAAGAGTTAGGTTTTATTTTAATACGTTTTAAGTGTTTGCAATGAAATAATGATGCCGATATTATATTTTAAAATTTCTATTATTATTATAATATTATATTTTATGATTTCAACATTGCTACGTTTATTACGCAATTATAAACTATAGCCTACAAATAAATAAAGCCAACAAATAAAGGAAAGGAAAGGAAAAGGTAAAAACCACCGTGTTTGTGCGCATCACTGTCCCACTGAAACCTTCCTTTCACGTTGTCGTGCAGCGGAGCTTGACTGGTCTATGACTCGCCACTAACGCTGGATGTTAAAATGCACTGACACGTCTAATGCTCCCTGAAGCAGACTGCGCTGTTTACAAGCAAGCAGATAATCAGCAGATAATCAATTAACAGTGCAGCTAATCAGCAGCACAGACATGTCTCCACTGTACCTCAGCCAGTCAGCTATCATCTGCTTAAGTCCATCCTTTGCGCCGCTCAGTTCGGCCTGTGAACAGCAGGGTGTTTCCCTTAGACGCTACACGTGGTTTGAAAGCGTCTCGTCGAGCGGGACTCTGGACGCTGGGCTGTCGGCTGCCGTAGTGCCTTCCAGCCTTTCCAGCACCGAGCAGCGTTCTGTGCCTGTGCGCCGCTCGCTCTGAGGGAAGATCTCAGTGGGATGTTTTCTTGAAATCGCAGGCACGCGCGCGAGCGCGCGCACACACACCCGTCCTGTTGACGCGTGGTGTGAAGCCAGCAGAGATCTGTCCCTGCTCCTCTCCTGGTGTCGCGCTGACGTTGCGCCGGGCAGAGGTGCCTCACGGGCGCAATGTGCGTCCTCCGGACCTCGGCATCCTGCAGCAACGATCTCACCATCGCTGCCATTTACACTGTGGCCTAGTACACGTTTAACAAAAAGACAACAGTGCCGTGTTTGGATCCCGTCATGGATGACCTGCCTGATTAAAGAGCCAGACGTTGATGTCATGACTTCAGGTCATTGGGTTGGGTTCCTCCTGAGGACGTCTTTCCCTGTGTAAGCATGGGGCAGATGCGGCGGCGGAGAAAAGCCTACCAATCAAAATCCGCTCAAATAAAATAGATTTACATAATAGGCCAATAATAATTTAGTCTCAGTGAAATCTAATTAAAAACGATTTAGTGATAAAACAACACTGATTCAATCCAAACGTATTGTAGAAATTAGCCAGAGAAGGACGCGTGTGTGAAGATGGAGGCCTGCTGCTGCAGAGCATGAACAAAGTCTGGCGGCTGGTACGATGTCAGAGAAACGAACAGTAGCAGCGAAACAGGGTCGAGCATCGTTGTGTGTTTATGTGTGTTATTTACTTACTGTTATTTATATATTTTTTCGGATCCCTTTTCATGGGACTTGATTAACAATAGAGCCAAAGTGCGTTTAGGGTATAAATAAAATAATAATAAATAGCCTGAATTAATTAAATGAACGTCTGTCCAACGTTAAACGGGTTGTAAAAATAATGCAAAATGTGAAAAAGCATGAACTAATACGCGGGGCTGGTGTGTGTGTGTTTGTACAGTAGGGAAATAGCCCATCATCACCATCGTTATCAAAATGGCGCAGACGTCGCCCAGTGTTTGCGGGTGAAATACGCGCTCGCGGTTTTACAGTAAATGAAGCACGAGCATGCAGCGCGTCCATAAACCAGGTGCCAGCGTAACTTATATGTCTACTGGTGACATGCGCCGTTTGTCACTGAGCTGTGAGCGTGTCCAAGCAGCGTGATGGCGCCTGACACACGCTCCAAAGTCTGCTCAACTGTTGAAAAGTGGAGATTGATCTGCTGCCGCCTGCTTTATTCTCCAACCTTAAATACACACACACACACACACACACACAGTTTTCCACAGTGCAGTATATCACACACTTGATATACTGCACCAGAAGCCAGTAAATCATTTTATTTGATAACTTGACATGTATCTAGTTGTGTTTCATTTGTGCCGATTGAATTATTAGCTGTTCACGGCTGAGGAGTGTTTGTCTGTCACCTTCATACAGGGTCAACACCTTCACTGTTGTAGTGATTTGTCAGCGGCTGACTTCCTCACAGCCAATTAGACAATGGGTCTAATTAGCCTGATCACCATACACTACATTAAAGGCCGACTCATTTACTGATTCAAAATTTCGTGCATTGCAGAGACGTTTAGGCCTCATTTCGCTCAGAGATGATTACATTTCGTCCAATAAAATAGACTCAGCTGTGACAAGTCGCTATATTTAAATGTTTATGTATTGAACGTAGACAGGAAACCTGCTAATTCGACTGTTTGCCAACCAAAAAAGCTTTAAAAGTCCATTTCATGCTCACGGTGACTACTGGGCCATTTTTATTTCATCAGGACATACTTACATTTGACAGACATGCACTAAACTCCAAAGCAAACGAGCTATTTTAATCACAGGTAAGACAGAGCAGCTTTTTCTGTCCTTACCTCTCGCTTTGCTCCCGGCTCGGCCTGACCTCTGAGCTCCTTCAGGACCGTCGCTGCTCACGCCAGTCCTCACTGTGCCAGATCTGTGCAGCACCTCTGCAAATATCTACTACAATCAAACAGTTAGATTTTTTATAGCAGCAGAAATGAGCAGAACTTCTGGAACGGAATTGAACCTCCACACACTCCCACCATCACGTGGTTGGAGCAGGAGGAGGTTTCAGCTGCATTTAGTCTGACAGTGTTAAAATGCAAATGGGACTTTTTCGGTGATCAAGAGGGAGAAAGAGAGAAAGACAAACGTGAATATACTTTTAAAATTCTCTCTAGATAATGGGCTCTTAGGAAAAACATTGTTCATCCAACTTAATTCAGGATTTACTGCTTATAAACAACTATTTAATATAATGTTTGTATGGTTTTAATTTTGTCAGACTTAAACTTGAAATTAAATTATAACTATCCAGTAAAAGTCACGCGCTTACAAATGTGGTCATGTATATTTTTCAAATCTTAAAACAAAATCGCTAATGCACTTAACAAAAATAAAAACCGAAAAGTACATCAGTTATTATTTATAAGATTGAACACAAATATTTCATTACTGAATCTGAAATAGTTGACATTAATTAACAGACAAACCCTTTTAGACCTTTTGTCTAAATAACATCTATGTACAGCGTCTTTGTTTCACCATCTTCCTGCCTCCAGTCACTGAGATCAGACTCATTTCAGGCTGATTTACTTTAGCATAGCTGAAATCGTAGTCATACATAAACGGGGTTGTGCTTGTATTTTATTCCTACTGAAGCCGTATCGCAGCTCCAGGCTGCACGTCTCCCACACCTCTTAGACTGTCACACTTCAAAGTGGTGTAGAAGAAACTTTTCCGCCATTTCACTGGGTTGAAGCGTGGTTTCTCTTGGTGTTGTTGATGGGTGGGGATGTCACGTTTGCACTAGTCTGGTCTTTTTTCTCTCTGGCAAAACATTTTCTCCTTTAATTGGTGGGAGGTGGGAAAGTGGGCTCTGGCTCATGTTTCTTCCACAGTCAAAATGGCGGAGACTCCTTTTTCTCTCAGTCGGCTACAGTATCACCCTCCCTCTCCTCTCCTCATTCTCCACGCTGCTTCATTTCTAATCACTGATTGGTCAGTTCTCTCCTCCTCACCAGCGCAAGTGGACGCAGAACGTCACAGATAAGGTGGAGAGTTCTCGCTCAGCTCTCCCTTCTCAGGCCTCTGCTGTGTTAGTGTCCATGGCCTTCATGCAGTTCATTACACACAACACTTATCCAACTCAGCCTACTCCAGCTTGACTGTTCAGATGTCTTTAAAGCTGTTCTCTGTGTCAGACTCTGTTGAAACAGATCAATTTTTAGTTATTAATTTAGCTATAAAGCAACAGGAGTCACTTGGAGTCATGAAGGCAGTTCCCACAGTATCTGCTTTCTACAACATTTTAGCATTGTCAAAACACAACATTTTCTTTACAGTGTTAAATGTGGCAGATTTAGCAGAAAGCTCATTTTCCCACACTGTGCCAGCAGCTTGCTATTGGCTGTTGTGGGTGTTAGGTTCAGGTGTGCCTACTATTCAACACATTGTGTGTAATTGTTTGAATTCTCAAAGATGGATTTGCAGTTTTCATTCGATTCTGACTGTTTCATACCGTCTTCATCAGCTGTTGTTGGTTAGCATGTAACTTTCTGACACACATTGTAAAAGGCTTAGTTCTAGGAATCCAGAAACGTCTCCTTCTGAAGGGTGAGTCAGTTCAAATGACTGCTGAACTACCACCCTGTTAAAGGACTGCCTTGAATTTTTATTAGAGAAGCGTCACGTGATGCTCCAGAGTGTTGTTTTGAATGTGTCACAGAGTACGTCTTCATTATGAGGGGATTTAGATGTGCGGTCACATTAGACTGAGCTCTTAATCCTCTGTGGCCAATTAATGGAAGCGCAGTGGTTTGGGTTTTTCAAAAGACATTTACTCACAAACAGCGGTTTCACACATTTGGAGGTTGGCTGCCTCTGGTGGCAGGTCTTAGTTCAGGATGCACTGAATAGATGCTCAGCAATTAACTAAAGAAATGTGTGTCCCACATCATGAGAAAGGTTCGAGTCATTTGTCTTCAGTGTTGGGGCAAAACAGCTCTGCTTACATACACAACATGAATCATGAGGACGAATCTATTCGGGGAGTCCTGGAGCTCCATCACTCCCCTCAGTCACTGTCCTCCCTCTACACACTGCTGCACCGCGCTGCACGTGTCACCAGAGGTTTAGTCAGGTCTAGTAAAGGGCCACAGACGCTTTCCTCGGTGGATGATGGTACATTTCCAACAGAGAAACCGACACGATGACTAATCGCTATATTATATTTATTAGAGAGCTTTGCGTTTGTTTACTGCCTGGCTCAACAGCCCAGGTTTCATCTGGTGCTTATGGTTGAATTTGTTGGCTCTGAATATGTATGAAACAAAAATAAAAACTGAAATGATGCAGGCTCTGCAAGTGCATGTTCCAAAGAAATCCTGGTGACCCAAAATAATACACACACACACACACACACACACACACACACACACACACACACACACACACACACACACACACACACACACACACACACACACAGTGCTCAGAATAGGTGGTGGAGGGTGTAGGAAACTATACATACGTTACATATATCTAGTTACAGTTTACAAAACAATAATAATAATCATAACATACTGGAAAATGAATTATAGTGACGGCATTGAACACTAAGTCACTGATGTTCCAGATCTCTCTACTCACTAGTGCTTAGTTTTAAAAAGGTTTAAGCTTTCAGTCTGGTCTTTTATTCTGAAAGTATGCTGAACTTGTCTAAAGGCAGACTCTCAGGGTTACAGCTTCTATAAAACTGCTTCTGTTTATCTGGCCTCTTTCTTTCTGCTCCACCTCATGAGCTCTGGCGTCTCACTAGTTAAGCAGTGCTCATATTTAAACAGTGTCATGCCCTTTGTTTTTCAGAGCTAAGCCCCTGGAGCCTTTGAAGTGGGCTCCATGTTTGCACTGTGACCATTTAATTCAGAGTGCAACTTGATGATATTAGTATCAGGGTCAATTGCTGATTTCAGCTGGACTTTAGAAGCGGCCTGCTTGGCAGTATGTGGGCATCATGTGCTGCTCGGTTCAAGATCTGGTCAAACCCATAGTCTTACTTACACTCACATACACACCCCAGATCCCCTGGCTCCTCTGATCCCTGAACATGTGACAGGGCAGACATGGGACCTAGTTATCCTGCAGACTTCACAAGCTTGAGCCCAGAATGGAAGAAATCACGGCTCACGTCTCCCACTGTTTAACCAGTTGTCTCTGATTCTTATTATTTGCAAAAAAGAATCGTGCTTTAGTTCTAGTGCTAGTGAAGAAATGGATTTTCCATTTGCACACACATTTTGCCTGTCGCTGCTGACTTTGATGCACATGTCGATCTCTACGTCTGTGGACTCTTCCGTATTAGACCAAACGCTTCAGCCAGGTTTGTTTAGGACATCTTTGATTTCTGCGACGGTCACATTCTGGACTTGTTCAAACTCCCACTGTTGTCAGACCACTTTCAGCTGCTTCTGAGACATATGTAAAACAGCAGCGTGCTTGTGCCTGTGACAAACTCATAAAGTAGAGAAACTTGTGATGAGGACAAGCTCGTCCGAACTCTTTTCCATAGGTTAGTGCAGCTCATTAAAATTAAAGAGACTCCATTTTGTCCCCATCCTCTCAGCCATACTTTGCCAGCTTTAGTCTGCTGCTGGCGATAAAAGCCGGGCTGCCATTTGGCTTGATGCACTTCACTATATCTCTGCTTTTATTGGGTGTGAGTGACTTGTCAGCAGCCATCTAGAAGATATTTTAAAAGAGTTTTGGGTTCAGCCTTTGTTCTCATTGAGGAGAAAAGACCCTGTCGGAAGAGAGAGAGAGAGAGAAAGAGAGAGAGAGACTCCCCACGTGACTCTGTGCATATTATAGACCTACTGGAAATGACCACAGAGGTTAATGATAAAACACAACAAAAACATCAACAACAATATTCTGGGATGTGAATGAACTGTAATTACTAGCAATTCGTTATATGCCTGTAATCCTTGTTTATTAATGTTTATTACAGATGCAATATTCTATAAAGTGAGGATTTTGGGGTCAATACAAAATCCCTGTTAAAGTTCTCATCAGCATGTGCTTTAACTTAAATGCTTGGCTTGGCTGTGACCCACAAATGGATCTGTTCAAATGCAAGAACAAGGCTTTTTACCTTCCCTTGCTTTAACTGACCAGACACAACCATCACTGTGTCAAATGTAAATTTTGTTTCACAAAAAAATTCTAATACTGTTTTTGTTGCTGCAGTGGAAACAAGTTAGCTTATCATCACTATGCCACATCATTCATGTTGAGTCTGTCAAACTGATCTAGTATTGTCCTGGTAGAGTGTTTCCTCTCTGTGTTTGGTCTCCACCCACCTCTTGAGGAACATCTCTGGCTGTACATTAACTACAGCATCAGCAGGTAAGGCCAGAGCAACAATATCAATATCTACAACCTCTGAGTTGACATGTTTACAACTCACTAACATGCCATGTATTGCTAAACACGTCTAAATACTGTACAGTCGTCTTGTTTCTACAGAAGAGCATCATCACTCATCTTCCGTCTGAGTACACTGCATGTCTGTAGAGCAGCTCAGAGTTTATCCAAGCAGGCGCGGGTGCATTTTACATGCGTCGGAGCTTGGACAAGTGTTGGGGGACTGTATGTTTTTAGAAGAGCTGGCGGTTTAGTCTCAGCGTCTTGACTTGGCCCAGGCATCTGTTCATCATGACAGAGACTGTTAGTCTTTGCTAATCTCCAGTTCTCATCTCTGTACGGAGGCCAGACGTCTTAGTGCCATCAGAGCAAATGATTTCTGCAGGGTCAGATGTGCACACGGCCCACAGCTCCCCTTGCTGTCCTTCTTTAAACATGTGCTCAGCAACTCGGACTTGATCCTTAAGTTCACTTTCACAAAGACTTGGATTTGCAACAGGTTTGTTTTGTGTTTGGGACCAGGCCTCGGCTGTGGGGGTGGGGGGCAGTAGTGACTGACAGGATGGAAGCTGCCCAGCACGGCCTTTGCCAGCCCCTTCATTAGCTCCCCTGCAGTGTTTAGCTTTGCCCTGATTTACTGCTTTTCCATTCGACATCCTTCAGTTTGTAATTTGTCTTCATGGCAGCAGGTCATAGGAGGATGTACCATGAAACAAACTCTTTATACGGTGCTCTTACATGTTATATTTATTGTAAATGGTGTTGTGAACGAGAAGGTCTGTGCTATTTAAATATGTATATAGTGGCGTTGAAAAGCCATGTCAGTGGCAGAGAAAACAAAAATATTTTTGTTGTCCTACTTTGTCCCTGTCCTTGTTGTCTCTGCTTACACTCCAGAGGTCATGTTGTGCCAGAGCTTCTTCAACAGTGTACATTTCACATTTTCCCAACCCTTGATAATCAACAGGTTTATTGTGGCTGAGGTCTGAATGAACAGCTCAGAACACATTACTCTGCAGCATCAACAAACACTAAGTGGTGCCTGTCCTCTGCCCAACAGGCGATGTTGCTCCAGTGCGTCATTCATTCTGTACGTTCGGCTGTAGGTTGCTATGCACCAATGTCTTGGCCTGTTTAATATTTCTCCGAATGCATCTGCAAAGTTACTGCTATAGGTAATAACACAGAAGCTCCTGCCAGTCAGTTGTGTCCACACAGGTTTGCACATAACCAGATGTCACATTCAAGACACGATGTGCTGAACCACGACTTTTAAAAACACAGCTTTGTTGTCTCCTAAAACAAATTTAAATATCAACTACTGCACTTAAATAAATACACTGCATTTGCTTTAACGTTTCTGTGTGAGTACACGTTACAGTTCCTCTGAGCAGTATTTGGTCATGCACTGACCACGTTGTAAAGTGAGTAAGTGTGCCACCTAGTGGTTGTTAATTTTGAAGGCTCAGACCTGGATGCATGGGCTGATGAAATACAGCAACACAATACAGTACAAAATACTGTGTAACAATTAAAACGTTTCTTTCAAAATGTTAGAGAGTAAAATGCCATAAATACAGCATGAACGTATTTTACTGATTGTTAATTGATTCTTTTGAATTAATGAGTGGCTTTGTATCTTGTGTTCACAACAGGGATCCAAATTTTTTTTTTATATCGCAATTTGCAAAAAAACAAGTCCACAACCAAATACAGAGCGTAAAAGAAAAAATATTTTGTCTATATGTAGCAATGAAGTCAAAATTTTAAATAGCAGGAAATGAAGTATCCAAGTCAAGCAGAAATTTAAATATGTGTTTTACTATAGTTCCTTAACACTTGTTCCTTAATTATTGTGTGAAATAGGCCTGTATGCTGTTGGATCACATGACATACAAATGCTAAAGGACACTACAAACACCCATGTCACACTGGGAATGTCAAAGGTTAGCGGGTTTCAGGACGTATCCCAGTAAGGGCAGGATGAATAAAACAATGGGAGAACGATGACATCATCTATGTGAATAATTAACAGTGCTCACTGTCTGCTCAGTCTTAACAGGCTCTGCTTGAATTTCCTTTTCCCTCCATGTGTCCAGGAGGGGGCGATGGGCCCCTGCGTGCTGTGCAGCTGAAGGACACACACACACACACACACACACACACACACACACACACACACACACACACACACACACACACTGCTTTACTCGCCTTATATGATTATACTGTGGTTCTGCACATTATTCATCCTACTCTACACACACACAAGCTCTTAGTGTGCGTGTTTCTTAGTAGTTGTGTTTTAATTGCTCTTATGAACCGATGCTTGGAAATCGCTCACGGCATTTTGTATTTTCTTTGTGCGGGTGTTGAGAGGTAATAGGCTGTTTGTTTCGTCCATTCCTTCCTCTTCATGTCTCCTCCTGAAAAGGAGCACTTGTCATTGATTGGACCACTATGGACCAGTGCAATGGCTTCACCTGAGGCAAGCAGCCAATGGGGGACCGGCACTGTCAGTGGAGGCACAGCCTGCAGGGCTGCAGTTCAACAAAGTGCACTGAGCAGACGCCACACAGGTCTGTGGCTGGATTCCCAGCAGTGAACTCATCCAGTGGCCTTTTATTCAAACACTCAACTTATTTGCAACATGGCAGAACTGTACGCAGAGTTTCAGAGGCTCAGTCAGCAACTGTGTACACGGTTGTAGCTGTTTACCGAATTAGTCAGAGCCCAGGGATCAGAGCAGGGTCATCAGGGCAGGATGAGCCTCGGATCAATTATTATTTACTCACGAAACAACTCACAGATCACACAACAAGTCTGCTTAAAGAGGCAACATATGACAACATCCATTCTAATAATACACCAGTTTGTCTTACTTAAATGTGTGTCATTTAAACTTTAGCAACATATGCTACTGAATTTTTGAGTCCAAACTATAAATAACCTTCTCACAAGTGGAAGTTGTAATCAGCGTTGTAGTACCACACATAAATACGTCATTACAAATGGTTTATTTACTGATTTGCTCTATAGGAGAAATTGTATAAATACAAAGAAAAAACAGTCAAATATTTAGGTGATTTAGCCTCTTGGTGATTTATTGTGTTATAATGATAATTATGACTGAGTGTTGTTTGATGTTTCATGTACGTGCACACACTGGGAGCTAACAATTCTACTCATAAGCTGGTTTTGCAGGTAAACGCTGCTGCTCTGGGGACAGCTGCCACAAATGAAAAGAAGTAGCAAAGCAGCCTCAAAATTAAGTTCCTCAAATATTATATATTTATACTCCATGTAAAATATCAAACATATGTATTTTATATATAATTAAATGTAAACCAGAAGGTCTCCATGCTTCACAACTTCAGCAGCTTCACTAACTACACAGACCTGCACTGATCATTTAACAAAGTTGTGAATAATCTTGGCCTTTCTACCCCACGCCGTCACCAGCCATTAGTTATGATCCACGGGGCCTCCACGGGAGCCTATTGATCACTCATTGACTGATTGATTTAGACAAATACTTTTTTCTCCCAGAGTGCGAGGTCGAGTCGCTCTCCCTGTTAATTGAAGATAACAGAGTGGCAACAATGGCTCGCGTAATAGAATGAGAGTTTTGTGATTATCACTGCAGAAAGAAAAGAAAATGAAGATGAAGGGGGAGGGGACGCTCTAATTAGGAAGCGGGCGGTGTGGAGGCTGTGGCCGGCAGGCAGGCGACAGGCGCCGGGTCCCGGACAAAAGGCTGTCTGCTGCCCTAAACTCCCCCTGCTTAACCCTTTAAACCGAGATACACGCAGTGTTGCACATGATGCTGCGCACAGACACACGCGCACACACTGCTTCGCGTTCGGACTTTGACACCAAATAGACCAAAAGCAAAAGCGAGTATTTTTACAACACGACACTAACGGGTTCGTTCTTTCTCCTTCTGATGCCATCAAAACATGATCAACCTCGGATGTTAAACTAGATCATCCTGCGCAGGTGACATGACTTAGAAGTGTTCAGGCCTTGAGCCACAGTTGTTCTCCTGCTACAGAGAAAGTTCTTCCTATAAATACTCCCATTACTCGACTGTTTCTAAAAATACAGCCAGTCACACAATACTGAAGGAAACGCTGCTTGACGGTGACTGAGGACCTGCTGAAAATAGACCGAGACACACCCGACCTAACATAAACACAACGAACACTGAAAGCAAGTAAATCCTGTTGTGCCAAGTAATTTCACATTTAGCTGTATTATTTCTGCATAAATTGTGCAAAGTTTACAACTTAATTCGAAGGGCTAAAATGTAAAATTTAACCTGAAAGCGTATCACAAACTGACTTTGGCCTCTTAAAACACTTGTCCAACAGAGGGCGCACATGCCCCACCGGTGTGTGTACAATTAGATTTTGTGATCGTGTAGCTGACTTTATAAAATATGCTGTATAAATCCTGATCCTTATAACGAAAGTGTTGATCGAAGTGATACTAATAATAATGATGATACAAAACTTTAAAGCACAACGATTTTTTATTGAAATTGTGAGACAATCAAAAAAAAAAAAAAAATACCCGGACAACCAGCATAAACAAGATACTTTCATCTTTAAATATATTTATGAATAGATATGAATGATGCGCCCATTGGAGGAATTGCTTTGAACGTCTCCTGGCTGGAGTGAAATAACCTGAGGTGTGTTCCTCTCTATGTTTCGGTGGATGCAGACTAAAACATGGCACACACGCCTCCTAAAAATCAGCGATGCTTCATACACAATTTGTCAAACCAACAATCGTTAGATAGCTTCCATTTACAGTATACGTTTATGTAAAACGAGGGTAGAGAAGGAAAAGGGCGAGAAATAAAAGCAACGAGTTAAATTCGAAATATATACACGCTAATATACAGCCTTGAATAAATTAATACCAATTGCATATTCTTGGATCTTAGCTTTATTTACAGATTTTTTCTTATTCTTAATTACATAAATAGTTCAAAAACGGGTTTTCTGGCATGAAATGGTGGAACTTTCTTGTTTCTTTCTTTCTTCTCTGGCAGACGGAATATTTGCCGCTTCCATCCCTTTTAATCAGGCCTGAAAAAAGAAAAAGCGACGGCTCCCGTGTAGGACTCAGCCCGGATGCTCGAGTGCTTCAAGTTAACCAAAGCCAGCACACACTCTGCAGCGCGCTGCGGGTCTCAGGCAGGTTGGACCGACGTGCGGTCAGGGGAAGGTTTGTTCCTCACTGGAAATGATCCGTGTTACTCTGTGATACGTCCGTAGATTTAATATTTCTATGATCACTTCATGTTTACTGTTTGAATATTTTTTCTATGTATTTTTCTCAGCTGGTTTATTGGATTAAAGACAGAAGGCTGTAGAAGGGTATTGAGGAGATTTTGGTGTCTGATGATAGCTGAACACAATTTCTTTCAGTCTGCAGCGTTGTTTATCGGCCTTCATTGATCCTTGTCAGTCGAACCTAATCCCAGTCTCTGTAATGTGCTGTACAGGTCATATGCACTTATAGTCAGTCATCTGGTGTTCAAGCCGAGACTCCATCCCAGAGAGAGGCTTCATCACTTGGGGGAGTCAGCCGTGGGAGAGGGCTCCCTCTGGCCCTCCAGGCCACTCACCAGTCTCTGAATACTTTGCAGCTCATTGACTGAGTCTTTTACGGAGGTTTTGGGAGATGCACCCCTCCCACTGGATCCTCCTGTCTTGTGGTTGCTGTGGTGCTCGGGAGCCGGGCTGGTCTCCCTGCTGCCGGGCTTGGATGACTCAGAGCCCAGGTTGATGCCGCCTGGCAGACCGGTGGTGAGCAGGCTGGAGCTCTGAGGCAACGACACCGGGAGCTGGTAGGGGTTGAAGCGGAGGCGAGGCCGGGTCGAGCCCAGGAAGGGGTTCCTGGAGAGCGGGCTGGAGGTGCTGGTGGTGGGGAGGGCTGAGGCTGAGGCCGCCGCTGCAGCTGCTGCCATGTAGGTGTAAGGGTATGGGAACAGACCCCCAAACGGAGGCATCGGAATGCCCTGAAATACGGAAGACAACAAGCATGGAGTCACACGCTCAAGTAAATACACCATAAATATAAATATTTAAATATCAATTTGATAAAGTAGACTTGTTATTAAATCACACACAGGAAACACGTGACACTTGGTCCAACTTTTCATAGTCGCATAGCAGGTCTGATTCATGCAGGACTATCTACTGCTGCTTCACTGCGTGTGACTCATATTAGCATTTATGGGTTTTAATAATCTTTGATAACGTGCGGTACAGGTGTACAGGCAAACAAAGTCATCTTTGGACTGTAGGACCTTACCTGAGAGGCGAGCATGTGCTGGGACAGATGGAAGGGGAAGGGGTTGGCTGTTCCTCCTGTGCCCTGGGTGGAAAGGTTACCATTTTCTAAAGCACTTGCTCCAGATACAGAGGCCAATAGATGTCCCATGCCCATAGCAGAAAAGGCTCCAGGGGCCATGGCAAACTGCCCTGGGTGAAACAACAGTGGTGATCCGGTGTTCAGAGGGTTAAAGAACTGCTGACTGTGCAGTCCAGACAGAGCCAGGCTTTGTAAATGGCCTGGGCTGAAATGCGAGGGACTCTCAGTCTGGACCATGAGAGGGGAGAAGGCGTCCTTACTGGCACTGATGCCTCCAGCCTCTGAGTCCTTTGTCAGTGTGTCCATTGTGTCTTTCCTGTGTCTGCTCTCAGTCTTGTCCTTCTCAAGGTTCCTTATACTGAACGTGGAGTCGTCTTTCTTTTCTGCGCTGGGCCTGTCCCGCATGCGCTCCTCACACCTGGAGCTGTAGGGGGACACGGGTTCAGGTCCTGGACTGTTGGAGCCAGTGCAGTGCTCATCTTGATGCTCCAGCTCCTGTTCGCTGTCAGTGCATGTTTTCTCATCTGCAACACAGGAGTTCCATATGAAAGTAGTGTAATAGGAATATTGATGCATATAAGCATATCAAAACACACACACACACACACAGAAGTACAATAAGCCTATGACCTGTGGGTGTTTGGATTCAGACACATTTTAGCCAATGCTTTTCTGAAAATGATCACATCGTTTTAATTTACACACGTCACAAAAAAATCACAAATTAAAATATTTTAAAAACAAATGTAGGAGCTCATACCTTAGACTGATATACACAATATGGTAAAATAGGACTAAACTTATATAAATTAATCAAACAAAAAAACAAGTGGAAGCTCAATATCAATTATCAAGAACAACAATAAGAGAATATTTACCATTACAATTTAAAAGCGAAGGCAAAACAAACTATTATTTTCGCTGCTACACCTTTCGTTGCTGAAAGGATAAGCTGGTGCTGATCCTGTGTGATGGACTCAACTGATCTTCCAAGTAGACTCCACATTGCACATTTCTGTGCGATGACACTGATCCTATGACTGTGTGACTGGGCCTGAATCCGGTGTCACGCAGACCATAAAATTACATTAAAGGTCTAAAAACAACATGTTGCACGACGGGACCAAACAAACTTCAGTCATATTTCAACCAGTTTGATACAGACTGATGATTAATCGCTGTCATTAAACCCGAGCACATAAACAACAGGTCTCACCTCGACTGGGTCTGCTGAACCTCAGCGGGCTGGTACCGGATCCCAGCGGGGAGTGGACGGCGTCTCTGGTGGTTGGGGGTTCACTGGAAGACGCGTCTGAGTCCGCGCCCTCTCGGTCTGCTTTGCATTGGTCCTCATACATTCGCAGGGACGGCATGGTCAGCTGCTTTCTGCAATAATAATAATAATAATAATAATAATAATAATAATAATAATAATAATAATAATAATAATAATAATAATAATAATACAGATGTCCGGCGGCAGTCTTACCTTTTCTCCCTCCTTCCATTGCCAGTGTCTCTGAATCCTTTGGCAAACGGGTTGTTATCAATCTTCAGCTGCGTTATCTGACAAAACAAAAGCAAAAAATCATGTTTACATATTCTGAAAAAAAGACGTGTTTTGATAAGCCAGAGAGAATCCGGCGTGTCGAGCAGCAGCCACTATGGCTTATGGATCTGCATTATTAATTAAAGCGTAATGACGGGGCGTTATTCTTATAGGCCCCTGGAGAGACATTCTGCCACGAAATTTCACTATGGGGCCACGCGAGTCTGCCTTTCTCCCAGAAAAGAGGTAACAACACTTGAACAGATGACTGTCATGTCAATAATTAATAACGTCCTGGATACAGAGGAGATCGAGCCGGTGTGGCTCCACATTGGGCCACTGGGCCTGTACTGGGCCTGTACTGGGCCTGTACTGGAGGCCCTCAGTGGCCCTTGACTTGAGGAAAACGCTTCGGGCGTTGTGCCACTTGAGCGGAGAGCTCCTGCAGCATGTGTCCGGTGCGGCTGCAGGCTGACCGGCTTTTTAAATGCCCCCTAATCGATGGTGACTCTTTGCCATAAACTTTTACAACAAGCCCCCTCTGCCCCCCCTTCTCTCTCTTGACCCGACCCTCCTCAACACAAGCTCCAATTAGCATCATGGAGGAGAGTCAGCGAAGCGGCTTATAGTAATGGCATCAAATGTGTCCATATGCAAAGCGTATATTTTTAAATACGACGTATTCGTAAGAGTCGAATATTCGCTTAAAACCAAAATACGTGCGAATAAAACAACAATAGGTTGACGACAGAACGTGTGCGCCTTGTCTGATGCGTAACGCACTGCGAGCATTCTCACAATTTGTCTCTTCTGGTCAAGATAACAGCTCATTTCTGGCCCGTGAACAGCAGACAATACACCCCGGCTGCTATTGTTGTTCATATCCACCGCAAAATTACAACAGCAATTAAAAAAATCAAGTGGGACATGGGAGTCCTCTGCAGGGAAATTAGGCGACCTACAAAATCAGATTAAGTCTTCGGGGCTTGGTGTTGGGGGAGGGGGCACATGTAGGACATTTATTATGCAAAGTATAGCAGCCATATTAGAGGCCGTGGCTGTGAGTGTGAACGGTGACTCACCTTGTCGTTCTGATACGCTGTCACAGCCACGAACTCGGTCTCGGGGAACACGTAGGTTCTGAAGGTGCTGTATGGGAGCTTCAGGATGTCGTTGGCCCGCACTATGTGGAACCTGGGCTGGTACTTGTGCATGGAGTTCAGGATGGTCTGGAGCAACACACACAGCAACCGAGTAAATATCGTGACATGTTTTGAGTCTTTGATGTTTTCTCCACATTAAAACTCCGACGCGGATCATCCAGCCCATTGTTATTGATGCTGTTCTAATTACTGTGTAAGCAGACTTGTCTGTAATTAGCGCGGAGCAAAGGGAAAAACCTGACCAGGCCACACATGTTGTCATGAAGGCTCAGAAGCACAGAGAAAAAAAAATCTCATTTAATCTCGTTTCTCTTGCGACAAAAAGTACACATTTCCACTTTTACTACATTTCAAATTCACCACAGTCACTTCTCCAGCTGGGGATTCTTGCCAGGGTCTGTCTATTGTCACCCAGTAACAAATATATCTCCATAAATAAACACGACATTTCAAATGTCACAAATATGCTAATAATTCTTCATAAAATTGCAGTATTAATATACGTAGCATGTGCATATATAAAATGTGAACGGCTTATAAAATAAATTATGATTGAAACAGATTAGATTTTTTTCGAATGTCAAACGTGAATAAGTTTCCAGATGGAGACACACTCAGCCCAACCACGTGGACTTTCTCCTAATATTATTATTTATACACAAACCTGTCCTATACTATACTTTACTATACTGATTCACAGTCTAGAGGCTTCAAATTAATTCATTCAAACTGTGACCCGATTTCACTATTTACTACTTAATCCCCACATCTTAAATGTGATGTTTTAACAAGACCAATAATAAGAATAATAAGAAGCAATAAGGTCCTGAAATGAAGCAGTGAGCGGCAAATTTATGTTTACATGCATGATGAGAAATTCTGGCTCATAATATTTTGGAGCACGTATAGGACCAGAGGTTAGATGGCGACCGTGTGTCAACGACTTTGGACGTTCTGACGAGACCATCTGACGAGTTTATTTATCTGGAATAATTTTTAAATCCCATTTTGTAAAGCACCCATATTTTATGTATTTGTTTTATTTTAGCACACTCAAATCTAAACAGTCCTGCAGTCAGTAATATAGGTAGAGTTCAGCAGTGAGTAGTCATTTTCAGATTTGCCTTTTATTGATTTGCTGCTACGACCGACTTTCCCAGATGCCTCATAAAAATTAGATCTTAACTCTACCAGCTCACCACAGGCTATACCCATGTACCGTGAAACACACATGGCAGGTATTCATATGCCTAATAGTAAAAAAATGGCTTTACTTACAAATCCATGTTTATCTGAGATGTTGTTAGTCAGCTTGAGTTTATGAAAAGCAACAGGCTTGGCCATCCACTGCTCGCCGGTGGCCGGGCTGTCCGGGTGGATATACATCCTTTTGGGCATCTCCGGGTCGGCCTTGCCTGCCACCATCCAGCGAGAGTTGTGGAACTTGTATCGGCAGTCGTCCGCCGCCACGATGTCCATCAGCAGGATGTATTTGGCTTTTTTATCAAGCCCGTTTATTCGCACTTTAAACGGAGGAAACATCCTCCTAAAGAGAAACACACACACACACACACACAGAGTCAACACGGCGCGATTCCCCAAAACACATTAGATTATGATGCGAGGCGTGAACAAGTCTGACAAAAGCGGCAGTGAACGTCAAAATATGTTTTTATATAAGAGTCCAACGTTGCGGGGAATTAGGCGACAGCAGGAAACAGTGAAACCCATCGCGCGCGTGTGTGCGCGCGTGTGATGTCTGTTCGACGGTGTGTTGTCCAAGCCCACACTACAAAGCTGAGCAGAATATTTATGACATTCGCACTTTACGTCCTTTGCTTTTTGAAGTGACAGTTTCTTTATAAAACCCAGAAGCGCTGCTGCTTCAGCAAAAGCCAGTTTGAGAGATAAAACCCAGTTTAAGCTTTGAGGCCACATTCCTCCCAAATGATCCTGAACGTGTCCCTTAAATGTGTTACAAAATATTTCTGAATAAAATGAGGTTTGGTGAGTTAGTGTGATAAACGAAGGTCGTTTCCATTGTAATTGGGCTGGAATTAAACTTTAAACTCTGTATTTATTGAATTGCGCGACGTAAACACAAGCAATTCTTATCGTGTTGAGAAGTTTGGATCTGGTTTTATTAACGGTACAACCAACTGATAATCCGTGAGAAAATAAATACCGAGACGCAAAGGCCAGAAGCTCAGGCTCCCGTTTATTTAGCCAAATAAATGGCATTTTAGCTGCTCTGAACTAGTTTATTGTCGGCGTATCTTCAGACAATCTGGACTCATAAAAACAACACCCTGCGAATATCTAGCAGAGGCTTACAGTTATGAATAATTCTTACCTTCCGGATTTTGTAATAACCATCTCTGTGCCGAGCTTGTGAAACTGGTCCCAAAGATCCTTGGCTTCCAGTGTAACTTTGGGGTCGTCGTCCACTTCCTCCTCGGGCTCTAGGCTTTTCAAACTGCGGAGATGAGCCGCTTGATGGTGGCTGAGGGCCGGGTGAAGCCCAGCCTCCGCTGCCCCGGCCAGGCCGTGCTCCGGAATGGGCTTCGTTAGCGCTCCGGGAGGCAGGCTGAGCGCCGGGAAGAAGGAAGGCTGCGCGGCCGCTAAGAAGGCGGACATGGGGAAGTCAGTCGGCCGATGTGCGTGGAAAGGGTGATAAGCCATTGCAGTCCCTGTAAAAACTGGATCTCTCATCGGTGCATCCACAAAAACCGAAGTGAAACAATGGATATTTTAGTGGTATTCCCCAAGCTTCGGTCAATAGCTCCGCGGTCCGCGAGCAGTTAGTTTCTGTGAAGCGAGCGCCTTGTCAAACATGCGCGTCGTTGTCAGGGCGGAAAGCGGAGCTGCTGCTGATGTGCTTTTCCTTTGGTTCCTTCAGCAGAAGCGGCGCTGGGAAGGCAGAGCCCGGCTGCGCTGTGTGCCTCTCAGAGATAGAAGCAGTTTCTCTGCTTGACTCATTCCACACTGACTGTAGAGATGTGGCCCCGCTCACTGCAGATCTGTGACTATCTCACATGTCCTTCCTGCCTCCATCCCCAGCACTAATGAACCAAGCCCCTTTGATTGCTGATTTTACGCTTTCTGGACCAATTGTGGGCCCCTATAGGCGTGGTTCTGACAGCTCCGGCCAGACTCTGGAAGAGGAGGGGGGCAAGAAGGTGTCGGAAGCATTAGCAGTAAGAAAACATGTCAACAGAATAAAATATTAACCAATGACAGGGAAGATCGGGAAATCCCACCCCCATTTCCAAGCCAACACCGGGTCAGCGCCCAGTTCTTGGCCGGGGGAGGCATCGCCTCTCTCGGCTTGCGTTTTTACAGTGCCGCCTTCGGTGAAACCAACCTGTCCACGCTCACTGTCTTAAAACTCACCTTTATGCAGGGGAACAGCTCGACTTCTGCACGTTTCCACTGTCTTTTCAGAGCAGCACACACAGTAAACCCACGCCTCGCAGCTCTCGCTCTGCGTTCCGGACAGATTTATTTCAAAGATCTGCTGCTCGCAACACAGCACACGTGTAATTATTTCATGTTATTGCCTATTGTGACGGCTAGACTGGATTTCTCTCACTAGCCGCAGTGATTTCAGCCTTGTACAGCCCCGGCTTCCCCAAGCGAGAGTCATTCATCTGACCGTTTTCCTGCTCGAGCTGACGGGATGGCGGCAGCAGCGCAATAGTGAAATGAGGTTGGAAAAGACAAACCCAGATGCTGCGTGGAGAGAAAAGAGGAAACCAGATGAATGGTGATAAATGAATTTTAAGAGGAAAATCAGGGAGAAGGAGAGCGGTGAGTGCACACTTCAGTACTTCAACTTCCTTCCTTGTACGGCTGCTAAAAGTTGCGTTTCTTGAGCTCTGCTTTCCACGTTTGAGATATTAGTTTAAAGTGAGGCGAAATTACACAACTGCTGTTGCGGTCATCATATTCCTTCCGTACAGATCTGTCTGACGTCGAGCAGAGTTTTTCTAGTTTCCACATCAAACAGTCGCGGCGATGAGATGATTTAGTGCTCAGACCCGGAGCTGAGGCCAGGCCGTGGTAGCGTGTAATCTCCGACAGGTTGTATTTTGTCAAACCAAGGACAGGACGAGACACCGGGCGCGACGGGGGGGCACCAGCCTCCCTCTCCGCGCTTTGCTGAGCTGCTTTGGAGAAATCCAGCGCCGCAGCTTTTTGATTAACTTGGACTCCGTTTGTTAAAGAGCCGCTCGGCGCCAGTCTGCTGATGCGCCACAATAAGAACAATCTCTTGTCTCTTCATATTTACCCTGAAGTCCTGCATGTGCGCGCCCCTCCGGCCCCGCAGCAGCCTCATCTGCGGCTCTACTCCACTTTTCTGCTTCGGTCATGACTCGGTGTCAGATGTGAATTTTCTCCCTTCTTTTTAGCAGCTGCTCTCTCTGGGCCGGATGGACCGCGATGTGGGCCACAGGCGTTACTTCGATAAAAACTGAAACAAAAAGTGATAATCCCTCTGAATCACACTGTTCCAGACAACTGCGCATTTCCTATTAACCCCCGGAACCTGGTCGCGGCTTTTGCGGCTTCTCGGTGGCCATAAAATATTATTTACAACTCAAGTGACTCAAATTAAAAAGCATTGTTCCTCACCCTGAAATGCGCTCGTGTGCCACACGCGGCATATTAAGTGATTTAGGAGCTTGAAATGTTTGCACATCCTCACTGCGTTACACTTGTTGCTCGGCTCCCATCAAATTGATACAGCCAAGCGTAAAAGTCAGCACGTCGGACAGGAGCAGCTCCAGCACAACGCAACGCACAGTACCTGACTGAAGCCATTCCCGCAAGCAAAGGAAGCACAAAGATCAGACACAAGTCCCCCGAGCATCGACATCCACAGCAGTCAGTAGTCAGACGCGAGCGTAAACGTGCATTATCAGCCCGGCAGGTGTGGAAAACAAATGCCAGAAAGCATCCGCTTTACGAGAATGTAAAATAATGGATGTGTTCCACGTGCAGCTCCCAGTGTCCCCCCACTGATCTGACGTGTGTGTAGGTTATCGCCTGTGTAGAGTGCTGCACCTTCACCTTCATGCCAAGCGGTTAGGCCGTGGCGGCTTGCCTGGAGCTTTACTGGGGAGAAAAAAGATTAGCAGCATATGGAGGTGGATAACGGTTTTTCTGCCGGAATACTCAAATGGATAATTGTATCAACAATGCTTGTGCAAATTAGTCACCATTTATTTGTTCTGCGCCGTCAACGGCACAGGAATCTCCATTACGCACGATTTAAAACTCATTAAGTCGAGGGTGGACTATTCTGAGCTGTAGTAGATCTACACAGATGAAGGAGCTGATGGATTAATGTATGTCTTCCGTTGAGTATTAACGAATACACAATATCATAGTAAGGTGGATGAAATTTGCAAAATAGCATAATAAACGTAACATTTGGAGAAAGTATTTGGGCCTCAACCTTTTTCGACTTTGATAAAATTAATAAAAAAAATAGCTCCTAGGTGAATTATGAGAGTTACTCCATTTTATTTTATCCCCTGAAATAAATACAAAATCCGCTGACTTCAAATCTTAAATTAGACTCATTTGTTGGTCCTGTTGTTGGGATTGTACAGTAATTGCTATAAATTAACTTCTTGCATGACGTTTAGTAGGAAGTTCTCTAAAGCTTCTCAGTGTCCTTGATCCGCTCGCTCAGTACATAACAGCACAATCCAGTAAAGATGCAGATGTGAAGATGTGTCACTTGGTCCCTGTCAGTGGCTGAAACAGAGACGCTCTAATTACAACACAGCGCGACAGGTTTTCGTCACGTTCGCCTACAATCCAGAATTGTTATTTTCTTCTTCCCTTTGGACATTGTTCCTTCCTCCTTTTCATCTCTCCATCTTCTCCTCCCATCTCCCTGCATCATCTCTCCGGCTATATTTAGCGGCTAGACTGGGGCCTTGGCGCCAGACCGTTTAAGACCTGTCAAAGTCCCTCATATTTCCCCTTGTCACACGGAGACCCAGCGACCAGCAGCCTTCTCCTCTTCTTCTTCTCCTCATCTTCTATTTTACTCCACCTCCCCTCTTTTTCTCCTTCGCCTGCCACCCCCCCCCCCCATCTCCTCTACCTCACCTCCTTCTCCAGCTCCTCCAGTTCACTCTCCTAAATTAAACATATCAGTTCTCACTTGTAGAAAAAGCAAAAATGTTTCCTCCTTTCTGAAGTCCCCCCCCACACCTTCCACTCAACCACACACACACACACACACACACACACACACACACACACACACACACACACACACACACACACACACACACACACACACACACACACAATTCACTTTGCAGACGAATAGCTTGCGCAATACAATTCCCTTTTAAAACGGAACAAAAGACATGACTTCTAGCAAATATAACCATACAGGCACCAGATCCAGTTACCTGGTAGCCTTGGTTCTGTTCTGAGCTGCAGCCCCGGTGTTTACAGTTTTTTACGATTGCTAGACGACAGTGGGCACAACTGAAGTCACATGTGCAAAACTCTAACTACAGTCTGCACAGCAGCAGTTCATGTGGACCAAACTCTAGTTCGTTTTTCATTGCTTGAACACAGTTTTCAAAACTCTACACACTTATCCCATGACTTTAACCACAACCTGCACAACACTGTGGATTTACAGCACTTTGTTCAAATGCTAACACACTGCTGTCAAAACTGTGAACCACACATTCAAAATGGAATAGATTGTCACTGCTGATTGCAGTTTCAGCTGAAAGGCTAAACAGGTGACTTGTTTTAGACTTGTTAGTGCCCCCCCCACACACACACACACATATATATATATATATATATTTGCATATGTATGTATATATATATATATATATATAGGTAGAGCTCAGAAAGAGTAATTTTGGAAATGGATCAAGGAAGACGGGTTTGTGGAGGGAGAAGGGCGGCAAGTTTTGTACCTGCCTGCATATTCACCCTTCCTCAACCCAATAGAGGAGGTTTTCTCTGCCTGGAGGTGGAAAGTGTCTGATCACCACCCACATGACCAAACGTCTCTTCTGGAAGCCATGTTACAGTTACAGTGCCGGATGTGAGGACACGAGTCCAGAGGATCCAGTGATGGATAAGGTTCTTCCCCAGATTCATGGCAAGAGAGAACTTTAGATGTGATGTTGATGAAAACCTGTGGCCTGATGCTAGAGAGAGGCAGGATCAGCCCCTCAATTATTTGTTCAAATTACAGTATGTACAGTATGTTTCTACCTTTTTCTTCTCATTACTGTAATTCCATAAATGACTATCAACTATTGAAGCAAACTGCTAATTTTCGTTTACCTTAGTAAAGAATTGTTATGTTCCAAACATTTAAATAAATCATGTGACAGAATGTTTCTCTTTTCTTTGAAATTCTTTCAACTGTAAAGGTTTTAGTTGGTATTTTCTGTATTGGTGCTTAGTGTTAGTGTTTTTTCTCTCAGTGTGTTCTGAGTGACAGTGTGTGTTATCTCAGTGAGGGTTGTGCATAGTGTTATGCTGCACTGAGCTGTTTTGAGCCATGTGTTTAGAGTTGTGTTGCTTTGAATGAGTTTTGCAGGTGATGTGAACTGTTCAGCTCAGGTGAGTGTTGGTAGAGCAGACTGTAGTTAGAGTTTTGCACATGTATCTCCAGTTGTGCTCACTGTCGTTTAGCAATCGTAAAAAACTGTAATGGGAGCCGTTTGACGGACGCTTCACCAGGTGGGGGCGCTATAGTGGCGGCGGGGGAGGGCGGGGGGCAGAGCGTAGTGACAGAGCCGTCGTCTACAGACGTGAAGCCCCTGAGGTTCAGTCAAACTGAGACTCGCAGGGAATGTGGACAATAGTGTTCGATATTTAACATATTTAATGATTTCCATGCAGTTCATCAACCGGTCTCCTTATTTTAATTATAGGAAAGAACAATGTTCAGAGCAGCCCCAGGGGCCTTTGCAGCCCTGAACCCACTTTGCCAGTTAGTGATGAGAAGTACAATCTGTGTATCTTCAGGCGAATGAGCCTGCAACGCGCCGCACAATGTGCCTGCAAGTCTTTACCCAGTCATAACACACAGGACAAACACTAACACGGTTCTGTTACGGTCATTTCTGTTTCAGTTTGTTTGGTGATGAAAAATGTTTTATTGACTGGGGCAGAACTTCCCGAGGTGCGGGTTTAATGGATCCAATTCTTATAATCAACAAAAAGTGTGTTGCCGGGTTTGTGTGTGGGATAACACATTAAATAAGTAAAAATAAAAGCTAATAAATATTTGAATATATTGAATAATCTTAGAGTTCATCCTGCTGAGTTTCTCCACGTATCGTTTATTAGATATGGTGTAGAACACAGTTCACAAAATAACTTTCACATCCACAAAATGTAAAAAGGCCTGATTAAAATAAAATTCCCTGTTAGCAGGTTCTGAAATAAATTGCTGGCTTTTCCCATTCACACACTGCCTCCGGGCTTTTATTTGTTTCAGATAATTCTAAAAAAGACTGGATTCGCGCAGATCGATGTAATTAATCGCGTTTAGCTCTTCAGCTGCGTTTTAAATCAGCTCGTGTGTTTTGCAGGTGTTGACTGAATGGACGTTGGATCCATCAGGAGCAGCGGAGGAGCGGAGCGGCTTCCTGCGGCCCGGAAGGAGAAGCGCGTTATTGTCACACACAGCATCAGTCAACACATCACAACCGCACTGCTTCACAGGAAACACGCACTCAGCTTCACCACACTGAAATATTTATAGCAGGTATCAAATAAGTGAAGGCGTCACTTGCTTGGATTATTGATAAAACACCGCGTGAATCAGCGTAATAGCCAATTTGAAACGATAATAACAGTTTTAACGAGTTTTAAGTAATGTTGCGAGTGCAGTTATATGCGTTATTATAAAATGCGCTATGTGATGTCGCCGAACCTGATGAGAATAAACATGAATGCAGAGTTTTCAGCAGCAGCGACAGTGACAAATGTTTTAGGGTGGAAATAAATGTGCGCAGTGAATCTGAATTCCTGCTTATGATCCTGATGATTTACATTTTAATCTCCATCTTACCTGAGAGCCAGTGACATCAAACCAGAGCCCCTCAACCAGTGCACAAGTTCATGCTTAGTGAGACAAAGCTGTGCGTGAGCTGCGGGTCACGTGGTCTGATGCAGAATAACGCAGCTGTTTAATTTTAGCATCGTGTAATTTACCCTGACAGAATAAAGAATTATCTTACATCAAAAACACATTTAGGTTTTTGCACAATTCAACAATAACAGCTAAATTATTATTCCCCTAACAGGTTCACTGTGATGTGTAGTTTAATAAGGCTTGTGTTTCAGGATTTATGTTTCCTTCATGGGGACATGATCCATGTGAAAGTGCCCAAGCTTTCAGCAACACCTTCAGCCAGAGATCCCTGACATCAGCTGCTGCACATAACAGCACGGTGACATATACCTGTATGAATTACATGATCTCACAACAAATCCTCAACAAAGTCCTCCAAGATACTCAAGCTGATCATTTTGCTCTTCTCGCAGCTCACACACAGCGACAGCATTAGACCATGTAGACAGGCTGATACTAACGGTTCTCTAATGTGTTTGAGTCCAGGCCCTGTAAACCAAGCTGAGCGTCGTGCTCTCCCTGTCACCGTGTTTCCACTCACAGGGACAATGTAATGTTGAAACAGGGAGGCATCATCTCGGGGTAAGTACCACACTATGAGTTTGACATTGACACACGTTAAATCATCGTTTTATCTGTTCACATTAAGAACTATGCAGCTGAATAAACGCACTGTAAAGATGCCTTATAATCCAGTTCAAATGCAAACCGGTGGATTTCTCCACCCACATCTGAGTGTGTTCTCAGTGAATTTTATTTGTTTAAACAAATGTCTGATAATGAAGAAGTGAACATTTGTGTGGCCCTACCTACCAGCATCTATTATTTACATTCATCTGTTTTCTGCAGAGCAATCTAACACAATATAGACCATCAAATCCATAAATGCACATTTTGTGATGTGAAAAAAACAATGATTTGCATGATTTCTACAAATTGGGTTCCACAATGATTTTATGTAAAGTTACTGGGCAAACAAACCATGTGGACACCATCAAAAAACATTATTCTGAAGATTTTTAAAAAATCTGTCTTTACATATTATACATTTCGTTGCTTAAGAAAAATGAAAACAAAGGTGACGTAACAAATTTGCATTTGGAGGAACAATATTTAGCTGAGCAGTGCTTCTCTGAGCAGGAAGTAAGAGCCAATCTGAGAGCAGCACAAGTTAAACTAAATGTGTACTGTAACTAAATCCTTGACTGGCTTTAGTAGAGTACGTTTCATGTTACACGATCTGTTCGACTGAACAGTCGCATTTCAACAGTTTCAATTTAAATATATATTTCACTTATTGAGTACGGTGCCTGCTAAGCTATGGCCAGGTTGGCCTCTGAATCCTGAAGCTCATGATGAACTGATGTCACAGCTGTGATGATCAAGGAGCACATTTTGTCCACATTTCTACCGTGTACTTCTGTTGAATGATGTCAAAATGTTGAGTGCAATAAAAAGTTTCAACTCCTACTTGTTAAACAATGCTGACTGCTTGAGACTCATACACCAGCCAGACTCTAACAACAAAGACATCTCTTTATACCTTCACCTTGTTCCTCCAGCTCATAGTGTAGCTGCCATTTTCAATGGTTTTTATTTTATTGTTTGTGCAAACAATTTCTGGCCATCACCTCTAGTTTATTCTGTTGTAAGAATGCTTTCTGAATTTTACGACTACCAACTTATGAACTCATAAATGAGATGAAATAAAGCATGAGGAATAATCTGCTGCTAATTTAATTTGAATGACTGCAAATGCCTTCAATTCAGAGTTTTACTACATTTGAATAATAACTATACTCAGAGATTTGAAGTTTTGTGCTTATTAGCAGAGAAATAAATATGTTCTCTTGTTTCTCTGCTCTCTCAGAACAAAGAGCCAGAGTCGCCCATAAAAAGTCCCTTAACAACAACTTTACTGCCTGTTAAAAAGCATGGTACTAATTACTAGTGGCGCTGTGTGCTGATGGTCACCGCTGCGGTCGAAATCAGAGCGACACAATTACATGCAATCAGAGTGAAAAAAAAAACACACACTTTCATTTCCTCGGGTTTGATTCTCTTTACTTGCACAGATGCTGGAAAAGGAAATAAGTGTTTCACAAATGAAAGTTGTACTGAAGGAAGCAGGGGTTGAGCCAGGAAATCACGACATGCAGTCCTTCAACGCTCAGGCATCTTGGATTGCACGCTGCCAACCTTAATATGAGCTGTGACTGTAAACAGTGCAGTTCATTTCTCACCGCGTCAGACATTTTGCAACAGGTAACGTGAGTTTAATATGGAGGAAACTATGGAATATTAAAGCCAATTCTTAAGAAAAATGCATTTCTAGACATCTGTAACTACAGGCAGAAGAATGATTTCGCAATGTATCTAAACAATTTCAGCAACAAATTGGAATTTCGCTGTAAACATCTAAATGGCTGCAGCCATGTAGTAACAGTGTCATCTCATTACTGCATCTTTTGTAAATGTAATTACATGGAACTTAAAGGTATGAAAAGACAAATTGAATTGAAAACATTAAGCCAGAGACCAAGAGAGCAGACACACACACACACACACACACACACACACGCGCGCGTGCGCTTAATGTCGGTGGGCTAAGGAAACAGCAAACATGGTTGGTCTCTAACAGCATCTGTGTCGAGTGGCTCATGATTCAACTGAAAAAAGGTAACAAGCAGGTCTAGCAGGTCAATTATTTCTACTGCACCCTCACTGTTGTGCACAGTAGATTACGCTTCTGCTTAGTAATGATCACCGTTAGACTTGATGCAGTGTCTACACACAATCATTTTTATTTTTGGAATGATTCTGGCTATAAAATGGTCAAATTTAAGAGGATTGGAAAATCTGCACAAACTCCAGTCCCTGGCGGCTTCATTAAGGAGATCAGCATTGAAATTCAGGCCCAAAAATAAAACGTTAATACTGAACTGAGGTGGGAAAACAACATATTGCACAGAGAAACTCAAAATTAGTAGTTTGGCTTCATTGAACATGTGAGATGCTAGTTTGGAGAGATTTGTGGGAGCAGACCAGTGCTCAGGGGAAGTTGGTGGGGAAGAGGCTGAGTGGCTGGCTCTCGTTGGTGGGTAGGGGGGAACGGTAGCCCTCGAAGTTGCGTGGGATGCTGCCACTGGTGGAACCCGAGCTGTTACTGAGGGTCTCGATGCTACCCTCCCTCTGCAACTCTGAAGGGAGAGACAGACAGAGAGAATGTTAAAGCTTTCAGTCACGGCAAGAAGAAAGAACCATGCATTGAATTTCTGACTGTCTGTGCAGTCGGACCCCTTGTGTATTAATAAAAAAAACGTGCATAGGTAGAGAGTAGTTATTCACAGAAAGGAATACGCCGCCATTGTTTGGTGTTATATACCACCACTTTAATCCTAGTTCAGTTCAGGTCTTTACAAACGCGGGGGTCTGCCAACAAATGACTGCATGTTAGAAAGTCAGTGCTGTTGCTCGTTGTTGTGGTGCTGGACTAGGAGACAAGGTTTGGCCCAGAGCGCGAGACCAAACCTCCAGTGAGCGTCTGTGTAGCCAGTGAAAGCGCTGCTTTGGTCACAGCTGTTCAGATTCACAGCCCCTGCACATGTGCAATAATAAGACAGGAAAAGAAAAAGATCCATTTAGGTTTCAATATGTTGTGAATCCGCAAATAAATAGCTTCAGAGCATCTGAATAAGCTTATGCCTGGTGTCTTGTTGAACTCTGTAGTAGTTGTGCTGTGTGGTGCTTCCACTGTTTTACTAATAGCCACTATCACATTAATAAACCAGAGCCATATTTGAGCCAAATTCTTCATCGGCATCACAACTAGAATGTACACGATGCCGTATCCACACAGATCTCCTCCTCTGGCGGCTCTGCCGTGGAACCCGTTAGAACAAACCAGCATCTAAGTCCAGTCTGTCAGATTAACCAACAGTAAGAGTGGATGCCAGTTATTCTGGGATGCAACCAAACTGGCCGCGTCTCCCAACATTCTCTGGGTGACACAAAGCATTTCTCTGCTGCACAGCCCTTCAGCCCTTCATCTTGTGTCAAGCTGCTCTGGTGAGGATCTCTCCATGAGGAACACATTACCGTTATTACATGCTGTAAACCATTTCCATCGATATGTGGACAGAATGGCGTGCACGGAAGTGGCAGCACAGTATTAAGACTGTGATGCATGTAGTGTATTGTGACATCCATCAGGCGTCGAGCTGTATTTAATATGCCTCTGCTTCCTGGCTGCTCTCCTGACAGTGGTGGACGCCCTGCAAACTTCCAGCAGTGCATAGTCATGACAGAGCGTGACTGTCATCAACAGATTGAGAGCAGGACTTTATAACGCATGTACATTAGAACTAAAGTACACATGGTTACTATTCATGTCCGTGTAAGTTTAAACTACAGATAATCAGAGCTTTTGTCATCCAACAGACTTCAGCTGCTCCCTAGACACACAGGCTGACATCTGCCCCCCAGGAAACGATTATGAAACAGAAAGATAAAACAGCTACAACGGCGTCTGTAGGTTTGTTTTTGTGACGATTCTGTGGTCACTTTTTGGTTGTTTACACGTTTTACAGCGTTTATACATGCTGCCTGTGTTAAATGATATTCATATACTCACGAGGAAATGAGAAGAAGTTATAGTAGAATAAAATGATTACTAAACACTCTATATGTGACCGTCCACAGTGAGCATTTATACTATGATTTACCGTTATATTTAAAAATCTTTATGCGAGTACACAAAACCTCAGCTGGGCTAATGCAGCGGTCTTACTGAAGCGTGTTCCCATGGCTCCCACATACCACTGTTACTAATTGAATAAATACACACAGTATATCACATGCTTCACCGAGAGGACAACCACTGGGAGCACTGATACAAAGAATATCGCTTTTTCAGAATATCACTGTTAAATATTTGTGGAAACAGCACTAACTGTACCCACCAGAGGCAACGCTGGGACCTGTTCGGACGCTTTGGCCTCGGTTTGAAACTGTTTTCACGGCAGGAGTTTTTACAGTGCCAGCCCTTGACGTTGCACACTACTGTTTAACAAAAACCACCAGCAGGACCCATCAATGACCTTGAGATGAACAGGAAGCCTAACCTACTTAAAAGTCTTTTCAAATTCAAGCTGCACCAAACAACAGCGTGAGTTTCATTCATCCTGCAGATAGTCTGTGTTGCTGAGGGCAAGCAGGAAGTGGGAGACAACCTAATACAAACCACACGCTTATTATGCAAGCTAACATACACGGTGCCACTGAGTCCTGCCCACCCACCTCTTCTTTAAGTTCCCTTATTTAGAGCGGGTAGCAAGCCTGCAGCAAACCCAGACGGCGGAGCTGAGGACTGCTGCTGGTGTACATATACAGCATGTATCACACACACGAGCCATGCATCACTTTACTTTAATTCATTTTCTCTCTTCATATATCCAGATGCTATTATGTAGCTCTATTAGACTAATAAGGGTCATTGCTGTTTAATGTATAAATATTAAACACCAATAAGTCATAAAGTCAAAACAGCAGCTTAGTATGGAACAGGTTTACAACCAGGTCTCATAAAAATATGTTCACACATCCTGTCTGCATGTCATAGAGAAACAGAAGCCGTAACAACCAGCCGTGCATTTCCCAACTCAACTTAAATACCCTCATGATTTATGAGAAATCATATACAGAAGCACAATGATGCACTACTGGGTGTTAATACAGTCGCAAACCCTACGTTGGCAAAAAAAACCCAACTATTAATGAATAAACTATTTAAAAAACAAAAGACAATTCAAAGATATTTGTTCACAAAGTTTCAACAAGTTTGTAAGTTACACAAGTCACCAGGGGCTCAGCTCATAGCTGAGACAAATCCGGGACGGTTCGCTAGCATGGGGGTTGGCAGACCGATTTCCAGCGTCTCTTGAAAATGTCCCTGCAAATAGATGTGCAATCAAATCTGTGTCTTCTCCTTTAGCCACTGTGGCTTAAAAGCTAGTAGATCTATTTGTTCAGCTAACAGCCTGGCGACACAAGCCATCTGAATTCTGATTGGATAAAACTCTAGCCTGGAAGCAGCGTAACTAGATGGATGTATAATATGACTAGATACTGTGTAAATAGGTCCGTTTCACATTGTATCCCCACTGAAGGTGGACACATTCATATGAAGCTTCAGTCTTTCTCTACACAAACTCCAACAATCAGGAAAAGTTTCCTGACCAACAGAATTTCTGATCGCAGTTAAACAAAATCATGACCTGTAATGACAGATGTTTGAAGTGCAAATGTGACGTGTGTGTGTATTTTCACACGTGGCGGAGGCTGCTCCACTGTGCCGCATAGAAAACATCTTTGTCGTGCCAAGAATGCTGGACGCCATCGGGACCATCCAGGTGTGGCTGGGGGGGATTTGGCCTGTGTCTTCACACACAGCCTGTCAGATCCTCCATGTCAGCACAGGTGATTTCTTTTCAGGTCTATTGCCTGATGTTTTTCGTCCCATAACCCTCAGGATCTTAAAAAATGTCAAACTTAACAGGCGTCCAACCATCTTGTGCAGCTCAACACTGATTTTACGTTCAAAGACAGATATCCTGGCTGTTGCCACCAGGAGGTCACGAAAGAAGGAAAATGACATGAAAGTCAGATTTTTTTTTACATTTTTGGCCTATGGTCGTAAACTTTTGATGAACAAGCTGTTTTTGGGTGTGTGTGTGGGGGGAGGTTACTTTAGAGATTGAGCCATGGTGGGAAAGAATGGAGACAAGCTGTACAGTGTGGAGGCATAGTTTGGACACATTTGTGTGTGACATAGTATCCCTGCATCCACAGTACGGGTCATCTCTGATGACTGACTCTAGGCAGGCACAGACACGTGCAGGAAACGCACCCTCACTGCTCGACTGAAGCCCTGTGCTGCTCACGTCTGCCAGCTCTCTGCCTTGATGCCACTGGCTCTCAGTGTGACACCCATGGGTCATGTGGAAAACCTAGGGTCTGAGCAATATTGTGCTACGCGTGTGTTTAGTACAATACCACCACAGTCTCGCTTCCTAACGCACTGACCACCAGCCTCCGCTTCCCCACCCAGTGAGCCCTTCTGCCAAACCCAGCTAGTTATTGTAGGCGCTGTAATCTGTTGAACACCCCAGTAAAGCTATAAAGGCCCTTTCTAGTGCTGCCTAATCCATCTCATTGTGTGACGTCTACCAGCTATTCAACAAGTCTTAACCTCTTATGCCCCCAACACAATTCCCTAGTGCTCTAATGCTGGGGCTCTTTTCTTCTGGGGCTCTCGCCATCAGGCAGAGTAATATAGTTATTTACAAAGTGGTTTTGTTCAGATAATACTCCTCTGGGTGGAGAGGAAAGAAGAAATGGAAACTGGTGGCATTTGAGAGATGTTTGATCTGAGATGGCAGAAATATAGTTTGCACATGAAGGCTAATCTTGGCTAAATGACACCTTTAATTGTACTTGAATTTGAAAGCTGTTGGAAGCCCATACACTTGACATAAATAACATTTCCTTGCTAGAGAATCTCTATCTCTCACGCTGTTCTGTTGCTGGTGTTGGCTACAACCACTGTGGCTGGAGTTGTGTTCTGAGACAACACTAGGGGCCAGACTTCAAACAACAGTGCAAGTCAACACAAGATAGGGAGTCAAAAAAGCTATCTCTAAAACAGCAGCGCATGCCACAGCTGCAGATAAAGGTTTCTCAGGCCAGGGTTGGCAGGACACAGAGCTAAAAGGTAATGTTGTCGTTTGAGTCCTCACCTTGTACATTCAACCACGATGGCAAGTTAACAACCTCCTCAGCCAATCGGGCACACAGAGGAAATGTCTAGTCTGCACCCTCAGCTGTGAACAGGCCTTAATCCTCTTACGCTCACACAAACACACACAGACTCTGGCGAACACTCTTTCATTTTCATACAAACACAAATCTAAATCTACTTTCAATGCAAAGTACAAAACACTCGTTATTACGCTAGATAAACACAGACACATCATCATCTCTGGACATTCTCCTTTGTTTTTAGTTTTGGCCACTATTTCTACAGGCTATAATAATATTGTATTATGACCGTAAGGTAATATTATTGTATTACGTAAAATACTATCATTCTCAGTAGTGTTTGATAAGGTGTTTTAGTATTTGTCCTCTATCCTGTCAGCATTCCACGTTGTTCGTTAGAGAAAATCTGCAGTCAAAGTCAGTGCTGTGCCGTAAGTGCTACAAACAAGGCGTCGGCTGAAGTGACGGCTCACTGCCAAGAACGCTGAGACGTCTCTGCTTTATCTGAACAAACCTCGCCTGTTTTCAAACTCTTTGACCAAAATAACAAATCTGTCACATTCATAACTAACGAGAGGCTGTGTCTGATCCGTCCCCCGCTGTGTCTGCTGCAATAATCTATGCACTGTGTTGCGGAATATAATCTGGAAGTTGGGTCCTGTCATTTAGAAATGTTTCACCTCTGGATTCACGTTCATGCAGCAGTGCCAGGCTGCTCCATTTGAGTGGCAGGACACACATATTGTAAAAAAATGATGTATAATGTGGAACTAATGCACAATTCTACATTTTTACATCAGTCTTGACTCCTATGTAAACTATAACCATCATAAATAATAGCGACATGAATGAATAATAGTATGTTGCTGTGCATGACGTGCTGGAAAGGACCAAGGAGCCTACAAGGAACCTGTTAATCAGCAGGTCTGTGCCAGGCCGGCCGGGTAGAGACCTGTCCCTCCATCCAGCCACACGTCCACTACCCCTCGTCCCTGAGAGGCTGGATGGGGGCAGTAACCCATAGCGATGGTATACTTATCCCAGCTGATTGTTTTTGTGTTTTAACTTTAATCTCACCGTTGGCCCAGCTGCCTCTGATTAGTGCTCTCACGTCACATTCCAACCTCAACAGTCTCACACACATTTACACTTACACAAAAGTGTGCACACTTGCCTATGTGAAAAATGATGGACCCAATTTGGTTTCCTTCTGGCTGGAAGCATTAAGCAGTAAAGCCTGTTTTTAAGCTGACTTAGTGGCTGTTATATTACAGTATTTATCATTAAAATAAAAAGCGTAAACACAATACCACACATGTAGGAGCAGCCTTTTGGTTTCTTACACGCATGACAAGCGAGCATGGAACGTCCCTCAGACACACCAGGCTCTCCCCTGGTGGGCCGATGGACGTTGGACCTGAACAGTACAGGGACTTATGTTGTTCTATACACTGGTCCCTCTTGCTGTGAGATGGATGGAAGCAGAGTGAATGCAGACGCAGGAACGGAGAAGAGCTTAATAGCCAGGCGGGTTGTGGGAGTATAGGCAATGCTGTAAGTAGCAGGGAAGACTAACCTCTGACACAAACTTAGTGGCTCAGTTGATCTGAACCATCTATATAAAGAGTTGAAACTACGAGTCAATTAGAAGCAGGAGGATATTCTTTCACTGATTTGGTATTTCTTACCTCTGATTTTGTTTCTGATTACCTGGAGATAACTGTAAAATACCATTAATAATATGATAATAACTTACATGTGAAAACATCTCAATGTCACTGAGTCCTTGCTCTGCACAATCCTTAGAAAGCCGTCCAGTTGAGCCCGCATTAGTGTGAAAGCTCATTAACATGTGCTGGAGATCATCCTGATGGCCTGTGAAAAGCCAGGCTTAACTCACCCTCCTGTGTAAAGGACGCCACACATTAATGCAACCGGACACACCGATGCCACAGACAGGACTAATTCATTCATTCAATTGAGACCAGAAAATCGCTGATTCATTCATTTGCTTGGGTTAAAGCTGCTGTGCTGAAGTGCTCAACAGCTACTTGATGATCCATCAGGCGACCAGTCACATGGAGTCAACGAGATGGTTAAAGCACATTGAAAGACTCACTAACGGGGTCCAGCCAGTCCAGTGTCCACTGAATGGTGGCCCCACGCCTGAACTCCACAGGGTAAACCACAGCCAGCAGCTGCTTCCATTAATCACAATACTCAACAGGTTGCATGATTAAGGAACAAATGAAAAAGAAAGTTTATGATTCAGGGGGCTAGTTCAGGCTTTTGAGTGGGGACTTTCTCTTCGTCTCCTCGGACCATATATTCTAAGCTCTGTATATACAAGGCTGACCACAGCTTTCCCAGCGGCTGCTCATTAGAGTGTGTTATAAGGGGTGCCAACAACATGCTGGGACAGTCCTGACACTCTATGTGGGACGCTTTGAATTAGGCCTCTAATGAAAACCTAGTGGTGACCCATGCTTTGACTGGTGACTTATCCGAGCAGACTGACAGCCGCCTCAACACTGGACACTGTATGGAACTGCTTTTATAGGCTGACTGCTCTTAAACCTGGGTCAAAAGAGAATAACAACAGGCCCAGGCTAGTCTACCAGTGAGCAATGTTAACAGTTAATACTGAAAAGTAGCTGAGATCCTGGATCTAAAGATTCCTAAAGCATGGCCTAGCAGACAATCAGATGATCGGACAAGACACAAAGCAAAAGCTGCAGGCCAAACTCTTTTCGGCAGTATGGCCTCCCAACATTTACTGTAGAGGGTAAAGTCCAGAGCATTTGAGCAGAGCTGATCACTGCAACACTGTTCCCCTGCTCAAAGGCACATCTGGCCGCTCTGCTAATTATCGCTCAGTGCTGTTCCCATTTTACAACATGTTCCAATCAAATGACACCTAGTTACTACAAAATCTGCATATATTTAATATTTAGCACAAACCACAATGTATAACCCCAAAAATGACCCCTGCAACGGACAATTAGTACCAGAGCGAGACAAAAAAAAAAAACAACCTTTGACCAGAATCCACTTTGGTCACATGCTGCAAAATATGTTAACAGGCAAAGAGGTAGTGGTTGGTTGGGGAAATACAAATGTTAGTCAAATAAGGACAACAGAGGTGAAATCAATCTAAAAATATAAAATAACTGCTCATCTTTTGCAGAACTACAACATATTTCATCATGAGGCTTATTGCTGTCTTTTGGCCAGAGGCAGAGACATCCAGCGTTTAGGGAGAACGGAGGAACCTTGCTTTCATGTCTCACCCATCTGTGCCTCAGTTTTACCTCTATTACCTCCTATGACGCACGGCGAGGTTTGTTCTGAGCTCTGTTGATACTACACATGTCTAAATACTTCTTGTGGCTCACATAAGCAATTTCAAAAGACAGTGCATCAAGCGTAAGCATATTCAAATCCTTATGTGTAAGCACTTTATGGACAAACTGCCTGTGGTGGACAACAGACCACACTCAGTACAGCACTGAAACATTCTAACCTGAACCAAACTCTCATATATGGTTGGGTGTCATTTGACAGGCTGCTGGGAAACACAGTCCCTGGTTTGGACAGGAGCTTGGTCTCAGCTCAAAGGCTGCTGGTGTTTGTCAGATGGCGATAATCACATCAGATAGCGAACCACTGCACAGTAACGCTAAGCTAAGGTGTGTGTGTTTTGGAGGTGGCTTTTTAACCATATCAATGAGATGCATTTGAATGTGATCTGGTAATGTCACTATCACCCAGATCACAGTAATGGCCCTCGGTTAATGAGCAGTCGGGTGGAGATGCCCTGCTCAAGGGCACTTTATTGTTAAATCTAGGCAGGGTAACCACAGAACAGTAGAAAAGCTCTTTATAATCATATGTGCACACACGTGTCATGTTCACATCATTGTGACTTGAGGTTTTTCATGTCAGGATTTAATGGCCTTGCATCACAGTGCACCTTCAATGCATCATCCATTTTCTCTGACTTGGTTAGAGCGAGCTAGTTTGACTGCATCATTTCTGTGTTTATTGTTCTTGGTCCATCATGCATATGTCTCATACAGCACATTAGTTGTGCACTAGGTGCCCAGCTGACAAAAGCCCCAACACTGAGCTAAAAGTCCTGACATTTGACAAATGACGGGTGTGAAGTTAGCTGAGCATCTTTTCTGGCGGCTGATTGTTATTGCTTCTGTAATACTGTGAAAATGAGGTCCATGAGTCACAACAACAACAACTGAATGTTGTTTTATTAAGATGTTCAAGTGTCCTGACTTAGTGTGAAAACATAGTGACACTGTAATACACACATCAAACGATCACTGGTCAGGGGAAATGTGTGACTTCAAAAAAGGAGCAAATGAAAGCAAACCCATGTAGGACTACAGATCTGGTAAGAAGACAAACAAGGCTCCATTAAAGCACTGTGGTTAGTCCTGAGAGACGAGCAAACACATATCACACGCGCAGTCAACAAAGCGGGAAGCAATAAGGTCAAAAGGAAAGAAGGTTGGGTTAAATGAGAGAGCAGACTCCTGACAAGATGACAAGTAAGTAAACACACGCACACATGGATTTTAATTTACTGAAGAAAAGAACAAATCTATAATGGGTTTGAATAAGCAGCACGCTCCAACACTAACCTAAATGGGTTGGGTTTAGAAGAATGGAGGGACATGTGGGAGAGCAGGACTGCTGTAAATACTTAGGTCTTGTTATTATTAAATTGTTTTTTAGGTATTGTTAGGTGTTAGGGTTGTTTTTGTGTGGTTGTCTTCCACTGGTGAAATTCACGTTCAACTGGGTTAAGGTGTGGTGACTGACCTGGTCCGTCCAAACCCGTCCAGCTTGTCGTCAGTCTGGGCCTGTACATTCTTAATGCTGACGAGATGTTTGCATATTTCACTCCTATGCTTTTTGCACTCTATTGTTTTGCTTGTTCAAACTGTGAACCCTCAGCCCAGGCCAGTGTCTCTTCTTCTTCACTTACTCATTCACTCACATCTACTGTTTAAGCAAAGTCTTTCCCCCCTTTGCTGTCTGATTTATCACAACATATTCATCTTTATATTTTGTAAAAACTAATAATTTTGGTTGTTTTGAGAAAATATATTGACCTTATTAACTAACTTCATTATTTCAAATCACATTCAAGATACAACGAGCATTAACTGGAGGCTGGATGCACTTAATCAATCAATTTAAAGTCTTTTTTGTTTTTTTGAAAGTTCTTTTTTAACCTCTTAACAGAAAAACACAACACACACAAACTAATCAGTTGCTTGAAATAGCTACAAATGCGAAAGGAAGCTCTTGATATCTTGTGCAATCTTCCTCTCAAATTAGTGTCTGTCTGCGGCAGAAGATTATTGTGCTCATCATTGGGATCATTTTGGCTCATTTCCTAATTACAGAATTAGAAGTCCTTGTATTGCTTTTGTTTGCCTTTGATTGGCGTGGCGTAGAAAAAAGAGATAACATTATCTCCAAAGCATCAACATGGAGCAGGTGCTTTTCATACATCAGCTCTAATTTTTTTAATGTGGCATAATCATGGTTGAGCTTTCAACTTAGACACATGAATGCACAGATTCCAAATGTTCAATGAGTCACATTATGATATCGATTTGCATTGGAGTACAGACACATGCATGTTGGTCCCCACCTAAAGCTGAATATTTTTCTCTACATGAGCGGCAGAGGCAAACGTGTGTTAAATGTGCTAATGAGTAATAACTGTTTCATTCTGCTCCACGCTAAAAAGATAAAGTGGGTGTGAAACTTCTATTACACCTGCTGCATGTTGCTTACGCTGGACGTCAGAGAACTGATGTCCTATAGGGTCTAAATGCTTTCTAATCAGGGAGTGGACATTAAATTTCAACTTGGCTGTGTTGTGTTTTTGCTTCTTTATTTGTAATATAGAAAATGACATGCTCACATTCTACGGTTAGTCCAACATCAAGTAGAGAGGAGAAAAAGAGGCACTGAATAAAAGACTAGAATGAGAAACTTCTTGAAATAAAATAATGTGCAAATTCTGCACACAGAATTATGTTATCAAATGCAGTTTAGATGGTCATAGAAAGCCCAAGATATCATGAAAAACGAAATCTAATTCAAATGAAGCCTGATGCATAAACAAGGACCAATGCTTAGTCACTGGCGGGAGTCATACTGGAGTAGAGCACACACAGGGGCACTTCTGTTCTGTTCACCTTAGCCATCAGACTACTGGGGCATCACCATGGATGGATGGGTCAACACAGCACAGGACTTTCCTGCAGAATGCCACCGTTCAATCGCAGCAAAACAATCGTCTGTGTTTGCATAAAATTACACTGTGGAGTCAAGCAGGCAACATTGAGATGGCAAAAAGTCAACATTAATGTATTCATAAATATGCTTTTACATGCATAACGCTAAGATTATGGCTATTTAAGAAAATAAGCGTTACTAAATGGGGTGCAATTTCCAGAGACACCTGCTTCTGTACATGGCTGCAGGCTTATAACAAATACTTGTAAGAGAGGAACGCATACATATTTATATATCTACGTATTTACAAACACGCATGGATGGTAGGACATTGTGTTATGGAAAGCTGGCAAGGCTCAGATGCCTCTCCATTATGTATCCTATCACTTATTTATCCCACCATGTTTTATTGATACACACATCCGCATGGAGGCTCATGTCGTGGTTGTGAGCAGAATGTGTGTGTACATGTGTGAATGTAAGCGCCCAAGAAAGCACTTGGTCAGGCCTTTGAATAAAGACAATGTGCCTACACTGCGTGTGTTGTGTTGCCTGCTTCTATATCCAAAAACCGTTCCAGTGCACATTTCCAATACAAACGCTCTGTGTTTAAACCTGACCGGGCTGCAGGAACATAAAATGGTGGCCTGACTAACTATGTGATCATGCGCAAATCCTAGTTTACCACTGCTTAAAGGCAGGAACAACTCATAACTACAAGAACGTGGGAATAAACTGAAAATTACAGGGGAATACCAGGAAGTGTTGTCATGGTGGGCGTGGTCAGGGTGTGAAATGGCGTCAAATGGCGTGGCGTGTGACAGTTCCAGTTGTGGTGGTGGTCTCTGAGATCCTGACCTAAATCAGTCGTTGGGTGCCTCGTCACAGTCGGTTTACACATGCTTATATTTTATATAACTTATAACTTATCTTTGTGTATGTTTTAAGCTCCAAGACAAGTGAATGCACGTGCTTGTGTAGATGCTACACTGGTAGTACACAGATGTGTGTGTTGGGGCCTATATACTATTAGATTATATGTAAGACTGTGCTCGATGCCCAAAGGTTTTGACTAAGTACAGACTGAAGACAAGTAGGCGATCTGCCAGAATTCCTACTGTCGTCTGTCCAAAGGTAATGATTCAAATGAACGGAGCAAAATCAAGCATTTAGTGTCTAAATGTGTAGCATCGGGTGTCTCATGTGACTGATACACTATATCTGGATCTGCTTGTCTAGGTTCAAATATAAATTAATTGAACATTTCAGAGTAGTTTGCATGTCAACCTGTATTTGATAGAGAACAAATACTGTAACTGGCATTTTTGTGGAACAAGCTACTGCTTTGCAATGTGTGTTATTTAAAAAGCGTCTAAATCGCTTTCCACGGCATTATCTCAAGTCCAGGCTGCACAGTGGAAGTTTGAGTGACGGGTCACAGATCACAGCAGACTGACAGAAGCTGCAGCCACAACAAGTGCTTCACTGTGCTGCAGCTGCGGCTGCGGCTGACTGCGGTGCAGCAGATCAGGAGAAGTGGATTGCCCTCAGCCACGAGTCCATTTCTGTTGCTCTGCACAAAGTGTCTCTCCAGCCCTTCTGTTGTCCGACCAGCCCAAAACAGACACAGCAGCAGGGCTTACAAAGTGCTTCCCACCACTCTCACCATTTCCCTCTTTCTCTTTCTCGCCCTACTTCTCTCTCGCTCTGTTCTCACTCGTCCTGGTTTTCTGTGAAGCCTTACAGCCTTACCCTGTGTGTGTATGTATTTGTGTGTGTCTCCCTTGAGCGAGCTGTTAAGTGCAGTCTCCAAAAACTCCACAAAAGCCCATTTGCAGTCAGCTAGAGCCTCACACAACTCTATGGAGTGATACTAACACACACAGACACATATACACACAATTACATTCACACAGAGAGAGCCTCACACATGTAGACACATTCTCTCTTGCACACACACACACACACACACGCACACTTTTCACACTTCCCTCTGGGCAAACAAGGCAGAGTGGCAGAAGCGAGGCTGAGATAAATGATACAATGATATCCAGGCCTGACTTGTCAGTAGAGTTGAGAGGGAGGATGAAGAGGAGGAGGATGAAGAGGAGGAGGGGCGAGCGGTGGCAACTCTGAATGCAGGAATTATTCTTCATCGTCTCACACTGTCGCCACATATTACGCTCAAACTCCTACTTGGCAACGTAGAGAGAGAGAGGGCTAGAAAGGTTGGGCTGGGGCTGGGGGTGGGCTAGGGTGCACTGAAGGGCAGCTATAATGACCACACTCTGCTTTTACACTCACTGTCTCTCTCTCAGCACCATACTCTACGGCCTCAGCCAGCCTCACATCCTCGGTCCCGTCCTTTCACTCCACCCCTGACGTCTTTCTCCCCTCTCTCTTCTTCCTTGCATTTGTTCTTTCTGTCTGTCACGGCACGGAGTAGCTTTCAGGGAGAGAGTGCACTCATTTGCTGTCTTTCGTTCTCTCTCACTTTCTTTTCTCTCTTTGGTTAAAGCAAGGGGACAACATGGCCCTCTGGGCATGTCACAAAATTATTAACTAATACTTTTGAGTAAGTCAAGTATCTGAATGGTGTACGTGTGTGAGGGTGGGTGGGGGTGGGGTGTACTTCAGTCTGCACGTTTGACCAACTATTGAGATCACAGTCACAATTATGCTACGCACAGTGGCTGGCTGGAGTCACATCACAACAGGCGTGTCTGAGCCGTTATTATCTGCTTCCTCTGGCCAGGCTGAAAAGACGTGGAGTTCAATCAGACGGGCGTGTTTAAAACCTGAGCTATTACATTCAGTTCTCAGACACATTCACATCTCCAGTGTTTTCATCTTGTTTTCCACCTGCATCACAGCCGTAAATCAGGGTCTTGATGACAGAGTCAAGTTGATATAACACCATGTGTTTTGTTGACTACGAGGCTGGTTAAATTCAGACTAAAGCTGTATAATGTCGTTCATGAGAAGCCTAATAGCCTGAACGCTCTGATAATGGGAATCGTATGCTGAAGTCTTAACAGACACTGGTGCTCAGCCTAACTAAACACCTGGCAGATTTGGAGCTTGGATACGTATTGGATAGGACAGGCTAAATAGTCTGAACCAGCACCATCAAAACATCGCAGCAGGAAGACAGTTGTCGAGGCTTGTGGTTACTGAGACACTTCACTGTACGTTGGTTAGGAAATGACTCACTCATGTCTACTGAAAATCATTTTAGATTCTACTATATTTAGCTAAGGACTGTTCAAGGTTTTAAAGAGAAGTAAATCTCTGTGGGATGGATAAAATAAGCTTCAGTCTGATGTAAAGTTTTGTGTTTTGTTCGTCCAAGCAGCTTTCAGCATCTGCTTTGAATTACAGGAATGTCTTCAAATAGGGACAGTGGGCACCAATTACAAAATGTACCTGACAAAAGCACATTTGTGGTGAGGAAACTCATTTTATATGTCAAAATGGGCTTCCTCACCATGTCATGTCTTCAATGTCCACAATGGAGGTCAACACAGACAAAAAGCAGTCAGCAAAAACTACTATGTATCATAATCCACCGAACCTGATGAAATGGCAGCATTTATTTGTTCAGGTGCATGAAAGCAGAGAATGGCCCACGTTACCTCTTCACCTCATGCAAACTGTTGTTTAGACTCAAGACGACAGAAAAGAACCCAAACGTTTTCTGCATGGATATGGCTGAGAAGACTTGGCAAGCACGGCCAGTGGCCTGAAGGCTGAAGACCGGCGATCAAACCAGCAGCTCATTAAGAGTAATGAAGATATATATACGTTTGATTCAGTGAGTGTCTCAAAAAGGCACAGAACTAAGAAATGTCAAATTATTCGTGAATAGGCCCTAATATTTCTGCTAATGCCGTGTTATTGATTGTCTAGTATAAAATGGTCACATATTACATCCTACAGTATATATAGTATGTTACGTCACAATTAGCAACAAGTCTCTGAACTACAACAGAGAGGACGCATGATGGTACATAAACTTTGTGAGTTTTTGTTTATGAGTGAAGGAACATACGCATACACATGCTTAGAAATGAAGCCAGCAGTTAGCCGGGGTAGAAAAAGAAGCATCCCTCCGCGTTGTTGCTCTTATGATTTGTATCAGCGTATTAAAACAAGGCTGACTAGAAGAAACCAGTCAGTCGGCTGGATAATAACATGGCTTTGTGGGAGTGGAGTACGCGGCCAATTCAAATACAGGATGTATTGTTAAGGCACACAGCTGTCTGAACAGGCGTGCGGTCTAGTTTCTGTGTTTCCTTAAGACCAGTTAATGAGCGTTTCTGTGGAGTGATTTATGCAATAGCAAAACTTAAAAAAGCCAACTCATTTCTACAAATTGGAAAAATATTGTATTGTTAGTTTCACCACGCAGCTGCTTTAGGCTAAAGACTTAGATCAGTGATAAACATGGATCAGCTACTATATTGCAGAGTGAACGGTTCAGCACAGTGCTACTGAGGGCTCATCTACACAGGCCACCGGCAGGTTCACGAAATCTCCTTAAGCCACTATAAGATGTGTACATTTAGCCATACAATTAATGTATTTAGCACAAAATGATTTCTGCAGTTTACTGCCACATCACTTTACTTCTCATTCCTCTGATCTGTTGACTGGTGTCCAGAAAACACATTTTTAACATTAGAATATACAATATATGTGCTTGCTCCATACCTACAAAGGTAGTTGGTCTTTGACTGGCAGGAGGGTGGGCAATATATTCACATAATCATATGGCTCTGATGAAATGCTACTTTATTTTTTTGGTTTCAGTAAATTATAACCATATAACATCAGGTCTACTGGTTATTGAAGGCCCGGTACCTTGTCATACAATATGGGGTTGAATTGAATGTGGAGATTAATATGATATGGATTGATGTGTTGCATGGCATTTTATCATTTTATCCACACTATCACAACTATGACAGTTTTTATTGCTGAATGTTGAGAGAGTAACACACACAGCATCTGATCAACAATCCCACACGTTCTGCAACATTGAGTCTTGGTTCAAGTCTGTAGAATAGCTACACATTGGTGCAGTATCAGTACAATACATCAGATAATCCAATTAATGGAAATCCAAATGCTGCTCTGAAGCATACAGTCCAGAGACAAGCATCAGCTATCACTTAATATTCAAAGTCTGTCTCATATGCAAATATATCCTGATGCTGGGCTAAAGCAGGTGGATGGAAGTTCACCATTACAAAATGTCTACAAGGAGGAGTCCCAGTTAGAAATAGAGCAACTGAGCAAGAAACTTTGTAGAGTGGAAAAGCTCATGGTATGACGGCAAATGATGGCAGCAGCTATTATCTGATCATCCACACGTGTATAATATAATGAAGAAAAATTCCTGGGGTTGCTTTGAAGTTACCAACCTGAAAAATCAACAGAAAGAATAAGAAGTACATGAACCAATTACTGCTCAAATGGAGAAATAACTAAAGCAATAATGGTGCTTTAGAAATGAGTAACAGTAATGAGTAATGTATTGCATTTTTCCAGTCAGGAGTCCAGCACTGGTTAGATGCATATGGTAGATTACAGGCTCTTAGCAGCTGCCAGTGGCATTAAAACAATAAGGTATTACATTTGATAGGCTGTTGTAATATACAGTGCACATTTGTCAAATGGAAAAACAAAGCTTGGTCCAAATGGGAAAATAGTGTGCTATTAAAGCACAGTGTCTAGTGTGATATTGATTAGTAAATGGGGTGAAAGAGATGAGTAACACTGTCCTGGTTCTTTAAGAGAGATCTATAAAACCGAAAGGCTCAAATATATGGAAATATATGGTTATGTGTTATGTTAGAGAGGAAACCCTCAATCCACAGGCACGCACACACACGCGCGCGCACACACAGCATATGGCTGCAGAACTAATGTTTTCCCTGAAGTGATAACATCAGAAATACAATGGAACTCTTCCAAAGCCTACATACAGTGTGTCACCAAGCAAGAAGCCTACAGTCAAGGCTCCAACAGCAAATGACCAATTATTTAGCCAGGATGCATGTTTGGACAACCGCCTGCAAGCTCATAAAAAATAAACACATTCTAGGAGCTAGTGAAGGCCAGTCACATGGGTACGAGCGAAACACATGCACAAACACTCATCGTGACCTTAACCATCATTAATAAATGTTCAGCCCTAAACTAAACCTAACTAGGACTAGCCCAGATGTAGAGACTGAAGGTGGATAGAAGCCCGGTGTTACGACCTACAGTACGATGGATAACTCCTACCATGACTTCCTACTACTACTACTACTAATAATGATTATTATTATTGTACTCCCTTCTCTGAGATGGGATCCGGCAAACAGAGGTAGTTATGAATGAGTGCTCGTGTGTGGTCCTCTGCAACCTCACCCCATTAATCAACTAAACCAAACTCACCACACACACACACACACACACACTGCAGCACAGTATCATGAAGAACAAATGGACCACTGTTCGCAGCAGGGGCGCAGGACATCCACCATAAACCAGGATGACTGCTGAGTTGTGACGATCCAGACCCACAGAATGGCAGCAATCCTCAGGGGTGAGATTGCTAACAATAAATGGAATAAAAGCATATATTTATATGGCTGGATGATGATGTAGAAAACAGTACACGAAGGTTAACTCGTTATTAATGAGACATTTGTATCAGAGAGAATGAACTTGGCAGTGACACCACGTCGATAAGCATTGAGCACCAAGGTGCAGACTCGAAGAAAAAACGCAGCGTCACCATTGTTGTATATATTGAAATGACAAAAGGCGAGTAAATGGACATAAAAAGTTCCATTGTTCTGTTCAGCGGAGACACAGCAGGTCGTGCTGAGCAGTAGTCCACTCTCCATATGGCTTCAATGGAATTTATGTTGGGCAGGCACCAATAAGCCAAATCTAGTTAGCGACATTATATCATTGGAGCCAAATCTAATTTCATCCCCAGTGTGTTTTAGTCGTCAGTGGCTCTGTCTCTTTCTCTCTGCCTTGCTCATCTTCATCTTCCCTTCTCACTCTCCCCTCCATCCATCCGTTCATGTCTCTGTGTGAGTGTCACCTGCCCTCCAAGCTGGCGACGCTGGGTCTCGGCCTTAGCGTGAGAGCCCCATTACCCTGACTGGAGGCTTTGTTTTCCCTGTGAATCTGCGCAAGTGTGTGTCTGTGTTTGCTGGAGGAGAATGTCAGGGGGACAGTGATTTGTTACATCAGCGACTATACGAGCTCTAAGATCCTCTTAGTTGTGAGGAGACACATAAAGAGAAAAACAGTTATGTTTGTTAGAGCATCTGCAGCAAAAAAACGGGAATTGCATAAATAAGGCAGCAGATGCAGATGGAACTAGCTGTGTATAAGTGTGGAAAGAAAGAAAAAAATTCACTCAACAGCTGGATGGAAACACATGACAGAGAACCATATGCAGCGAATGTGTGTAGAGGTGAGGTAAGTGTGTAAGTGTGCTTGCGATCAGGTTCAAGGTCCCTGTTAGCAGCTCCACTCTGCTGTGTACATGTCAGAGTGCTGGGGCCAGAGCAAATGGAGACACTACGGAAGATACCATCTGCCTCTGCCCATCTACGTCTTAGACCAAGACACGCAGACATTCCTGAAGTCTTTAAACACACCACACGCGGCCCAGCTCACAACAGACAAACGTTCAAATCCTAGCAACTGTAAATCCATTGTATGCCACGACTCAAAAAACTCTGGCCACTTCCCTTAAACCCAGAGGGAAGCGCATCATGTGTGGATCATATGTGGGTGTGATCTGTAGCCTCGCTCCAGTGGAAAACCAAAGGAAATGAAGTCTTTAAAACATTATCCGTTTGTGCACAAGCAGCACAGTTTATGAAAAAATGAACGGACAGCATCCACATCCGTTCATTCATATGTACTGTAGCTTGAGGTCTGGGGTATGATGATGGATGGGACCCTCCTGGAGACAAGGCAAGGATTTGACATGGCTTTTATCAATTGGACATGATGGAGTGTGCATTCCTATTATGCGTTTTTAGATTTCATCCTGAATTGTTCAGCTGGATCCAAGTCTCACACCCAGAGTCTGTGTGGCAAAGCAGCTGAAGGCAACATTGGACTGGTTTGGTTTCTTACAGCTTCTCTGTTCATGCTCATCTCCACTGACAGAGTTAACTGTACAGCTAAGCAACCCTCTCACATCTAAGTCTTTGAATTTAACAAGGCCAGTTGCATCTGTTAGTATTACACACCAGTTTGGCTTTTCTTTTTACATTTGGGAGGCATGGTCTGGTACCATGACTACAGTGACAGGTCATCTTTCATCATCTTTCTGGCGTAAATCTGAGCACATTCTACTTCGCCAGACCCTTTCTCTCTGTCCTGACCGTCCACTCTCTCCTCACAGTTGTCACAGGGACATTTGCTACTGTACATGTTACAGCGAAGAAGTGCTGCCCTATTAGATTAGCCTCCACATACTGAGGCCCCTCTGTGTGTACTGTATGAATAGATGAAGGAACCAGCAAGTCCATCACATTCCCTATGGATGATGTCTTCAGCACGGCTCCAGGCGCAAAAATGTGTGTGTGTATCATGGGTATATTTTGATACAATATGAACAGTAATCAATTTTGTGTTGTATTAAAGGGGTGGGGAGGGGAAACGGGGTTCAAGATGCTACGTGACGGCAAGGCGGGGGCCCAAAAAAGGGGTGACTGACTGCTGGTGTCTGGGAGCCTCCAACATCTAATCTAATGAAGAAACAGAGAGGGAGAAAGGGAGGGGCAGTAAAAGAGTGATGAGAAAGAAGACAGAAAGAGAGAGGGAGAGGCTACAAACAAGGTTAAGTCCTAACAGTGAGGGAAGGAGGGAGGCTGGGGGTGGGGGCTGGATATGGCTGGAGATGGTTTGGGGGGGTGTTAGTCAATGCTAAATCCATTAGGAGCTTGTGATCCCCTCCCCACTCCAGCACCGCCACACCCCACCCCTGTGGCTGACCCACTCTTCCTCCCCACCCCACCACACACATTTAAATCAAAGGAACTCTTGTTCACTTAAGGAGGGGAGAGCACTGCCGCTTCCTAAATGAGTTAACCATTTGGACTGTCAGGGCCAACGGCATGTCCAGCACACACACACAGGCAGGAAGCCTCAAAGTAGAGCGTGGCGTGTGCAGATATGCACCTAGCACACACACACGCACAGACAGCCAGAACATCCCACTGGTGCTGAGTTAATCCATCACCAGACCTGGATCTGGCAGCACGGTGTGCTGTGTAATGCCACTTTGAGGAAGGAAGTCGGGCTACCTAACAAGACACCGGGCTGCAACGCACACGTCTGTAACAAGATGAACAATAAAGAGGTGTGTGAAAGCTTCAGCAAGGCGGCACAACGTCACACAATCCATGCAGGTGCACACGGCCTCTTCAGACTCCGGTACCTCTGGGTATGTCATCACATTTGTTCCTTCACAATTTTTATTAGTTCCCTATGATATTCTAACAGAAAGACTCACGTTTTAGATTTCTCTTACCATTTGTAATGAGCACAGTGTGAAACCACCCACAACAGTTTGGTTTACGGTGTAGAGAAAGCCAAAGCTAAACTAATGTCACTGTGGCACAGCCATCAGCAACATTCCTGTGGAGTGTGCACATCACTCATTGACTGATCCAGTCGAGATTCTTCCAAAAAAATGCACAGAACAGAAAAAAACAGACAACACAAGCTCTATGCTTGTGCTCGAGAACGTCATATCATGTGTGTTTGAGAGGGTGAGCTTGTTTGTGCAGTGTCCATTGTCCACTGACCTGTAGCAGATCCTACTATGTCCCTGGAGGGGGACTCAGACATGGCGTCTGCCAGTCTCTCCCGTAGGCCTTCGTCGCTGGCGTCGGCTGATCCTATGTTGTGCCGTGGCACGCCAAAGCTCTCTGGCCAGCTACCGCATACCTCAAGCAGGGTCACACCACGCCCGTCAAATGGCCCTGCAAACACAACACACAGGTACAAACAGGGTTAACATCCGCTTAGCAGCCAAATTCATCAGATGATGCAGCGGTAAAAATAAAAATTAAATAAAGTTAAGGGGTGTCCTCTACCTTCACATATATATGTACATATTAGTGCTGTGAAAACCAACAATTTACTCTACTCCAACCAAACACTGGGTTTACAGCTTTTAACTTGCTAAAATGACGCCAGAAAGGGTACGATATGCAACATCTGTCATCCATCATCCTACTTTTACCTCTGTATGTGTTTGTATTAATAGGGCCATCAGCCCATTTGCTGTGCTCACAAAATGTGGCTCAGATTCCACCTGTTTGCTTCGGTCGTTCTTGAGATATATCCACCTTGAGCTGATTAGACAATCATACTTTAGTCAAAGCACAAATTGGAGCAAGGGAATAAAATCATGTCAAGCTTTGAGTCACTGAGTGACAATAAAGGGCCTTGATCACCTCTATCAATGTAGACCAGCCACGTAGCAATAACAGACTCCAAGTATGAGAGGTAAATATTCAACTTAGGAACATTACAGTCAGCATGTGAAGATACGTAAAGCGCTTGTGTGGCTTCTTGTTTCTCTGGGCCCGAACAGACACACGAGCTGATGATAAGCTTTACTTGAAGCTCTGCTGCCCTGAACTGACGCTTTGAAGCCTTCGTATGTTTGCACTGTTGCCTTTGACTGTGTTGATTCCCAGGAGCAGTTTACTGCCTATCACTGCCAAACCATCCTTTCCAATCTTTATCACCTCTTAGTGCTGGCAGACACAGTGACCAAGTCAAACCAACACACTAATAGAATCAACCACTTGTTTCAGTGTCTGCATGCCTGCTTGCTTGGCTGACACACACACACACACACACACACACACACACACACACACACACACACACACACACACACACACACACACACACACACACACACACACACACACACAAGGAGAGAGAAACAGGTTGCAGACTTTCTGGCTCCAAAGAGTGAGATCTCTCTGATTGCAGAATTATGGCAGACAGAACAGAGAAACGATGACGGTGCAGAACGGGTCTGTGTGGGGTTTGACAGACATGTGCATTGTGTTTGTGAGGTGTGAGAGTTTGTGGTTCTAAAGCTGGTGAACTGCTGGACACATACTGCAGTCAATTTATATACAGTATATGTGGGGGTTTTTCATTCATTTCCATTCATTCCTGCTTTAAAACGCAGACCTTTTAAAATGTCAGTCTAAACAAACAAATATGCAAAGTAATGATCAGAAAACCTGCGGATGATGCTTTTAGTGCTTAAGTATGCGAGATGTGAAAGTTCTGTACCATGATCGTAATTTGCTCTGGGATGAGATTACCTGCCCAAGCAGTGAATCCAATCTTAAACCTCTGAACGCAGAGCCAGATATGAACAGTGTGTCTGTGTCGGCCTTATTTAGTGTCGCTGAGCACGCGGTTAAGAACAGTTTCTCTTGTACCTGCGCTGATTTACATACATTAGGAAGAATATGACTGACCAGGCACAAAGCCGTCTAAGCAGGGGTGAAGCGGTCCGGGGTCACCGGGACGAAAAGCTGCTGGTAGCTCCAGACTTCATGACTTGTAACATGTTACATTTCAGGCCAGACGCTAAATCAGTGACACCCGTTGAGACATTTTAATTAATTTAATGCTCACACCTGCTGGCTCTGCAATGTCCTATTTTGTCTTTCTGAGCATTCCAGACCTGGGGTGGATGCTTAGACACAGAGTATGTTGTAGTTGACCTACACGTACATCTGTTTCACTTGAGGAAGGTTAGTTAGTTAGTCTTAGAATTAAAGTATAATAGTTTTGTTTAATATTGGATAAAATTACACTTTAAGTTGTTATGTGGAGAATAAAATTCAAATCCGATATATGGTTGTCTAACTATCTCAGTACACTGACTGTTGGTACAGTATTCCTCTGCATAGCTGGCTCCTGGAGACACTTCTCCCTCTTTCTTTCTTAACATTCCTCGGTGGAATGTTTCTGTACTGGTCTTGGTATCAGCAAAACCCCAGAGAGAACGCAGACAGTGTGACATCAAAGGATCTTCCTGGTCTGGAAAGATCATGTGCACAGTCTGTGTTGTGTGTACAGTGCAGAAACAGAAATGTCGAGGCAGTGCCACAAGACCAGAGACTAAACCAAAACATTGCAGGTGAAATGAATCATATCTAATAAAGCTGGGGCTCTGAGTGATTGGTGCATTTACATTGAATGGAAGTGATTCAAAAGACTTGACTGCCCCAGGGCCAGGAAGTCCCATCCTACGTTCCTACCCACACACTCAGACTGCGAACAGCTTGGAACGAGTTGATTTAATGAAATTTTAAAACACGCAGGCATGTAAAACCTCTGCCAAATGGTCAGCTGGAGGTTTTAGTGGTTTTACCTTTATAAGCAAGGAGCCACTCTGCACTCGGCAACACTAAGCTGTTTTGTCCAGATGGGCCTTTACAGCTACAAAATTCAATTCTGTCTTTACAAAGACACACATCCCAGCGGCCCAGCATTAACTCAGCCACCATGCAGGACATAATAACGCATCACCTCTAAGGGAAAACCCAGTTATTGTTTCACACACACACACACACACACACACACACACACACACACACACACACACGCTCTCACGGCCAGTTTTGATGGAAGTGCCTGCTGGTAAAATGGGGAATCCTTTGAAAAATCAATGCAACATACGCACAAGCCTGCTTCTGAAGTGCAGGGATATTATCGGGAGGCTAAGACGCTGTGTGTGAGAGGGAATGTGTGAGTTTCAGGGTAGGTCAGTGTTATCACAGTAGGGAGCATGGAGGCCCGTGCAGCCTCTCACCCCAGCATTAGCACCTGTCACTGGCCTAAAGCGGAGATGAGACTGGCCAGGCCTCAGGGTCGAAACACACACACAGTAGTCTGCTCTCTGATAGCCAGTAAGCCGGGCAGATCAAAGGGTTTGACTGCTGCGGCTTGTCTGGATGATAAGCGCTTGGCAGAAGGTTAGGAGGAGCTTTAGGTTTATCAGACCATGGTCTGATTAGTGTGGGTATTTAAAAGGTGACACTGGTAGTAAAACTACCTTTTCTACGAGTTACTGCTGAAGTTCGGCTGATGTAAAGGTGGAGGTAGCGACAGGGGTTGAAGACGTGCCACACATGGCTGCAGGACTATGTGGCCATCTGAAGGCATCTGAACCGCTCCATCCTCGTAAGGCCTGCTGGGTGCTGGAGCCCATCACGAACACGCAAACTCCACACAGAAAGGCGCATGTGTCCTTATTGCTAACCACTACACCAAGGCAGCGTGTGGACCAGTGGAAATAAAAGATCTAACGGGGTGACATCGTTGGTTGTGGCTCTGATGTCTTGTGTCATATCGCTGGATTCAGCAGGTGTCATCATTGTGTAATCCACACAATCTACAGGTTTATTACATTCAGGCCACACAGTGCGTCTGCAATAAATGCACGATGGTGAACTCACACTGTAGATGCCTTACAGAGCTACTCATCACATTCACAACACATCGTCAGCTGAGGGATTTATGTCTGATTCTAACTACTGATACAACTGGAAGTTACAAAAAAACAGTCACATTGCAAACCTTTGCTAATGTGGACATAAGTTAACGAGTCAAACGTCGGTGTGTAGCAGCACGTCGGTTTATCGTCGAGGATGTGTCTTTGGCAGAAAAAAGACGAGTCAAACTGTCGTTTCCCTCCATCATGCTAAAACTCAGCCGGATTAAACGCCACTCTCCACCCAGCTGTTAGCCCCTCATACTGGCCCTACTTATCCCTCCAGTCCGTGCTGCTTTCCTTAAAGATTTAATCACACTGCAGTGGGATTGACAGTGTGTGTGTGTGCTTGTGTGTGTGTACCTTTACTACTGGGGCTTAGTATGTCACAGTTGAAAATTAATGCAAGTTGCACATCACACTCATGTCCCTAACACACATCATCACAGCATCTGAGCTGTACTATAAAACAGTAAAATGTAATTTAATAATGTGTCATTTTTGCTGCAGTTGTGGCAACTTCTAACTCTTGTGTTTCCACAGATGGCTTAGTTATCTCTAGGTCACTGCCGTGGTGTATTATGTTTGATGACTCCCAATAATAAAACACTGGCATCAGACATGCAGTGATAACTTCAATTGAACTTGCTTTGATGATAGTCAGTTTGAAGACCTACTGTGTATCAAACTAATACCTGTGTGGTGTAATGTGCCTCTGTTTTACATTTGGGACATTTATTCTGGTGATCAAATATCATGAATACAAGACATACTAGAATTTACTAATGAATATTTAGTAATTTGTTTGTGATTAGGAGAAAAAACAGATGCAGGATAATAAACCATCCTGGTGCGAACAATACTCTATTTAGTAATAACTTGTGGATCTTCAGCAATAAACCAAATGTAAACTAGCAGCTGCATAAATGTGTCACACAGGCTCAGTGTGTAATGTTCTGAGGCCTCATACCACAGTATCTGGGTAACCTATGCGCTTAAGACACACATGCCTGGTTAGTGCTAATTCAGTTAGGCTTTAATGCGAACTAACCCCTTTATTACGGGTGCTATAATATGTAATGGTGCATGTGTGTTGGGTGCTGTTACCAGGAAGTCACAGACTGGGAAAACTGGAACAGCCTGTGACTTCCTGGTAACAGCACAGCCGATTTGATTTGAATTATTCGTTTTTAGAGACACGCCCGAAATCGACTGAGATCCATCACAGCAGCTTTGCAGTGCGGTAGAAGGTTTTTGTACGTGGTGTTGTGGGAACAGAGGTGTAGTCCACCACCCACAGCAAAGGCAGCAGCGTTTTGTGAATGGCTCCCTGCTACCTTAGTTACACACGCTTTACATACATTAGCATCATTCAAATACTGCTGCTTCTTTCAGGCTGTTCAGCTGATTGGTGGCAAATACTCTGCCGACCTCCAGCCTGTTCTGATGCAGAGCAACCATCCATCATATTTAGTCAGTCACAAGGCCCAACACTGCTGTAAGGTCTGTACGTCACTGCTGCAGTGTATGCAGATTTCAGCATGTTGCTAAGGCAGAGGCTTAATAAACAAGCACAATGAAGTCATATGGAGAACTTAATAAAAACAGTCTTTCACAAAGACAGACACACTGTTTTAACTGTGCTGTGAACCAATATTGACATCCCTTCAGGCTGTGTGCGAGGGAGACAGAGAGCAGGAGAGTGTGTCTCTGTTTTCCTCAGGGAAACACTGAGAGAGCTCGCTGGCTGCTGGAGTGGGCTTGTGGTGCAGGGTTAGTGTTAATGGAGATGTAAGCTCACAGGATTATCACCATCTGAAGGTATGTGTGTGTGTGTGTGTGTGTGTGTGTTCCTAGCAGCCCTTTCTTTCATTACATTAGGGCCAGTGTTTCTAAATCATTTACTCCTTTTGCAGTGTCAGTGGTGTCGGCTAAGTGTTAGTAATCCCCATCAATACCAGCCTCTGCCTCAAGGCACTTTACTCACTACTGCTCACATGTACCAAAACATGTGGCGTTTATCTGCTAGGATGCATTAACCTGTACACAGCTACACACACACCACCCATCAAGCTAATTGAGCTCTGTCACATTAGACAGCAGCATTTCGCTCACTGTTTGGCGTAACACAACCAGCTATGACTTGGGTCTACAGCATCTCTGCAAGTGTCTCTGAGACACTCTCGTGTGCACACAAAAAAAACAGATGTTTCTAGAAACCTTCCACTTATTACCAAAGCAAACAATATAGTTTAAGTTACTGTTGAGAGCTCTGGTCATTTATCAGATAAACAATAAATGACACTATTGAAGTGCATTATAGAAAATGTGTGGTAAATGTATAAACAGGACATTTTTTGTATTTTATTTTTTCTCTCTTCAGACTACTGCATTTTTTCATAATCTGGATTTGGCTGCTTTTGAATTCGTATCATGTCAACTTTACTGTGCACAATAGACACGTCATATTGTCTCAGAGCGCTACACCTGCCACAGACCTCAGCGCATACGTGTCAGGGAAACACACACGGACCATGTGTGCTCTCAGATCCTGATCAGACTCTACTCCAACACACAGTACCTCTGGTCAAACGTCTCTGACAGTCTGCTCAGACACTGCAAGGAGAAACTTCTGACTATGCTCAGTGTCATAGTCACAACACCCATAAATGGCTCAATGCCTTCACTTCACCACTCGTTCCTGGTTTAACTTCCCTGATGTCTCCTTGACTGACAGCCGACCTAAAGTCTTGGTCACATGGGTGAGAATCAAAGCTGAGGCCCTTCTCACCTGTTGCGTCACCATTTGAGTTTCAGTTAAAGCAGTTTTTGGCATGATATACAGACAGTTGTTTAACACTATACACTCAAGGCAAAACTTGGAACGGCATTTGTAAAATGTAATCAAATCCTTAGAAGGATTACAACAACGAGCCAGTGGAGTAGAAATTACTACAGTAGTACTAGTGTGATAGGAAGAAATGAAACAGGCTCCTCCCCGGTGCTGGTGTTGGTTTCCAGAGGGCATTAATAATGAGCTGAAGCAAGCACTGATTAGAGGAAGGTCATATTTTTAACATTAAGCAGACCCCTGAAAGTGTGTGTTCGCTGAAAAATGAGCAGGTCTGCACAGGCAGCCGTGTGTGTGACCTATAGTTGTGTCCCACATGCACAGGATGGTCCTTGTGTGTGTGGTACAACTTCATGCAGATGGCCAGTGCATCTATTTCATGTCAGGATGTGCTGGGAACCCTTTCTCCTTCTGCCCTCTTTCTGGTGCTCTGGATGGAGAAAGCATCTCCAAATTAAAGTGGTTGTAGTTCGTAAGAGGTAAGATGGTGGTGGTTCCGTTATTGTCACTCTTAATCAAACTCCTCCCTCTCTACAAACTATTAATATTCTGATTACATTACTGAAGCAAAGTTACAGAGGCACACTTTTTGGATCTTTGAAACTGTGTAATGTGCAGTAACAAAAGGAAATGAACGTTCTAAAGAGTTCGGCACAACCTGCCGCCAGCAGCCTGACTTCAGCTTCAAGATGTTTACGGCTGATGTGCAACATGTCAGGCCAGAGGTTGCGTTAGACTATTTTTTTGTCCTTCACATTGACAGACAGGCTCAAATATGTTTTATAATCCTTTATTATTACTGTTTTAAATAGCTTTCTGTCTTGGATAATGTGTTTTTTTTGACTATGCTGCAGTGGTTAGCACAGGTTCTGCACAGCACAAAGGTCCTGGGTTTGATTCCTGGGGGTCGATGACGTTCTGCTCAGTCCAAACTCATGTTACATTATGAAGAACTGTGAGACAAGTGTGCTAACCACCACACTAAGACACAACAGGGCACCAGCTGTGTACTCACCGTGTGGCTACGTTTTCCTACATAAAGTCTAATACATTTCTAGAATATAACTCATTTTGCTGGTACAAACTGGTACAAAGTATCTTTCATCTAGTCAGAAACGTGGCGCCCACATAACTAACCGCCCTTCTGGGTGCTAGACATTGTTTTCCATCAAACCAAAACAAAGATCGGGGAGTGTACGCTTCACAGTGCTAGCATGGCCAGCTAATTGATTTCAGGCCGGATCGTGTTGCTATGTAATGGAGCAGGCTAACGTGATGATGAAGCGGGGATGGTCATGGTGATGACTTTCACAGGGACTCCAGCCTCATTTGTTTGTTTGACAGGCTGCAGGGGTGTGCACGCCCACGTGTTCCTCCGTTTGCCATAAAGGATATGGATTACGTTATAGAGGTGACAGATGATATGTTTACAAGAGAATGTTTGCTTTCTGCACGATATTCAATTACAGGGTTTGTGAGTGTCACTGCCTGTGTATATATGCATATGTGTGTGAGAAAGACGAAGTGTGTTTATGCTCAGTCATGTGTGTATTACAGACTGTGTGAAAGGGTCACACAACTTTATCAATCACAGCATTTGCTCACTTCCTTCTGTCTGTCGCTTCCCTCAGTCTTAACCCCACAATCCTTCATTTCTGATTTCTTCTGTAAAGTCATTCAATCCAAATCTAAACTGGTTCTGTCCACTGTTTACTGGAGCAAGAATAAATATCTTAGTGTTATTTACAAAATGGACCAAGTCATATACAAAGCCGCCGTCGTCGTTTTCGGACTAAATCCAGCTTTGACGTGGGCATCCACCGTTCGTTTTCCAGCGTCTTCATGGTCAGAGGAGGTGCCGTGCTTTCCTGCTGCGGTGCGTTGCTGGGCCTGACTTCCTCTCAGGGGCGTAAACGAAGAGCATTCCCAGCACCAAAGCCACAGCCCAGTGTTCCTGGAAACCCTCTATCCCATCCCAGTCGCATTTGATCTTAACACCCTGCCTCACCTAATGTGTCCCTCAGCTGGCCTTATCACACCACAGAAAGGGCCAACAGGGAGAGAATGAGTGGTATACTAGCACCTCACACTCCATCTAACGACATGTACCATAAGCAAATGTACTGTATTCAATCTAGCATGAAATCAACACGCAGCAGACAAGAATGAGAACGAATAAGTGGCAGGAAAGTGGGGGCGGAACGAGATGGAGATGGAGAGAAAGAGAGAGAGACAAAGAGCCAGCTGAGGTGGAGAGGAACGCATTATGAAACAGCCAAACATACTCCACTAGCCTCTTCATTCTAAGCAAATAAATCCTCCATTATCGTGTCTCTCTCCTGGGTCTAAAAGCAAGCATCTTACAGGGAATTAATCGTATTGCATGGAAGGGAGGGGGGAGGGCGCATTTCATTTCCTTGTCAACTTTGGGGAGAATTATATTGGAAGCCAACCAGTCACCTGGGAATGGCCTCCTCTCATCTTTCCTCTCATGTCCTTGTTTTTGCCTCTACAAAGCCATTTGTCTGCTTTGCCCATCGCAGGCCGGGCACTAGAGCTTTTTACGGGGAAGCATTCTATATTAAAAGTTGCCTTGTTGTCACGTTTTGGCCACACATACACACGCAGTGTTGGACCAGGGTGTGTCCTGTGCATCCTCTGCTCTGACTGCACAGGTGTTTTCTGATGGTCCAGCACCAGACACAGCAACACTGGAGCTCATTTGCTTTTACAACTAGCTCTCGTCTTTGCATGTCGCTCTAAATTACGCTACCTAACGTTCTCAGGACATGTCATGAGTAATCTGCATGGAACTGAGACCACTTTCAGATTCTCCTCTGTTTATTGGTACAGTAACTTGCCCCGTGCTTTGGTTTTCCCTGGAATTTAAATGATCAGACTGGATTTTCACCAGCTGCAGCTGGACTGTGTCAGAGCACCCTTGTATACAGTCGGGCTTTTCTAAGCGTTCCCCCGTTGTCTTGTAGCTGGGCTGCTGCACACCGAGTGCATGCAGTTTCTGGCTCCGGCATCTGAACCTGTATGTTTGAACAGTCATTAGAACATTAGACCGTGTGAACGTGACTCTGACTCGAGCTCTGTGTGAATACGTGTGCGGCTTGTGGCCAGTCGAGACACTAAACAAGCCCCATAAATTTACCCTCCACTTACCTGCAGTAAAAACGTCAGGAATGAGGACTTTATTGGGCCACACACACGCACACGCACGCACACACACACACACACACACACACACACGCACACAGAGTCTCACTCTCCTAAACTCACACATCAAAGCCTTTTACTCCATGTCTATCTTGCCATCTTCTATAGCAGTCCAGCAGCTTTACATTGATATTGACATGACATGTTGGTGGGAGGCAGGGACTCCATGCTAACAGCATTAGCCACATAGATGCTGTCAAAGCCACTCTGTCACCTCCATACACCACCAGCCCTGGCCATACAGCAAAGCTTTGATTTAATGCTAACGACAAAGGCACATGATGTAAAAAAGTGAAATAACATCTAAAGTTCTAGAAACCAAAACAGATGCAATGGCATGAATTACAAAAGTGACTTTCAAGTGACTCTCAAACTTGGATTGTGCTAGGTTAAATTAGTTATGACAATCACTCTGCTGACTCTATGAAGGCTGTGAATTGAAGGCTTAATAAGATAAATAATGAAGTAGCTAAAGTAACAAAACAGTTACAAAACTACTAATGAATATATATGTAGAATAAAATATCAAATGTTTGGTTGGTGGTATCTCTTCAGCTTCATCTCAGTAGTACAGTAGTCTACATACGGAATATTGACGTTTCTGATGTTTAATCACACAAAAGATAATCAGTATTTAATAATGAGGCATCAAACTGTGTGAGAAAGACAGCGAAAGAGCGAGCGACCTTGTGAAGATCCAACCTGCCAAAGCAGACAAGATTCAAGAATAGTATGTGTGTCCCCGCCCCCTTTTCAGCACACACACACACACACAGACATGAAAGCAAGGGGCAGTCAACAGTGGCGTGTGTGTGTGTGTATGACACATCTGGGAGTGTAATCAGTGGGCTTCTTTCAAGAGCTGCCAAAGCAAACAGGCCAACAAGGAATCCACTTTACAGACCATCGATCTCCGCTAGCCACAGCCAAGAAAAACACACACACACACACACACACACACACACACACACACACACACACACACACACACACACACACACACACACACACACAGTGGATGAGCAGCCACATGCACCCGTAGGACACACTTCTAAAAGGACAGCCACATTCAAACAGTACAGCACCTACCCACACTGCAACATCTTGACACACGTTTGCTTACAGTTCAACGTTCTCTTACTTTTACCATCATTTGTTTCACTACTTTTGTCACAGATGTTGAAGGATAAATAGTTAAGTTTTTCAGTAGCAAATTGATTGCAATCAATTAACTCTTTCGAGATGTGCGTCCTCACAAAAGTTTTTGCAAATGGATCTTGACCACAACAACCTCCAAAGTAATAGGACCACTGCACAAAACTGCCTCAGCTCAACAAACATTTCAGTTGAACAAGGTAAAAAGAAAGCCAGTAATAATGCACAGCCTCCAGTAACCAAGTATGATGAAACTAAAACTTCACACAAGATGCTCCCATAAAGAAAACAGTGGTTTTGAATAGTTTTGTATATATTCTTCTTTAAACAAACTGCTTCTTTGGATATGAATCCCCATCCCCACAAAACAGCGAAGGAAAAGACAGAGAAGGAGAAAACAAATAAACAATGGAAATATTGTTACGGGGCGTCTCTGAATGAATCAGAGCATCCCGCACTGAGCAGCCATTGGTGTCTAAAACACTTCCAGATGACCCGCAGACAATAGAAAAAGAGAAAATAAGGCTGATACTGTACGTCATCCATTTACTTTGGGCCACAGTGGCGAACAACAATAAATCACACACACGCACGCACACAAACACACACATATGTTTGTTCATGTGCATGAGCAGCAAACTGGAAAAGGAAACTAGATAGATTGAGCTGATAGGAAAGTGTATATACTGGACTTGGAAGCCAAGTTATAATGCAACCCACCAACAGGTTGTTTTTACAGCACACACAACACTCAACACTTCAGGATGAAGGCGCGCGCACACACACACACACACACACACACACACACACACACTAGGCTGCCAAGTGCAGGAGACAGCCTCCATTGAGAAAATCAACGAGCTGTGCTTCTCCTGAGACTGAAGCACACACATACATACATATACACAGCACAAACAAACAAACACAGACACACACTCTATCACCAGCAGCATCAGAGTGTAAAGCAGTTCCTGTGATGCCTGATCTTTATTCCCTTTAATACACACTAAATAGAGTGAAACGCACACATGCTCAGCACCGTGTGTGTGTGTTCAGATTGAGACTGATTGTGCTAAACGTCAGATGTGCTCCACTTTTGTATGTATGTGTAAAATGATGAACTGCTACAGCACAATCTATCATACAGCATGTGTGTGTAGGAAAAGATTGTCAGATGTTCATACTTCATAAGCACACATGGTGCACGGTTAATGTTTGAATTAGAGCAGCAGACATTCACAGCAGAATCAATAAACATGATGTTTTTTAATAATCTAAGATTGGTTGATTTTGTTGCTCCCCAGTGTATATGTCACGGTGACTGATCCACAGCTGATAATGTGGTTGATGTTTCCATTGGGCTCTGGTAGTGACCTTCCAGGTTCCCTCACTCTCATTCAACAAGCTTCGAACACCCACTGAGTTATCTAGTTCTACATACCTCCCCTGGTTTTTCACTGTATGTAGTCAATTTGATGACATAAAGTATTTTATTACAGTTTTTTACGATTGCTAGACGACAGTGAGCACAACTGGAGATACATGTGCAAAACTCTAACTACAGTCTGCTCTACCAACACTCACCTGAGCTGAACAGTTCACATCACCTGCAAAACTCATTCAAAGCAACACAACTCTAAACTCATGGCTCAAAACAGCTCAGTGCAGCCTAACACCATGCACAACCCTCACTGAGATAACACACACTGTCACTCAGAACACACTGAGTGAAAAAACACTAACACTAAGCACCAATACAGAAAATACCAACTAAAACCTTTACAGTTGAAAGAATTTCAAAGAAAAGAGAAACATTCTGTCACATGATTTATTTAAATGTTTGGGACATAACAATTCTTTACTAAGGTAAATGAAAATTAGCAGTTTGCTTCAATAGTTGATAGTCATTTTACGGGAATTACAGTAATGAGAAGAAAAAGGTAGAAACATACTGTATATACTGTAATTTGAACAAATAATTGAGGGGCTGATCCTGCCTCTCTCTAGCATCAGGCCACAGGTTTTCACCAACATCACATCTAATGTTCTCTCTTGCCATGAATCTGGGGAAGAACCTTATCCATCCCTGGATCCTCTGGACTCGTGTCCTCACATCCGGCACTGTAACTGTAACATGGCTTCCAGAAGAGACGTCTGGTCATGTGGGTGGTGTTCAAACACTTTCCACCTCCAGGCAGAGAAAACCTCCTCTATTGGGTTGAGGAAGGGTGAATATGCAGGCAGGTACAAAACTTGCCGCCCTTCTCCCTCCACAAACCCGTCTTCCTTGATCCATTTCCAAAATTACTCTTTCTGAGCTCTACCTATATATATATATATATACATATACATACATATATATACATATACATACACACACATGTATATGCAAATATATATATATATATATATGTGTGTGTGTGGGGGGGGCACTAACAAGTCTAAAACAAGTCACCTTTCAGCTGAAACTGCAATCAGCAGTGACAATCTATTCCATTTTGAATGTGTGGTTCACAGTTTTGACAGCAGTGTGTTAGCATTTGCAAAAAGTGCTGTAAATCCATAGTGTTGTGCAGGTTGTGGTTAAAGTCATGGGATAAGTGTGTAGAGTTTTGAAAACTGTGTTCAAGCAATGAAAAATGAACTAGAGTTTGGTCCACATGAACTGATGCTGTGCAGACTGTAGTTAGAGTTTTGCACATGTGACTTCAGTTGTGCCCACTGTCGTCTAGCAATCGTAAAAAACTGTATTGTATTTAGTCATATTTACACTGTTTTGTTGTTAACTGTAAAATATATTGTAAAAATAATTGGTTTCCAGCAGGATTTACAATTCTTCTTTCTACTATCAACCACAATGCTTTGCAGCTTATTGTCCGTTCACACCTCACCCCTGCTCTGTGGTGTCCAGCCAAACACAAACCTCACATGACAAAAGATTTTGCCTAATTGTATCAAACCATAGCGTTGTTAGTAATAGTGACACTGCACACAGGAGGTCAATGGAAGGTTGGACAGGGCCAGATTCAGAACAGTACAATTTGAGTAAAACAGGAAAAAGGCGAATTCTGTCTAAATGTAATTCATTTAAATTCTACACCAAAATTATGTAATTTCATTTTTTCTGTAGCACCAGTATAAAAACAAAGGCACACGCGCTTCAAGCTTTATTGGCAGGTACTGCGGGGTCACCCGGCCTCAAAGAGCTGCAAATGCAGACAGATTTCATTTAGTCTGGCTTTCAGATGACTCATTAGTCACTAGTCTGGGTTTTATGTTTTTGTGTCCCCTGGTGGTCTGAATGTGTTTTATTGAGCTGTTCCACCCTGACGAGAATATAGTTTGTGGGGAAAACACTGAATGTTTGGATTTTTCATGGCCCTGTATTACTTTAATATGAAGGAAACATATTTAATATATTGAAAATTAGTACAAAATGTTCCTTAGGGAGGGAGCTTTGGTTTATGGCATATGTGTCATTTTAAGAAGCCTTTAAATGACACGTGTGGTCTAAGCTTAAGGAAAAGACATTAAAAGAAGTGATGGCGCTTTCTGACAGAAGGTGCTGCACAGAAAGAGACAGTAGGCCAGGAGACGACCCAAAGGCCGACGCAGCGAGGTAACCATGAGCAGATGGGACCCTGTGTGTACGTGTGCAGGCAGCTGCAGGAAGGATCCTGCCGAGAAAGAGCAGGGCGTCTTGTCATCCACTGTGGCCGCAACATCAAGATACACACGCACAAATACACACACACACACACACACACATCAAAGGGTGTGTGTGGCCAGTGCTGTTCCAGAACTGTGGTGGTGTGGGGAGACAAACAACAACATCACATAGATGAACACGCACACACACGCAATTCAACAAACACACACTGTAATGTACACACGTACGCACACCATTCTCTGACTCACTCTCACATACGCACACATTCTCACACACACGTGCATACACAGTCACACAGCCCACATAATGGGCCATTTCAGCACCAAGACCACAGCTAATGCGGTAAATGACAGGGGAGGCGTAGGAGAGAGAGCCAAGCTAAATGTGACACTGATTTTCTTTCGTGTGCGTGTGTGTGTGTGTGTGTGTGTGTGTGTGTGTGTGTGTGTGTGTGAGTGAGTGCTTGCGTGTGTATATGTATCTGACACCATGACTCTACAGGCTGGAGCCCAGATGCTGGTGTGGCCGCTACGTTGTTTGGTTCACTGTCCCAACCTACTATGGCACATCCAGACACACACACACACACACACACACGCACACATGCAGCGCTGTCCTTAAACAACATGGCTGTGGTGTTGGAAACTTTGACCAAAGTGTCAGTGGAAGCATCAAAGTAGCGTAATGAGAGAGAAGAGAAAAACCAGTCAACAAGGCAGCTCACACCAGGCCAAAACAGTTCACTGCCACGCTGGTTACCGAGCTCACTGTGCAGCGTGATATATGCGCGTTTAGTCGGGATGATGGGGTGAAGACATGAGACAATTTGTCTTGTGTGTCTCTAACTGCTCTAGCTGCAGGAATAAAATAGCCCTTACTGCAATGCTTGACTTCTATGGTATTACTGATGGCTAAATTGTTTCACTACGTCATCTGAGTTGCATTGTTGCCATTCTTGTTTTTCGTAGGCACCACTTGTAGACCAGATTTCAGCAAAACCCTAAAATACTCACACAATCTTTCACACAGGAAACCGTGGTTCGTTTCCCATATCCTTCCAACAGTCCTTGCATGACCACTGCCGTCCTGAACCATGATGAGGAAGGTCTCTTAAATTAAACGTCTTTCCACATACATTCAACATCAATTCTTCCAAAACCATAATGTCTTTCTAACTTTAACCAAGTTTGTTCTGAAGCCAGCTTTTTGTCTGTTTGTCAGGATGAGTATGATGGGTTTTAATACTTATGGATTCAATTTGACAGCTGCAATGTCCTGAACCCTAATGTGTGTGTGTATTCTCAAATAATAGAGCAGTTTCACTGCTGGTACATCTGAATATAGAATATGTTTGATTGTGTCCACTGCCACAGTGTTTACATTAATTAATATACGAGCTGAAACACAATAAGCATCTGTGGCTATGCGGATCTATCACCTCTTACTGTGCATCACAGTTTCACCATAAACTGAGAAAAGGTAAACTGCTTGCAGCTTAGTGTTTCATGAGAACATTTTAATAAACGCATGTTTTCTTATGCTACTCTAGTCGCAAAACCTGTGGACGAGCCACATTGTTAAAAGCAGCCAATAATATATTGCATTGCACTCAGATCAACAAGGAACGGAGATGTTAAAAACAGCTACTGAGTGGGATTTGGCTTATTTATCTACTTGCATGGTGTCAGCGTAAAGACACTGCACATACACTGTTGTTGAAATTGGATGATTCACTTGAGCAGATGTTTGAGCTGAAGTCATCAGAAAATGTATTTTATGAAGCACAAATGTTTGTATTTGTCTCTTAGTTCTAAGCGCTGCTGCGCTAGGTGAAGACGTCTTCTTTTAGGAGAGAATGTGTGTGGCTGCCATGCTAAAATGTATTATTATGACATCTTGGAACAGAGATGTACTGACTATTTCCCTGTGTATGTGTGCGTATTCTAGCCCAGTCCCATAAATCAAATCTCCTGTGGTGCATGTGCCTCCACTCCTGCTGTGCAAATTTGTCCAATTAGCCACGGCCCCCAGGGAGCGTGAGCACGTACTCACCCACAAGCACAGGGAGGCCCCCAGAATCAAGTGTGAAATGGGGCTCTGCCACAGTGTGAGGATTAAGCGACAATAAAATGCATTTCACGGCCACAGCGCTTTATGGGACTGGCCTCCATACAGCACCAGCCAAATCGCTGCAGCTGCCCCGCCCCTCTAATCCCTGCTTTCTACACCCAAACAAACACACACTCCCTCTCTCTCTGAGACACAACTTGAATCCATCAGCACCCTTCACAGTGACCCTGAGGACCGACCACGCCTCACGGGTGACACCGGAGTCACCTAGTGAACACACCGAACACGTAACTCTGCTTGAACTAACTCACCTTCCCTCCGTATGAACTATAATACACTATGAAAATGATGATGTTCATCAGGCTGAAGAGAAAACACAGCTGTTTCAGTTCGGTTCTGCCATCTGCCCCTAATCTAAAAATGATAATGAATATTAACCCGAATTTAAATGTACACCACTTAATCACATTAAACGTAATAGTTCATTTATGGCAGTAATTGGATTTAATGGCCAATAGTGAATGATTTCACAATGTCATCATGTCAGACATGAACATAAACACTCTGACAAACAAAATCACAAGCCTCATTTCTAGTGGCATCAAATAAAAGCGATTCTCTTTTGTAGATGAAGAATAAATGAATTTTTTAAAAACGTTGGTGTACAACACAAAGTTGTGAACATATAGTGTTCAACACAAACTCTGTGTTGTGTACTGTATATTTATATCTGTCACACATCCATCTATAACGTCCTATTGTGTGCTTACATAAAACATCAAACTTATCTTATGATCCTTTTAAATGCAACTGATCGCTCATCACGCAGCCTTTTGGGCGACTTCACAGAGACATGCTATTAAAACATGTACCTGCTACACAACAGGCTGACAGACCAGCTTCATGTTTTACAATCTAGCTGAACTAAAATGACACAATCCCAGAGTTGTAGTTTCTTATCACTCACTCTTTGTTGTTTGGCTGTTCCTCTGTCCCTGAGCTCACAATATGATTGCGTTTTACTTGTGTGTGTCTGTGTGTGTACAAGAACGATGTGTGTGCTGATGTGAATGCAGACAGACAGTCGTCCTGTAGCGCTGGCCTGGGTTAAGGCTCTTATATGTAGGATAATCCAGGATAGCCTGGGGGTCTTAACTCACCCTTGCAACACACAGGGTGTCACTGGGTAGAAGGGTGGATCCCCAGAGGTGTGAAAGGAAGTCCAAAATCTCTCTCAGCCTATCTATCTACATAATCAGCCCTTTGTGGAACTGTCTGATAAGAAAAGGGAGTGTGTTTATGTGACAGGTTACAGCAACCTTCTAAATGTGTAAACATCACACTTCACAATTTTACAGCAAACAACGGCAGGAAATCATCAACAAAGAACAGAAATGAGAGCAATAAAAAGGATGTGGATGACAAAAAAAGCAACATATAACACGTAAAGTTGGGTTCATTCTCCAGCAGCAGGAACGGAACAGAGAGAAGAACCAGATGTTTACTGGAGAACACAGAAAGAATGGACATTTCTGTTTTTAGATGAAAATAAATGTGTGTGTTTGCATTTATGTGTGTGATTTGACAGATCTGGCGGGAGTTATCAGGCGAGGTAAATCGGCCTAAACCTGGTGCTAATGTCTTGGTGGGGGTGTGGGAGAGATTAATAAGGACCCGCTCCAAAAGGCTTTAGATGGCCTGCTAAGATTCTTAACCCAGATAACCTCCCCTGGCGCCGCTGCGAATCCAAAATGTCTCTGAATATCGACTCCGGAGTTTAATTTGCCACTGCATCATCAATTCGATTTTGTGGGCTTGTTGCCATTAGGTTGTATCACTTGTCCCACAGAGGGATCTGTGAATGACAGGGGACGCGTGATTTCTTCCACCCTCAGCAGTCCAGCTCACACTAGCACACAGGACCCCAGCAAGGCGCTGCTCCGTGGCCCTGTGATGGAGGAGTGAGAGCCTTAGTCTGTACCCTAAGCTCAGCAGGCCTCCTCCGGTATCTCCTAGAAGCTCTGCACTTGAAAAATCCATTTTCCTTATCTAATTTTTTCGTTTTCATGCTCACATCCAACACGAAACGATTTCTTTTAGTTACAGTCTAAAACAGCTCGTGATTCATGGCAGGATCTGTCAAACTGAGTCACACATTCTGTACAGATGAATCCTCACCTCATGAACTTTCTGCAGATCATTCACTAGAATTTTATGAAGCAACACCAGTCGCAAACAATTTGATTATGAGATTAAAGTGTTTTTAGCATAGCAGACTTTTCTGACGATGAGCTAAGGTTTCCCTCACATGTTTTCCACCAGTGTTTCTGTATTCACCAGGAGATTCATTAACATTTGATCTAATCTTATTTGACGTTAAGAACCTGTCAGGGGATCAGCGTAATTTGGTTGTGTCCTCTGTGTTATGATGGCAGGACAGGGCTTCGACTTCATCAGCGTTGGGTGGGATTGAGACACAAATCTGGATCATTACTAATTCACAACAGCTTGCTGCCTTGGTCCTCTGGTAAGGAGTGATAATCTTTGTTTTTGGCTCTCTGCTGTTGTTTTTGCTCTAAGCCTGCACAGGGGCTTGACAAATAAAGGCTGACACCAAACCTTTGGAACAGCTACAACTGATATTTTGTGAAATGTTTGATGGTTTTGATAGGTCAAAGTTCAAGTCATTTTATAGCAGTTAGGAATGTCCCAAGCATCTCATCGCTGGCTCCAGAGCAGAGAGAGAGTCCAGAAACTAATCTTTACAGAATCAAGCAAAAGCCAAACCTACATCAGATACAATACGCTGAATATAACGTAGAATCACACAGCTTTTCCTTACATCGTACATTTACAGTCACTTTTACTGGGCCATCGCCTTCTCTCATGTTGATGCTAGTTCATTATGTCGGTCCCTTCAGACGGCCGAGATGCTGTTTGTGATATAGCATTGGTTGATGTAGCTTATGTGTTTTGGTTGTTCTCTAATGAGAGATCAAAGCACTGAGGTTCTGACCTTGTGAGGCAGCGCTGGGAGACAAGCTTTAAAAATCTGCACTTCCCACAAACTCTACTTCTCCCACACGTTCCTCTCCACTAATATACAAATACAGGCTGTTTGAAACGATGTCTTTATGATGTCAGTGGTCAATGTGCTGGTGACAAGCTTATCCTTAAGGGAAAAGTAAAAATGCTGACGAGTATGGATTTGTTTTCATTTTTACTTTTACTTTTCAACAGGTTTACACAGCAGGCATGTGCTGAACTGAACCCATATACAAAGCCATGTGTATGAATGATGTGGAGCAGTGCACTGTTTATACACCTCGGCCAGGATGAACAGGCTCTGACCTACTCACCAAACTTTCTTTGTAATGCCACTTAAATCAGCTTCTTTAACACGAGAATAATAGAACCTAAACAATTAAATTAAAGTAGATTTTATATCTATTATTGAAACTAAGGCTTTACAGGCCCAGTCTAACATTACTGAAACTGTTTTGATTTATGAACAATTTAAAATACATTTTATATCCTTTTGTTGCCAGTTGTCGTCCTCTTACGCCGACATCGTGTTGTTTTCTGTGGTGGTGTGGCAAAGAGACATACAGTCTTCACATATTACGATATCCTCCCTACAGGACGGGGATCGATGAGAACGCCAGCACTTAGAGAGCAGACACAGACAGTGTATTGTGAAGGGACTGTCAAGCTGCTGACAGCACTGTGGGTAAACACAAGTAGGACTATTCACGGCTGCATGCATGCATCATCACACACCTACTTGTGAATGCACGCTCACACGCATTCATGTGGACACTCACACACACCTTGAACATGCAGACACATCAAATGCATGCAGGCCCTTGACTTGAGGAGGTGTTAGATTTCAGTAATGTGATGGAGTTTGATCCAGGGTGTCCAGTGTCCCATAGAGCTGCTGTTTTATTAGCACAAAGAGCACTCAGGGGCTCTCCAGTTCACACACACACAAACACACACCCATCACCACAGTCCTATAGACTACACATGCTTAGAGAGTGTGTTTGACTGTAATGTACAAGCAGCAGCTTTCAATCTGAGATCACCATCAAACGTTGACGCCAGTAGCTTTCTATCAAAGCCACATCCTGCTAAGATCCACCCCCTGATTTGATGCTGATCCTCTCCCTCTCGCTTTGTCATGACCTCTGTCCTGGTCCTTTTGTTTGTTGTCACCTTGTTTCACCTGGTCACGCTGCTCAGCTCTACCTGCCATGGACACACTCGGCCCTTCCTGGTTTCCTAACTCACCAGGATCACTTTATAAACGTATGTAATATGTGTCATCACTTATGATCATATACGTAGAGGATAATAGTCCACAGCCTGGGGCAAATACATTCATTCTGAAAGAGCGCTTCACTAAATCAAACCATCCATGTGTGGAATTGAAGAAGGGCAGAATATTTTTTAACGTGTTCTACATGACACGAAAAGTCAAGTCAAACCTGAGGAGACTTCACCATTTCAAAACATCACTTTTCTTCCAACCATGTGTGTGTTTAGGGTCAATATTCACTTTCTGTTGAGCTTCAGTTCACAGTTATAGATTAACATTTTACTTTAGGACGCAAGAATTCAAAGCTTCATCATTTAGGCCATCCTTGAATCAATAACTCAGACCTAATTGAATTATTTGTCACTATATATCATGGAGCCCCTGAGCCTTCTGAAGACAAATTATTGCTGTCTCTTTAACCCATATTTAATATTTATATTCAGATTTCAGTTTGCTGGGATACAGGGTCGGTATTTCTGCTCTGAAGGGCCTCAAAGTATGGTCAGCAAGCTAATTAGCCTCACCGCTGATAAACACAAGGTAAGAATAATTCTAAACCTTTAATTTCAATTATTACTTATACTAATTATTACAATCTAAACTTGCCACAATAAGACTGGGAAGTAATGGAGTTTTGCAGCCACGTGATGTCTTACATTGTTGTTTCACTGATTGACATAATGCATTGATTATGTGCAGACTGACCATATGGGCTAGAAGCACTGATACAGGATCCACCTCTGCTTCTGGAGGGGGCAAGTTAAATCACTGCCATTCCCCTGACGACATCCACAAAAAAGTCAATGTGAAATTTGAACAACTTCATTTGAGTATATGTTTTTTTCTTTTCCCATATCAATACGAGCTTGGTATGCTCTTTTAGAGCAAACACTATCAGGGGAGCATCGCTAGCTCCCGTATCGACAGAGAGAGGAGGGTCCGGATAATGCATAGACTGCGACTGCAGAGTGGATCATATTAACACATTTTATTGATGTGGCTTTTAACAGATATCATCTTCATACACATCTTGATGTGGGGAAACGAACTGGCCAGTCCATGAACTGCTGTAGCTCAGAGTTTCATCTTGTGATCACAAAATAGACTAATGACATTATGAAATCTTCGTATTATGAGAATCATCCTCATAAGACTTGCATTTGCTTCACTAACACCCAACCAGAAAAGGGAAGAAAAACACGATTTGTCTCTAACGCCCCACTTCATGGCAACGTGCACAGAATCACATCTAGAGTCCTCCTAACACATGTTGGTTAACTATTAGCAGTCATGGTGTGTACACAGACAAGAGATAGATTACTCTCAGGATCTCCACTAAAAACTGGGCTGCTTGGTTCAGATGGGTTATCTTCTCAGGGCAATGTGCCACATCTGTGGTGTTGTGCGTCTTGTCTCCATATCTGGTGATTCTTGGTTTGTCTGCTTAGAGCTCACTATTGTGGTCACAACCTGTTAGTTGTGTATCTAGTACAGGGATATTGTTCTTCATGGACATTTAGTTGATGAAACTAAAATATGTGCACGTTGGAAACATGCTGGTTGCCATAGCAATATTATAAAAAACTAATTTGCCTCTAATTAAAGGGATTTCTGGCATAATTATGGTAATCCAACTATTAAGGTGATGAAGGAAGAAATGCGTCTACTGATCTGCATAATTCCTACACTGGGCCATAACAATCTGGAAGCAAGTCTGGTTTTGACTAGCTGGCGTCGTGAAGTCGCTCCAACAGTGCAGCTATCTGTTAGACTGCAGCACAGTGGCTCATACAGGTATCATATCAAAACACATTATATAGTATGTGATGCACTGCAACCTATAGTTACGCAACTGCTGTATAATAGTCCTATAGTGGTTCTGTGTGAGCCTGTAACTGCCGTACAGCATTGACTGTGCAGGACACAGGGCGTCTTTATCTAATTTATCTTGTTGTTTATTTAAAGTGAAACTTTGTGAAAGTTTAAACTACAGTTAAGCCTGTAATCTGTACAGTATGAGTGAAGTCGCCTGACAGCTCAGTGATGCTCTGACCAGCAGCTGTGCAGGTTCAATTCCATGTATTCTCCTCCTAAATTTTAAATTAGAAAACCAGCATTAGAGGCGTTATCAGTGATGTCTGGTGTGGTGGTTTTAGTTTTTTATTACTCGTCATCTAATCATCAGTGAAATGTTAGACAGCTGGTCATTGATGGCTGATTTTGGCTCTTATTTGAATTTCTACAGTTAAAATACACCGCATTTGGTGCGGTAGAAGTACACATCAGTCTGCACATGAATGCTTTCACCTTGCCAGGTAGCCTGTAATAAAAAGCTGGAGTATTTATCAGTTACAGTTTTGTTGAGGGATTCATTTCTATGCAATATATAAATAGTGAGATCGCTGTCTTATACACTGAAGGCAAACAGCTACGTTGTTAGGTATAATAATTCGCTACTAGGGCATAACGTATCAGTAGGTAGGTGTGTCTGTATGGACCCAACGACCTAAACCTATGAAGTTCTTTCTCATTGACATGACTAGATGACACTTTGATGCATCCGCTTCGCAGTACGCCTGTGTCGTAGTAGGACTACGCATGATCGCATGCTGGTCGCCACCTACAGGTCATTATGAGCTAACATACGCTGCGCCAGTCTGAGCTACCAACAACAGTCACACACAGAGAAACAACAACAACAAACAATGTGTTGACACAGTGCGACTTAACTACTTACTGAGTAAACACACTGTGACATGTTGCACAAGCACATGCCGTAGTCAGATATATTCTATATATACCTCAGACACCAAGAGGCCGTTACAAAACAGTAAACGCTGTTTCTGAAAAGGAAAAATGACCAAGATGGGAATTTAGAATTTAGATGATGAAAAAGACGATAACCTTTGGGTAACACCAACATTAGCCTGTGTGTATCACACTGGTGTAGACATTTATGATGTTTTGTGCTTGTAACAACCCAGTCCGCCTGCCGCTAGGCGGCACTCATGAACCCTGTCTTCTTTGTTGGTTTTTGTTCTTGTCCTGATATGTTACACCTGTGTCTCTGTATTTAAGTTCAGTCCTCACCAGCATTCATTGCTAGTGAGTCACTCCAGTTCCGTCAAGTCTGTCTCGTTCCACATCCCCGACCTCTAACTTTGGTTATCACACAGTCTAGTCTAGTTAATAGTGCTTGTTAGTTCCTGCATGTGCAGCGTTTTCTGTACTCAGTATTTTCCAAATTCATAATTTGTTTTCCAGCCTAGGTGTTGTGATTTTCTGTTTCTAGTCATTGTCAAGCTTTTGATCTTTTGTAAATAAATCTTTCTAGTTCCTGTGGTAGGCAGCGTCTTTTGTTCATAGAGTTTTGAGTTTCAAATGTAGTTTTTGTTTTCTGTTTTTCTGTTGTTTAATTCTATTATTAATAAAGACCTCATCAATTCACGTCGACATCCTGCTCTTTCATCTGCGTTTGAGTCTGCATCATCTTTAGTTGAGTTTGTAACAGTGCTGTGTGTGAGTGTGTGGGGAAAACCCCTGTACCATCCAGCAATAATCTGCTGGATGCTGAGATGTTGACATGAACCATGAACTGGCAGCGATACACCCTGACAGCAAATACAGCCCTGAATAACCCTCACCAAAACACCCCTGCCCCACGCTGCTGATGGATTAGCCCATGTCTATAGGGTCACACAGAGATGGGCCAGCTCACAGGGCGGGACAAGGGAGTGTCAGCCCATCTCACCTCTGCTGGCCTTTTGGGGTGGACTGTGATAGGATTGGATCTATCTAAGCCAGGGCGAGATAATGTATGAGAGAATGTGTGTGTGCAGCAATGTGCAATGTGTTATGAATCTGTCAGACCGGGTGCCTGTACAACCTCGGGTGGAATGGGGTCCATTTCCACACTGTCCGGACTGCTAGGATTACTGGCATGTATGGCAGCTACCTGACCCCCCCACCCCACCACACTCTACCCTGACACATACAGAGACAAGCTTCCCCAGCGCTCGACACTTTAGACTGATTGGGCGAGCAACTGCAACAGCTGGCTGGGGATTAGGGCATGGCCAGCGTCAGTGTGTGTGCATTTCTGTGTGTGTTAGTATGTGTGTGTTGTTGTGAAGGGACTGGCTGGTCCCTCTGGCACCTGTCGCCTAAACCCAATCCCTGCCCTCTTAAGCTGGGTGGATGAGCACAGCCCGGACCTCCTCTGGGACCCTGTACTCCTGCACACAGGCAGAGCTGGGCTGATGAGTTTGGTGGGGAAGCAAGGCACGCTGGGGGCAACACTGGGGGGTTGAGGGGGGTGCACATGACAGCATGGGGGTTGGGGTATGTCTGCTATGTAGATGTGAACACACTCAAACAAGCTAATGACAGACAAACGCAAATGGAAACGTGTAAATGAAGTGACATCTCCTCACTGCCATCATCAGCACCCTTTGGAGAGAAAGGGATAACTGCAAAACAGCTTGTGTGGATCAGTGTGCTATTAATGGTACTTATGACACATGAGGGTGAAAAGGGTCTGACAATTTTACACGATCAGCTGCAAAGCAACGACAACGGATACGCTGAAATATTGGCAGGGGAACATTTACGCCCATCAGGTTTATTCCGCTGGGAGAGGACAACTCTCAGCACCCTGTCTCCAACTTGTCTGATGACTCTGTTTCCTCCACACACAGCCTCATCTGACCTGAGGAGACTGTGACCATTACTTTGTTCAGAATTTTTTCTAACTTTATCTAAGGATCCATATTAATAATTTATACTTATTTTATATGTGCCTAAGTCTACTTTGTATCTGATATTTGTGGGTTAAACAGTGAGGATTGTCTGTGGGGCTGAGATCTGTCATTGCACCGGGAGAGGCTGTTCCGTACTTCATGGAGTGGCTGCAGCGTATTTCTGAGAGCCTCAGTTGCACCACAAGAGGCACTGATAAAGGAGAGGCTCCTTTGTGATTTGCCATGTGTGGCTGCGTCATATTTTGGGCTCAGAGCCTCTTGTGGAGGCTGCTGCGTGTAGGCTGACAGTGAGAGAGTTTCAGAGTTTCATTGTAAAGTTGGTTTCTAACAGAGCTACGAGCATCCATCATGATGAAATGAAACCAATGTTCCAAAGCTACATTCATCCTGTCTCTAAACCTGACTCTGGGTCACATGGTACGAACGCGGCAGCACTGCAGCGGTGGTGCAGACCAAGTTTAGTCTCTACGCTTGGAGAGTAATACACGCTGTACTTATTTACTTTACACAGTTGTGTTGTGTGTCTGTGCTGTTTTCCCCACACAGGGTACTCTGCAGGATGATGGCCTAGCACATGGCAAAGCAAGATGGGAACGAGTAAAATGAGCATATCTGCAGGAAGCAGAGGAGGGAGTGCTGCATTACCCACACCGCTGCATTAGTTTGTGCATTACCACAGTCCCAAACGTATACGATCAAATAAAGGTTTTAAATGCTTGACTCCAGCAAAGCTTCACACTGAGACATAAAATGTTATAGCACATATTAAATATGTTATCATGTGAAATCTTTCCATACCTTCATGTTTACATAGTGAGAACTACGTAGAGTATGTGTATGGAAACAGCATCTTCCATGAGACCATACGTTGACTTCTCACCATGTGACACAGTGGCAGACACTGAGTTGTATGAACATTTTCTGGATTATCACGGATTACAGAACAACATTACATAAAATGTATTTTTTATGAGGTGGACTTTTTGCTTCTGTGTTTGACATGTGCAACCCTGCGAGGTTTAGTCATGTTCAGCCTTGTTGTGTAGAGTGCTGCTATTGGATAGTTTAATCCGGAGTGTACGAATAGGTGTGTGTGTGAGATGTTGGGTCCTTTCTGGTCCTGGACAGCTCAGTGTGATGAAAAGCAGATCCAGGCTCTGCTTCTTGTCACCCGGCGCTCACAACATCCACAAACGAGACACGCACACACGCACACGCACACGCACACACACACACACACACACACACACAGGTAAGCAGGGGAACACAATGCGAACATGGACTCAGTAGTTCCATGGACAGGCACACAGTGACAGGCAGCCTTACTTGCATACACCCACACACTCATAAACACACAAGTGCATCCACTGCTGTCAGGCTCTTTGACCAAGGTCAGATTGCATTACACCACAGAGGAGGGAAACTCGCTTTTAACACAATGTCTGGCTATGGCGTCCAGAGGAGCAGTCATTAAGTGAAAAAGGATAACTCAGGAAAGATAAAACATTCCCATGTTTAACACACACACACACACACACACACACACACACACACACACAGGAATTCCACAAGATTGACAGCAGCGCAAGGTAAAGCTGCAAAAGAAAACAGGAGGTTACTCTGAACACTGGTACAATAATATCAAAGCATGGCTGTAGATGTCACCAGTCCAATTTTCAGTGTGAGGAAAGAGCATGGGGGCAGATGGTAATATACTCTGTAGTGAATCGCAGAAAGGGAGATGAACCTCTGTAAAAGTTAAAGTGGCCGATGAATCATTACAGTCTCTGAAAGTCAGGGTACGAAAATAAAAAGACGCAAGGTCAAGACTGAAATGACTTATTCCTGAAACACTGTAATGAGCATCATATATTTAATTATGCAGCATAACGAGAACTGCATATACAACATATTTATTCACTAATGATAAATGGATTCAAACTAACTCATATGCGTCAAAAAGGAAAACACTGGTTCATGTCTAAAATGCTGGATTAGATCTAAGTGATCACAATTAGTGAAATAGAAACCCATTTAAAAATGAATTTGCAGTCGCCCATTGTGCTCAGCATTCATCCACATATCCATCATTTAGTAGTCTCATCAAGATTCAACGGAAACACAACCCGGACTGAATGTGATGAATTTGCCTTATCAGCAAACTCTAACATTTTTCAGCTTCAGCAGAAGAGTGCGAGAGAAAAGTAGCTGGGATTTTTACCGAAGTGTCGCTGTGATGCCTCTGCTTGATACGAACCCATGTCTGAATCATCCTGGCGGCCCTGAGAGCTCATCACTTGAAGGAAATGATTTACTTCTCCAAGTCCTCCCTCTTGTTTGATCCCACAAGGAGCTTGAGAAGAATTGAGGGCAATGCTAGGTTACCAAAGTTTGTTTCTGCTCTACGTTTACTCCCTTTTCTTCCTCTCGCGCTTCTCTGCTTAGGTCGGCCATTTTGTAATTTACGGCTGTCATAAGGCTTTGCCATCGGCTATGAACACTATGGGATTATATGAAATGCTGTTGGACAGCATATTTCATAAGGAAGATCAAACACAAAGCTAAGTGATTTCTTTTTCTGAGGGCTATAACTTTTAGTGGAGTCTCCTCTCACAGCCTTGAAGGGGATGACTTTATACTGCAAGACCTTATACTGAACTATTTGAATTTGATAAAAAAAAAGGTGGCCTTGACTCGCAGACACACAGACGTTTTTATGTGCAATTCAAGCTTTTGTTTGCACATTTGTGGAGTAAGAGAATGGTAGAAATCACGCATGTGTTTAATGTGGAGCTGTGATATGATGCGATATGAAGTGACGTGATGTGATGTGATCTGATGTGGAGCTCTCTCTGCAGATCTGAAAGCAGAGCCACAGGCAGAAAAAGCTGATTAGTCGTGGTGGTGTCTGTTTCCTTGAGTGTGTGCATATGCACCTGTACACAAAGAACTCCAGCGCATGTCTGTCAAGCTGATGCAAACGTCATATAAGGTGAGGAATGATTAAGTTTCATATCTTAAATGAAACTAACTTTAAATAGTGAATTGATATAATAACGTCTATCGAGTCCACTTTCAGTCGAACATAAAAATACAAGCATTATGACAAATAGCAAACTGAAGGTTATTAAAAAAATCCCAGTAGCAGTTCAGCTGAGCTGGTGTCAGCACTGAGCAAACAGACCAGTTGTTGACGTGCCAGATATATGAGTGTTTTTCTTCCTCTATGCATGTGTGTGTATTCCTGCTGGGACTCCTCTTGGCTAAACCA